>JANUYF010000001.1:177799398-178407667 GCA_026167975.1 Phrynosoma blainvillii
GGTACAAGTTACTGATTCTACTGATGAATCACAAAATCATAAAGTTGGAAGGGGCCATAAGAGCCATTTTGTACTACCCTCTTGCCATGTAGGAATGCACTATTAAAGCACTCCTAAAAGATGGCCATCCAACCTCTGTTTAAAGACCTCGAAGGAAGGCAAGTCTATTACCTGCTAAGTCAATCTATTCCATTGTCAAACAACTCTTATAGTTTGCCAAAAATGGCTATTGCATACACAACAGTATATGTTGTGAAAAATGCATTGGCTTAGTGCAGAACAGCAAGGTGGTTTTGGGGGTTTGGGGCAGATTAATTTCTGAATTTTCCAGGAAAAAACTCCCCTAATTAAACACCCTCACCCCAAGATTAACTGTTTTCTTGACACGTCCTGAGGTCTTGAGACACTCCTTGGCATGGAGGACAAAAACATTAGCAAATATTCTTTTCATCCCTAGTAGGAAACCTGCCAAGTGAAGTTGCAGTAAAAAAACCCTTTCTACAGCTCTTGTCCTTTCCTGTAGAGGCAGTAGTGAGGGAGCATGAGAGCTGCAGGACATCTGGAAGGCCACATATTCTCTGTCCCTGGTGTATGTATTGGATATTAGCCTATAAATTGGCAGAAAGAAATAGTGCATTTCCAACAGCTTGCAAATAAGTCTCTACTTTTGTAACTCCTTTGCATTTTAAAAGTAGATAGGATTATTATGTCCTGAAAATATAATGCAAATTAATTTCCTTCCATTATGGAACAGGTTCAGCTTCAGAAAAGAGAAGTCCGGTTAAAAGGGAAAGGTCAGGTTCACATGATTCTGGTGAATCCTCTGTCTCTTCCAAAGCATCAAGTAAGATTTCACTATTGACCCATTTTCCATATTTACTTAGGATGTCTAAACAATGATATTGATGCATTCCATGTTTCTGATGAAGTAGACTAAGAACCGAAACAGAACGGCTCAAAGCACTGGCTTCCTGGTGGCTTGGGGGTGTAGCATATGCATGACGCACATGGGAGGCAGTTTTGCAGTGCTCTGGTGGTGTGGCATTTAGATGCTGCATGCCTCAGGAGTGCTGCAAAGCCACAGCAGTGGTAAAAAAGCTGGCTTTTCGCCAGTGCAAAAAGGAGCGGCAATTTGCTATTTCTTTTTGTGCCAGCAAAAGGCTGGATTGGGGCCATGGCGTACAGTTGCCATGGCCCCAACCTGGCTCTGTCAGGGCAGCGTCAAGCCACTCCTTCAGGGTGATCTGTTCTGCCCCTTAGTCTATGGCTGCATCTGCACTGCAGAAATAATCCAGCTTGAAACCACTTTAACTGCCATGGCTCAATGTTGTAGAATTCTGGGAACTGTAGTTCGTTGTTGCACCACTCTCTGACAGAGAGGGCTAAATGTCTCACAAAGCTTTAATGCCCATAATTTCATGGCACTGAAACATGGCAGTTAAAGTGGTGTCAAACTGGATTATATTTACAGTGTGGATGCAACCTATGAAAGCTTATGCTGGCAACATCTTTTTTTCAATTAGATCTAAAGGTACTATAAGATCCGTTTGCATAAATGGTGATAGTTTAATCTACTGCTGTTGTTAGTTCGCCTTTGCTGTAGGAGAAGTGGATTTCAACATTGTAGAGCCAGAACAAGTGCTTATGGGAACTATCCTTTCAGATAGTGCTGTTGAAGAGAGAAGCTAAGTGAATTTAAGTAACATAACATGTTGCAGTGATCTCTAGATGTGACAATTTGTAACACAGAGCATTATGTCAACACTGCTAAATCTGTGCACAATCTTAGTGCATCTTCATCTTCAAGAATTATCCGAATGGAACCATATAATTGGAGATGTGAATGAACCATCTGCCTTTCACTGTGTCTTGGAGCTGCTTCCTATTGGAGATTGTTGTACACGGAGATGCTCACCATTAAGTGGGGGGGGGGGGGTATTATAATTTGTAAGCTGCAGTAGGTATCCAGTTTTACCACAACAATGTGGATGAGAGCCACAATGCTTCCCCTGTCCCAACCTATGTAGGAATAATTTCATACAAAAAATAAGCACTTGTGACACATTCCACAAGAGGTTCCAAACAGTTTGGTCAATGGTGAAGGAACTGTAGTCTTAAACAACCCTGCATTATAAGAAAAATCATGCACAGCATGGCCCTTTCTTTTCCTTGTTCTTCTGTAGAGGATTGAAATAAGCTATGTCCCCTATTTCTCCTCCTGATATCCTGACTATGCAAAGGTTCTTGGAGAATGCTGTTAGTTAATCTATCTACATTTAATGTGGACAGTCAGCTAACACATTTAAGGAACATTTAACCTATATTTCACTTCATTTTAGATGGTCCTTCCCTCTATTGGCCCCACTCTGCATTTCTGCTTTGTTTATTGCAGATAAATTATCTAGGATGGTCTTTGTGCTGGTGGTGGTGGGAACTCTGCAGCCCATAGTTGTCACTAATGAATTAACAAAAAGTTTGGGAAAGCTCTTTTTGGATAACAAATCCAGAATCCTCTAGACAGCATGGCCAGAATTCTAGAAGGTGTAGTCCAAAAAGTTAATTTTTCCAAGTTCTGAATTAAGCAGTCCTCTAAAATCTAAACTTTGTTTAAAGGTACAGCATGCTGCGGTGAAACATCTCCTCCTCTAGTGGCTGCAGCGGAGGCAGGAAAGTCACCCCATCAGGTCCTTAGCAACAGTACTGAAGAAAGTGTGAATAATGCAGAAAAGCCCCAACAGAAAGGTGACAAAGATTCAAACATGGCAGCTAAACTGGCTCAAGCTTCCATTGCGTCATCATCACCATCCACTTTCTCATCTTCCTCGGCCTCTTCTGCACCTACCCACAGTTCATTTGTCCTGCAGGCGTCTCAGTGCTCCATGGCCAAAGCCTCCCAGCAGCCTCCAATAGTTTATTTGCCTAAACTGGTGTATGACATTGTGACCTCTGCAGACAGCACAGGGCTTTCCAAATCATCATCCCTCTTGCCTTACCATTCAGTAATGTGGGCGAGCTCCTTTCGCCCTCTGATGAGTAAAATGATGACCTGCACAGAACAGTCTCTATATTATCGTCAGTGGACAGTTCCCAAACCCATCCACATGGATTACAACAACAGGAATGAAGGCAGGATGGACACATTTCACCCACGGAGGCTGCTGCTGAGTGGGCCACCACAGGTATAGTCTGACCCACGTTTTTTGCTGCTCTGCTGATGTAAGCTGAACTTTAAAATCAAGTGTATGCTAATTTTGCCTTGCTGTTTCATAAAAATGTAAGAACTTGATGGAAATTTTATGATTGCATTCTCCTTTACCTCCTTAGGGCCTTTACAGATGGCCCGAAAGGGGCGGCACAGAGCCGCTCCTGCTAGTGGCGGATTGGGGCCTTGGCAACCTCATGCCACAGCCCCGATCCTCCCTTTTGCCACCCTGAAAATAGCGGCAAAAGGCAGCTCCTTTTAGGACCAGCAAAAGGCCGCCCTAAGAGCCGGCGCTGCGCCTCTTCCACGCCCTTTCAGCGCCGTGTGTTTACATGCTGCGCTGGGAGGGTGTCCTGATGCCGCACGGCATGCGAACGGGTGTGCGGCATCAGGACAGCATCAGGGTGGGGTTTGGGTGGCCAGTGTGTGGCTGCTCCACCCCAACTCCACCCCCATGCCGTGCCTTTGTGCCGGTCTGCAGAGGCCCTTAGTTAGGCAGGGATTCCCCCCCCCCCTTTTAACTATCAGTCTCAAGACCATTCTAAACTGTCAGTAAGCAGTCAGTAACTGCTAGTTTCAGGACTTTATCACATGGGGGAAAATCCCGTGCAGAAACAGGGTTTTAAATAGAAAAAACCTGCAAAAGTGGGTAGATTTTCAGATGACATTGCTGTTACAGTGTGGTTAACTTGAACGGAAAGTAGTCAAAAGCTGCTTTTTTTTTTTTTTTTACTTTTGGAAAATCCTGAAAGCAAAAAAGAGTAGCTTTTGACTAGTTTCCGTTTGGGTTAAGCACACTTTAACAGCAATATGTGTGAAAATTAAGCTGGTTTTGCGGGTTTTCCCCAACTTTTAAATCCTGTTTCTGCATGGGATTTCCCCTGTGTGATAAGGTCCTCAGTCTGTAACAGTCCTCCTCTGAGGAGTTAACATCTTTCTTCCTGCTTTATTAACTCCAGCTAGATTAGGGTTTAGTTCTTTTATGAAATATTTATTAAATCACTATTATTTATTTTTAAACCACAAACTACATTTTTGTTGTTTTTTAAGTTGGTCTTTATTCTTTAGGAAAGCATATTAAAATATAGTCTGACGTTTTTTGCTGCTTTGCTGATGTAAACTGAACTCTAACAAGTTTAACTTTCATACCTGCATATTTTAGTTTACCTTTAAAAGGGTTAACACCCTAGGAAACTAAAATTGCAGCCCACAGAACTGCCTTGCTGCACTTGGACTAACAGACATTGTCTAGAGCAGTGTCAGAAATCTTTATATCTGAATTTCAAAAGTTTTCTTCCCATTATGTGACATTATGGTCGAAAACACACTGCAGAAATCATCCATTTTGAGACTGCTTTAACAGCCCAGGCTCAGTGCTAGGGAATCCTGGGAATAGTAGTTCATTGTGACACCAGAGCTCTCTGATGGAGAAGGCTAAAGGTCTCACAAAACTACAGTTCCCAGAATTCCCTAGCACTGAGCCAGGGCAATTAAGGTGGCCTCAAACTAGATGATTTCTGCAGTGTGTTTTGGACCTATGAGAATTTGAAAAGTATTTTCCCATGAATTTTTGCCTTTGGAGGTTTTGGGCCAAGAAAAATTGGAAACTTTTTTGTGTGCAAAACATTGTGAGCCCTTGTCAACAGTTACCTCTTGTACCTATTCTACAAGTTCAATATAGACTCAAGATGGCATACAATTAATAAATGTAATGGTAATAGAGGATGGTTTGTAGAGGATAGCTTTAACTTAATATGGCCTTAGTCCCATTGTAAAGGTTTTAACCTAATATGGCTCTACATAGTCCCAGCATAAAAAAGTCTTACATAAGGAAGGAATGGAGCAATTGTGAGCACCAGGAATGAAAATATAGAGGGAATTTCAGGTATACCGTAGGTTTTGCATTAGACAGCATTGACCAATTAAATTAAATCTCTCCAAAAGAGAAAGCAAATATATTCTTAAATTTCTGTTGTTGGTTTTTACAGATAGGAAAGACAGGTGCTTACTTACAGTTCCTCAGTATCTTGTCCAGGATGCTAATTCGATTGACTGAAGTAGATGTTTATAATGAGGAGGAGATCAATACTGGTATGTTCTTCATGTAGAACTCTTTGCTTTGGGCAATTATCTATAGTTCGTTGGTTAATTAGCAACTGACCTTTATGCTTTATCTTCTATGTTAATTTAATTTTGCACTAATGGAGACTCAAAATCTCCCTCCTTTTTAAAAAAATGTTTTTTTCATGTTGAGCATTTTAGTATGTATTGTCTTTTGCTTTCCATTTTGAGTTTGTGTCCATTCTATAGAGTGGTAATCCGTTAATCTCTCCTGTTGATGGAATGGCTTCTGTCTGAAATAGGGAAAGAGAAAATTACATATATCCCATAGTCATCTGGTGGTTCCTCAGAATTGGCTCAAGGAAGTTAGGGGATTCTCTATAGCAGATGGAGAGCAGTGATTGTGAAAGGGAGGGGAGGAATGGACAGTTTTGTTGCATGTTCAGAAATCCACTTGCACTGAGTTTCCTCATTGTTGTTATGGGCCATCAAGTTGTTTTCAATTTATGGGTGCCCTGTGAATGGGAGACTTTCAAGTGATCTAGCTGTCAACAGCCCTGATCAGGTGTTGCAAACTCAGGACCATTGCTTCCTTTGTTGAATCAACCCACCTGAAATGATGCCTTTCGCTCTCTCTGCTGCTTTCCACTTTACTGAGCATTATCAGCTTTCCGAGTGATTTATATGTTCTCATGATACATCCAAAGAATGATAGACTCAGGGCCTTTGCAGATTGCCAGAAATAGTACAAATTGAGTCCACTTTAAGGGTTAGGGTTAGTGCTAGGGAATCATGGGAATTTTTTTTTCCTGAGACATTGAGCCTTCTCTGTCAGAGAGCTCTGGTGCCACAATAAACTACAGTTCCCATGATTCCCTAACCCTAACCCTTAAAGTGGACTCAATTTGCACTATTTCTGACAGTCTGCAAAGGCCCTCAGTTTAGTCATTTTGACTTCTTTCTCAGACATGAATTGCTCCAGTACCAATTTATTTGTCTTTTTGACAGTCCATGGTTTTCCTGTTATTGCACATGAAATCCAGCTTGTGCTGCATCATCTATTTGTGTCTTAATAGCTTAAACTTTCTTTCACTTCTGATGCTACAGATCTTGAAGGAGAATCAAATAAATGTTACCACCAGCCAGGAGATGCATGGCCTGATCTAGACACATTTAAAAAGATTCTTTTTGACTATACTATCCATGATCCAAAATATGAGGATGCGAGTCTCATTTGTTCAAGAAGCCAGAAAACAAAGAGCGAAGGTCAGAATTTTCATTTGTTTGTTTGTATTTTCTGCTGGTGTTACTGATTGATTGGAATTATGAGCTGGGCAAATTTATATTCTGAATCAAGTAATTGGGAAAATAGTAATTATGAACAATGCACAGAGCAGGAGAATTGTGCATAAAATGTGTAACCTTTTGAAAAAGTACTGACACAAACCTGCATTACAATAGTGTGAAGTAACTGGGGAACGTATAGATGTGTTTTAAAAAAAACCACACAAAAAGCATATAGTATAGAAAGTGTCATAAGGAACTGTGAATTTCTGTGAAGTTTTGGCTCTTATTTTTTTAATTATAAGCGGATGTGGAAATCGGACGGAACAAGCATGACCTTTAAAAAGCATTCTCAGTTTGATAGAGGCTGAAAAAGCCACCTAGCCCTGGGGTGAACAACTGCAAAAGTTGGGGCCTCAGTGGAAGACTACACCCTACTGTACCATCTGCCATTAGGATTGCCAGATCTCAGGGTGTAGCCTCTTTTCTCTAGTTCACAAGCAAAGGGAACCCATCTCAGGTTAAGAAACTGTTTAATAGTTAAACACAGTATTATTTAATTGAATAGTGAACTCTGCGCAACTGTGGTTGATGCTTAATGTAACCATATAACATAACCTTGTAACATCACTAGATCCCACATCCTATTATACCAACAGCCCTTTATTCTCAGGTTTTGGTTCTGAAATCTCAAGGTCTGAGATAGTCTTGATCTTGTTGTCCTACCCACTACTGATTTTTTTTTTTAATTTGGGGGTGAGGGCTTTGGGGGAAGACTAAAAACAGTATTCCATGATCCCTAGGGTGTGCTTTGCTGGGAAATGTCAGCTGTCCTTGGAGCTTTAAAAAATGGTCATGAGGCCTACACTTTCTCCATTTCTGATCTATCCCTCCTAATTCTGCAGGTGTCCAGCACATGGCTGGAACTAAGAAAAGAAAGGGCAGTGACGGATTTAAATTACCAAAAGCACACATGCGCACGGGACTGCTGAGCTGTAATTTGGCACTGGTGATATAATCTAAACAAAAATGATTGCTGTTATTTGTAACTCTGATTATAACACTTGTGCATTAAACTGGAGTAATGTCTTCTAGAAACTAGCTCTGGGGAACTGGCTATTAAGAAGATGGTGTTCTACTGAAAAACCAAATAAAAGTATTATTTAGCCATGAATTTCTAGTTTCCACATTCTCCAAACATATGTTACACAATGCAATTTATGAAGATCCCCATTTTGGTTTCTTTTCCTTTTCCTTTCCATGTTCCTTTTTCCCTTTTCTTTTCTTTTCTTTTCTTTCTTTTGGCATACACCAACAATCCTGAGTAAACTGAATCTCAGACTAGGTTATATTCATGGCATATCTGTTCCACTCATCACTCCCCCCCCCCCCCCCAATAAGGGATTTTTAGCGCTTTGTTCAATCCACATAAAGGGCATGTTTTCTAGCCCTCAAAAAGGATATTCCTTACAGTAAGGGACACCTGGTAACTCTAGCAGACACTGTAGTCTGAATAAAAAACGATTAATATATTTTTATTCAGAGTATAACATTTTGTGTTAACATTCGAGTAATGTCTCCTGGAAGTAAGGTCTGAGCACAGCTTGTCATCACCACTAGAGGGCGGCAGTAGTATTTAGATGGTAATGATTACTGTCTCTCCAATACCATGAAAAAATCAAAGGGGATGGGGCACTTTTGATTGCAATCATTATAGTTTCTCTTGAGGAAAATAACATCTTTCTATTTACCCATGCACACTTAACTGATACAGTAAAAACAAATTGTACAGATAGATCAACAAACAGAAAGCAAGAGGACTTGTATATGCGTCGTCAGACAACTCGGATGAGGTTATCTAAATACGCTGCATACAACACTTATCATCATTGTGAACAGTGTCATCAATATATGGGCTTTAACCCCAGGTACCAGGTAAGACTTATATGGCCTTAAAAAACAAATCCAGCACCACCCAAAAGTTCAAATACAGCAGTAAACAACAAAGCACTGGGAATATGCATGCTTTGTGTGGAAAGAGCTGAACAGAGCCATGTACACAGAGATATAAGCAGAGCAGTCTGGGGCGAATAGGTTTATTTAGGTTGTAATCCTACTCAACTGGATTTCTTTCTTCTGAGTAGGCATGTATAAGTTTGCAGTGTGACTAATGATGAAAAGTCTTTCTATTAGGGTTGACACACCAAAAACAAGACAGTTCCTGTACCTTTAATGTTGCTTGCCACACAACCAAGTAACAAGCAACACCAACCATTAAAGGTACCATTAAAGGTACAAGAGCCCTTTAAAGTTTTCACTCCAGCAACCCTCATTTCTATCCTGCTGTTTGATTGGTATTGCTTGGAACTCTCTATCCGGAAGCATTCATTGAATATTTTGAATCATTAGAATGAATGGATTTTATGTAATATTTCCTATGGTGGATTCGTGGTGTCTGTGTCTGTGTGTTTTAAATTATTCTGCCTTTCCCAAAGGAGTTTGGGTCAAACAACATAGGTGGTCCTCCCCACCCCATCCCATTTTATTCTCATAGTGGCCTAGTAATTATCGAAGATACGCTGGACTCAGAGAGCCAGCATGGCATAGTGGTTTGAGTGTTGGACTATGACTCAGGAGACCAGACTTCAATTTCCAGCTTGGCCATGGACACACACTGGGTGACCTTGGGCAGGTCACACACTCTCAGCCTCAAGTAAAGGCAATGGCAAACCTCCTCTGAACAAATCTTGCCAAGAAAACCCCATGAAAGGTTCATCTTAGGGTCGCCATAAGTCGGAAATGACTTAAAGGCACATACAAAACTCTGAACTCAGCGGTGTAGTGAATACAAGGCTTTCAGGGTTGAAGCCCCAAGACTTTTTGATTAGGAGGGACTATCACATCATCTGCCATCACCAACTCCTGGGTTTCCCTGTTCCCTGTGAGTTTAGCTGGATTCCATAACAGTAGCTGGGGGGAAAATGGATCTTCTCATCAACAGTTTATTGTTGTCTACTATCTCTTTTGTAATCCAAAATATTTGGGGGTGGCTTGGTCTTCAGTGATCAGTTTGAAAAAGAACTGATCCCAGTGGAAGGGAAGCTAATTTCTAGTAGTCTTCTCCACTGGGATCACATATTATATCATTCAACCTAGCCACTTATGTTTTTGGGCTCTCTTTTGTGGTTGCCCTAGAGACTGTCATGATGAGGGCCTGCATTTTAAAATTTATCACTGTGTCACTGTCTGGACTTGATGGTCACATGGTATGTTTATGGATAGGAGGACTCTTTAGAAGGCAGTGTGTATCATTTTCTAAATATGGTAAGCCAGTTCAGCTGCATTTGGGATGCCCTCCTGCGCATTCTGCTAAGGGGGTCCCTGGAGTCCTGCCCTAATGGTATAGCTGCAGCAGTACTTTATAGGATGTTAGGCTTTATAGGAAGCCATCCATGGCCGTCCCAGTTTCATCCAGTGAGATTCATGGTTCTGCGTGGATATTAGATCAGGTTACTCCAGTGCTAGTTCAGTGCTCAGAGCCTTACACCTGAGCTTGGAAAAGTTTTTTTTTTGGGGGGGGGGGACTTTAGTTTCCAAAATCCCTCAGCTATGCTATGTTGAGTGGGAAATTCCTGGAGTTGTAGGCCAAAAAGGTAACCTTGATTTTTTTTTAAAAAAAAATATTCAAAACAATCAAAATACAATAGGTCTATCCATTCAGACTTTGTATTAGCAACTTGACTACATATTAAAGTGCTTAACAAGAGTCTTGGTTAAGATGTTAAAATGGTAACCTTTCCAAGTTCCTGTACTTTCCTACACCACACTGGCTATGAAAACACTAGCTGAAGTCCAGATAATAACTCTGGAGCCGGACCACATGCTATGTTCAATGTATAGTTAAAATCAGACCTAATGTAGCATTTAGATTCTGTAGAGCAGTGGCAGCATCAGGGGAAATGTGTATGACTCCACCATAATAACCATGATAATATCTGACCTTATCCTTGCTGAGCCTCTGTTTTACACACATTACCACAAATAGCCACTAATTTCTAAATAAATGTTTCCCTCTGTGCCCATTAAGGCTTGTTTCAAGCTGAAGCCTAATGTCTGTATTGATGAATGCATTTTGTTTATGGCCTATGGTCTTTTCTTTCTCCACTGCTTTAATAGCTATTAGGCATGCATCAGTATCACAGCTGGTAAAAGAAAGCCAGATTGTATGTGAGCTGTCTCTAACATTAGGCACAGTGAGGTGGCTGTCAAAGCTTGAGTTTTTGGAGCACAGAATTATTTGTGCTATTCTACCATCCCTGGGCTCCCTACTTTTCTGCAGTCAGGAGCAATGGGAGTATAGTGTCCCACTGCCAGTGCTGAAGTAAGATTTGTTCAATAGTCCAGTCAGCTGAATGTACTTTCTTAGGGGCAGGGTATCATCTTGTTCTTTGTGTCAGACAGCAAAATATATTGAACTGGCCCTGGTTTCACTATTATCATTCTTCTTCCTCAGCTCTATGAATCCACCTTGCATGCTTTCGCCTTTTCCTATTCGATGCTTGGAGAGGAGATTCAGCTTCATTTTATCATCCCCAAGTCGAAGGAACACCATTTTGTCTTTAGCCATCCAGGAAGACAGCTGGAGAGTATGAGATTGCCTCTTGTTACAGATAAGGTAGATAATGAAGAATATGAGACATGTATAGATTTTGTTTGCCATTTTACAAAATATGAATAGCCTTCCCTGTTTTGATTCTGATTCTTAATTATGGTAGATGGGGATTGTTTATTTCCCTATAGTGTCTTTGATGCAAAGAGAGATAGTCTGTGGATCACCCAGGCAATCTGTTTATCCCTTTGGGCCACTTCTTAGATCACCGTTGGGACAGAGGTGTTGTTGCTGTGTGCCTTCAAGTTATTTCTAACTTATGGCAACCCTAAGCTGACCCTATCACTGTGTTTTCTTGGCAAGATTTGTTTAGAAAGGGTTTGTCCTTGCCTGCCTCTGAGGCTGAAAGTGTGTGACCTGTCCAAGATCACCCAGTGGACTTCCATGGCTGAGTGGGGATTTGAACCCTGGTCTCCAGAGTCCTAGTCCAGCATCCAGACCACTATACCACAGTGACTCTAAAGGGACAGATATCTCCATATTTTTCATAAATGTACATATTTTAGGTTTATCTCATAACCAGATCTACATTGTAGAGTTTGGAAGGTTACTTAGAATAAAAAACACTAATGACAGGTGGATGTCCTCCCTAACTGAGCAATGGTAGGATGATACTCTGGTTACTATTAATCATATCACCACTTGCTCAATTATGGAAGAATTGAAATCATATTATATGCATCCTTCTTAAAAATATATCCTTCATTGTAATCATTCTACTTACAACCAACTTTCTGATTTTTCTGCCTTATTTTATCCATGTATAAAACGTGACCATTAGGAATGCCAGTATCAGTAAATATGCCAATTATCCCCAGAGGAGAAACTCTTCTTTCCATTTCATACCTTGTAGGTGCACAACCCTTAATCCCCTTAAAGTCACTGTTAACTCAATATTCAACAAGTTTGTCCTCACATTTGACGTTTAATTTTTTTTAACTTTTAAAAGCTTGCGGCGCACTTTTGGCGAACCCTTACGCCGCAGCGTGTCCGGATGCTGCGGCGGGAGGTTGTTTTCGGAGTGCCGGCCGTGCGGAGGGCCGGCGGCTCCGAGGACGACCTCGGGAGGAGGAAGGGGCGCCGAGCGTGCGGCTTCCCCTCCCCTTCCTTGCGCCGAGGATGGCTCTATTAGCCGTCTGCCAAGGCCCTAAGTATATCAATATTCAACAAGTTTGTCCTCACATTTGACGTTGTTTAATTTTTTTAAACTTTTCTCCCTGTTATAGGAAAAATAACTGTTTCTGCAGTTGTTACTCAGTATTTGTACATCCTGAAACAGTTTTCAGATTCACTGCAGGAATACATACTGGGAGTGTGTGGCACTAATCACCACACTTTTCATGAGGAAAATCAATGTGTATTTTTGAAGAGAAAAATGTGTTTAAATGCTAAAGGATGTGTGAATGTTGGGCAAAAATTGTGCATAACATCCTTTCTGTTATTCTTCCTGACTGGGTTTCCTAAGGGTTGGGAACCCAATCCTTTGGGGGGGGGGGGCTAGGATAAAAGTAACAGCAATATTTTTTCCCCCCATCTTTCGTATTAACCCTTGTTTTTATGGGATTGCAACCTCTTGTTGCTCACCCATAGCATATTCCAGTACCTTGGTGCTTGCTCTTGCCTTATTTATTTTTGGCTCTATTTCTGTTTTCACTGTTATTAATGAAAATATTTCTGTTTTCACTGTTATTAATAACTGTTTGCAGTAGTCACTCTTTTGTTAATACTGGGGTAATCAAAGCAATTTTTTTCTTCTAAAACATTTCAAATACTTGTGTTGTAAACTTTAGCTAGCAGCAAAGCCATTTTCTAGTAAAATTGGCAGAAGTACATCGATTTCAGTAAAATTGGACCAGTTCATTCACTTGAGTTATTGACCACGTTCTCTCACTGGCCTGCCTGCTTATATTAATTAACTTAATAACACTCAGATTCCTAATTTTGCAGAATAATGACTACATAAAGAGCCCTACTTTTACTCCTACAACTGGACGCCATGAACATGGACTTTTTAACCTATATCATGCGATGGATGGGGCCAGCCATTTGCATGTTCTGGTTGTCAAAGAATATGAAATGGCAATCTATAAAAAATATTGGCCCAATCACATCATGCTTGTTCTGCCAAGCATTTTCAACAGTGCTGGAGTAGGTAGGTATATGCTGGTATGAATGAAATAAGGTAGCAAGTTTTAATTGGCTGGATGAATGTGATAATTAACTAAAACTGTGGCTATGGGTAAGATCATTAGATCCCAAACCTCCCTTGAATCAACCATGTCTACTATCAGTCCACCCCCACCCTTATGTTTCCTGATATTGGAATTTCAACATCAACAAGTTAAGGGAGGCAGAAACTGTTTGAACATTGGGCAAGGGAGATCCTGTAGGTCCGGAAACACCCTCTTAGTGGCCAAACTACTGCATTCTATATGCATTGAAGTGTATTTTACCTCTCATTTCCTTCAGAGGTTTTGCTAGTGTACATATATATTGTGTTCACATTTGATTTATTCATGAATTCACAACAGAGCAGTTGTTTTCTCAACTAAATGTTCTTTAATTGGCTGACAACCCTGCAATTATATGGATATTGAATGTGGTATAGGGAAAGGGAGATATTGTTTATATAACCAAGACTTTTAGATGAATTGAAGTTCCCAGTTTTCCCACTACATTTAAAGGCTTACTTCTTTGGTTTGCTTTGGTTTTAGGTGCTGCTCACTTCCTGATAAAAGAGCTATCTTATCATAATCTGGAGCTTGAGCGAAATCGACAAGAGGAGCTAGGGATTAAACCCCAAGATATCTGGCCTTTCATTATCATTTCTGATGATTCCTGTGTAATGTGGAACACCATAGAAATTGATTGTTCTGGGGACAGGAAAAGGTAAAGGATAGTTTCTTTAGGGTGGTATAGACTTTGTTTTGAATTATTTAGTTCCTAATTATTTCCCCATTTTTTTTGCAGCGAATACACTTGGACAGAAAGGAATATTTCCCTGAAGCAAATTCTTCAGCATATTGAATCTACGCCTAATGTCACCCACTATGCCTTGATTGGGATGAGGAAGTGGTCAAGTAAAACCAATAGTGGAGAGCTCAAAGAGCCTTTCTCTTGTTGCCATGTTCATGACTTTGTCATCCTGAATGTAGACCTCACGCAGAACGTGCAGTATAACCAGAACAGGTTAGCCAAATATGATGTGGGAAACTTATGCTTGAAATAAACCATATATACTTGTTAGATCTAAAGAGCTGTAATATTCTTCTGTTCTTCTCTTGGTTTAGGCCCTATGATCTCTGATAAGAGATGACAGGAACACCTGCTCCATTTACATAGCTGGGAAAATGCTTTGGCTAGAGAACCTCTGGTTAACCAGATGTTGACCCCCCAGGAGGCTAGATTATGCTTGAGGGCCAGAGGAACCTTTCTCTGGGTTGAGGGCTATATTAAGCATGACTTCATATGTAAATTTGCAATTAACTTGCATTTTAAACAATGTAGCTCACAGGCCTTAGGGAAGCTGATAAAGATAAGGATCACAGCATTTGGAGGATTAATGCTTTCCTCCCCTGCTGTGGTCCTGATCAAAGTTGCTCCACTGAATGCATTACTTATATTGGGAGGATGTCACTCACTGGCACAAAGCATTTAACATCGTGGCTAGTTTGGTTCTTAGATTCAGAGCAGTGGTATCAGAACACAGTCTGTTTTACTTTATTCCCATGCTCAGAGAAAGAAGGGATATAAAATAAATAAATAAATACTGCTAGGTCTTGTTCCAGTTTGTTTTATATCAGTTGACCTACTTTCTATTGTTGTTGGAACATATTCTTAATTTTTATACTATCCCCAGCATTGTGCTTTCCTTGCAGTTGGAGACATTTTGGTTAATGAATGCATATTGTTTCTTAAACTCTATGTCCCACTCTTCCTCAACAGATTTATGTGTGATGATGTGGACTTCAACTTGCGTGCCCACAGTGCGGGCCTACTAATTTGTAGGTTCAATCGGTTCAGTGTCATGAAGAAGCAAATTGCAGTGGGTGGACAAAGATCCTTTCATATTAAGTCAAAGGTCAGCGTGCAGAAGTATCTTTGCTACTATTGATAAAGTAATGCATTTATGCATTCAGTAGTTTCGGTGAAAGGACCTGATGTTAGACCTTTTTTAGAGGAGAGGGTGTGTCCTGCAAAGCTTGATTTACTATTTATACATTTGAGCTGTTATTTACATGGGGTGGAAGTATGGGAGGCACCATGCCTTTAACAATGACAACCTTGTGTCAAGTTCTCTCTCCCCTCCACAACATTTAGTCAAAATTACACATATTTCCCCTTGCCTGTTAGCTGTAGCCAATGGTGTTGAATATAGTGGAAGGATCAGTATGAAGAAATGTAATGATTGGCTAAACGTTATGAGGATGGGCAGGATAACAATTCACACAGGGCTGTTTTCAGGAGTGGTCCTGTGTTGATTATCAGGTGTCATTCCACTATTGACATTTGGTTCCTGTAACATTAGTGCAGCAAGCACTCCTGTACCATTTATCAGTTTTCTTCCATTATTTTATAATCTGTACTGCCAACTCTACAATATTCCCAGGAAGTCATGAGAAAGATTTGTGGGGAATCAAGAAACAGACTGCTGTAACTGGGATGATCTTAGCTTTGGGAAAGTAGTGAAGTTTACAGGCCAGAAAAAGAGTTGGGCACAAATATATTTAACAATGTTCTGTTGTGTGTCAACTAAGGGCACCTGTCTATATATCTTTTTAAAAAAAATATCTTTATTGTTTATATTTCAAATTCAGAAAGATGTTTGCATATTGAAGAAGTGAAAGTTAAAAAGCCCCTTCCCTAAGAACAGCCATTCTGATATCTCATAGTAGGACTTAAATCTTTCACATGTCCTACTACTGTCTCTGGATTTCATTGTGAAATATGTGAGACTGTGGGGGGCCTGTGGGCACAGGATGGCCCGCTGTAAGAGATATAATTATTTTGAGTATGGACCATAAGATAGAATAATAGAGTTGGAAGGGATCCCAAGGACCATCCAGTCCAACCCAAGGCCATACAAGAAGACACAATAAAAGCACTCCTGATAGAGAGCTCTCCAGCCTCTGTTTAAATGAATTAAGTCTGGGTCCTTGCTTATCTCCATTGTTCCATGCTGGAGGAAATGGGGAGGTGTTTTGTTCCACATCTTGGCTGTGCAGCCAGTCTGTCTGGTAATAACCTGTAACTAATTAAGTTGTGGCCATGTTCGCCCCATTTCTGACAGTGTGCAGTTAAATACCTTTGTCCCCTGTCTTCTCTGCTTCTATAAATGCTGTAGGAACATGAATTTAAGAACAGTAACCTCTGAGTTCCATTTCCTTAATCAATGATCTTGTGATATTGTTGCTTGCAGGTTTTCCTTTTTTAAGTTACTTTTGGTTATATTCTTTTGCTAGCTTCACAACGAAATTCCACTTTTAGCAAAATTGGATATCACCACACATCCATGTTTTCCTTTTAGGTCTCAGATAACCCAGTTACTATTGCCCCTGCTCAATATATATGTGCCCCGGACAGTAAACACACATTCTTGGCTGCTCCTGCTCAGTTGCTGCTTGAAAAATACCTCCAGTACCACAGTCATCGCTTCTTCCCTCTCTCAGTGAAGAACTACAACCATCCGGTGCTATCTGTGGACTGTTACCTTAATTTAGGACCACAGGTAATAAACAAAGCTCATTTAAAACAACATGTTCTTTGTGTAGTGGCTAGTTGGCCTAGGAGCCTCTGAGCTAGACCCTGCTGGGTCAGAGGCGTCTGCCTGCTTGTTCAGTGGTTTTTGCCTGAACTGCCATTGCCCTTTGTCCATGTCCTCCTCAGCCCAGAGATGCCATGTGCTGCCAAGGAGGATGGACCAAGTGGGTATTGGTACCAGAGCTGGTCCTGCTGCTGTAGGGAATGCTTAATAGCACTCTCTGGTTAGCTGTAGCCTCTCTCAGAGTTTATACCTGACACCAATGCCTAGATATTTCTGTAGGATACCTTCCTTCCTTCCTTCCTTCCTTCCTTCCTTCCTTCCTTCCTTCCTTTCTTCCTTCCTTCCTCCCTTCGTCCCTCCCTCCCTCCCTCCAATGCTAGCGGTGGGCATTGGGCTCTGCAGAGTGCAATATGATGGGTTCTTACTTCAAGAAGCTTACAGTCTAAAACTTGATACAGCAAAACAACAACAAAACAAAGGAAGGGCAAAGAAGAGGAGATGGGTTTAAACAAGGGAAGGCTACACACTTAAGTTACACATTCTTAGGTCTTCTCTGTGTGGGTGATTTACCCCGAATTCCCTCCCTGGCTCACTGCATTCTGTTTACATCATGCAGGACCTGAATCAGGTCTGGACTGTCTTCATGACACCTGCACCTGATTTGGGGCTTCCTCCCCCTAACTTGCATTCAAATAATTTCATCTTTTGCTGTGGTTTTCCAGCTCTCTTCTAAGTAATATGACAATGGTTGCCTTTTAACTTGCAGTCCCTGTAAGCTGCCCAGTGCCACTGCTGTGGGTGTAAGTCGCTCTGATGTCTGAATGAGGCACCCAGTGTCAGTAGTCTGGTTGGGTGCCTTGTCCTGACCTCAGCAGCTGTGCTGGGCAACAAAGAGTGACCTCACATTCATTGTGAGAGCCAAAAACCTGCAACAAAAGAGGGAGGGCAATTTAAGGCAAATCTGGGGCCAGAATATCGGCGGGGGGGGGGGGGAGCCTGGAGTATTGTAACAAGTGTAGATCTGGCCTTAGGCTTGCTTGAAATTAAGAGAACAGTAATTCCCAGTGTCTTGTTAAATTATTTAAAAGAGTGAATGCATGGCTTCTCTAGATAGAATAGCAGATTGTCAAATTAATATTTAACCCCAGTCTCTAGGATTTTAAGGAAGGAAATACTGTTATATTGTGTGAATTATGAGGTGTTTTGTGGCCCTAATGAGAATTCTGTTCTATTGTGGGCTATGAAAATGCCAATGAATCTCAGAATCAAGTGTATTCTATTCAGATCCCAGGAGTTAGAAAACATATGTTAGAATAAAGATAAAATAAAATAACATCATCTATTTATTTATTTATTTGTTTGTTTATCACCTCTCAACCTACAAAGGTTTCCAAAAAGATGTCTAGCAAATGAAAAGAGAACAAGCTAAATCACTCTTTAACAAGAAACAAAAACAACTTTTTAAAAAGTATATATAAATAAATGCACACTTCTTGTATTGTGGGGTATTTTCTGACCTTAATGGATTCTAATCTCTCCTGCCTGTAAAAGGAAAATTAATTTATCCTCTTATGGGGAATCCCTACAATAATTAGTGCCATATTTTCTGGAAAAAATGGCCTCTGGAAGGTGGAGGACATTTTGATTTTATTCCTTCAGGACTGGTATGCTGAAAGCTTAGAAAAGTTACTTTTTTGCACTACAACTGGCCATGCTGGCTGGGAGATTATGGTGATTATAGTTAAAAAAAAAGAATCATTTCCCATGTGCTGGGTATACTTTTGCTTTAAAATATTATGGCCAAGAAAATATGGGACTTGTTCCTTTAGATATCAAATGCATAATTGTGCTTTGGACCAAGAGGAGACTTACCTTGTCCATTTTTTCCCTCCTCCTACCATCAGACTGCAGTTTGCTACGTCAGCTCCCGACCACATTCTCTGAATGTTAGCTGTTCTGATATGATATTTAGTGGACTCCTGCTATACCTTTGTGATTCCTTTGTGGTAGCCAGCTTCTTGAAGAAGTTCCATTTCCTGAAAGGTGAGAGAGCATTGCTGACCCATCTATGTCTGAATTTTGATGTGTTTGCCAAAAAGGAGGGAGGTAGGGAGATAGAGAAACAGACAGAGCAACCATTCTATCTGAGTTCATTATATCTAGCTCCATTTTCAACTATGCTGACAGTATGTCACAACATCGAGAACTTCTAGTTTTGTGGCCCCATCAGTTCCAGTCACAATCTTGAAACAACTGAGCAGGGTTAAGGAATAGGTAGCCCTCCAAGTGTTGTGGGACTAACCATAGCTGGCATAACCACTGTTGAGAGATGATGGTATTGGTAGTTTGGGGTGCTACAAGTTCTCCAACCCTGCAGTAGATGTTTGTATGGCTGCTTGTCAGCTGTCCACAGAGGAATGGCTCATATATCAGGTTGGACTATCTGTCTAGCTCAGTATTATCTATTCAGCCTGGCACCATATCTCCAAGGGTCTCAGGTCACTCCCATCATCTGCTACCTGATCTCTTTAACTGGAGGTGCCAGGGATTGAATTAGCTCCCTTCTGCATGCAAATCATCCACTCTACCACTGAGTGATAGTCCCTTCTTTTATTTATTCATTTATCTTCCCTTTTTTATATATTCATCTATGTACATGACACTTCACCTTATGCCAGGAATACATAAAGTCTGTCTAGGTCATCAAGAGAGTAAGGGACGATGGGAGTTACAGCCCAACAATTTCTGCAGGGCCACATGTTCCACATGACTGAGGGAGGGACAAAAAGGGCTGTTGGGCCATATGTAATCTGCAGGTATTTATTATTTGTAAGCTGGAGTTGTAACTCCACATTGACTCCCCATGTTGACCTTATTGTGTTGATTTGATTTTTTAAAAAAGTTAATTGTTTTTATTTGTATACATTTTAACAATTTTAAGCCATTTCTAAACCAGCTTTGGGATGCACAGGAAGTGATACAAACATATACATATGCCAGTGCTACCACCACCAAGGGCAACAGTGGTAATATCAATAATGGTAATCCCCACAGGTGCCACTTTATGTGTCATTTGCCAAGACAGGAACTCCCTGCGTCAGACGGTTGTCCGGCTAGAACTGGAAGATGAGTGGCAATTTCGACTAAGAGATGAATTCCAAACAGCCAATGCCAAAGAAGACAAGCCTCTTTTCTTTCTGACGGGACGGCATATTTGATGGGAGACAATCAGAAAAGTTAATTCTGATTGAATAAAGGACTTGCTGACAGACAAAAGAAAAAAAAAAGACTATAATATTCAGAGAAAGTTCTCAGAACTATGATGTAGAACATAAAATGTAGGCAAAGCTTGAAATACTTGTATTAAAATTGTATTTTATTTTATCAGTTTATGTTTATAATTGTAGACTTTTTTGTAACTTTTATAATTTAATGAACTTGAAGAGGTAACTCTTGATGTATTTGGATGGGGTGGGAGGGGCAGAGGATGCCATTCCTTCTTATTATGGTTGAAATGTCCCCTCCCCTGCCTTTGTGTATGTGTGTGTGTGTACTGTATATATTATACAAACTTTTTCCAAGCTAAAGACTTGTGGTATATAGTTCTTTTTTCTCCCAGTTTTTGTTAAGCCAGAACCCAGTACTGTATATTAAAGATGTTACAGTTTTAGGAGATTATCACACGGAGGGCAAGGACGGGAGTGAAGTGCGATGCTCCTGGCCTTATGGTGTGATTGCGCGAAGATTATCAGATGACATCGCACTGATTCCGTCATTAATCCCATTAATGAAGTGGAATTGTCCTGTCATTTACTTCCATTTCCCATTAATACCAAAGTGATGGGACAATCCATTTTACTAACTGGATAATGATGGGATAAGTGCAATGTGTCTGATAATTTTCGTGTGATCGCACTTCACTCTTGTTCTTATCCTGTCCTTACTCTCCATCTGATAATCTCCTTAGGCTCAGATCCTACATGGTTGAGTGTAGCATAAGAATTCCACATGTGGAATTGTGGTACGACCAGATGTTCTCCTTTTCCAGAAGATGTCCCACATTTCAACCTTCTGTCCAGGAGGCATTCCAAAATGTCCTCCATTTTGAGCATCACTAAGAAGCATGCATTTAATTTATACACTCATCCATCTCCATTTGCATACTTGGAATCTGTGGTCTCACTCCTTCACAGATGGCAAGTGGGGATGGACAAAATGGTGTGTGCACCCGAGGTGTGCACACAGCGCCACGCACAGGAGTACGCGCCCATTTTAACAAATGGGCTTTGAATATTTGTGGGTTTTCTGATCCGCGGTGTGTGTGTGTCTGGAATGGATCCCCCGCGAATTGGGAGGGACAACTGTAATAGTGTTTTTAGCTTTTATTTGGTAATGTCCTACATTTTCTTGAATGTCCTACATTTCACAGTGCCTTGTTCTCCTTTGTGGTTATGGCATCGGGTCACCCTGCCCTATCACGATCTGAAGGAATCCAGTGTTGCCTTGCCATAGACCCCCACCACTGGCCTTCATTGCTAGTGGATCAGAGAAGCATTTGGCTAGATGCAGACGGGGGGAGATCTCCTGCCAAGATTCCAGGAGGTCTCAGTGGATAATGTCATCAGTTGCTCACTACATATGGGAACATAGATAGACACTTCTCTGATCCTCCTCTGTTCTGTGTGAACAATGGGATGGCTGGAGAGGAGGACATTGCAGTATAACACTGGGCCCATCCACACTACAGAATTACAGTATTTTGATTTCATTTTAACTCCCATGGTTCCATCCTGTGGGTTCCTGGGATTGGGAGATTTTTGTTGTTGTTTGCCTTCAAGTCATTTCTGACTTGTGGCTGACCCTAAGGTGAACCTATCATGGGAATTTCTGGGGTTGAGAGTGTGTGACTCACCCAAGGTCACCCAGTGGGTGTCCATGGCCAAGTGAATCAAACCCTGGTCTCCAGAGTCACAGTCCAACACCGAAACCACTATACCATGCTGGCTCTTAAGGAGGAGCATTTAGAATTCTCAGCTTGAGGACTCCTTTGATGCCTCTCACCAAACTACAAATCCCAGGATTCCATAGGATGGAACCATGGCAGTTAAAGTGGAATAATAGCACTATGATTGTGTAGTGTGAATAGGTCCATTGAGTTGGTAGGGGCGGTGGCTTTGGACATTGGGTATATGAAAAGAGAATACTAACTTCCACAATGTGAACCCCCCAAGACATATGCAAAGGTGAGTAGGACATATTCCTGTGCATCACTAACAAGATTCAGCCCCGGTTGTTTTGTTGGTAATGAGTACTTATAGCTATGTAGAACTGCTTTGGACAAAGTGTTAAAGACAACATTAACTGGGAAATTGTCCAGTGTCAAATCCAGCAGAAGCAAATAGGAGGTGGGCCAGAGTGTGCCAGTGCAGATTCATTGCAATGTAGTTTGAATGAGAGAACTTTTCAGAGGAGTGTGTTTTATCTAATCCAGTTAAAGTTAAAACTGACTTTCCATTCTAAGCTCAGAACTAAGGCTTGTGCTGCATAATTTTAAACATGCAGACATTTGCAAGATGCAGACATGTAATTGACATCTTCCCCCACTGGATATTTTGGGAAATTTTGACAATGGGTAACAATTTGTTTAACTTTTTGCAGAAACAGACCTGCACAGACTAGTAACAAGTTAAAGCAAAGGGTCATTCACATTGGCCAAATAAAGCGGCTTCTAACCGCTTTGAAGCCTGGCTGTTTAGACGATGCGTGAGGCAAAACCAGATGGAAAGCAAAATGAAGATGTGCTCTGGGGCTAAAAACTAGAGCAAAATGAAGCTGTGATACTCCAACTCAAGGCAGGAAATGTGTATCATAGCATCGGCATATAACACCCCAGCACCAGTATGGGACTGCAGCAAAGCCAAAATGTGATTTCCAATATGCAATGGACGTAATTACAGCATACACAAACCAGACAGTTGAACAGGGGGGCATGAGGTGAAGTGGGAGTGAAGGGGGCATGCATGGGGAGCCTCCATGATTGTGCTTTGCCAATGTATCACTTGCACACCGATGCCCCAATGCCCTGTACAGCCGGTACATTGCACATGCAACTGTGTGGCCGATCATACAGGTGTCCATAAATAGAATGGCATTTGGGTGGGAAGGTGGAGGTAATTGGAGGTTGCAGGCAGTGTGTTAGTGTGATGGTATGCATGCCTGGTGGGGAGGTGACAAAAACCCCCACCATGCAGCCCATGGTGCAGACAGCCCATGGGTGTTTGGCCCACCTTGGGACCGGGCATGCGGACAGCAGGGTTTCGACCCACTTTCAGAAAACCCAGGATTGGGCCACTTTTTCCTGCTTGTCTGCTCTGACTCAATTGCAATAGCAATACTATTACAATACTTGTTGCTCATCTCAAGACTTCTCAAGGTTCACTGTGCCAAGAAAAATAACCATACTGAGATGCATTTAGTTCTCTCACTTTGAAACTTTCTCATAAAGTGAGGAATTTATGAGAATATATGATGTCATGTGCTGCATCAGGCCAGAGCACTGGCAACTTACAGTCCAAGAAGTGGGGCTGACCCCATCATTTCAGGGTGAGGGACCCCAACCCCATTTGAATCATGGGCTATCTCTGGACTGAAGGCCTCTAGTCCAACCTTCCCTTCCTACAATGGCCAATGAGATCCTGCCCAAAGCAGGTCTCTTGTTTTGGACAACTAAGAGAATCTAGTGGTTTACTCTGGGGATACCCAGATATTGTAGGTAACCATATTTGGTTCATTACACAAACAAACCAGAAGTAACAACGGGCAATACCTTAATTATGTCCGACTAAAATGTCACAATACAGTGGGCAAGCATTAGAAAGCCTGAGATTTTTGATTCTGGTGGATATAAGGTACTTCTAGGGTACTTCTTGGCTAGGGATTGCCAAGTGCAAGAGAGGGATTTTTGCGCCTATAGCACCCCACCCCACCTTATAAATTGGTCAAAAATCTATGGAAAGCAAAATGAGTATTACCTATTGTTTTTGCTATATGTTTTCCGTTTGGGGGGAGTGGGTGGTTTTATTTTGCTTATATGCTGCTCCCGGAGATATCCATCAGCAATAATTTTCCCCGGTTGGGGGTTCAGTGCTTTGGAAAGGGATCTTGGGAGGCTGCAGAAAAGCTCCTGGGGTGGGGTGCAAGTGTCCCATGGACTGCCATTTGTCTTCTCCTCTTGTAGACAAAGGACTCCTACCACTGTCAATCCCAATGCAACTTTCCATCTTGACCACTTTAACAATTTTTGTTCCTAGAAAGAAAGCTGGGAAAGAGCCACATGAAAACACAAGTGGGTTATAAATGGAAGATGATGATATCTGGACATTGCATGAAATTCTGAGAATGATGGAGGGTACATATGCCTCTCATTAAATGAAAAAGTGGTGAATGGAAAACATATTGCATGTTGTGCCAGAAAGAGTTGAACAACAGAAACAATGGCTGGTCCAATCTTGAAAATGTGCAACCAGCAATTATTGGGATCTGCATCCATTGCTGAGTGGAACATAAGGGATCGTTTGTATGGCCGAGAGCTCAAGCAATAAATAAATAAATAAAAATGTGTCAGGGCAGCTAGTGGATCTGCTGCTGTGGGTGGGATGGGGGTGTAATGGTCAATCCATTGCTCCTTTTCCCATCCTTCCTTCCACTGGTGCTTTGAGTTGAGCAGGAACTCTGCCAGCACCATCAGAGCAGCTGTGAGAGGGAGAATCATAGAATTATAGAGTTGGAAGAGACCACAAGGGCCATCCAGTCCAACCCCTGCCATGCAGGAACTCCCAATCAAAGCATCCCCGACAGATGGCCATCCAGCCTCTACTTAAAGACCTCAAAGGAAGAAGACTCCACTAAACTCTGAGGGAGTGTGTTCCACTGTCAAACAGCCCTTACTGTCAGGAAGTTTATCCTCCTGCCCCACTGCCAACACTGGCAGAGACACACCAGTAAGATGAATCCATAGGGGTCTGGCCATTGTCCACTCATATATTTCTTGACAGTATCCAGTGTTCCACTTCTATGTGGGTTTTATTATTGCTTTATTTGTTCTGGATTACCAACTAATTGATTAAATGATTGATTAGTTAGTTACCTTCATATCTCATTTTTCTTCCAGGGGTACACATATATTGATCAGAATCCTTTTGGGCAGTTATGAATATGAATGTGTTGTTGTACGGCTTCAAGTTGTTTCTGACTTATGGTGACCCTAAGGTGAACTTATCATAGTGTTTTCTGAGGCTGAGAGTGTGTGACTTGCCCAAGGTCATTCAGTGGGTTTTCATGGCTTAACGGGGAATTGAATCCTGGTCTTCAGAGTCATAGTACAATGTTCAAACTACTAGGCCATGCTGGCTCTGAGGAGTTCCATAGGAACCATGCAGGTTCCTTAAATCCCACTTACTGGTAAACAGCTGCTAGAATTGATACAGGTCTATTTCCCTGTCGATTGAGAAGTGCCTGCCTGACGTTCGCACGTATCCTTTGCCTGAGTGATTTCTGCCAAGAAGAGAAATTGCAACAGAGGTCCTTCTTCTGCCTATAGTGCCAGAGATCGGGAAAGGGTAGGTACATCAGGCAGATGCTTCTTGGTCAACAGGGGAATGGACTCCCATTGATGCCAGCAGCTGTTTACCAGTAAGTGGGGTTTGCAATGATCTGATTGTAATCTGGATTTACAAATAAACCTGTGGAGGAGCAGGTTTATTTGTAAATCCAGCAGAGTTTAACTTGCAGCAGAGAAACACCACGCAGAGCAATCTCCAAGCTTCTAGTAGTAGGCTTTATTATAGAAAACATATGCAGAGTAAAAAAAACTATAAAGTCCAATAGAAAGCCCATCCACAAAAAGAGAGAGACAAGACACTGCAGCAACAATAGGACCATAGCACTGATCACCCATGCAAGCAAAATCATGCTCAAAATTCTGCAACATAGATTCCAACCATACATGGAAAGAGAGATCCCAGAGGTCCAAGTGGGGTTCAGGAAAGGAAGAGGCACGAGGGACCACATTTCAAACATACAATGGCTAATGGAGCACACCAGGGAATTCCAAAAGAAAATCGGCATGTGCTTTATACACTACAGCAAAGCTTTGACTGCATAGACCAGGGGTAGGCAACCTTTCCCCTTTAAGGGCCGAGGGACTTCAGCTCCCAGAAGCCTCAGCCATGTTGGCCAATAGTCCCATGTTAGCCAATAGCTCCTGGAATTCTGGGAGCTGAAGTCCCTCGGCCCTTAAAGGGGAAAGGTTGCCTACCCCTGGCATAGACCATGAAAGGCTATTGAATGCCCTTAAAGACAAGAGAGTGCCAATACCTCTGATAGTCCTGATGAGGCATCTGTACTCAGGACAAGAGGCTACTGTCAGAACAGAACACGGATAAACAGAATGGTTCCCAATTGGCAAAGGGGTCAGACAAGGCTGCATTCTTTCACCCTATCTATTCAATGTGTATGCAGAACATATTATAAGAAAAGCAGGCTTGGACTCAGAAGAAGGAGGAGTGAAAATAGGAGGAAGGAATATCAACAATCTAAGATATGCAGATGACATCATAATAGTAGCAGAAAACCTCACAGACCTGAAACATCTGCTAAGGAAGATCAAAGTTCTAAGGCAGACTTAATGTTGAACATAAAGAAAACAAAAATAATGACCACGAGGACCTTAAAAGTTCAGCCTAGACAATGAAGAAATAGAAATAGTAAAAGAATTCTCATGCCTGGGATCAAACATTGATAGACATGGGGACTGCAGTCAGGAAATCAGAAGACATGGGGAGGGTGGCTATGAAAGAACTAGAAAAGAGTCTAAAATGCAAAGATATACAACTCAGCACAAAAGATAGAATCATACAAGTCACTGTATTCCATATTACCATGTATGGATGTGATAGCTGGACAGTTAAGAAAGAAGAAAATCAATGCATTTGAGATGTGGTGCTGGAGAAGAGTACTGAGGATCCTATGGACAGCCAAAAGGACAAACAAGTGGGTTCTAGAGCAGATCAAACCAGAAACCTCCCTGGAAGCCAAGATAACCAAACTGAGACTGTCATATTTTGGACACATCATGAGAGGAGAGGCCTCTTTGGAAAAAACAATAATGCTGGCGAAGGTGGAGGGAAGTAGGAAGAGAGGAAGGCCACATGTTAGATGGATGGATTCTATTAAAGAAATCATGGGTGTGGGGTTGCAGGAATTAAGCAGAGCAGTGGAGGACAGAGGGTCTTGGAGGTCTTGGAGATGCGTCATCCATAGGGTTGCCATGATTTGAGATTGACTTGACAGCAGTTAACAACAAAATGTTTGGAATAGGAAGAGTAGTTTTGGTAGGACAGACATCTGTATTGCAGTTTTTTCTACTTAGCAGATAAATTTTCAATACTGTCCAATCATCTAAATCCTTTAAAATCTGTATCCATGTTTTTTGTAATTATTTACAAAAGTCTGAGATTTTATTTGTTAATGCTATTCCCAAATACTTAACCTTTTATTTATACTGAAACCAGAGCTCATGCTTAGCATTTGATCTTCCTTTTGATTTATATCTTTGTCAAAATTGTAGTTTTAGATTTGTTGACTTTCAATACAATTGCTTTTCCAAAACTTACTAGTTCCCTCAGCAGTTCATCTATGTTGTTTAACAGGTCATTTTAAAAACAACAAAATCATCTGCAAAAGCCCAAACTTTAAATTCTGCTCTCTATATTTTCACTCCTTTTATTTTTACATTTTCCCTGATGTTTCTTAACAAATATCTCCAGCACTATTAAGAATAATAGTGGAGATAGGGGGCATCCCTGTCTCATCCCTTTTTTATCATGATTTGTTTTGTTATTTCCTCATTGATTAATATTCTAGCAACTTGTTTTAATAATTTAATAATAATAATAATAATAATATAATAATAATAATAATAATAATAATAATAATAATAATAATTTTTATTTAATACCCCGCCCCTCTGTGCACAATCGGGGCGGCTTACATCATAAAATTTCCAGAAACAGTTAAGAACATTTACCTCCACCCTCCCCCCCTTAAAAAATTATTAAACCCCAATACAAGTTAAAAAGAAGCACAATATAAGGAGGTAAATTCCTCCATTAAAACAAATGTACATAAAAACAAACCAAAACAAAAAGTGCGGCAGATGTCAAATGCTGGCTCAAGAAGGAACCCCGTCACAGAGGGGGAACATCTCAGAGGGAAAAAGACTCTGGAGCCAGGCTGGTGAATTAATCTGGGAAGGCCTGTCGGAAGAGATCCGTCTTGACAGCTTTCTTGAAGCTGTCAAGTGATGACAATTGACGGATCTCCTCCGGCAGGCCGTTCCACAGTTTGGGGGCAGCTGCAGAGAATGCCCTCTGGGAGGTCGACACCAGCCTCGTTTTTTGAGGCAGTAACAGATTCCTCCCAGAGGACCGGAGGGCGCGGGGAGGATTATATGGGAGGAGGCGGTCCTTAAGATAGTCTGGACCCAAGCCATTTAGGGCTTTAAAGGTAATAACCAACACCTTGTACTGGGTTCGGAAACTAATAGGCAGCCAGTGGAGGGACTTTAATACTGGGGTGATATGGTCCCCCCTAGATGTACCAGATATTAATCTGGCTGCCATATTTTGGACCAATTGCAGTTTCCGAATCAAGCACGAGGGTAGCCCCATGTAGAGCGCATTGCAGAAGTCAAGGCGTGAGGTTACCAACGCGTGCACAACAGTCACAAGATCTCCTACTTCCAGAAAAGGGCGCAGCTGGCGTATCAGCCGAAGCTGATAACAGGCGCTCCTGACCGTCACATTAACCTGATTTGTCATCAGAAGCGACGGATCAAGGAGCACCCCCAGACTGCGAACACAGTCACTGGAGGAGAGCGTGACCCCATCCAGGACTGGAGGTTGCAACCCAATTCTTGGTTTCGGAGCCTGTACCGTGAGCACCTCCGTCTTGTCTGGATTCAATTTCAATCTGTTTTCCCTCATCCAGCCCATTACCGCCTGAAGACATTCATTGAGAGAAGAGATGCCATTGGAATTCGAGGCCGACGAACGAGATACGGAGAAATAGATTTGGGTGTCATCAGCGTACTGATAACACCCAGCACCATAACTCCGTATTATCTCACCCAGCGGCTTCATATAGATGTTAAACAACATCGGGGACAAAATAGCTCCCTGAGGGACCCCACAAGTGAGATCCCTCTTACTGGAGCTACTGTCCCCGAGCAGCACCCTCTGGGACCGACCCGAGAGGAAGGACCGGAACCACTGCAAAGCAGTGCCTCCGATACCTAACCCCTTCAGGCGGCCCAAGAGGATGCCATGATCTATAGTATCAAAAGCCGCTGAGAGGTCCAGGAGCACCAACAGGGTCACGCTACCCCTGTCGATGCTCAGACGCAGATCGTCGGTCAAGGCAACCATGGCAGTCTCAACCCCAAAGCCTGTCCTAAAGCCGGTTTGAAATGGGTCTAGATAATCGGTTTCATCCAAGACAGCTTGGAGCTGAAGAGCAACCGCCCTCTCGATCACCTTGCTCAAAAATGGCAATAAAGATACAGGCCTATAGTTCTTCATATCCAGGGGGTCCAGGGAAGGCTTTTTCAGAAGCGGCTTAACCGCCGCCTCCTTTAAACAAGATGGAACATGTCCTTCCCTGAAGGACGCATTGATGATATCCCTAAGGAATCTCACCAATGCGTCCCCCCCCTGGACGGCCAGCCATGATGGGCAAGGGTCGAGAGGGCAGGTCGTCTTCCTCACTTTACCAAGCAGCTTGTCCACGTCCTCGGTACTCACAGATTGCCATTGATCCAGTATAACAACATCGGCGGAGTTGGTGGACGCCTCGCCTGTAGACTCTGAACTAATGGTGGCGTCTAAGTTGGCTCTGATCTGAGAGATTTTATCTGCAAAGAAGTTGTTAAATGCGTCACAGCAGGCCGTTGTCGGGTTAAGCAAGGGATTTGGCGCAGGGGGTACCTGCGTCATCTCCCTCACCACCTTAAACAGCTCTGCCGGACGGGACTCTGCAGACGCAATACGTGCAGAGGAGAAGGCCTTCTTCGCTGCGCGTATTGCCTCCCGATAGGACCAAAGAAAGTTCCTATGGCGAGTTCTGTCAGATCGGAGTCGAGTTTTCCGCCACCTGCGCTCTAGTCGTTGTCCAAATCGCTTCATTTTCCTAAGCTCAGAGGTGTACCATGGCTTATGGTTTGAAGCGAAATGGCAAGGACGCTTGGGAGTGATCGTGTCTATAGCCCTGGTAAGATCACTATTCCATGTATGAACCAGGACTTCGACAGGATCACTGGCATTACCAACCATTAAACCCTCCAAGACTTTCTGGAATCCCTCTGGCTCCATTAGCCTTCGAGGGCGGACCATTCGAATAGGTCCGCCACCCCCGGGGGGGCAGATGTTGGCTCTGACTACCATCTTGACCAGGAAATGATCCGTCCATGACAATGCTGAGGTATCAACCACCTCAGCCCACGGATATGCCTGTTCGGTACAGAACACCGCATCAAGTGTATGACCTGCGCAATGCGTCGGCCCGTTGACCAGCTGGGATAGGCCCATGTTTTGAGTATATAGCTTTAGTCCAGTCTGTTATCCTGTTTCCTACATCCATTCTTATGAAGATTTCCCAAGTCGTGTTCCAGTGTATGTTATCAAAAGCCTTTTTAAGGTTTTTGAATATCATAATATTTTTCTCATTGTGTATTTTATAGTGTTCTATTATATTTAATACTTATGTTATCTTTTAATTGTCTTTTTGGAAGAAATTCTCATTGGTCTTCATGTATCCAAACATTTAGTACCTGTTTCAATCTATTTGCTATTATAGAGGTAAAAAATTTATAATCTACGTTCAACAATGAAATGGGCTGAAAGTTTTCCAGCAGTGTTTGGTCTGTACCTTCTTTTCCAATCAATATAATATTTGCTTCATCCCATGTCAATTTTTTTTTAATATCATTAATAAATTCTATCATTGGGCCTAAAATAATCTCTTGGAAGGTCTTATAGTAGATAGGTGTTAGGCTATCTGGGCCTGGGGCCTTCCCATTTTTACATCTTTTAATCGCTTCTGCTATCTTGGTGGTTGTTATTGTCTTGTTTAGAACATCTTTTTGTTCTTGATTTAGAACAGGAATATCACATTTTTGTAAATATTGCCTTATTTTCTCATTATCTATGACTTCCCCTTTAGATAATTCTGTATAATGTTTCTCAATTTTTTATTTTTCCTTGTTCATTATAATATTTTTTTCCATCTTTAATTTTTGTTGTCTATTTTCTTTTTCTTTATTCAGTTTTCATGCCAACCATTTACCTGGTTTATTGGCATATTGAAAATGATTATATTTAGCATATCTTATCTTTTTTTCTATTTCTTCAATTAAATCTTTAGATATTTGTTCTCTCAAAGTTTTAAATTTCTTATTCAATTTTTTTTGTTTTGTTTTGGGGGTTTCATTGTAGTTCTTGTTCTTTATTTTTAATTTCTTTACTGATTTTTTGCATTTTTTCTTCTCTTTGTTTTTTTTCTTACATTTTGCTGAATGAAAAAAACAACAACCTCATTACTACTTTTGATGCATCCCACACCATTCTCCTATCAGTTCCATGATCCATATTTTCCTTAAAGTATCTATCCAAGGTGTATTTTGCTTTGTCCATTATACTCTTATTTTTTTAACAAATTATCATTGACCTTGATGGGTCTCATCATCTTTAAAATTTGTTCTTCACAAAGGTGTTCTGTATTTCTTTTCCATTTCTTTTCCAAAAGTCTTTTGCTTTCTGGATAGTATTTAGTTTGTACCATTTTCATTTATAATTTACAGATAACAGTTTCTCCCATTTGTAGATTATTTTTTCTTACTCAATTGTGATGTTAGGAACTTGTAATATTCTCTCTCTTTTTTTGAGAATCAAGTCCTTATGGTAACTTTGGTAGAGAATATCATCTCTCATTTATTTCCTCACAAGATATACCACCACATTTCTTGGTATGCTATGTTCTCTTGCCATAACAGAGTTCACTCTAAAGACTTTATTTCCCAAACAAAATCTCATTTAAGGATCTCCATATTGTCCACTAAGACAGATATTATGTAGTCATAAAGATCTTCATTTTTCCTTTCTTGTAAACCTCTAATCTTAAGACAGTTTTTTCTAAATTTCAAATCTTCCAATGCTCTTTGATCAAGTTCTTTCTCCTGATTTATCTTCAATTCTGTTGTAGTTTCTTCCAACTCTTTGGTCTTATTTTCCAAGGTGTCTATTCTTTTGTTAGATTGTTTCATTTCTTCCTTTACTTCTTCTAATGTTTTTGTGATTATTTTGATTTTAGCTTTGATGTCTTGTTTAATATCTGTTCTTAACACTTTTATCTCCTGTTTTGTGTTTTGTTGCCTTTCAATTTTTAGTGTTTTGATTTCTTCCAAGAAGAAACTTTGATCTATTGATGTCCTTCTTTGTGTATTTGCTTGGGCCTGAGTGGCTGCAGTTGCTCTTCTTGTTGCTTTGTCCATCTTACTTCTGTTTTTCCTGTTATTGTCATCATCATCATCATCATCATCTTCTTCTATTTTATTTTCTATTACCGTAACTCTGATTTGTGATTTAATATCCAATCAATTTTTATTCAATCAAATGGTAATACAAGCAATTGATCCATTAAGATGTTTTAAACAATCATCAAATATATAATCCAGTATGTTAATCAAGGAAAATGATCCAATATCATCAGTTATGACCAGTTATCTCATTGATAAATCAAGTTTTCCAATCTATTTAGGTTTAAGTTCAAGTTCCAAAAAATGAAGATTCAAATGATCAAATGATCATATAGTCCAGTCCAAGCTGATTAAGTCAAATTCCAGTATTCAAAATAATGTTTATTTTTGCTATTAATTAAATGTCACAATTTAATCAATGACAATTTAATTAATTCATCCTATAGACAAGAAAATGAAGAGTCAGGTAGTCCAATCAATTAGTCCAATCCAACAAAATCTGCCAAAATTAATTTTCTTTTCTCTTTTATATATATATAAAACTTCTTTCAGTCTCAACTCAAAATCACAATCTCTCAGTCAAGAACAGTAAGAAAAAATATGATGAAAGAAGCATAGTAACAAAATTCGAGTCCTTGTAATGAGCTTATTATCTTCTTATTATTTCTATTTGGAGTCTATAACTTTAGCTTCACTTTGCTTATTAGGCTTTAATGAGGCAGAAACAAATGGGAGTTAAAACCCCAACAAAGTAGTGTTTAAAAGTTAAAGACAGTATAAAGAAAACTCTCAGTGCTTGTTTTACCATAATTTGGTCACCTGGATCTTATTAGTAATCCCACAGCATGCTAAATTGCTCCACCAAAGGAAAGAAAAAAGAAAAAAACAGTTAATTTGATACCGCTTTGCTTTTAGTAATTCAGTTCCTTGCTTTGTTGAACTTAAACAAAAGTAAAGATAGATAGTCAAATATAATTAGATTAATGTTACCTTGAACTATTTTTTCTTGTCTTGTAGACCTCTTCTTTAACTTACTTTGTCAATGTAGATTTCTTTCCTGGTGACTTTTCCCTTTGTCTCGAAATCTTAAAGAGATTATAGTAAAATAAAGCAAAGTGGTGAAGCTCTTATTGTTTTTTTCCTTTTATGTTTCCCAACCTTGGGCTTTAATGCTACTTGCCTTGATTTGCTGTGATTTGCATGTATTTATGTTGGTGGCTAGTGCTTGTATCATTTGTTTTTACAGAGAGTTTTGGCTCTCCCGTCTTTCTCTGACCTCACCCCTCTCCCAACTTCTCTCCAGGCAAGTTCGAGGATGGAATTGAGCCTCTGCGAGGTCCCAGTTTCCCCCATTCGAGGGGGGAAATTTCTTCATCATCGGGGTCTTTCCCTGATCTTCTGGGTCTTTGGGTCTTCTTTCTTCACAGCCCTATTGTTTTTTCTTGGTATTCTTTAGACTGATGAAGTAAAAAACCCTGTGTAAAGAGCATTGGTGCTGGAGCTCCTGCACACAAGCCCTGCTTGCTGACCATATACATTTTTTCAATTTTTTTGCAGTGGTCAATGTGGCCGTAGTAATTAAATATAGTATTATCCTTCAGTATTTTTTCCATCCTCTTTCTTGAGTCCAGAAGCCATATTTAAGAGGTATAAGTCTGGCAAAAGAGGAAACTGGATCTTAAAGATGTTTTTAAATTCATGTGCATGTTAGAGCAGAATGTCTTTATCAGTGGTGCTTGAATCTGTTTTTCCTGTCACAGTAGACACAGAATATTGTTGAGGTCTGAGTTCATCCAGGCCTCCTCTAAAAACAGCTCCTCAAAAGGAGAAATATGCCTCTCCTCCTGATTTCTACTCCCCCAAACCAAATTCCATGCCTCCTCCAAATGGGCCAAGGATGGACCTGTTTCTTGCTCTCTTGATCCAACAATAGCTAAACCTCTGTGCCTTTTTAAGGTAATGAACTGTGGGTGGGTAAGCTGCTCCAAAGTTCACCATAGTCAATTAATAGCAACAGGCTTAAGTGTGGGCTAACACAAAGTTTTGGGGATGATGACTACCACATGAGAAATGGCCATGCTGAAGTCTAATGGCTTGCTTCCATGTGAAGCTTAATCAACAATCCACAAGACTGCAAGAGCATGGTTGCAATATGGCAACATTTTACAGTACATCACCACCTAGACAGTGTGTGAAACAATGTGTAGGACAGAGGAAGGAAATGTGTGACCCTCTGAAATGCTGGATTGCAACTCCCATCATTCCTAGCCAGTGTAGCCAGTGATGGGGGCTGATGTGAATTGTGTTCTAGTAACATCTGGAGAGGCTTCCTTCCATGTTATAGGACAGGGGTAGGCAACTTTTCCCCTTTAAGGGCCGAGGGACTTCAGCTCCCAGAATCCCAGGAGCTATTGGCCAACATGGGACTATTGGCCAACATGGCTGAAGCTTCTGGGAGCTGAAGTCCCTCGGCCCTTAAAGGGGAAAGGTTGCCTACCCCTGTTATAGGAGATATTTTATACCGTGGGTTTTTCCATGTGTACTTGCTTATCAAACAGCATAACATTTCTGATGTGATTTTTCTTTCTGCTGCTGGCAAATCTGGTTAACAGAACTATGAAATTGTATGATTTTTTGCTTTTGAAATACAGTGTGGAATGTTAATCTCCTTCCCCAAAACCGCAGAACTTTTAAAACATTGTTTCTTTGGTTAAACAGACTAATGTTAAGTCTCAATACATCAAAATAAGAATTTTTATAACTTATGCTGAATCTACACGGATGAAATAATGTGTCCTTATCTCGATCTCAGTCTTGTTAGAATATACAATGTTCCTCTTGTTCCAACATGAAAACACTCCTTTTTTGTTGCCTGGGGGCTTTAAATGGGATTTAAAAACAAAACAAAAAACCTCTAGTTTACTCTGCTGTTTGGGATAAGAACTTTTTTTTTTTAAAAGGCTAGTTTGACCCTTGAATTGGGACCAGGATGGAATCACGGGGTGGCATGAGGTGAGTTGGTGAGTGGTGTCCAGCTGGTCGCTGGAAGGCATGGAGTTGCAGTATCTGTTGCCCAGGCTCTTGATTGCTTATGAAGAACCTGAAGAGTCAGCACCATTTCTTTCTTTTTCTGTTTTTTCACTCCAAACATATGTAAAGCCTTGAATCTTTGGCCTTTGAATATTTGTTTGCCTTTAGGTGTGTGTGCTTTTGAGTAGGATGACAGTTGGGGGGCAGTGGGGGGATCTCATGGGACACTATAAAAAACTTTCCTAGAAGTAATAACTATTGAATTCAGTAGGACTTACATCTGAGTAGACCTGAGTAGACACCCACTTTCTTGGAAATTAAATGTAAAAAAGAAGACCGCAAATTAGAGGGGGTGGAGGTAGCACACGGAAGAGCCGAAGTAATTGCCAAAGTATGCACCCAATCCAATGGGAGTGCAGGTGGCAGGTCAAAAATGAGGAAAAACAAGATTATGTAAATATGCACATGAATGGTGGGAACAAACAACAACAACAAAATAGCAACCTGCAGCTGCTGTGGTTGCGTGGCTGGACATAAATGGATATGGGGAGCACGTACACACAGTAGAAATACCGCCTTGTACCAATGTTACTACAAGTGCTTTTCCAAACTGATTTCAATTTGGATTAAAACAAGTGTGTGTGGCAGTAAAGGGGAGTCAAGCTGGGGCAGGATACTATGCAGTGGAATTGGGATACAGCCATCGTGTAGATTCAGCCTTCCTTTGCTTCCCAAATTGCTAAATTTGGTTGCCCAATAAATAAGATAATTACCAAATTGGGACAATGTAATTTTTTGGAAGCAGATTCAAATCCAAAACCCCTTCTTGAGAACCCATGCATTTGTTGCATCTATAATAAAAATTCAGAATGGCATCACATTCTACCAATATCCTGTTCACAATTATTCAGTTTCTCTAAAATATAAGTACCTTCAAATCTTGAATGTTTAATGTGTGGTTACATTCAACTGTTGGACTTCACTAAGTACATTTGATCATCATTATTTATTCAGCACTGACTCTAGGAATCAGCTTGTACTAGGTTGCTAAAAATAGTAAGGGTAGTTGTATAACCTGGTGGAAAGATTTCACATCCTTTATGGAACAACAGATGTATCAATAAGGATTAGTATGCCAGCTTCCATTCTGTTTCAATAAGTCTGTATTATCAGACTGACCTGAATTATTCAAATGTGACCCATTAATCAGAATGTGTGAAAAACTGAGAATTGCACTGAGGGAATTGGAGCAACATTAGCTGTGATACTATTCAAATTATTCCAGTATAATTAAATAAACCAATGATCATATCATTTCATATATTATTGATTCTACAATTGGACCAACTGGAGCGGTGATGGAATAGATAACGCAGTAAAATAGGATCATAATTGTTGTTTTTGTTGTTTTTGTCGTGAGCATTCATGTCATTTCCAACTAATGGCGACACTAAGGGCAACCAACCACGGGGGTTTCTTTGCAAGATTTGTTTAGAGGGAGTTTGCCTTTGCCTTCTTCTGAGGTTGAAAGAGTATCACTCGGTGACTTTCCATGGCTGTGTAGGGATTCGAACCCTGGTCTCTAGAGTCCAATACTCAAACCACTATACCATGTTGGCTCTCATAACTCTTTCCCTTGCAGAAAAATACACTGGGATGTTGGCATGATTTTTTGCTATTTGTCCCCTCCCCTCACACACACACACAAAACAGGCAAGGATTGAGAGCTGTGTATCCATATCACCTTCATGAGTTCTTCACAGACACTAGCATCAACAGTTTCAGCCTGCAGCTTGGTCCCAAAAACAGGAGTACTTTTTTTCTCCTCTGGGACATCCTCAGAGCATGCATGATTGTGCTCAATTTTTCCTTCTGTTCCTCCTCAAGAACAAATGAAAATGTGAAGGGAATGTGAAAAAATTAGGTCTGGAGTAGTTGGATGTGGTAAGTATGCATCCACTAAATCAGGGTTCCCAACCTGGGGTACCCACACCTCCAGGAGGTGCAAGATGGAATTTCAGAGGGTGCGGCAAAGGGAGATTTGTGTCTTTGAATGATGAACCGTGAGACATCACTCAGCCAGCTCTCAGAAGCAGCAGTACAATCAGGCCTTGGTATCCATTCTGGACCCCTCCGCAGATACCAAAAAATGTGGGACCTCAAGTCCCATTGTCCCTAATGACAGTGTGACATGCATGCACCGCCATTGGAGACAATGGGGCTTGCCATCCATGGATGCTTAAATCCGCAGATGGCAAGCCTGTGGATAAGGAGGCCCCACTGTATGTGATTGTGTTGTATAGATAGTGGTCTCATTGTTTGTTTAACCAAAAGGAGAGAATTGTACAATTTACAGTAGTTTCCATTTTTTTCCTGTATAAATTAGAATCTATTTGCTCAATTTAGACAGGCATTTTATGCACTGAGGTAAAAGCTTTTTTTAAAAAATTCAGTTTGTTCACCCACATTATTGTATATGGTTCAATCTGCAGTTTAAAAATTAGAAATGAGACTTCTTCATCTTCAAACGTGACATTAGCTTTGTACAGGGTGCAAACATTAGCATCCACTAAATCCTAGGGATGCTGGGCATAGAAAAGGTTGGGATCTAATGCTCTAAATGAAGTTCCATCCCCATAAGCCCCTTTAATGTGGTGTTTCCTCACCACTGAAAAGTGTGGGTACCAAGGAGTTTGACTTCCAGGAAACGGAAGGGAATTGTCTTGTGCAGAATGTGGCTGCAGGGCTGTTTTCACCCCTGACATTCACACAGATTAGACATGCGTGTCTGCAAGGACAAGCTTGAGGACAAAGGGCTTTAAGCACATAGATGTTTCCTTATGGATGTTCATGTCTATTATGTGGGTGTGAGATCAGCTGCACTGTGAGGCCTTGATGGTGGAACCAGGAGTGCATTCTCCTTTACTCTTGGCTCACATGTATAGAAGGGGGAAGGAAGAGTCAGATGGATGAAAGAGTCAGTCCACCTAACCCAACAGGAATTTGCAGAGGAGGAAATGGCAACCATGTTATGTTTCGGCATGTGCTGGCTGTTTCTTACTGCTTTGATAACATTTATCCATATGAAATAGCCTTGTATAGGATGCAATGGAATTGCTTTTTTGGTTGTTGTTGTTGTTAACTGCCCTTGAGTTGACCTCAACTCATGGTGACCCTGTGGATTAGACATCTCCAAGACTCGCTATCTTCTACTGCTCTTCTTAAGTTTTGCAGGCTCATGCTCGTGAACTCCCTAACTGAATATAGCCGTGTGGCATGCAATCTTCCTTTTTTTTCTTCTACCCTCAACCTTTTCTAGCATTACTGTATTTTCTAATGAGTCAGGCCTTCTCATGATGTGCCAAAGGACAACAGCTTCAATTTGATCATCTTGGCTTCTAGGGGTATTCCAGGCTTGATCTGTCCAAGAACCTATTTGTTTGTCTTTTTGGCAGTCCATAGTATTCTCAGCCCTCTTCTCCAGCATCACATATCAAATAAGTTGATGTTCTTCTTATCTCTTTTCTTCACTGTCCAGCTCTTGCATCCATACATGGTGTTGGGGAATAAAATGGCTTGGATGATTCTAACTTTAGTGCTCAGTGGTATAATTTTACTCTTTAGGATCTTTTCTAGCTCTTTCATGGCTGCCCTTCCCATTCCTAGTCTTCTTCTTATCTCTTGACTGCAGTCTCTTTTTCTTCTATGGACAGACAATACAAAGCAAAAGTCAGAAGCCACCACTGGTGACTGATCCAAAGTCCAGAGGTTTTTGTAACTCACCTGGGATTTGAATCTAGATCATTCAAATTCCAATCCAACACTGTAACCACTATACCACACTGGCTCCCTCCCCTACCTGCTCTATTCCCTACAAATCTATTCCTGAGGGACAGTGTTCAGGACTGCAGTAGGAAAAGTGGCTCTGCAAAAAATAAAAAAAAGGATGACCTCTTTTATGCAAGTGGAAGTGCTTTATGGTAAATGATAAACCCCTTCCTCCTCTTTACCCCCAGTTTAAGTGCAGGTCTCTGAATCATCTAATGAAAATGGATCCTGCTGGAAGCTGTATCCCCTGCATGTACAAACACCTCTGTTCTCAGGGAGACTCATGATTTAACTGAGATACTTAAGGAGTGAGTTGCAAAGCAAGTGGGCAACAGCTTATTGAGCTCATGTTTCTTGTCCTGGCTGAGGTTCCGAGAACCTGAGAAGGCTAAATTAGCAAGCAAACATGATCACTGAGAAATTATTTTCTCTGGATCTTTGTTGTCAACAACGTATTCCTCTAAGGCTGCATTTTTGTTTCTGACGGAATCTGAAACCCATGCTAAATAACAGCCCTGGCAGCTTAATTCCCTGGCAATGGAGGAAAGACACCATCTCAAGATGTCGTCGGAAGATACTGAGTCACCTTGGTCCTGGGTAAGAAAGGAAGGTCTGCTAGTGTTTAGCTTCAGCATGAAGACTCTCAAGTAAGGGATGGGTTGCAAGTTAACTACACTTTAGCCAAGCTGTGCAAATTTTTCCAATAGGTTCTCTTCATTGTTCTGACTGAAGATAGGGTAAAATAATACTCTCAATGCAGGGAGCAATGGTATTTGATCATAACATTGCTCTTCCTTTTAGTTGGGATGCTGTGAAGAAACATGTCTATGGATCTCTATGGTTTTCTTTAAATATAGTCTGTGATGTTATCCCACCAGGCAAGTCAGAGGTAGATGTGTGATGGATTGTGGTAGAACACCCTTGTAAGAAGCACCATATTATGTAGATTAGAAAGTCAGATTAAGCTTTCTACTGTGTCTCATAGTCCTTCTGGTGCTGTCCACCTCAGAAAAGAGAAGAGTACCTGCACAATTTTTAGAAAGCGATAGAAATAGCTAATTTGGATACCACAAGCTAAATTCTGATTCTGTGTCTCTCCAGCCTTTATATATCATATTGGGAAGAAGGTAGAGTGGGATCTGCTGGAAGGTTTCTGGGTGATTTGTATTAGAAGCAGAAGGATGTCAGTCTAGGGATGTAAATCTGTGTTTTCCTTATCTTCAGAAGTAGGAATGAAGAGTTTCTTCACTATTCTTTTTCCCTGCTACACAGTTTTGTTTAGCCTTTGAGGACTATTTGTGATTCAGAAAGTGTTTTGTGAAGTCTTTTACACAGAAATACACTTTGTTTGTGTACAGAAAATATGTTTTCTGTGAAGAAAATGTGTTTCCAGGGTGGTGGGGATATACTGCTTCTTGTGTAGGAAACATATTTTCTGTACAAAAAATGTGTTTTCAGTGCAAAACTTGTAGTTTCACTCAGATAAAGACTGTGGGAGAGTATGTAAAGTGTGAAGAACCTCGCAACCATAATCATAGCACTTGATGGGGGTTTCAAGCATTTCTTGACAGGGGAAAAAAATCAATATTAATCCCATCCCTATTTCAGACTTCCAATATTATAATGTCCAAAAGGCTTTTCATCCACTACCACTGCCCTAAATTTAGATTTTGAAGGAAAATATTGGGGTGGGAGCCAGGGGCCTTTTCATGGTACACAGTTGCAGCTCTGTGATTTCATTTTAATTGCCATGGCAACATCCTATATAATCTTAGGACCGGGAGTTGAAGGAGAGGCATTTAGCACTCTCTCTGGTGCCTCGCCAAACTGCAAACACTGAGATTCCATAGGATGAAACCATGGCAGTTAAAGTGGGAGCATGAGTAGACACAACAGAGCTTATTTTACAACAGTGTTCATTTTATAGAGATAGCCATTCTAGACTTATCTTACTTTTATCGCACAAATATCAAGGATGCACTGTTGTTTTCTATACTCCATTATTGCTCTTAGATACCGATGTTAATATAACACATAATGTAGCCAGATTTTGTGCAGCAGTGGTTAAAATCTGGCAGAAAATGATTTTGGAGGGATACTAGCATCAAACTTGTTTAGATGCATTAAGCCAATGTAAGCTGAAGGGATGATTTTTAATATGTTTTAACTTGCCTTTTCTATACTATACCTTTTTATTCTATACTATATCTTTATTGATTGCTATTCAGAGGGGTGGGGTATAAATAATAATAATAATAATAATAATAATAATAATAATAATAATAATAATTTGTGGTGGTCTGTGACTGTAATAAAGAAATTCATTCATTCAAAGTGGAATCACGGTGCCATAGTTGTGTAGTGTGAAAGGGTCCCAGGAGTAGATTATGTGTGAAAGGACTTCTGGTTCTGGTGATGATCACACATTCTTTGGCTAAGCATGTGATCAGAGGTCCTCTGGTCTTTCATTCCTAGTTCATGCCTACCTATTTTTGCACCCAGTTTTGGTTGGTACTCAGAGTTCAGTTGAAAAAAGTAGATTTTGCAAGTCTCAATTCTGCCCACTCTTGCTTTACTCAGGAATTTCATAGGAGGAGGATGTTGCCTTAGGAAATGCTACTTTGATGTGCAAAGAAGACAACTCTTTGCTGGGTCGGACTTGAAATGTCAATGATAGAAAATGAGAGAGAATGCTACATAGTGATGCAAATTTGATATTATAGCATGTGCAGAGTGTGCATAAAACACAGACGAGATCATGTTTCTCTGCTTCAATAGGGAATAGGTGAAAAAATATACTTGCATCTTATACTGGCATCCATCTTCCTAGAGAACAAGAATGGTGAGTCAAGGATGAAAGGTTCAGGCTTCATATTTCTATAGCATACTTGGGGAAAATAATGCAAAAATAAATGTACATATATTTATACCTTTGGGACATGTTAGGAGGCTAGATAAGTTAAGGAGGAAAGAAAAGTTTGAAGTCATCACAAATTGTAGAAAAGGAGCGAACTTCCAGTTTCAACCTAACTGCAAATGATCTATTAGTAATTCATTTCTGGAGAGCCATTGCAAAAGGATGTCTGCTGGTATGAAAATATTACCTCACAAACCTGATACATCAAATAAGGTTATTTATAATGCAACAGCTGTGCTGATTTGTGGACACAGAAGGAAGCATAGCCTTCTGTCCTCCATCTGCTGTAGAAGGCTGCTCCCAAACTTGGCACCCATTGATGTGGCGCCTGTCATACCCCAGCCTTACTTTAGGGGGATGTTTTGCACAGTGTACTCTTAACTATTTTCAATATAAGATGGCATTGTCCTATGTCTCCTCCCACCCTTATGGCAAATCAGTACTAGAAAATATTGAAAATACATATATATTGCATAACAACATTAAACATTTTGAGGTTTTTAAACAGAGGCTGTATGGCCATCTGTTGTGGATGCTTTGATTCTGTGTTCCTGCTTGGCTGGAGGTTGGACTGGATAGCACTTGGGATCTCTTCCAACTCTATGATTCCATGATCATATGATTCCATGAACATACAATTATCAAAACTAACATGTTATATGTTTTTAAAAAGTAAAGGTAGTCCCTTGACATGAATGTTTAGTCATAACCAACTGTAGAGGGTGGTGCTCATCTCCATTTCTGAGCCGAAGAGCCAGCATTGTCCAAGGACTGCTCTGGTGTTCATTTGGACAGCAGGACTGCACCAGACACTGTTACCTCCTCACTGAGATGTGGTATCTATCTATCCACTTGAATTTGCATGTTTTCGAATTGCTAGTTTGGCAGAAGCTGGGACTAGTGAGTATATGTTATAGATAGGTTATTATTTGTTAATTTGTTCATACACTTATATCCAGTTTTTCACTAGAAACAGATATTCAAATTAAAGCAAATACATATAGAAACATATACAAAGAGACCAGTAAACAAAAATTATGTTAAAATGCAATTGTTAAAGGGCAATGTTGCCAAAGGAATTCTCCAAAACATGATTTAGAAAGTCATTCTATGGCCAATGATGTTGGATTTAGTTCCTTTTGCTTCCACTGAGACAAACTACAGGAAAAGAGATTCCACCTAAACATTAGAAAGCCCTCCCTAACAGTAAGAGCTGTTCGACAGTAGAATATGCTGCCTATCAGGGTGGTAGAGTGTCCTTTGGAGGATTTTAAACAGAGGCTAGATGGCCATCTGTTGGGAGTGCTTTGATTATGTATTCCTGCATGACAGGGGGTTGGACTGGATGGCCCTTGAGGTCTCTTTCAGCTCCATGATCTTATGACAAGTCATAAATGAATCCCTTATTACAGATTTGCAGGAGCAGATTCTTATCTAAGTGTACAGCAGAACAACCCAGAAGAGACCAATTACGCCATTTGTTTGTCAAAAAAAGGGGGCAGGAATAGAAGCCAAGTCATGTTTTGTATTCTGTAATGAGCAATGATGTACAATTGTGACATTCAATATCTTTTTTTCCCTTTTTTAATTTATTTAAACAAAATCACAATAAAACATACAAAGTTGAAATAAAAAACCAAATACCACTAGGGAGGTATACATAGGGGTCTACAACAAATAGCCATATAAGTATAAACCATAATTGTCGTTAGGCTTCCGTAAAAGTCCCATTCCAGAAACTCAAATGCTGATCTGGCGGTTTTAGCTGGTTTGAGTACTTGTTAATATACTTCAAAAGAGGACACCATCTTCCCTCAAAAGAAGCATGATGGAGGTTATCCATCCTGTCCGACAACTTTTCCCTTAATAAACTGTCCCATAATCTATGCCACCAGCTGTCCATTGTTAAACTGCCCATTTTCCAGTTCTTAGCAATTTCAGTTCTTTTGATGGCCAAAAGGAAACAAATGAATGGTTTATTTTCTAAATCTTTGTTCTCCCGCAGAAACAATGAAAGTAGTAAAAGACCTGGACAGGGAACTATCTCCTGAAGAGTGATCTCTGAAATGACAGATAGAACATTTGACCAGAACTGTTTAACTCTATCACAATATAGCCACATATGGACATACGTTCCTTTACATTTACATCCTCTCCAACATTCTGCAGTTGTTTGCTTAGAAAATCTGGCCAATTGCACAGGAGTGAGATACCATTTATACAGTAATTTTAAGGAACACTCTCTATGCTGGGTGGATCATGATTTAAATGGGGGGAGGCTCCAAATCTTATTCCAAGCAGCCTCTGTAATTGATATATTTAGATCTATTTCCCACCTCCTTTTATATACCAGCCCATCCCCATATGTTTCCTCTATAAGGCAACTATAGAGTTTCCCCGCAATACCTTTAGGGAGCTGGGTAGAGGTCTTACAATAATTTTCAAACATTGTGAGGGGGCGTAATGTCTCTCCTTCTCTAACTAAATTTGTTGTAAAGGAGATAATTTGCTGTAGCTGGAGCCATGTGGGTTGAATTGGTGCTAAGATCTTAAATAGCTCGTTTGTTGATTTGGGCTTACCTTTGGAGAAAAAATCTTGTATTGTATAAAGCCCTTTATTTTTCCACCCACCAAATTGGGATATGTTGTCAGGACTTTTAAATTTAGGATGCAAAATCAAAGGCCTAATTGGGGAAGGATTGGGGACTATCAAATAATTCCATTTTCTCCATATTGCTAGAGAAGAATGGAGAAACGGGTTTGAGATATCTTTAACTGATTTTGTGATAGAACCAAAGAATAATAATTCTAATTCTGGGGAAAAATCATTTCCAATTTCCAGTTGAGTCCATTTATTAGACCCATCCCGTCTTATCAATTGAATAAGCTGACATAACTGGAAAGCGGCAAAATAAAGTTCAACCTGAGGAATAGCCAACCCTCCTTTCTTAGGATCAATAAATCTAAGATCTTTTGGAAATCGAGAATTCTGATTATTAAAGACAAACATATTAATGGATGTTTGCCAATATTTAAAATAAGTGGAAGGGGGAATTAATGGTATTGTCTGAAAAAGAAAAAATAGTTTAGGGAGAAAGAACATTTTAATAAGAAGGATGCGTCCTAAAAGGGATAGTTGTAGGCTTTTCCATGATTCCAATTTCCCTTTCATCCATGTATTGATGGGCCCATAATTGTTAGAGATAAGTTGGGAAATATCCTTTGTAATAACTATTCCAAGATACTTAATGCCTGAAGGCTGTACTTGAAAACCAGAGAGTCTTTGCCATTTTTCTTGAGAGTGAACACAAGTATTAAGGCATAACATACTAGATTTCTGGAAATTAATTCGTATTCCGGCATATCTGTCAAAAACTTCTAAAGTTCTTATTAGGGGAGAGATTGAAGAATCTGGATCTGATAAGAAAACCAAAATATCATCAGCATAAAGACTAATTTTTTGCTCAACTTTGTTAATCATAATGCCCTTTAGCATCACATTATTTCTAATACTACAGGCTAATGGCTCAATTGCAATAGCAAACAAAAGGGGGAAAGGGGACAACCCTGTTTTGTACCTCTTTGTAACTTGATTAATAGGGAATCTCTCCTATTAATATGTATCATTGCCTGAGAGTTTGTGTAGAGATTCCTAATCAAAGAAATAAATTTATTTCCAAAATTCATGCTATCAAGAAGACCAAAAAGATACTCCCACTCCAACCTGTCAAAAGCCTTTAAGGCATCCAAAGATATTAAAGTAGCAGGGGCCTTTGACAGATTGGAGTAATGAACTATATTCAGCACTCTTCTAACGGCATCCGTTAATCTTCGTCGAGGCATGAATCCGACTTGATTGCATTCAGTATATTCAGTAATGAATGAATTAATTCTGTTAGCTATTCAATATCTAATAAAAGGCTCAGCCAAGATATTTCTCAGGGCAAGGCAAGTTTCACAATAATGTACAATGTACTCTTCAGGGTCTCCAAGAACAAATTGCAACCTCCTCAGTCACATATATGTATTAAGTATATGTTTGTGTTTTTAACCACCACCACCACCACCACCACCACTATCACAACAACAAAGGTAGTAACAATGATCAATTTATCTGAAAGGTTATGATAATAGTTATCCAATGAAAAGGACTGAAAGACCAGTCTTCTTGAGAAATAATAACATGTGATCTGAAATACAGACTAGTCTTTATACCAGTGGTGGTGAACCTATGACACATGTGCCCTCTCTTGCACACAGAGCTCTCTCTGTGAGCACATAAGCCATCCGTTACTTCAATAGGAGTACAATAGGAGTGTGCACCTGTTCCTCTTTTTCTCCCACCCTCCTGTCCCTTCAACTGTCTCTGGGGAGGCAGTTAAGGGGATGGGAGGGTGGGGAAGAAGAAGAGCAGGTGTGAACCCCTTCAACTGCTAGCCTGAGGCTGAGAGAGTGTGCCTTGGGGACTTTTCTCCCCCAGAAGTCCCACCCCCTGGAAGGTGGAAGTCTCCCAGAAGTCCCCCCCGGCACCAGGCCACACTCAACACGACTGAGTTTGTGCACTGGGTCTCTAAAAGGTTCACCATCACGGCTCTATATTAACCTCCCTAAACTTTACAACTGATTGTATGTTGGTCCAAGAAATTATGCTGGTTAGGATATAGTTCCTTCCACTCCTAGTTTGCTTCCCCACCCCCTGCCTACAGCATCTACTTAAGTTTTTAAAATATAGCAGGTTGAATATGATCCTATGAATATAAATACCAAGTAGAAGAAGAGGCATACAGCTAGTCCTTCCTAGTTTATATTCTCTGCTGTGATTGATCTTTACACCTACAGATAGCTGGTATTTTTAGAAAATGATCCTAAGTAAGTTAACATTTAAAATGGCTAAGGATTAAATTTAGGAAGCCATTGCTAAGGATTAAATGTAGGAAGCCATTGCCATGGTCTCATAGCTTTCATAAATTATCTTCTGTGTCATGTTTTAAAATTAAATACTTATTTACATGGTTATCAAATTACACTGGTTTAGGTGAGGGTCTGACATTCATCAAAGGTGCTAAAACTCTGACAATCCCTTCCTAGGAGAAGACAAAGCAGGTATCTTTAACTTATCTTAGGCAGGTCCCATAGTGTGTGTGTGTGTGTGTGTGTATTTTGATCCTAAAGTTATAGTGCCCTTGTTGTGTGCCTTCAAGTCATTTCCAATTTATGGTGACCCTAAGGCAGGGGTAGGCAACCTTTTTCAGCCCTGGGCCGGGTTGCTGTCCCTCAGACACTTGGTGGGCCGAAGCGCAAATTCTCTCTCTCTCTCTCTCTCTCTTTGCCTCCTTGGCTGTCCTCCCCTCTTTTCCCCAAGGAGACAGCCAAGGAGGCGAAAGAAACGCCTCAGAAGAGGACCCTGGCCGGCCGGGCGCTCAGCTCGCTCTCCTGAGGCCAGTCTCCTTCACTTTCCACGGGTGTCCTCAGCCCTCCCTCTTCTTCCCAAGGGAGGGCTGAGGACACCCGTGGAAAGTGAAGGAGACTGGCCTCAGGAGAGCGAGCTGAGCGCCCGGCCAGGATCCTCTTCTGAGGCGTTTCTTTCGCCTCCTTGGCTGTCTCCCTTGGGGAAAAGAGGGGAGGACAGCCAAGGAGGCGAAAGAAACGCCTCAGAAGAGGACCCTGGTCGGCCGGGCGCTCAGCTCGCTCTCCTGAGGCCAGTCTCCTTCACTTTCCACGGGTGTCCTCAGCCCTCCCTTGGAGGGAGGGCTGAGGACACCCGTGGAAGTGAAGGAGACTGGCCTCAGGAGAGCGAGCTGAGCGCCCGGCCAGGATCCTATTCTGAGGCGTTTCCTTCGCCTCCTTGGCTGTCCTCCCCTCTTTTCCCCAAGGGAGACAGCCAAGGAGGCGAAAGAAACGCCTCAGAAGAGGACCCTGGCCGGCCGGGCGCTCAGCTCGCTCTCCTGAGGCCAGTCTCCTTCACTTTCCACGGGTGTCCTCAGCCCTCCCTCTTCTTCCCAAGGGAGGGCTGAGGACACCCGTGGAAAGTGAAGGAGACTGGCCTCAGGAGAGCGAGCTGAGCGCCCGGCCAGGATCCTCTTCTGAGGCGTTTCCTTCGCCTCCTTGGCTGTCCTCCCCTCTTTTCCCCAAGGGAGACAGCCAAGGAGGCGAAAGAAACGCCTCAGAAGAGGACCCTGGCCGGCCGGGCGCTCAGCTCGCTCTCCTGAGGCCAGTCTCCTTCACTTTCCACGGGTGTCCTCAGCCCTCCCTTGGAGGGAGGGCTGAGGACACCCGTGGAAGTGAAGGAGACTGGCCTCAGGAGAGCGAGCTGAGCGCCCGGCCAGGATCCTATTCTGAGGCGTTTCCTTCGCCTCCTTGGCTGTCCTCCCCTCTTTTCCCCAAGGGAGACAGCCAAGGAGGCGAAAGAAACGCCTCAGAAGAGGACCCTGGCCGGCCGGCCGGGCGCTCAGCTCGCTCTCCTGAGGCCAGTCTCCTTCACTTTCCACGGGTGTCCTCAGCCCTCCCTCTTCTTCCCAAGGGAGGGCTGAGGACACCCGTGGAAAGTGAAGGAGACTGGCCTCAGGAGAGCGAGCTGAGCGCCCGGCCAGGATCCTCTTCTGAGGCGTTTCCTTCGCCTCCTTGGCTGTCCTCCCCTCTTTTCCCCAAGGGAGACAGCCAAGGAGGCGAAAGAAACGCCTCAGAAGAGGACCCTGGCCGGCCGGGCGCTCAGCTCGCTCTCCTGAGGCCAGTCTCCTTCACTTTCCATGGGTGTCCTCAGCCCTCCCTTGGGAAGAAGAGGGAGGGCTAAGGACACCCGTGGAAGTGAAGGAGACTGGCCTCAGAAGAGCGAGCTGAGCGCCTGGCCAGGATCCTCTTCTGAGGCGTTTCTTTCGCCTCCTTGGCTGTCTCCCTTGGGGAAAAGAGGGGAGGACAGCCAAGGAGGCGAAGGAAACGCCTCAGAAGAGGATCCCGGCCGGGCAGTGAGTTCGCTGCCTGAAGCCGCTTTCCTCGGCTTCCATGGGTGTCTCCCCTCCCTCTTCTTCGCAAGGGAGGGCTGAAGACACCCGTGGAAGCCGAGGAAAGCGGCTTCAGGCAGCGAGCTCATTGCCCTGCCAGCAAGGATCCTCTTCGGAAGCCTTTGCTTCGCCTTCTTGGCTGTCTGTCCTTCCTCTTTTCCCCAAGGGAGGCAAGCCAAGGAGGCGAAGCAAAGGCTTCCGAAGAGGATCCTTGCTGGCAGGGCAATGAGCTCGCTGCCTGAAGCCGCTTTCCTCGGCTTCCACGGGTGTCTTCAGCCCTCCCTTGCGAAGAAGAGGGAGGGGAGACACCCATGGAAGCCGAGGAAAGCGGCTTCAGGCAGCGAGCTCATTGCCCTGCCAGCAAGGATGACACTGTACAGGGGGCGGAGCTTGCCGAGAGCAACCCGGCAGCCATTTTATGTTGCCGGAGAAGCCGGCAAAAAAACCTGAAGCGGCGGTAGTGCCGCGGCGGCGGCGGCGGCGGCAGGAATAAAACGGGGCCGGCAACAAGGCCTCTCTGGGCCGGATCTGGCCCGCGGGCCGTAGGTTGCCGACCCCTGCCCTAAGGTGAACCTATCACAGGATTTTTTTTTAGCAAGATTTCATCAGAGGTAGTTTCCTATTCCCTTTTTTTTTTTTGAGGCTGTGAGAGTGTAACTTGCCCAAGGTCACCCAGTGTTCAAATCCCCACTTGACCATGGAAATCCACTTCCATGGCTTCCATGGCCAAGTAGGGATTTGAACCCTGGTCTTCAGAGTCCTGGTCAAGCATCCAAAATACTACACCATTATGCTTCTGTTAATAGCTGGTTATTCTGAATTTGCTGTTGTAGTGCATATACTAGTTTTACATACTGTGTGAGTCATTTAGCAAAAATGCTTCCTTAGAAACTGAGCCTTATATGGCTTTTGAATTGCTTCACACAGTCCCAATGCCAGTACCCTTCAAAAACTGCTAGGACACAAAAATCTAGGTAGGAGATGGTGGGAAAGGCCTCTATTTAGAAGCCAGGGGGTTGCTATCGGTCAGAGGAGAAAATACTACCTACATAGACTCTTGTTATAAGATTTAGCTTTGATATATACTCATCCCTCCACATTTGCAGCTTTGATTTTTGTGGCTTTGATTATTCACAGATTTTATTTATATGTTCTCTCTAGGCAAATCTAGGTCCTCCAGTGCAACTCTATGGTCAAATTTAACCAAAAGGTGCACTGAAGGACCTAGAGATTCCTAGAGAGAACACTCCACTAGGCATTTCTAGCTCCTCCAACACAATTCTGTGGTCAATGTCTGGCTCCTCCACCAATTCAAGACAATAAAAGTAACTTTGAAAAAAGCATTTGGAATATATTATCAGGCATTTATCAGGTGCACAGGTTTAGAAGGAAGCACTCCCTGTTGGTAAATTTGTCCCCCAGAATGGTTTGGAGACTTTTGTGTGCGGAAAGTTTGAAGGAATTGGGTATGCTTTGGTTGGAGAACAAATGATTAAGAGGTGGTCTATAGCATCTTCAAATATCTGAGATGCTGTCATATACATGAGCATTTTTCCTGTGGCTCTAGAGCAGGGGTAGGCAACCTTTTTAAGCCGGTCTCGCGAAGTCCTCCCCTCCGCTGGGCTGAGGGGGGGGGAATGGTGGCACGCATGCGTGTGCACGCACACACCCACCCGCCGCATGTGACCCCCCGCACGTGCGCTGCCGCCTCTGCCGCCACCTCTGCCGCCGCCTCCGCCTCCGCCGCTGCCACGCAGCTGCCTCCGCACATGTCGCGGCTGCCATTTTGATTTCCAAAATGGCGGCCATGACGCATTTGCGCATGCGCAGTACTGCTGCGCATGCGCAAACGCGTTGCGGCTGCCATTTTGGAAATCAAAATGGCGGCCGTGGCATGCGCGGCCGCATGGCGGCCAAAATGTGCAGCGGCGGCGGCGGTCCGCCTGGGCCGGTAAGTATGGGGACCTGTTCCTTAACCAGCCTGCGGGCCGTAGGTTGCCGGCCCCTGCTCTATAGGATCAGATTCAAACCTATTGATTCAAATTACGGGAAACATGTGCAACTAAACATTAGGAGGAACTTCCTGACGTTATAGGGATATTCAGATAGGTGTGTTTTAAGCCCTTTGCATTGTTCTGATAAGTATTTACTTCTCATACTGTTTTATGCTGCATCATCCTGCATTTCCTCTCTAGACTACTATAGCATCATCTTATCTAGGCCCTCTCCTTTTTTCTTCAAAATACCATGATTAACAATTACAATAGCACTGGATGAAAATAGTTTAGGGAATGCAACCTGGGCTGATTGCAACAAGGTATTCATTGTGTGAATTCTGAATAAGAAATTGTGAAAACTCATCGTGAACAATCCTCAAAATGCAACAATTTATCCAATTTTCTTCATGAGCTGCTTTTGATAGTGAAGGTGCACTGTCTTTGGTTAGATATTTGAAGATAGTGACTAGATGGCCTTTGATCAGGGATGCTGTACTTCCAGATTTCCTGCATCAACATGGAGTTGGACTAGGAGATCTTCACGGCCTCTTCTGAATCAACAGTTCTTCAAGTATAGCAGTGGTCAGTGCATGTCTGAGCAATCACAAAAACTATAAAGAAATAAAAAGGCCTAAGGTGAAAGGGCATTCTTAGTTTTAATAACTTATGTGTGTGAGGGATATGATTGGTGGAAACCACTGACCCCCTTCCAGAGGTCTGTGGAGCCTATCCTTTCCTCGTCTATTCTACTGGAGAGGATAATTCAGGCCCTAATAATGTTAATAAAAGAACAATATAAATTTACTGATGCCCTTCCTTCTCCTACATCTCCAAAAAGTACTTACTGTTACTTTCAGGGTTTAAACTTTGGCTAGGCCAATTTTAGTTCCTCCTATGCCACAATTTCATGCTATTTATTATGGAGCATTTATTATGCTATAGAAATACCAATAAATTGTCAAATAGGTAGTCTGAAAAGTAGTAATGTTGATAATCTGTAAGCAGTCTTTGCCCTTCTGGGCTTTCCTTTGACCACTTGCTGAATGGTTGTGATGTCTAGAAGTCACAGAAGTCCAAGTACGTAATCCAGGGCATTGACCCTGCAGGACATTGATTAAGCCGCTGTGTTGTCACAGAATGTTCTCATCTGTAACCCAAAGCCTAGGTGCTCTTGGCAAAAAGGAAAATAGAGACATGAGAAGAGGAACTTCTTATGCTCCTCTGTTTCCTCTAGAGCAGTGGTTCTCAACCTTTCTAATGCTGTGACCCCGCAATACAGTTCCTCATGTTGTGGTGACCCCAACCCCCCCCCCCCCAAAAAATTGGTGGCTACTACAAAACTGTAATTTTGCTACAGTTATGATTCAGAATGTAAATACCTGATATGCATTATGTATTCTCATTGCTACAAATCAAACATAATTTAAACATAGGGCCTTGGCAGACGACTAATAGAGTCGTCTTGGAGGCCAGGAAGAGGAGGAGCAGCCGCACGCGCGGCGCTCCTTCCTCTTCCTGAGGTTGCCCTCGGAGCTGCCGGCCCTCCGCATGTCCGGTGCTCCCAGGGCAACCTCCCGCCGCAGCGTCCGCACACGCTGCGGCGGATAAGTCAGGGAAAGTGCGCCCTACGCATTTAGGGCGCACTTTCCCTGACTTATGAATGGAGCGCTATTTTTGCACTCCTTTCAGGGACACCGCAGGAGCGCCGCGGTGCGGAGGCTGCGGTCCCGCGGAGCTCCGTCCGGCGGCGTCCTGGAAGCACTCGTGTGCTTCCCTCCATAGTGATTAATCATAAAAACAATATTTAATTATATGTTGAGAAATATTTATTACTAATTCCAATAAATAACATTTCACCATGGCATAGCATGGGTTAAACATAACAACAATTCCAAATAAATAACATTTCACCATGGCATAGCATGGGTTTAAATATAACAGTAATATAACAGTAAACAACTGTGTGAAAGCCACCATGGTGTTATGGGTCGAGTGTTGGACTATGACTCTGGAGATCAGGGTTCGATTCCTGTTCAGCCATGAAACCCAGTGGGTTAACCCTGTGCAAGTCACACTCTCTCAGCCTCAAGGGAAGGCAATGGAAAATCTCTGAAAAAATCTTGTCCAGAAAACCCCAGGACAGGTTCACTTTAGGGTAGCCATAAGTCAAAAAGGACTTGAAGGCACACAACAACAAGATAGATAGACATGTATACATATATTCATTAATTCATTCACACACAAACAACATGACTGAGAACAGACAAAAGTGTCCCCTCAAAAAGCTCGCACCATACAATTTTTCTAAAAGTCAAAGGTGAGAGAGCCACATACACCAGAGCCTGAGCTCTGAAGGGAAAAAGAAAGTGGGAGGAAAGTGTAAACAGCAAATGTAAATAATAATACACCAGGGGAAAGTGTAGATGTAAATGCAAGTATATGTCTGTCTGTGTGTGTGTGTGTGTGTGTGTGTGTCTATATCTATATATCTATATATAGATATATATGGCGTAGTGATTTGGGTTTGGACTGTAACTGGAGACCAGGGTTCGAATCTTGGCTCAACCATGAAAAACCCACTGGGTGACCTTGGGTGAGTCACACTCTCTCAACCTCAGAGGAAGGCAAAGGCAAGAAACTTGCCAAGAAAACCCCAGGATAAGGTTCTCCTCAGGCTGGCCATTGTCGGAAATGGCTTGAAGGCATACGACGACGACAACAAACGCACAGAGAGAGAGAGAGAGAAAGAAAGAAAGAGCGGGCGAGGTAAATACCGTTAACCCCCCCTCACCCCCCATTCACAACCGCCTTCCCGGCCATAATACTCCCTCAGAAGGGAGCCTCCATTGTGTCTCCCCTCCTTCAGGAAGAGGCTCGCCCCATCTTCCCGCCTTCCTCACCTCCTCCTCCTCCTCCTCCTCCTCCTCCTTCTTCTTCCTTGGCTCCGCACTGTCTCTTTCCGAACCGGCTTCTCTTCTGACTGAGAGAGGCTCAGCCAGGCTCTAAAGCCATCGGAAATATGTATTTTCTGATGGCTTTAGGCGACCCCTGTGTTTTGGTCGTTCGACCCCCGCCAGGGTCGCGACCCATAGGTTGAGAACCGCTGCTCTAGAGATTCATATAAGCTTCCAATGGTTTGGTCCATTTTGGAGAAAAGAGAACAGAGTCCTTCTCAGAAGTGTATCTTGATATACATCCATATGTCATTGAGGTGAAGGCTTACAGAGAACCAAGGAGACCAGAGTTTGGGATAAACCAACAGCCATGAACTTGTCTGGAGATCTTAGCTTGCTTATGACATGCAGTATATATTAGAAATACTACCTATAACATTTTTCATACTAGGATTTGAAGACACTTCCAATAACTTTACATCTAAGATTAGATTTGTTCTCCTTATATTAATTGCTAAGAAATAGTCCCAATGACAGTTAACTGGATAGTAGCTGAATATTAAACAAATTTACCGGACCGCAGCTGATGTTCTTTTCCCTGCAATCCTGGGCGGGATCCGGGTCTCAGTAGAACGCATCCGAACCTCTTATAACTAAGAGGTAATTTGGTACTATTTTCACTACTGAAAATAGCCCCCTGTCACATTTGGCGAGTGAAGCTGCGGGAGACACCCAAAGCCTCACTCAATCCGAAGCCATTCCTAACTGGAAGTCCTATTTATTCAGTATTTTTAAATCAGTATTTTAAAGGGAGCATGCATGTATAGAATTGGATGTACACTTGCTTTGCTAAAACATGTGATTTATTTATTTATTCAGTATTTTTAAATGGATGGTACTTCTCACCATGTGGAGTTGAAGGCCTTCAGTATTGCTTCCATGCTTAGTTATTTACTATTGAAAACACAACTGAACAGATCCTGGGGAGCCCAAGTTTATGTAGACCATGCCCCCAAATCTAGCAGGAAGAATTTAACATTCCACCTGTTTGGTAAATAGTAATCCCTCTGTCCCCATCCCCATCCCGGGAAGACAAGATTCAAGCTTCTGGGGTGCAATGCCATGGCCATGTACAGACCAGGGTAGGAGAGGTTAGACAACAAGGCAATATCCATCTGAGGTCACTCTCTTAGTTCTTCAGCAACTCACTAGAGATTCAAGACGGCGAGGACTGCAGAACTACAGCTGGGGCTGAGTATTGCCTGGATGCTTCTCCATCTCCAGCCAGTGCATAGCTGACTTGTGAGTGGTTGGATGGTGCTCAAGAAGATAGGGAAAAATCTCCTTCCACGTTCTCCATAAAAGGCCATAAGCCAAAAAAAACTTGTTACACTTGTGTATGTCACCAACAGGATTCAGGCCTCAGTATTTAGCATGGTAAGGGCACCTCCAGAGCTGTTCTAAATTCCCCAGATTTTGACAAAGACTGCTGCCACACTGCAGAATTAATGCAGTTTAACTCCACTTTAGCTGTCATGGCTCCATCCTTTGGAATCCTGGGATTTGTAGTTTGTTGTGGCGCCAGAGCTCTCTGACAAAGAAGGCTAAATATCTCGCAAAACTACAAATCCCAAAATTTCATAGCATTGAGCCATGGCAGTTAAAGTAGTGTCAAACTACAGATGCAGCCTGTCTGTACAAGAAAGAATGAGACCAAGGCTGCAGAAAGTGACTCCATCACGGGGCTATAGGATGGAAGAGCCTGCTGTATTTACTACTGCCTCTGCTTCCTTCGGAGGTTTTGCTCTTTGCAGGACTGAAGCCCTGATTCAGCCGGCACTGCTCTTTACACTTGTACTTTATTCTTGTACTGGGTATAGAGGACAAAGGTTTGTCCTTTTGCTGAACAGAGACAAGGGTCTGTTACCTGTACTAACTCCTCAGCCTCAGAAGGAGAGAGGCAGGCAAGCTCCATCTGACCTAGCCTACTCCCTCCAGTCCATCTGCCATGGTCCAGGCCTCAGAGGGAGAGAAGAACTGCTGGACCCCTTCCCCACTGCCATTCCCTTCTCCTTTTGTGTCATGTCTTTTTAGATTTTAAGCCTGAGAGCAGGGAATTGTCTAATTAACCATTTGTAAGCTGCTCTGTGGCTGAAGAGGGGATATAAATACTCCAAATAAATAAATAAATAAATAAATAAATACTTGTGCGCCATATATTTCATAAGTCATCCAATCAGAGGGGTTGTTGAGGAAGGGGGAAACAAAGGGGGGAAGCAGACGGCGCAAAGCGCTGTTTTCAAGGCAAGGAAGGGGAGGGGCAGCTGCATGGTGAGCGCCCCAACCCCTTCCCCAAAACATCCTCGGAGCAGCCGGCCCTCTGCACGGCTGGCGCTCCGAGGATGACCTCCCGCTGCAGCATCCGTACACACTGCAGCGGAAGAGTCGCCGAAGTTGTGCCGGCAGCCTTTTGCAGCGCACCTTCGGCGATTTGTGGAAGGAGCGCTATTTTAGCACTCCTTCCAGGAGCGGCGAAGCTGCGCCGCGGGGCCGAGGTGTGCGGATACCTTGGCCCCGTGGCGCAGCTTCCTGGGGTGGCCCCGTGCCGCCCGTCTGCTTCCCCCCAAAATGAAGACCATCCCAAAAAAGAATTCTGTTCCCCACCTTTGCTTCTCAAATTTCTAGCATTGCAGAAATTTAAAATGTCAGTTGAGCATTTAGAAATACAGTTTAGATAGCCAAAGAAAAGGGGCAAGAAAGCTCCCAAGGGAATGTGAACACCATAAGTATTATATGTATTTATGATTATCAATATCTCAGTCTCTACAGCACTAGAAAATTGGGGACTAAAGGAAAATTTAACAGAGGGACAGGATTCTTTGGGGGTCAAAGCCTTCATTTCACCCTTCCTGCTACTCCCCTGCATCAGATGGCTGATAGGATATAGATATGTCCTTGAAATTCTGTAAAGTATGAAGGGGGTGTGAGAAGGGCTTGGATGGAAGTGGGATTGGCCATGGCATTACTCTGTGAAAGAGGGAAGAGTGGTTTATTAATAGATATTTGAGAGACATGCTGTACCAATATCTCATGAAACTGCAGAAGCAACATCAGATCAAGTTGCTTGTTTGAGTTCCAGTGACGCATGACCAACTGGTAATAGGTCAGAAGGAGTGGAGGTAAACCAACATACCCAACATTCACATTCTTAGTAATATAATAGTTTTCCAGTCCATTTCTATTCATGTTTAGTCAGAAATATTTTTCAGTAAGTTTAACATAATTGAAAGAAATTGAAAGATCAACCAGAAACCAGTGATAGCTGCAAAATAAAGTTTACTAACAACTATGTTTCAAACTAGAATGAGTCTTTATTGGAATAAATGTAAAACAGAACCACAATTGATTGGTTGCATCCATGTAAGGGGATAACAGGATTGTATTCTGCATTTACTCTGGAGTAAATCCCATAAAGTTCAGTGGGACCCTCCCAAGTGAGGGTGCAAACGATTACAATGTTACTGTATTTGCACCATAGTAAGAACCATAGATGAGAGCCCATGTGGCATAGTCGTTTGAATGTTGGATTAGGACTCTGGAGACCAGGATTCAAATCTCTGCTTGGTCATGGAAATCCACTGGGTGACCTTGGGCAAGTCACATTCTCTCAGCCTCAGAGGAAGGCAAAGACAACCCCCTCTCTGATTAAATCTTGCCAAGAAAACCCTGTGATAGTGTCGCCATGAGTCGGAAATGATTTGAAGGTACACAACAACAATAGTAAGAACCATAGGAATTATTCACAGATCTAACAATGGACATCATAGGTGCCTTGTAAGAAGTATTCTTCAGATCCATGTTCACTAGAACCTTCCTGATCTGAGAAAAATAAGTGGCCTGTTTGGAGTGGAAGTTGTGATGAAGCAAAACAATGATCCATGCACCTCCATCCTTCCACTCAGTTCAATGCTTTCGTATCTGCTGGGGTTTGGTTCCAGGACCCTCCATGGATTCCAAAATCTGTGGATACTCAAGTCTCATTAAATACACTGGCACAGTAAAATGGTGTCCTTTATATAAAATGGCAAAATCAAGGTTTGCTTTTTTGAATTTATATTTTTGGGGAGTATTTTCAAGCCATGGATGCTTAAATCCGTGGATAAAGAATCCATGGATACAGAGGGCCAACTGTATACTGGAGTGAGCTTTTTGTATTACAGCTCCCAGAATCCCCTTTTAAATCTCACATTTAGCCTTTTGGTCTGTTAAACGCTGAGTTCAAAATGCATCTGGAATGGAAAATTCATGTAACCACATCACACACATTCCACGCTACCACTGGACTCGCATCTGGTTCCCCTGTTTTTACCACTGGGAAACTTATTTTTATCTTCCAACTTCAGCCAATATTTTATTAGATGGTACTCTGCAATTCATGTAAGAGAAACCTCAGAACATGTAACCCATCCAACCCATCATCAGCTATATGTGGCAATCCACTGACAAACCTGCTGTTTTTATTGCCTGGCTGGGAGTGAAACAATAAGGTGGTTGCCAAGAATGTAATGTAACAGACCACAACACATGCATCAGATGGGCGGATTGCAACTTGTGCATGCCTAACTTAAGAGGACTGACATTCTGGGTTGAGTCAAACAATAAGGCTGACTAAATAAACAGTAACTTTGCAGCTCTTGACAGCACATCTTTTATACACTGGTAACTGTGTGTGTGTTGTATTCTATTACTAAGGGTGTTCTTGATTCCAACCTCTTTTTGTTTCTTCCATGACTGGGGCATGATGAGGCAGGAGCAGTTGGAAACACTATGATGGGAGGGGTGCAGTGGATCAACACAGGGCTTGCTGGGTCAGTGCATTGGGGCCTTTGAGATTAGCAAGGGTGAGTCAACTGCTACCTGCCTCAAGCCTCCCTGTTCCTTTGGAGCTAAACTGAAATCTTTACAGTAGCTAGAATATGTGCTGGGAGTAGGGTTTCCAGATCACATGCCCTGACCCCTCTTTTCCCATTATCAGGGTGAGAAGAGGGAACTCAGGTTGAGATCATTGCTTTAAAAAGTGTGTGTTTCCTCATTGTTTTAGACTTTATGTTTTTGATTCGAATGCCATATTCTGTGCTGCTCTGGTGGATGCTTAATGTATTATGCCTTGCCTCCTGTGGCATCACCAGAAGCTGTTCTTACGTCTCATCTTTGGGCACCAAAATCTCAGGACCTGGCAACCCCTGCTGGCACTCAGGGCCTGGCAACCCTACTTGGGGAACCAGCTGGGGCCTTTACAGACTGCCAGAAATAGTGCAAATTGAGGCTACTTTAACTGTCCTGGCTCTGTGCGAAGGAATCATGGGAACTGTAGTTTATTGTGGCACCAGCGCTCTCTAACAGAGAAGGCTCAATGTCCCAGAAAAAATAATAATAATACAGTTCCCATGATTCCCTAGCACTGAGCCAGGGCAGTTAAAGTAGACTCAATTTGAACTATTTCTGGCAGTTTGTAAAGGCGAAGATGAATTTTCCTAGCAACCATATATTATTGTGAGCTGTCCTGGGACTTTATCACATGGGAAAAATTGGAGGTTTAAAGAGCCATTATCCCGTGAAAATTGCACAATCATGGTAAAGATTTTCACACAACATTGTGATTAAAGGGCCATTATCCCAGGAATAACCAGGCAATAAACAGCAACAAATGGCTCTTTAATCATGATGTGTGTGAAAATCTTCCCACGATCTTGCAATTTTCATGGGACAATGTTTCTTTAAACCAGAGATTTTAACTATGTTATTTGTTTAATAATGTTTTAAGGTGGGGGGGGGGGGGAAATGCTGTTTATTGTGATTGTGTTTTATGTTGTAAACCGCCCGGATTGGGCAACCATTGGGCAGTATATAAATAAATTATTATTATTATTATTATTATTATTATTAGATTTCCCCCTGATTTCCCCCGTGTGATAAAGGGGGGTTGCAGACTGCCAGAAATAGTGTGAATTCAGTCCACTTTTAGGGTTAGGGTTAGTGCTAGGGAATCATGGGAATTGTTTTGTTTTTTTCTGAGACATTGAGCCTTCTCTGTCAGACAACTCTGATGCCACAATAAAATACAGTTCCCATGGTTCCCTAACTCTAACCCTAACCCTAAAAGTGGACTGAATTCACACTATTTCTGGCAGTCTGCAACCCCCCAAAGTCTCCAGTTATTAGGCAAAATATTTCAAGTGGCTTGGTCTGGAATGAACAATTAGTGTTATGAAGGACCTCTCAGCAGAGAGGAGAACTAAAAGTGGTTTGTTGCTATGGATCAACATAGCTGCCTATAATTTTGGACACTCTTTGGAAATATGGCTTTGGGACAATAAGTATTACCAGCATTTCAAAACTTATCACTATGCCCAGAGAGGTGGTGGAATAAACATGTGTCATCTCTGTTATTACAAGGACCTGGAAGAGAAGATAGACATGTTTTCCTTGCTCCTTGCTTCCCTTCAGCAAGCCAGCAGTTTGTAAATTGTGACAAACTAGGCCTATGCCTGTTTCTGCTAGGGTTTGCTGAGGTCATTTTCATTTCTCCAAATAGATTATACCTAGTTCCAACTGAGATATACAGCAGTAAATGTGCAGTAACACTGGAGTGCTTTGAAAATGTTTCATTTGTCAGAATTGCCTGTGATGACTGGTAGGAATATATTAGTAGTCTGTTTTCTGTTACGTCTTTTATGTTTTATGTTTTAGATTTGTATGTATATGTACTGTGCTGTATCTTTTTCTATCAATAGTATGAAAATGACATTAGTAAAAAATAATTTAAGAAAAAATGATCAGAAAAGAAAAGAAAAGAAAAGAAAAAAGAAAAGAAAAGTTTGTCTTATTCTGATTGTAACCAGACCTTCTGGTGCTAGCATGGGCACAACACTGGAGTGCTTTCCTGATTCAGTGCGAGGGGACTAACTGTACATGTAAGGCATTATCATGGGGGATCAGATGAACCTTTCAGTGTAAAGGCGTCTCTGGTGTCCTGTTGTGCACATGAGTGTCTCCTGACCGTTGTGCCTCAGGGAGGTTTCCAGTTGTCTGGTAAAACTGCTGATTCAGGTTTTCTACTAGTCTCTGTGAGGTGGGAAATTGTCTCTGTGGAGTCCTTTGCAGGTTTAGTGACAGCCTTTAATGTTTAGGCTGGGCCAGCATGCTCAGTTTATGCTCTATCACGCCAAAGGTAGCCCACCAGCCAGAGCCTGAGAAGCAGGGCTGCCCTACCATTAAAGAGAGACAAGTGGCTACCTCAGGAAGCAGCCTTTGGATTATTTAATGCATTATTATTTTATTGTTACTGTCAGGGCGATGCACCTGAGGGATTTTCTGCTTCATGTGCCAAAATAATTTGACTAGCCTTAGGTATTACGTGTGTGTGTGCATGTGTATTATTTGCAGTAGGCAGACCCTCAAAAAAAGACACAAACAATTTCTAGGTGAAGACTAGGCAAGCATATTCCATTCTGTTCGAATGTGAGGGACATGCCTCTTAAGAGCAAGTTTCTGTTTCCATTGTATTTGTGGAAAATGTGGAAAGTTGCCTCAGGCAGCAAAATGTTTTGGACTAGCCTTACTCTCAGACTTCTATATTTGAGAGCTGGCCCAGTGTATGACTGAGAAAGCAAGGTGTGATCCTTGAAATCCTGGGTTCAAATGTCACCTGTCACAAATTCATAAAGTGGGCACTCTCTTTCAGATGTCCATCTTCAATGGGGGATAATAAAGGTCAGGTACCTTACAGGGTTGTTATACAGATTACAATGGAATGATGTATGTAAAGGGCCTTGAACACTCAAAAAGCTCTGTACTGATTGTTATTTGTAGACCAAAAATAACCCTGTATTGGACTGCCATGCATGGGGATTACTAGTTGTGTTGGTCTACTGTCTCTGCTACTTTAGGATAAGGTCGAGGTGTGGCTGACACAACAGGCAGGAATGGTGGGTGAGCAAGAGAGCAATGGGGTATGAGGGATGGTGGCCAGGTCATCTCTCAAACTCTGAAAACATTTCTCACCGTCGTGAAAGAAATCTGTCTTATTTCATTTTCTCAATTGCCCAATGTGAAATTCATTCCAACTCATTTCCACATCATTTTGTGACGTGCCCTCACAAAAGTTCATATGTAATTTTTGCATGCATTTCTCCTAATATATGCATCTTTACATACAATTTTGCCTAATATATACATTTTATGTCACCTTTATATAGGGTTGCCAGACTGAAAATTGAAGAGGGCTCCTGTACCTTTAATGGTTGTGTATAAGAGAGAATTTTACCAGGTGTTGCTTGTTACACAGCTAGGTAAGAAGCAAAGATTCTGCTGAAATTCCCTCTTCTACATAATCATTAAAGACAGAGGAGATCTTTCCAGCTTTCACTCTGACAACACTATTGCTTTTCACATGTTCCCTATCCCCTTATAATATATACTTTATTAAACATTATTATTATTATTATTATTATTATTATTATTATTATTATTATTATTATTATTATTATTATACATTTCTGTATGCATATGATCCTAATATGTGTATTTTCATATGCAGTTTTTCTTGAAAAGTGAAACTCAGAATGGCGAAGCGTGGATACCAGAGCATTAGCTATATTGATTCAGGAAGTGCAAATTTGGTACATTCTTATCAAAATGGGAAATGAATTCCTCCATACCTTCCAACATTTCACAGATGCAAACTGGGACACATGTGGCCAAGTAATATTAGAGTGTGGTCAAGATGGCAAAAGTTATTAGTGGAAGAATCACAAGTTAGGACCAACTGCTACATGATTTTAAACCTGAGCAGTAGCATTGAGCCATGGTAGTTAAAGCCATGTCAAAGTGCATTATTTCAGCAGTGCAGATGCAGCCTAAGTAGATGATAAGGATTCTGGTGCTATGGTTTTTTGTGGGTTTTTCAGGCTATGTGGTCGTGTTCTGGAAGATTTTATTCCTGACGTTTTGCCAGCATCTGTGGCTGGCATGCTGGCAAAATGTCAGGAATAAAATCTTCCAGAACATGGCCACATAGCCTGAAAACCCCACAAAAAAACATGGATGCTGGCTGTGAAAGCCTTCAGATTCTGGTGCTGTTTTTCAAAAATTGTTCAATTTTGAGGACTAGTCTTTCCATCCCTGCTACTTTTCAAGGCCAAACGTTTGTTGTTTAAAATGTGGATGCTTTGACATTCTTATAGTTCTTTTTACTAGATCAGTGAAACTTGAAACATACCAAAAGATACCATATTTGCTCCTCCAAAGTTCTTCTCAGTGTTTTCATCGGATTATCTTTGATCCCTCAACACTTCATATGACAGTATTTGTGTGCCTGGCATACATTGATGTTTAGTATTTTTACTAGATGGCAGTGGCATCACTAGGTTTGGCGTCACCCGGTGCGGTAACTCATGGTGTCAACCCCCCTTTTGACCTCCTCCCATACTACACCATACAGAATACTTAGTCATGTTTTTTGTGCTAATGGTACTCATTAATTTTAATTCCTGTATATTACTGAATGTAATGGTAATAGTTGTGACATAAACGACGTTTAGTTGTGTGCCTTCAAATTGTTTCCAACTTGGCAACCCTAAGGGGTTTTTCTTGGCAAGATTTGTTCAGAGGAGGTTTGTCATTGCCTTCCTCTGAGGCTGAGAGAATGTAATTTGCCCAAGGTCACCCAGCGGGAAGTCAAAGGCTTTCACGGCCAGCATCCATGGGTTTTTATGAGGCCATGTTCTAGAAGAATTCCTTCCTGACATTTTACTTGCATCTGTGGGCTGGCATTTTCAGAGAAAGTGGGTTTCATAGCCAAGCTGGGAATTGAACCCAGGTCTTCAGAGTTGCAGTCCAGCACTCAAACCACCATGCCACACTGGATCTCTAAACAACTAGCAAAATTAAAACTATACTTGTGAATTACATTATAATTGTAATGCATTTACATATTCATATTTTCATGTGGCTGAAGTGAAAATTTGGTAAAATGTAATGTTTTTAAAGATTTTTAAATTTTTTAATTTTTTTTTTAAAAAAATATATTTTTTAAAAAATTAAAAAATTTAAAACTGGGTCCTTTCTTTTCTCCTTCCTCTAAGCCTCACCCCGCTCATCCCATCTCTTCAGCATTTTAAAGGGACACATGCAAATGCCACAGCCTGTTTCTGGCCAAATGCAGATGTTTGAGGAGCAGTGGTGTCACTCCCCCTTTGGGTGTCACCTGGTGCAGTCTGCACCCCCCTTGTGACACCTCTACTAGATGGGATCTGGTATACAGTGAATTATATTTAACAACTCTTGGAATTCTGACAGTCTTGGATAGTTGGCACTATGTGGCATTTAATATTTGGAACTTGACAAAAACCAAGGAATCAGTCCCAAAGTATGGAAATTCATAATCCAGGTCTCAAAATAAAAATAAACAAACCAGAATTTCAAAATTCAAAAATTTAAATTCAGCTGGCATGAACACTCTTGCCAACTGAAACTGGTCTGGTATACTATTGCTTATTTTTGACTTCACCTGTCTCTAACAAATCTCAGATGACAAAAAGTCTTCCCCTCTCTGTCAGACATAGAACTGTTTTGCCAATTGTTTTGCTGACAGGGAAGACCTTACACATGAGAATGGAAAATGGGACAAAGGTATTGGCCTGTTTCCATCCTATTCTGTTTTCTAAAGATAAAACATGAGCAATGTGATCTGTGCAATTAGTTTTTTAAAGGTACAACTTTAAACTGTGATGCCATAGCAGCATTATTTTTAGTAGAAGAAACAGCAGCTTTGAGAAAATGTGGTTGTCATCAATACCAGAATATATTCACACTGCAGAAATAAAGCAGTTCAACACTATTTTAACTGCCATGACTCTATCCAACAGAATCCTGGGATTTGTAGTTTGGTGAGGCACCAGTGCTTTCTGACAGACCAGGCCATACTACACATCCCAAGATTCCACAGGATGGAGCCATGATAGTTAATGGTGTCAAACTACTTTATTTCTCCAGTGTGGATACAACCCTAGTCAACTGGTTTCTGCTGTACAGTTTTGTGCATGATAGTTCCACTCTCCAAGCTTGTTTGGGGGTTCTGGGAGTTGTAGTCCCAAAACTAACTTTTTAAAGCTCTGTTGACGTAATAATGGAACTGTGGAGCTTCACCCTCTTCGATCTTCTCTTATCTTGCATTAACTGAATTACTCTGTAAGCTAATTGCCTTCCACACCTGAAAAAGTCTGCTAAAAGTGGCTACCACTAGCCATATTGGCCATGCAACAAAATATAGTAAAACCCAACAAAACAAAGCAAAACAAAAACATAATGTGTTGATGCCTTTATTGGGCTAGCCCAAAGATGTAAATTACATTTTGCAAGATTTCAAAGCTCACAGATTTCATCATCAGGGATGGATTTGTGTGTGTGTGTGTGTGTGTGTGTGTGTGTGTAAAAAAGATGTGAATCTAAAAAATCTGAAGAGTGAGTTAAGACCAGCCAGAACACTATAATAGTTATTTTATCCCTCCTGAAGTGCCCTAATAGCAATAATTTTGCCACTTTGCCAATCCTTACATGTCATAGTGAGAGGTAAAATATGGCACTGACTGGTAGGATCTGTTGGCTGTCGGGGAAAATGTAGTGTGAAACACGTTCCGCTGTCGAACCGATCCATCGATTCGGATCACAAACTGATTTATTTGTAAGTGGGAATGAGGCCTTTGAGTGCTTTGTTTATGAAAACCCAATCCTGGATAAAATGTATGAGCCCCCTCCACTCCCACTCACTATGTGCCTCAGGCCGATATTTCAAAACAGAAACACAAACATTTCCTCTCCAGGTAGCACAACAGAGAAGTATAAATGTATGTATTGATTGTGAAAATGTACCAATGCTCAAAAAGTCCCCTATGAAAATTATGAATCGAGCACTTCTGGAGTAATTTGGGAATGAGGTCATCATCAGATAAGAACTGCAGAAACATTTGCTGTGGAACGAATTTGCAGATTGACGAAGTGACATACAGCATCTCACTGTGTTTACTCAAAAATAACCCCCTTGAGGTCAATGGACCCTGCTCCCTAGTAAGTTTGTATAGAATTGCAGCCTAAATGATTGCTTATTTGGCTTCAGAGTTCTTGTTTTAGCAAGTATAGTACATCCGTATGTCTCCTTGGATGACTCTGTCTTCACTTTCTTCGAAAGTGTTTTCATGAAAACATATTTACAGAAGAGAAGGCAGCATCAACACAGCAGCGTAAGAGATAGTGGGGGGAAAGTATGCTGAAGCTGGCAGATCAGAAGCCACTGTGCTAAGTTGTTTTGTTTGAAACAGCCTAGCGAAGTTGTGGAGTGCTCGGATTGGTCCAGATGGACCACCTCCTATTTCTTAGAAATCACTCGGAACAGATTGTAGATACAGGGAAAGAAGTGTGGGAAAGAAGTGTGTGCCTGGAAGGCAGGAACGTAGATTTCCTTTTTGCTTGTAAAATGAATTGCTAAAGGACAAAGTGCACAAAAGTACTTCCATATCTTCAAAACAGACACACACACACCCACAAACAGCCCCCCACACTCATATGCTCGGCTCCATTATATCCATTTGTATCCTTAAATTTGTTTTTTGGTTTTTTTCGCTTTCTTCCATAATTTCAGTTCAGATTGTTCTTGTGAAGATGTGTGTTTTGACCAAAGATACGGTAGTTGTTATACTTTAGCTAAGAGCTTGGAAGTAACGACTTGCAAATAACTAGTTAGATATAATTACCCCCCCCCCCGCATAACAAAGATATCTTACATTATGGCAGTGACTTGATGGGGGATAAATGCATTCCTTTTATTGTATTGTTTTGGGGATTTTGGACTCACAAAATAGTGGACGAGGAATATCACATGGTTCAAGTGCTGACTTGTGCTGTGTCTTGTGCTGCTGGTTGCAAAACATTTGTGTCAAGAGCCAACTATGTATACAACAGGATCAGGATTGTGATTTTCTTCACCTCCTCCTCTCATAGTAGCTGTCTGTGACAAAACAACAACAACAACCCTGCACAGGAGGATTTCCTGGCTTGCTGGAACAGATTTTCAGAGGTGCATGGGGAGCTGCAGGAGAGGGCCATAGGGGGCTCCAGGATAGCTAGTTCTGGTGGAAGCTGTGGGATCCAGTAGAATCATGCTATTGGATCTTGGCCTCAGGTTTTTAAAAATAATGGAAAAGAAACTGATTTCAGTGTCAAGCAGATGGAAAGTGTGGTCTGATCGCACTGGGGTCACAGCAACAGCACATGCCTGGCCCCAATCCAAGCTGTTGCTGAGGTTTTGAACTGGGCTGGCAAAAGGAATGATATTTTACCATTCCTTTTTGGCCTGGTTCTTTGGGGAAGACACGGCCTCAGTGTGGTTTCTGGCCATGTTTGGGGCATGTGGCATCTGAATACCACACCTCCAACATGGCCTGACAGTAAACCTTTTGGCTCGTCTGTCTGAGGCCTTGGTTAATCTTGAAAAAACAACAGAGAGTTACTTTTAAAAAGAAAAGCAAAGCAAAGCAGCTTCATTTATATACCACTTCATACCACGCTATCGGGTGTCTAAGCGGTTTACAACTGTAAGCTGATTGCCCCCCAACAAGCTGGGTACTCATTTTAGCGACCTCGGAAGGATGCAGGCCTGAGTTGAGCCTCAGCCCTGGCTGGTATTGAACTCGCAACCTTGTGGTCTGTGAGTGAGTGGCTGCAGTACAGGCATTTAACCACTGCGCCACCAGACTGGGATGACTGGGATTCTGTATTGCACTTACATATTTGTAACTTCAAGGATCCATAATGCTCTGCATTTACTAACACAATCACACCACTATTGCCATGATGGTAAATGCCCTTCCAAACCTACTTTATCAGGCAGCAGCCACACCAAGAAATGGAGGTCTGTTCAACTGACAACTGGGGTGCAGGAAAATGAAGTTTCCAACTCCCTCCCCTCTATTTTGAGGTTGCAACAATCAGTAGCAGGACCTACGTCCCAAGTTCTCCTTGGAGCCTCATTCACTGACAGGAGGGGGGTGGAAACGTCATTTCGTGGGCCCATGTGCCAATTGAGCATACCTCCTTCGTCCATTCCGGCTGGAACCAGTGAAAGTAGGTTGGAGGGAGGAATCTGGTCAGGAGACATTACAGCGTTTAGTTATGCATATATAACTAAATGGTGGTGTAGAATATCCACCACTGTAACTATAACATACCTGACTACTTTTGTGGAACTTGAAATAATAACCGTAACTACTTCATAAAAGTAACTTTCTTTATTCCACAAGGACTAAAAGGTTCAGCACAAAAGCACTGGGGAAAAGGTGAAATTTGAGATAAGATCTCAAGGAAGAAACAGAGAGAGGATCTCATAAGAAGGGTCTGGACAGCAGGAAGTGACTGTATATGTCATAAAGTGCATGAAGGGAGAATGACTGCAGCTTTTCAAGACTGTTTCACCATTGCCTCTGTCTGCCCTAACCCCCCCCCCCCTTCTGCACATTTTAAGGAACTTTTAAGAGCTGGCTGCCTATTTCTCCCAGATTTCATTGGTCTCCAACTCCCACCAACCCCAACCACAGTGGCCAGTGGTCTGAGATGATGTAAGCTGTATGCCTGTGATTTCTGGAGGACTCCATGTCCATCACCTCTGAGAATTAACTGGTAACTTCTTTAACAATAAGCCCTCCAAAGGGATAATAATGGCAGCCCATGAGGGGGGAAATTCAGTAAAACAGATGCAGCATTCAGCACTGAAATCCATCAAAGGATGGTGATGAATTACAGCATGTCTGCAAACCTTCCTCATCCCCCATGCAACCTAAAAACCTGCCTAGGCAGAGCAAATATTTGGCAATGAAATCAAGGAAGGTCAATTGGATCAATGATGAGACCTCCCAGAAATGTGTTGCTTTTGAAGGGGCCAGCAGATGATGAAGCATTCAAATAGTTTTCAGATGAATTTTATGGCCCTTGGCAGTACTATATTATGCCACATTGTTTTGACGATACTTAATAGCAGCACCTTCATTGCTGGAGATTTTAATGAAGGTCATGGGATGTTTGGCTCCTTAGGCAGCTTCAAAGCTGAGCAATATTTCTTTGCCTTCCTTCAGCTTCTTTTCCCTTTCTTCTGTGATGTATAGAGGTTTTGCAATATGCTGCATTATACTGACAGTCAGTCTAGACAAGCCCTATTTTCTATGTGTAATGCATGTGTATGTGGTATATGTGTGTCTGTTACAGGCTGTTACAAGGAAAGTAGTGTTGCAATTCGGTCATGAAGTTTGCAGCTTGCTGAAACTCTTGGGGGAAGAAGAGTGTAGGAGCACCTTGGAGAGGACTGTGAAAAAAATGACTGTACAGTCTTTGGAGGTCCAAATCTCACTACTCAGGTGCCCTTAGGGAAAACAAAAGACTTGGTTTCTTCTGGTCATGATTTGGCAAAATGTTGAGTCCGGTGTCTTGTGAGCTGGGCTTCTGCCACCAAGCAAATGAGTTTCGGATTCCTTGTTGGCAGCATTAAGAAATGTGCAGTGACATCACTAAGGATTCCTGGATCCATATGTGGTGGTATTGCCCAAAATTGAGAAGATTCTGGAAAAATATTCATAATATCATATGTAAGATCTTAAAGATAAACTATAAAATGATTCCAGAAGTACAGCTGTTAAATATGACAGATAAAATAAACAACATTCAAGCCAGGAAATAGTACGAAATTTTTTTGTATATGATCTCAATAGCGAGAATAAACTTTGCTAAAAAATGGAATAATAAAGAAACCCCAGACATTGATGAATGGCTCATAGACACATTAGAAGCTAGAGAAATGGACAAGCTCACACACTCAATCAACAAAATATCTACAGAAAAAGTAGACAAAGAATGGGAAGAACTAATAAAATTTTGCAAAAATAGCTGGAAATGAACAGAAATGAAGAATGATCAAAAAAACTAAAAACATGACAAGTAACAAATACCAGGATCTCAACTGAATTTAAGGTAGCAAAGAACACTGAAGGAACACATTAATTACAATATTAAGTAGAGAAGTTGTTAAGCAGAAGAAATTATGTCTTATTATACAGAGAAACTTAAGGAAGTCACCGAAGAGGAAAAAATACAAGAAGAAAAGCACACAAAAAGAAGAAATATAATTAAATGAACTATTAACAATAATGTTAATATAAAAATAACTTACAGAGGAGTTTAGCTAAGAAAGCAGAAATTTATGTAATCTATGTAATTTGCTTATTATAGTTAAAATTATGTTATAAGGAAACTTTTAATAAAAATCGGTTAAAAAAATAAATGTGCAGTGGCATGAAAGGGTGCGTTTTTGTATTAGTAACTTTGTTGGGTACTTTGTACATTTTATTTGCAGCATGAAGCTGGGAAAAGAGTTGAAGGCTGATAACAGACAGAGGAGTGAATGTTTCTCTGTTGCTTACTTGCTTGCACAGTTCTCATTTCTCTTGGGGGGAGATGGGTCATGTGCACACTTTGATTTCCTTTGTTGGCTTCTGCGCCATATAACTTCCAATTGTCTCAGCCTGGGAGAGAGCGCGCCCAAACTGAAGTGCCCTATATTTCCAGGGATAGGACTTTGATTTGATTTCTGGCTGAAGGGACAAGACTGGGAGGAATTTGTGTGGGGGTCCATCTCTGTGACTTGCTATCAGGGGGATGGTTGACCCCCATCTGTGAAAGGGCTGGAAGGCTTCTCTGCTGTGTGCCATCTGCTGCTTTGTTTACCACCAATAAAAAACTTGCCTTAAAGCAGTACTGTGTAGCAGTGTTTGTGTTCTGTGTAGCAGAACTCTTTGAGAAGCCTGGGACTATGTTCAGTACTGAATCAAGAGAAAGTGCATGATAATGTAAAGGCTGCCATGATTCCGCTCTATCCCATTATGGCTGAAAAAAGAACTAAATGGGAAACCTATATGACATGGCTTTGCATATGCGTAGCATGTTGTGTAAAACAGTGCTGCTCAAAGTGGGGGGTCCTTGGATCAGGGCCAGTCCCTGACCCACTGGCTGTTAGTTCCTGGAGAGTTTCCAGGAAATAAGCAAATAGTTGTAGTCAGTGCATACAAATATGGTATCAGTCCCAAGCATTTTTTTTTTGGCAGTGGGAAGGGAATGCCAGTCTCCCACATCGGATGGCTCAAGATGTACTAATATAGAATATGCCCTTGGCTTTCATTTGTAGCAGAATGGCCGTTTACAGAAGCTTTAGGCCAAACTTATATTGCATCTATGGTGAGGAAATGTCATATGAGAGGGAGAAACCATGACCCACATTAATGATATGAAGGACCAGAAAGACAGCCACCACTAGGCAATAAAAAACAGGATTTAGTCTGCTGAAGGAGAGGGTGAGGCACGGTTGCATGGGATTATGCAAAATTCTGCAGGAAGTGATCATACATACAAAAGTGGTTTTCCTATGCATGGGGACCCCAAAATTCAACAGAAGTGATGTCATGTTTAAAAGAATAATAATAAACTTTCAGCTGCCCACCCTGCCCTTTGGACCAGGGAATGAGCAATGTAGTCCTCCAATTGTTCTTGGACTGTAACTTTCATGAACTTCAAACCAACATAGGTAATGATGGTGAAGGGCAATCCTCCTGCCCAATTTGGAAGGGAGAGTCCTGATTGATCATCTGCTGTATCACTTTTTTTGCTGTATTTAAAATGTCCCAGTTTCATTCTCCTCCTCCCACTTTCCCACTTCATCCTAGGCTTACTTCAACTGCTGCTGAGTACAAAGTACAAACGAAGGGCCTCGGCAGACGACTAATAGGGTCGTCTTGGAGGCAGGGAAGAGGAGGGGCAGCCGCACGTGCGGCGCCCCTTCCTCCTCCCGAGGTCGTCCTCGGAGCCGCCGGTCCTCCGCACGTCCGGCGCTCCGGGGACAACCTCCCGCCGCAGCGACCGCACGTGCTGCGGCGGAAAAGTCAGTGAAAGTGCGGCCGACGCTTTTAGGGCGCACTTTCACTGACTTCTGAAAGGAGCGCTATTTTTGCGCTCCTTTCAGAGGCGTCGACGGTGCGCCGCGGTGCGACTGCTCCAGTCCCGCGGCGCACTGTCGCAGGGCGTCTTGGACACCCTCGTCTGCTTCCCCCCGAAGTCTGTACTCAATTATTTCAGCAGAGGGAAGAGGAGAGCATGGAGGGGGGAATCTTGCCCATCCCAGTTGACTCAGGCAGAAGCAAACTGCCTCAATCTATCCTAGCTTGTCTGTTATTCTACATTAATAGCTTCTGCCATCTTGACCACGTCCTAATGTTGCTTGGCCACATGTATCCTAATTCTCATCTGTGAAATGTTGGATGGTAGGATGGAGGTAGCTAGTGAAATATGCAGGCAGCAGAAAACTGGTGACAGCCAGCACGGCCAAGAGCCAATTTCCCTCCTGTAGTTTTTTGTGTACATCAAATTGTTTTGTATGAAGGAGTATTCAGTCATGGGGAAAACTTAGTGGAACTGTCCACAGACAGATTTTCCACCTGACTGAAAATTAGGCATCAGTCAATCCCTGAGATGCAGAAATTTCCAAGATTCCCAGATTTAGAGATTGGAAATCTTTGTGTTCAAAATTAACACATCAGCATTGATACAACTAATTGACTTGGTAACATTGTTTTTATGAATATTATAAAGTCACTTCACTACAAACATCTTTAGTAATGTGTAACTGATGTGTTACTCTTAATTCTTTAAATTTTTTTACTTAAGATTATTAAACATGGCCAGAGTTCCCAATTGCCCTCTCCTTGAGCTAATTCATTTAAGTAACTGTAAAGCACCAGATCCTGTCTGATATTGGAAGCTAAGCTGGGCCAGCCCTGGTTAGTACTTAGATGGGAGACTGCCAATGAATACCAGGTGCTGTAGGCTATATTTCAGTGGAAGAAACTGGCAAAACAATCTTGCAATATTCCTTGCCTAAGAAAACCCTATGAAATTCATGCGGTTGTCATAAGCTGATAGGCAACTTGAATGCACGTACACATACATAACCTTTCCTCCAACTGTTAACCTTGTTGGTATTAACAGGGCTAAAAAGAAGGCTTTATACAGGTTTGCAATTTTTTTTTAAAAAAAATCTGGAAAACAGATGAGTTTTTAAAGAATGAATCCCAAGCTCTACCTGGACTCATTGCCCAGTGAACCTGTTGAAGCAGTTCTTAATCTACCTGCCTTTGAGGATTGCTGCAACATGTCGCAAGTTCAGGCTTTAAGAGTAACTCTAAAGTCCTTCACTGATTTGAATTTAGATAATTTGCCTAAATTGTAATTTGTATATTTTAGACAATTTACCTAATAGAGGATTTGCATATGTCCAGAATTCACTGAATGGATGGAGCATTGCCTTTGCATGTTGCTTAGATCTGTGCTATGATCATTTAGTTATATCAGACCAAAAAAATTTGCCAATGAGTTAAAGACAGTTTGGTATTCAGCTTTTGGTTTGAAGTTTCAGGTCCATTCTCTTTTTCCCCTTTGTGTCCTTTTTCCCATCATACATTCTCCTCTCTGGCATAAAAGCAAAGTGAAGTTTAAATTCAGGAGACAGAGCTAGACAAATACTTCTCCAAGACATAAGCTTTTCTGTGAGTGTAGCATTCTGGTTAGGGCCAAATTTACTAGAAAGCACATGAACAGAAACAAACAACCACTGTGTTCTGAGAACAGTACAAACTCATTATTGACACTGCTGCCTGTAATGAATGCTTTTTGTTTTAAGCCCTTCGTTGGTGCCACGGAACCTGGAGATCTTGTACATATGTTTTCACATTACAAACCTGTTCTCTGAAGGTTGTAAACATGGAAGCTGACCTCAAACTGCTCCACTTGTCTGACCAGTATATATATAGTATGCCTTAAGATGGATTATATGTGTTTTCTTTACTATGAAATCTTAAAGGGCATAGGAACAGGTTCAGCCCCAGTATTGTGTCATACAAATGTTTGTTGTTATTCCAGTGAAATAAGGTAGCAAGTGGAAAACAACTATATAAGCATAAGCATAGTTATGTTGAATGGGGGATTCTGAGACTTGTAGTCTAAAAAATATAACATTTACAGGCTCTGTTCTTAGTACATACAACTGGCTATTTGTTTCCACATAGTGCTATGCCCAAGTAGGGTGTCTCTTGCATTTAACAATACCACATTTCCCCCATAAACATAAACCCTTGATCATCTGTATGAAACTAGAGGTGTACAGTTTGTATATGCACAGGATGTGAACACTGAGATCTGTGCAGATAGTACAGTGAGTATGAAACTAGATGAAACAATTAGCTCCACATTTAGAAGTGCCACCCCAAGAAGTGATAAATAAAAAAAAAACCCCATCAGATGTATCAAACATAGACTTCTCTTACCCCCAACATTTTGCAAATTAGCTTGTTTTGTTTGGTGAACACAGGCTTCATTTGCAAGTCTGGTTGCTCAGCTATGAGCAATGTCTGAAGAAATGACATTATTGGGGCAGTGGGGGGAATGCATGGAATCAACTTTTGATGAAAAGCTCAATATCTCTTGTTGTTTGACCTTAAATGTTGAGGGATGCAACCCTCTGCTGCTCCCCTCCACTGCTGTACTGCCCTTGGCCCACTGTTGTTGTTATTGTTATTATTATGTTTTCTTATATCCCACCTTCTCCCAATATAGGGACTCAAGGAGGCGAACAACACATTTAAAGCAATACAATCTAAAAACAGTCCAGACACTGAAATGTATAAATATAAAATTTATATATAAAAAATAAACCAGTTTAAAAGTTAAAACAGTTATGAGCTAATATAGAATATTACAATACAAACCTTAAAAGTTTAAGGTTTTTTGTACATAGTTCGAGTTTCTGGACATGACTAAAGACAACAGTTCAAACCAAGTACCCTTTTTTTTTTTTTTTTTACCAGATTGAGGAACAAATGCATTTTAGAGCTTTCAATATTTGGTACTTGTATGACAATTACAATCCAATGAGTATTCAGCCTTTTTGTAAAAAAAATTAAAAACTAAAACCTTAGCAGACTATTATTCAAAACCCACAAAACAGTGATACCTTTAAAGGGGCAAGCGAAATGCACAAAATACATGAGGCAAGTTTTCAATGCTCCACTGGTTTCTTCATCAGGCACAGGTGCCAAAAATCATACAGGAGATTTTTTAAAAAAAGAAATATGACAATGTTACAACTTTATTGCATGTCATTTTAAATCAAATCAAGCCTCTTGGGCTGCAGCTGGGAAGTGGGGATTATTGCAAGCTAAATCGCCGCTGAATCGCTGACTGCCATCAGCTTGGGTCCAAGCTGGGCTCAGCTGGTGCTTTTTAGAAACTGTTCGGCTTCTAAAAAGTGCTGTCTGAGCCTGGCTGGGACCTGGGCTGATGGTGGCTGGTGATTCGACAGTGATTTAGCTTGCGATAATCTCCACCTCCATCCCGCCTCCTGGCTGCAGCCCGGGAAGCTTGATTTGATTTAAAACGACATGCGCTAAAGTCACTTGTCATAGGCCTGCACTTTGTCAAGATGTTGTTGGTGTAGTTCTGAGTTGAGATGGTGTGGAGCACTATCTATGCAGGCAGGCTTGTGACTAACATTGTCACATTTTAAATTTCCCCCTCTTCTGTATGATTTTAACACTTTTGCCTAATGAAGAAACAAGTGAAGCTTTGGAAGTTTGCATAATGTACTTTGTACATGGCCCAATACAAGTCCAAAACACACTGCAGATAAAATCCAGTTGCCCTGGCTCAATGGTAGGGAATTCTGGGGACTGTAGTTTTGTGAGACATTTAGCCTTGTCTATCAGAGGGCTCTGGTGCCACAATAAACTACAATTCCCAGGATTCCCTAGCATTGAGCCAGGGCAGTTAAAATGGTCTCAAACTGGCTTATTTCTGCAGTGTGTTTTGGACTAAAGATATTACTGTAATGTGGATTTTTGATGCTATTGTTCTTTGATATATGGCTAGCACGGCTGCCCCTGAAAATGTTTTCCAGACTATTGATTGATTGTCCGAAAGGAATATAGATCTCAGCTCTGGCTTCAGTACATTTGTCCTTCCTTCCCTCCCTCCCTCCCTCCTTTTAAAGAATACTGAGCTATGCCAGCTTGACTGGGCTTTTTTTTTCTTTTGTGCTTTATCTACAAATTTCAGATATACTTAATTGCCATCAAAGTTCAGAAAGAGGTAAGAATAAGTAAATCGTTGTCAAATATGTTCCTCTGACCGGTATCTTGGCTCCTTGTTGGGCCCCTTGGAACACAAGGAACATTACTCTAGCCCTCTTCTCAAATATAAAGACCATGGGTCATTATTAATCTTCCTATTACTTTGTGTGTAAGCTGATCCCATCATGCTCCCAAGTGTGGAATTTTATTAACTGCTCTCTGATAGAGATTTCACATATCAATTATTTATGATCACCTAACATATTCATTGTCCTCTAAAATCAATATAGGGAGAGGTTATTCTACTGAACGCATACAGATTAATATAGTTGGCAAAGCTTGACAATACAATTTGGCCAAAGAATGTTAATAAACTGGCAGGAGCTAGTTCATGGGTTGTAATTATTATGTTCATATGATCTGGATAATCCACAGTTTCCTCCTAACATGGTGTATTGCATGTGTTGTAACAAAAGAAAGGGATTATCCAATGCCTCTATGACATTAGATGGCTCCTACATCATCCACAAACAGAATAGCTGCGTCAGAAATCAATACTGCAAAGAATGTTATGCAATGAAGTCCCACCTCTTGGCAAGCACAAAGCAGTTGGCTATAGCACATTTTTCTAGAACCTCCTCAGATTCTTGTCTCATTTGACATGTGGGCATTCCAGGCTGTTGACACCATATCTTAGATTATTACAGTTGTCTTATATAATGAGATATGCAGGGGATGGTGACAAAAACTGTACTAAATTGAAGGGGAGAGGGAAGTTTTAAAAGATACTCACAAAAAGTCGCTGAATACTACCATTTTATTTGGACAATATCTAGTACAGATAGGTATGAAACCTAATGTTAATCCATTCTAGAACAGGTCTAATGAATCAGTGCCATCATGGTAACTCAACATTTATATAAGTTCCATTGTTTTAAGGGACCATCTCTAATTGGGACCAACAGGAGAATTCAGACTGAAGTTTGTTCAATTCTCTTCTCTAAGTGGCAGAACATTACACAAGTATATCATCCACTCAGGTTCTCTCTCCTTTGGAATAAGATCACTGGGTAGTTATGGCATTTTCTAATATTTGTACTTATTTAGAAACATACAGATTGACTGTAGATGGAGGCACAACTTACACACTCCCACAGATAGCAAAAGTCCACTATTCCTGCTTTAGATGTTCAGAAACAAGCACCCCTTAATGCTGTTAATCTGTAGAACTCAAAACTCAGCTTTTTAAAGGGCAGTTTCAGATCAGGGCTTTAATCACAGCATTGGCCCTTCTCAGTCACTGAATTTTATGGGGCTTCACACTGAGTTGTTTTTCAACCTTGTTTTTTCATCACTTCTCCCATTTCCCCCTTATGTTGGGAAATCCTTTAAGGAGAAAAAAAACCATAACAGCTGCCAAGTGCCTCCTTTTAACTGCTAGTGTGACAAAAACCTCATGCGAAACTTCCTTTCATCTCTGGCTCAAATGGCAGTTCCTTGTATTTTTTCCATGCATGGCTTCTCTAAACCGCTTGTGTGGGATATTCCCGAAATTTAAATCCAATTTCTGCACAGGATTTGGGCACTTAGCCTTCAGTGTAATAAACTCCTATGTTTCTCCAGCTCGCCTTCACTATCCTCTCAGGCCAAAAGTGTGTGTATATATGTGTGTGTGTGTATGTGTGCCATCAAGTTGCTTTTTGACTTATGGTGACCTCATTAATTTTATGGGGTTTTTTTCTCATTAACAAAGGTCATGGTGACATAAAACTATAAGTAAAACTCTGCCTGAACATCCAGTGTCCATAGGATACGTCCAGACTGATGAAAAAGAACAGCAAGTCCCAGATGTTGTTCCTGTTCTTCCCAGTTTTATTTTGGAGATCCATACATATTTGTTCATCCCAGAACATTTTCTGTCAGCTCCCAGTACGATCAGAGCCTTTTTCCATTAGCTCCCCAGGTCAGTTTATTTTAACCCAGTATAAAATTGGAAAGTGCAGGAACAAAATCTGGGACTTTTTAACTAATATGGATGCAAAATGATTATTGGTTTTCTTTTTCTTTTTAAAAAGTTTCCAATTTATTCTCTCTTTTACACCTTTCCCCTAGCTCAGGGGTAGGCAACCTAAGGCCCGTGGGCCGGATGCGGCCCTCCGAGGCCTTTGGACCGGCCCCAGGCCAGTCCTGCCGCCGCCGCCCTTGCCGCCGCCCCCACCTGCCATGATGATATTGATTATTATTGTTATTACTTGTTGTTGGGGTTTTCTTGGCAAAATCTCCACAGGGTTTTTGCCATGACTTTTCTGGGGCTAAGAGAGTGTGCATGCATATATATTTTTAATTTTAATTTTTTTAATTTTATTTTTTATATTTATTTATTTATTAATTTATTTATTTTTGGTGCTTCGGCCCCCCAGTTGTCTGAGGGACAGCAACCCAGCCCCCGGCTCAAAAAGATTGCCTACCCCTGCCCTAGCTTATCTGGCTTTTTGATTACTTAACATAGTTTGTTGTTATTCCTAGCTGGAAACAGATATTCTGTGTTGTTCTTAGCTACATTTGTTGAGTTTCTTCTGTACTCATCATATTGGTTTATTTCACATGTGTCTATGCAGATTTTTTTTTTTTTTTTGCACGAATGTGAGGCATTATATGACTCAGTTTATAAATGTGATGTGATTAGGGTTGCCATATCCCAATTTTTTCCTGGGACAATCCTATTTTTTCAGCCTTTTGTAATGTTACACCTGGTTTTAAGATCATGTCCCAGGCTGGCCAGCCAAGTCCCAAAGCCATTCAGGGTGGCAAGGCCTTCCTGACTCTGGCGCAGCTGTGTGGGGCCTCGGCTGGCCAGCCAAGCAAGCCTTGCCCCCAAAGTCATCTAGACAGGGAATGCCTTCCTGGTACAGCTGTGCGGGTCAGCTGGCTGGCCGAAGCTCGGGAAGGTCCAGGGAGGGAAGGCCTTCTTGGCGCAGCTGCACAGGGCCTCAGCCAGTCTGCTGAGGCCCAGGAAGATCCAGGGCCCCTGAGGAGGAGGGCGGTGGCGGTGACAGCAGCTGAGGCAACACAAAGGAGGAGGAGGTGGGGCTCCCTGAGCTCTCCTCCTTCTGCCAAAACCTCAAAATGGAAGGGAAGGCAAGAAAGCACGTGTCGCCTTCTCCTCCTCCCCTTCAGGCTGCTGAGGGGAATTATAACTGGCCACCTGTCTGAGGGGTTCCTGGGAAGGAAGCCGCCTCTCTTCAGGGCCTCTTGGCTGTTGGCTCATCCAGCAGTTTTTTGCAGGTTGCAGGAGGAGAGCCAGGTGAGTGAGTCCCAAGCTCTTGCTTTTGTGATGATTGTTGTCTTGGTTGTGGTGGTGGTGGTTTTCTTGGCATGATTTGTTCAGAGGAGGTTTGCCGTGGCCTTCCACTGAGGAGGCTGAGAGAGTATGACTTGCCTAAGATCACCCAATAGGCAGCAAATTGAACCCTGGTCTCCAGATTCCTAGTCCAACACATGAACACTGAGAAGCATGAAATTATATTAATGTTTTTTATTTTATCGATGTTGGTCATGTCCTCCATTTTTCTTGAATACCCTTCATTTTGTCCTACATTTTCCCCGGTTTTGTGGAAGAGAATTATGGCAACCCTCGATGTGGTAAATACTGTGCCTGCTGATATTCTCGATTCACATGTGGCTGGTGGCTCTGTCCCAAAGAGAGAGAGAGAGAGAGAGCGAGAGAGCTCTATTGGAGTGTTATTTATAGCTGTACATTGTAAAGGAGTGTCAACTTGCATTCAACTGTGCCCTCCAACCCTCGGCAAATTGCCCAGTTTGTCACGGGCCTGTTATATCACACTTTGCAAAGAAAGCTGTTTTTGAGACTGAGTGTACAGTGTTGTTTTCACAGAATCGACGTCACTGTGCTGTTTCTGGAGGCCGTACAATTACCTAACTTATTGTGACATACTGCTGCTGTTGCCTTTCTCAAACAGACTAAGTTGTTCCCAGTCGTAGTTCCTGTTCCAGAGCTTAGAAGTGTATTTGAATAGTATACAGGCTTGGCACTGGGATGAGGCATCTTTGGACAACCTCAGAGGACCCCCTGTATACATTCCTCTGCCCTCCAGGAGCTCTGGATGACTGCTTTTTGAGGATGAGCATGAAGGGATGAGCATGAAGGAAGAAGCAGATTAGGTGTAAAGGAGTGTGACCAGTTGAAGAGAGGATGTCAAACAGAGCAAACTGGAAGACTAATTAAGATGGTGGCCTCACATGTTAAACATGAACACAAAGTGCTTTGCATACACATGTTTCCAGCATTGATTCCAAAATACAGCTACCATTTTGATTTTCTACAATCTCCCTGGAGTTTTATATTATCTAGGAAAATTAAAATGGTGGCCCCCAGCTTCAGCTGCCTCATGCTCCTTCTACTGCTAGTATAGGAGAGAGACCACCAGAGGGGACTTTACCAGGGTCCTTCCACTCTCCTTCCATTTCTCCTTTACACCTATCATGTTGTTTTCTTAGCAAGATTTGTTCAGAAGAGGTTTGCCATTGCCTTCCCTTGAGGCTGAGTGTGTGTGACTTGCCCAAGGTCAGCCATGGCCAAGTAAAGATTTGAACTCTGTCCTCCAGAATCATAGGACGTTATCACATGGGGAGTCGCGGGGAGAAAGTGGAAATAAACGGGCACGAGCGGAAGTCTTTAATTTACGGGATTTGTCCCGTTCCGCCTCGTCTGATAACTAAATTCAAATTTAAAAGGGGGTTAATTCGAACGAAAACCTGATCTTTTCATTTTCGGGATTTTTGAGGATTTGAAAAGATCAGGTTTTCGTTTGAATTAACTCCCTTTTAAATTCGAATTTAGTTATCAGACGAGGCAGAACGGGACAAATCCCGTAAATTAACGTCTTCCGCTTGTCCCGTTTATTTCCACTTTCTCCCCGCAACTCCCCGTGTGATAATGTCCATAGCCCAGCACTCAAACCACTACACCACACTGGCTCTTAAGAAGCTGCCTCATACTAAAGTAAAATTTTTAAACTTTGTATTTTTAATGTTTTCTACTGTTTTAACTTGGACTGTTTTAGATTTGCAGCTGCCTTGAGTCCCTGTATTGGGAGGAAGGCGGGATATAAATAAACAGAATAATAACAATAACAACAATAATAATAATATCCTTGGTCCCTCTGTCCCAATATTTTTAGATGGTGCCCCGTTCACAGTATGATTTAAACCGATTTGCAAATTGGATTAAACTGGCTTATATGTGTCTCATTCACACTCGAATCGATTTCAAACACGATTGTGATCGAGGTGAATCGGCACAAGTCCTCCTGAACCGGTTCTTTTGAAGACAGATCTTTTACAGGTTCTTTTGAAAAGAATCAGTTTGGAATTGTGCTGAACCAATGTGAATGCGTTTCCGATCACATTTGGGTCACCCAAGGAGGGAGGGGCAATTGGCAGAGGATGGGCAGAGGGATGGTACCCATCCTGCCACAAGTCTTTTAGCAAACCACCATTTTGCCCCCTCTCAGATCTGCTGTGGCATGGGGCATTCTCCCCTGGCATGGGTGCATTCCCAGGCACAGAGGGAAAGTGGGGAGGAAGGTGTGTGTGTTTTTCGCACTGGATCAGCTGGTTCCCCCATAGAAATAAAAATCCCCTTGCACTCTCTCTGCTTCTAGCAGCCCATTCCCAGGCACGGATCGAAAGTGGTGGAGGAGGAGGAGATCTTCTAAGCCCGCTAGAAGATTTTGAGGGAGCCTGTTCCAAAGAGCCAAAGCCCCGTGATAGGAGGAGAGAGAGAGAGAGAGATCAGACATTGATCTCTGGCATTCTTTAAAAACTTGAAATGCATCTTCATAGAGCTGCCAGTTTGTTGGAGTAGTGCCAAGGAGAGTGAGTGAAGGAGAGCTAGAGAAGGCGGTTCAACCCATTCCTCCCTTTCCCTGCCGCGCAGTGAGGGAAGTGACCACCAGCTCAGTTAAATGTTGTCCATTTACTGGAGGCAAAGTCCCATAGAATTCAATAGGATGGACTTCATAGGACCCCCCACTGTGCCTCAACCCAGAGCTTTTTTGGGGGGGGAGCCCAAAAAGACAAAGGTTGTAGACAGAGATGGGATCTCTGGTACAGCCGGAAAACGTGACGCTATATCGACATGCTCCGCTGCCTCTGGTTAAAAGCTTCCTGCTGGTTGGCAGAATGAAATCTTTATTTAAAATGCAGAAAATATTGTTTCCCCTTGCATGTAAATGCTACAGTGTGGTGTAGTGGTTTTGTTATGTATTCACACATGGTAGGAGGTTGGACTGGATGGCTCTTGAGGCAGGGTGACCCCACGCTCTCCTTTTCCTACATTTCAACCTTCTGTCCAGGAGGAATTCCAAAATGTCCTCCATTTTTTGAGCATGACTAAGAAGCACGGATTTCCATTTCTAGGAATGTTTCAAGATCTTATTTGGTCATGTCCTACATTTTTTATTGAATGCCCTACATTTCACAGAGCCTTGTCCTCTTTTGTGATGAGTACATCTGGTCACCCTGCCCTTGTGTTCTTTGCCAACTCTCTGTGTTTCGAGCACTGGACTATGGATCTGGAAGACCAGGGTTCGAATCCTGGCTTGGCTATGGGAACTCCCTGGGTGACCTTGGGCAAGTCATACTCTCTCAGCCTCAGAGGATGGCCATGGCAACCCCCCCCCCCCAAGAAACTTGCCAAGAAAACCCTGTGACAGGTTCACCTTAGGGTCACCATAAGTCGGAGGTGACTCGGAGGCACACAACAACAACAAACAGTTGAAAACCAAGTGTGGGAAGTAGAAGTGTGTTTGCTCCTCCAGCCACCCATTGACAGCAAAGCTGCTTCTTCTCATGACGGTCTCACAAAAGCCTTAGTACCACCTTGGTGACCATCAAAAGGCGTTTTAATGGATTTTGAACTACATTCCCCCACCTGCCCACCCCAGCCATTATTGACAGGGGACGCCAAACCCATTTTGAAAAATAAAAAGATGAAGAGTCAGAAGATGTTATGATGACAGTGGGGAGATGGTGGTTGTAGCCCCATAACCGAATGGGTGGTGTGTATGTGGAATAAAGGAAGGGACTGGGTGGGAAAGGGAGCAACACTCCTTCCTTTCCTCCCTCATAGAGAATTTTACTACAACGTGCATATCTTCCTCCAATTGCATGACACAAAGTTCATGAGGAAAACAGAAGATATAGATTCCCCCCCCCCCCCATTTCTTTTAGACATGGTTGACAGAGATGAGAATGGTTTGAGTGTTTGACTCTGGAGACCAGGGTTTGAATCCCTGCTCAGCAGTGGAAACCCACTGGGTGACCCGGGCAAAAGTCACATGCGTTCAGCCTCAGGGGAAGGCAAGGACAAAAACCACCTCTGAACCAATTTTGCCAAGAAAACCCCACGATAGGGTCAGCATAAGTCAGAAGGACTCGACAGCTGTTGCATGTAGCCACAACTCTGAGTGCTTGTGTAACAAGAAACATGCACATGTGCATCATCTTATTGACATAAAAAAAGAAAGAACTGGGATGGATCGAACACCTGATATTGAGAATCTATTTTGTTGCAGTGCAAAATTAAGTATGAACATGAACCCTAATAAATAGGCATTCGGTAATGGAAAATGTAGTGTGAATTACATTTTGTTTCCAATCAATTCTGCAATCCCAGATCTATTTGACTCAAAAACTGGGTTAAATGTGAGTGTGAATGACCCCTAAGACTGGTAATGGCTCTGCAGGGTTCCATGTAGGATTCTTTTCTAGCCGTACCTGGAAATCCTTGCAATTCTCTCATGGCCTTCCTTTCAAATCTTTTGCAGTCTGAACCCTGCCTAGCTTCTGAAACTAAGGTCCTCTACAGACAGGCGGCCGTGGGCCACCCCAAGAAGCTGAGGATTGGGGCAGAGGCTGCCCCACGCCTCAGCCCCAATCCACCCTTTTGGCGACTGGGAAAGGAGCGCCAAAATAGCGCTCCTTTCCCAAGCCACGGAAAGGGTGCCGCAAGAACCGCCATATAGCTTTTTTGCGCCTCTTCTGGCGCAGCATGTAAATATGTTGCGCCGGAAGGACGTCATCAGAGCGCTCACCGCGTGCAATGGCGGGTGCTCTGATGATGTCCTCGGGAAGGGGTTGGGGCGACCGGCTGCCCCTCCCCTTCCCTGGCTCCAAGACAGTGCTTTGCACCATCTGCAGAGCCCCTAAATGAGATTGGATATATTTAGAGCGGATTTAGAGCCCCTAAATGAGATTGGATATATTTAGAGGGACTTCCTTCTATCTATGTCATTCTAGCTAAACATGTGACTCCTATCACTCACACTTGGAGGCTGTTAACAGACTTTCTCTCAGGATTCTAAACAGTTTCCTCTCAATACAGTAACTGTCTCCTCTCAGTCTAAGATGGAGTAACAGTCTCCTCTGAGTGAGGTTAACAGTCTCTTCCTGATATATTAATGATGATGAGATTTCATCTTTTTTTCCAAACCATCACGTTAGTTTTGTTTATGTATTTATTTATTAAAGTCATTATTATTTGTTTTTAAACTACAAACTGCATGTTTGCTGTTTTTTGGAGTAAGTCTTTATTCTTTAGGAAGGCAGATTTAGAATAAATAGTCTGACCCACACTTTTGGTGTTTCGGCCGATGAAAGCTGAACTCTTAACTTTCATACTTGCATATTTTTGTTTCCCTCTAAAAGGAAACTGGGAAACTTAGGGGGGGATGCATGTGCTGACCGAATGGTCGTAATAAACAAATAATAATAATAATAATAATAATAATAATAAGGGGGGATGCAGATGGGTGGCTGTGGGCTGCCCTGGGAAGGAGAGGATTGGGGCTGAGGCTGCCCCATGCCTCGGCCCCAATCCACTCTTTGAGCGGCCCTGGAAGGAGCGCTAAAATAGCGCTCCTTCCTTAAGTCGCGAAAAGGGCGCCGGAAGAGGTGGCACGCTCCTCTTCCTTCGCAGCGTTTCTGGATGCTGCGATGGAAGGACGTCATCAGGAAGAGATTGGGGCGCCCGGCATCCAGCTGCCCCCCTTCCTAGGCATGAAGATGTTTGCAAAGCCCCTTAAATTGCACCCCACCCAGTATCCTGTGTTTGTGCTGTTCCCCAGATTCTTCCTTGAACCTTCATGTCAGGAGATAATTAATGAAAGGGAGAGCAGGCTCTCCTCATGGAGACTGTGACTATAGACTGTTGATTGTACCTCCAAAAGAACAGGGGCTTCTGCTTCATATTTTCTTCTGAGGAGAAACAAATACAGTTGTTCCTCCATTTTTTGTAGGGGATCCAGAACAGATCCCCCATGAACATGGAAATCTGCAAATATTCAAACCCCATAGGCTTGAATGGCCACACGCTCCTGTGCACAGCTCTGTTCACATGGCATTTTAACCCTCCCCACTTGCTGGTCCACGAAGGACTGAAACTACAGACCTGAAGTCCACAAAAATGGAGGGATGAGTGCAATTATGGCAGTGGCAGTTGTTGTTGGTAGCATTATAAACTTCATTTATACCCTGTCTTTCCCCCAAGATTAGGACTCAAGGCAGCTTACAAATTAAAATGATTACAATACACCTAAAAACATACAAAAAGTTAACATTATAATAGAATTAAACTATTCGCAATATTAAAGAAATCGAAAACATACACATAGGGGGGAAGCAGACGAGGGCGTCCAAGACGCCCTGCAACGGTGTGCCGCGGGACTGGAGCAGTCGCATCGCGGCGCACCGTCGGCGCCTCTGAAAGGAGCGCAAAAATAGCGCTCCTTTCAGAAGTCAGTGAAAGTGCGCCCTAAAAGCGTTGGGTGCACTTTCACTGACTTTTCCGCCGCAGCACGTGCAGTCGCTGCGGCAGGAGGTTGTCCCCGGAGCGCTGGACGTGCGGAGGGCTGGCGGCTCCGAGGACGACCTCGGGAAGAGGAAGGGCGCCGCGCGTGCGGCTGCCCCTCCTCTTCCTTGCCTCGGAGACGGCTCAATAAGCCGTCTGCCGAGGCCCTTCAACAGGTTAAAGAGCAGTGCAGCTTAAAACAATACAATGCTTTCTTAAAAGCCCTTTCCTCAAAGCTTGCTGGAATAAAAAAGTCTTTTATCTGCTGACTGAAGGGCATCCAGGAGGGGTCCATTCTAGCCTCCCTAGAGAGCTTAGGGGCAGGCATGGAGCAGGCCCCATCTCATGTCCCCACATTTTTTGTGTAATTTTTAACTGTTGTAAGCCACCACAATTGTTTGACAGAGGGGTGGGGTATAAATAAACATTATTATTATTATTATTATTATTATTATTATTATTATTACATGTATTTGTGAAGGTGATGGGATTGAAAGAATGGACTCTTCCTGAGTATATCAGGGTCTGGACTGGCTCATACAGGGAGATATTATGGTCTTGGATAGCCTAGACCAGGGACCGGCAACCTACGGCCCCCGGGCCGGTTCCGGCCCAGGTCGCCGGACTTACCGGCCCAGGCAGACTCTTGCCGCCGCTGCCGCCGCCGCTGCCACCGCCACGTGTTTTCCCGGCTGTGCAGCCACGCACGCCATGGCCGCCATTTTGATTTTCAAAACGGCAGCAGCGACGCGCTTGCGCATGCAAAATGGCGGCTGCGGCATGTGCTGTGGCGGCTGCGTCGCGCACGGGGGGGGTCGCGTGTACATGTGAGAGCGCGCGCTGCCATTCACCCCCCCCCTCGGCCCAGCGGAGACCTGGACTTCGGGGGACCTGCCCAGATCTCCAAAAGGTTGCCTACCCCTGGCCTAGACCCACATCATATAGGGCCTTATAGATCACAGCCAGTACTTTGAATTGTGCCCAGAAGCAGAAAGGCAGCCAGTGGATCTGCTGGAGCAAGAAAGTTCTACAATCCCAGTTTGTTTTCTTTGGGAGGCTGCTGACTCCTATGTCAGTTCAACGGTTTGCTTGCCTTGTTTAAAATTCACATTCAAGCCACATGGACATGGTGACCACCAGCTGTCACTGGAATAAGCACAGTGTTGGAGTCAAGACAGTGGCAGAGACCCAATCCTCTTTAATTGAGTGGAATGCCTCCATGTGGAGTAATCTGTGAGAAGTCTCTTGGGGAAAGGAAGGGGCTAAGGCCCTTTGCTCTCAGGTAAAGTGTCCTCCCCTCTCCCATTTTTCATGATTATGCCAACAAAGCTGTTCAAGAAACCAGCACAGATAGATAGATTTGTGTATAGGAGGGATATTTTTAGACAGCAATTTGCTTTGTTTTGCATCTGCTTTGTATAAATGCTTTGGATAAAATGTAAAAGTGAAGGCATGCTCATTTCATTGCTGGTGTGACTGCACAAATAATCATTCTTAATCTTCTGTCTCCATGGGTTTATCTCACGTTAAGGAGACAAATTTATTTTTTCATGTTGTTTTAAATTAGAGTGTTGTTGTTGTGTGCCTTTAAGTAATTTCTGACTTATGGTGACCCTAACGTGAAAATTTCACAGGTTTTTCTTGGGAAGATTTGTTCAGAGGGGATTTGCCTTTGCTTTCCTCTGAGGCTGAGAGTATGTGACTTGCTCAAGGTCACCCAGTGGGTTTCCACAGCCAAGCCAGGATTTGAACCTTGGTCTCCCAGTGTCTGATGCTCTGATTCAAATAATGCAACCTAAATAGCAAAAAAAAAAATGAAAGAAAAAAGTATATTTAAGTAATATTCTTTCTAAAGGTAGAGACTTGGGCACAGACATTAATTTGGCTGTTCACATCAAGAGGGCTGGAAATCTGCCTAGATTTTGCCCAAAGAATTCGTGCAACTTGCTGACATTTCAGTTTCTACTAGTTAATAGCAATGTCACCAAATATTTACTGTATTAGATTCAGTGTTGGCAATTCTGTACAATGGATTCTCTACCATTTTAAGACCACCATTTTATGGTGAAGACATTTAAGCTGATGTTTAAATGATGCTTAGAATAAATTGCTTCCGGTAAAATCTTTAAGAGGCACTTCAGTAAATTCTGTGGTTCCTTAATCTCTTTAACTTGAATACAGGAAGAATAGGTGCCTCAGACAGTTTTGTAATGTTCATGACATTGCTGTTTATGTGTGGTCAGAAATGTGTGTGGTTGCTGATAATGGCAGTGATCTTTATCAGTATTTATTATGCTTCCTCAGCACATCAAAAAGCTGTTTGGCAAGCCTTCACTCTTAATGTATGTCTGTATGAAGATGGATTTCCCCATTTCTCTGTCTATCAAAAGAGGTAACTGAACCTCTTTAGCTTGATAGCCCCCTTTGCCCTGCCTTTTGCTGTCCAGGTTTAACATTCTGATTTGCTGAGGCATCATTTTAGATGGTAATCTAAGGTCATGCCTGAAAAGTATTTTGCACATTGCTGAGTGTTGCTGAAATAGGCAAAGAGGCTGAGATGCATGCATACATTAGTTGGGAAGGGATAGCTGAATGAGAATGAGAATCAGATATGGGACAGACCACAGGGAAAGGTGTTGCGCCTACCTGCTTGCTACCTACCTAGAGCCATCTGGCAGGCCACTGTTTGAAACAAAACACATGAGAGGGTAGACCTGTATCTAGCTCTGGCATATTCTCAAACTGTCCCTACCTGGCCAGGGAAGTCCTGATTAATCCTCCTCATCCCACTTTTTCATCTGCTTTTAAAATGTCCCTGTTTCTTTCTCTTCCTCCCACTTTCCCCCTTGGTCCTCAGCTTACTTCAATTTCTGCAGACTGAGTTCAAAGTGCAAAAGTAATTTGTACTCTGTTCATCAAGGGAGAGAGGAGAGGAAGGATGGTATCTTGTTCTTCCCAGCAGGCTCAGGCAAAAGCAAACTGCTCCAGCCTCTCCTAACTTGTTTCGTCTTCCTCTTCTTTAATGGTATGCTGACCTGACCACATTCTGATGTTGCTTGACCACATGTGTTCCAGTTTTCACCTGTGAACTGTTGGAGGGTATGCTCTGTTCTGTTCTACCTGAGGAAATTCTTATTGTTTGAGTATTAATCATCATCATGATCATCATCATCATGATCATCATCATCCATTATTACATAATAACATTATTATGTCTTGGTGAAACATCTAAATGATACTACTACAGATATTATTGGCATAGCACAATAACAAAAAGTGATGTCATTTGGAACATGCTACATTATCTGGTTCCTAGATTCTTGGAGGCCACTGTCAGAACAGAATTAGGGGAAACAGAGTAGTTCCCTACAGGCAAAAGGGTCAGACAAGGGAGTTTATCTCACACAGTTTTCAGCCTGATCTGTGCATGGGACGGGATTGGGCTGGAACGGGGAAAAGTGGGTTGTACTGCACATGAAATTGCTGCTGCGATGCCAGCCAACCATCACCTATCCTCAATTCAAATCAGTTGGCAAAGGTTGGATTGGGGACAGGTGATGGTCAGCCAGCAGTGCAGCAGTAATTTCATGTGCAGTAAAGCCCATTTTTCCCCATCCCAGCCTGATACCGTCCCGTGCACGGATCGTGCTGAAAACTGTGTGTGATAAACTCCAAGGATGTATCCTATCACTCTACTTGTTTAACGTATATGCTGAAAACATCATAAGAAAAGCAGAATTAGAATCAGAAAAAGAGGAGTTAAGATAGGAAGAAGCAATATTAACTACCTAAGACAGGGGTAGGCAACCTTTCCCCTTTAAGGGCCGAGGGACTTCAGCTCCCAGAATCCCAGGATCTATTGGCCAACATGGGACTATTGGCCAACATGGCTGAGGCTTCTGGGAGCTGAAGTCCCTCGGCCCTTAAAGGGGAAAGGTTACCTACACCTGAGATATGCGCACAACACCATAATATTTGCAGAAGACATTCAGGAATTGGAACAGTTAATAAGGAAGGTCAAAGATGAAAATGCAAAGGCAGGTCTGATGCTGAACATAAAGAAAACAAAAATAATGACCGCAGAAGAAATACACAAATTCAATCTAGACAATGAGGAAATTGAAATAGTTAAAGAATTCCCATATCTAGGATCAAGCATTGACCAGAATGGAGACTGCAGTCAAGAAATAAGAAGACGACTAGGAATGGGAAGGGCAGCTATGAAAGAACTGGAAAAGATACTGAAGAGCAAAGACATACAACTGAGCACTAAAGTCAGAATCGTCCAGGCCATTGCATTCCCAGTTACCACATACGGGTATGAGAGCTGGACAGTGAAGGAAGCAGACAGAAAGAAAATCAACTCTTTCGAAATGTAGTGCTGGAGAAGAGTACTTAGGATCCTGTGGACAGCCAAGAAGACAAACAAATGGGTTCTTGAACAGATCAGACCAGGGCTCTCCTTGGAAGCAAAGATGATCAAGTTGAGACTATTGTACTTTGGCCACATAATGAGAAGGTATGGATCACCAGAAAAAAATAACAATGCTAGGAAAGATAGAGGGTAGAAGAAAGAGAGGAAGGCCACAAACCAGATGGATCGACTCAATCAGGGGGGTTATGGGGAAGGGCTTGCAGGATCTGGGCAAGACTGCAGTGGAAGAGAGGGATTCTTGGAGATGTCTCCTCTACAGGGTCGCCATAAGTCAGAACCAACTCAAGGACAATTAACAACAACAAAGATCCTTGGATAGAGTCACAGACACCGATGGTCCAGTATTCCAGTCAGTAACATCTGGTGGAATGTGAAAGTAAGGCACAATAACTGCCAGCCAATCAGTAGTAACACTAGTCATATTTTCACTGAAGGGGAATAACTAGAGGCCCTTGATGCTTCAAGGACATCATCTGCAGGGAGCTCCCTGCATATACTTGTTGCAGTACATCAAGCTATATGAAAATAGCTGGATGCATCCCTACTTATCTCTTTCTCCCCCTCCGCCCGACAACATGGACATGACCATTTTGTGGGATGGTACTGTTTACCAGGTTGGTTTTGCACTTTGTAAACTACAGAGATGAAACTATGTTGAAGTATTCTATGTTGAGGTGCCTTCAAGCTGTTTTGACTTATGATGACCCCAAGGCAAACCTATCACAGGGTTTTCTTAGCAAGATTTGTTCAGAGGGAATTTGCCTTTGCCTTCCTCTGAGGCTGAGAGCATGTGACCTGTCCCTCCCTGGTGTGTTTCCATGGCCAAGTGGGGATTTGAAGCCTGGTCTGCACAGTCGCAGTCCAGCTCTTAAACTACTACACCATGCTGGCTCTTCCAGATGTACCTATATGATATAAGCATATCTCCTGATGGAGACTCTTGGCCCAGGTTTACCATTTATTTAAAACAAATGTTCTGCCCTATGTCAACACATGTTTTCTGGCTGTGAGTATCAGAATATTATGGAATAACTGTCATTCTGGGGCCACAAAGACATTTTTATACTCTGAAATGAAGTGGAATTCCTAGGGGGTCAGAAATCCCCTGAGAAGTCATGCAGTGCAATTTTTAAAGAAAATATATCTGGATTAGGATTAAAAGTGCTTTATTCATTTGTTTTCATTGTATAAAGTTAGCTTCTTACTCCTTATTTCTGTGCTAACTGTGCTTTCCTTTAGGGAAAAAAAATGTAAGACATATTCTAAAAAAATATTATAATCAAAATGGACCCAAATGTTAAGTGAACAGTGCAGCTGCGAAAAATAAAAAAAGTCTATTTGCAGATATTGGGATGTCCTCTGATCATGACACTAATGATGCATTGCTACACCCCATAACATGGATAAATATATAGTGTTGCTCTCATGTTAAAAAACCCAAGCAATTGTCCCTGATTTTATCTGCCTGATGCAGTCTACTGTGCCATATCCCATATTGTTATGGAGGATCCCCAGGGAAGCTTTTTTTTTGGGGGGGGGCAGGTAACTTGAATGGGTAGATCTTGAATGGGTAGATTGGAGATTGATAAAAAATTGGATGCCCCACTTTCTGTGAACACAACTACTTTTTTTTTTTAAACTTGCCTTACATTCCATCTGCAATAGGTTTTTGAACTGTACAGCAATTCCACTTGTAGAATGAGGGAAAATGTCATTGTTGTTGGCTTCCTCTTCCATCCACACCTGACTGTGTTATCTGAAAATGTTATCCGGAGGATTATGGTAGCTTTTAGAACTGGGTGGGAGATGGTGTTGGGGGTTGCGGGGGGGAGGGTGGAGTGGTCCTACACCAGTGGGAGAAACCTCTATATCCAACCCAAACTTTTTAGACAACTACTGGAGGAGGGGTGTCCAGTGATGTAGCAGCTGTGTCATAAACTACTTAGCAGAAGCAGGAACTGCTGGAGAGCAAGTGTGTAGTGAGCTTACGTATTGGAGCTAAGAGACTCCAGATGTTGTTCACAGATGGGTACATACTCATTGTAATGATGAATGAATCATGGTGTTAATTATTATTTCTCTTTGCTTCTAGATTCCTCTGATGAAAGATCCCGGATGGATTCGAAATGTCTGGACTCGTAACCTGAATGTAAGTATGGTTTCTTTGGAGTTTATGTTTAAACCCATGGCTATTCTTTGGAGAAAAGACAGCTGTGAGTATTGTGGTGTCTGTGATAGTCCAGTGAATTGTGCCATGGTCAGCAAATTTGAGAGACTGTAGATATCTCAGAAAATCTTACAGGGCTTTGCCTGTGATGTTGTCACCTTACATTCATAAACAAAGGAGATCAGAATGTGCCAATTAGGTAGGAGAAGGTCAGGAGCTAGACTGATTACAAACTTCCTTTGTATAGTTGAGTCATCTAAATGATTAATCTTTGTCACCCGTTGTGGTTCCTGTGTGGTCTGATCATTTTATCCCACAGTTGTTTCATCACAGGACATAACAGAAAAACAGAAATAGTAGAAATAGCCATTCCAATGTTATAATGCTGATACTGAAACACATCTGGAAGTGATTTATACTTACTGGATTTAGGCAGATGGGGCAAGGAATATGCCATTCTTGTCAGTGATATCACAGGCATTATCTGACAGGCCAGGAATGGGAATCATACAGACTTCCAGATGTTGGTGGACTGCAATTTCCAACAGCCATAACCAGAATAGCAAATCGTAAGGATTGCTGGGACTTGCAGTCCAACACCATCTGGGGGTCCAGATGATTCCCACCCCTGTAACAGAGGAAGATGAAACTTGTACTCAGTATAGGATGCCATATTGGAATGACCTGGCTAACTAGGGGAAGACTGGGAAATTAGAATGACTGCTACGTATCTGTAATTTTGCAGATTGGTTGCAGTAAAAACTGTTCCAAGTCATATTAGTGCCTGGGCTATGAAGTAAATGTGGTAAGATTAGTGACTGTGGCCTTTATACTTTATACTTATCTTTATACTTACCAGATTACCTTTATACTTACCAGATTCTGTTATGAGAAATAATGAACCCTGTATGGGGAAGAAAGACAAACATTGTTTCAACCTAGAAACACTGGAAGCTACCTTATCCTTTTAATTGCTGCTGCCAGAAACTGAACCTTATGTATGGAAAGCACATGCTCTGCCATAGAGATAAGACTTTTCTTAGCTGATCTGGAATAAATCTAGGGTTTATTGATTGTTCAGAACTGTTATTAAATACTAGACCAAACATGTTGTTACTGGTTAGACTAATAAAAATTCTGGAGGGAAGACCATCCTCCTAGTGATCTTTAGTGAAGGTGCTTGTGCAATGCTATCCTGGCTGGTGGCAGAGTGATGGTGCAAATGGTTCAAGGGGAGTGGCAATCTGACATCACCATTGATAACTACTTGGAAAGATTGTTTAGCCTTTTCTAGATTATAGATTGTCAGGGCGATGGAAGGGATCTGGTGGTGTGATGAAGAGTTCATCTGGGAGGCAGACATGTATACAGAGATGACTTTAGGATTCTTATGGGTAGGATTTTGTTTTCTTCTGCTAAATACCTTCCGTATATGTGCATGTGATGCTGTAGTGTGGCTTTTCTTGATTTTGCTATTGCCTGTTATGTTTCTGGGCTCTGTGGAAAACTCATCTCTCATCTGTCAAACTCGTTCTTACCCACATGGACTATTGCAATATGTTCTATGTGGAGCTTTCAGCTGGTCCGAAATGCTACAGGGCTAGGAAGCTGACCAAAGCCAGTTACAGAGAGCATACAGCTTCCTTGTTAAAAACAGCTTCACTGGTTGTTGGGCTCTTTGCAGGCACAGTTCAAAATGCTGGTTGCGATCGATAAACCCCTATGTGAATTAGATCTAAGGGACTGCATTCTCCCATAGGAGCCTGCCTTGGCTTTGAGATCTTTAGAGGAGCCCCTCTCTCAGTCCATAACCCACACAGATATGTTTGATCAAGACATTTGCAAAGGCCTTCTTGGTGAGTGCTCCCAAGCTCTGGAACTCCCAGGAAAGCTAGGCTGGCAGTCTATATTCCCTGTTTTATTTCTGCTGGCAGTCAAAGACCTTTTTATTCGGGTATTCTAACTGGCTGCTGAGGAAAGGAAAGGGCTGTTTTAATATCTGAACTTGATCTATGTTCCCCATATTTGGAAGAATGTTAGACTATAAATCTATTACATTCATAGAATCATAGAGTTGGAAGAGACCACAAGGACCATCCAGTCCAACTCCCTGCCAATGCAGGAACTCAAAATCAAAGCATCCCTGACAGATGGCCATCCAGCCTCTGTTTAAAGACCACCAAAGAAAAAGTACATTCATAGGGTACATTGACTGACCCTGAGTCAATGTTCCAGCTTAACCCTATCTCACATGTTTTCTGTAAGGACAAAAGGGAAGGGAATGGAGAGATCCATGCAAACCATCTTCAGCTCCACAGATGAAAGGTGGAATATAAATTGAATCAGTAAATAAATTAGTAAATCTTTTTGCTTACTTATTTGTTATTACAGTTGTCCTTTAAACAAGCCTTGTCTACAGTTTTTGAGTGAACTAAGCTTTGTTAACTTTTAAATGGAACATATATAAATTAGTGCAAATCAGAAGTACTGCATTATCTTTAAGAAAACTGTGCTAATTTATATGCTGATCACATATTTCAACAGCTGTTTTCAAGGAAAACATCTGACTTTGGGGTTGGAACGTATTTCACTCAAACATGTGCCATATTGCTTTTAGCAAAAATGTGTTTATACATTCATTTCCCCCTAGCTTATGTTGTTTATCAGTCTGTTAGAAGTTTGTCATAAACAATATATGTTGTTTTCTTTCATCATAGGTGCCTAAAGGCTGATCTGCTGTATAGAATTAAATGGATCTAATAGGCATTTCTATTTGTTGTAAATAACTTTCTGAAAGTCCTCCCTGAAGTGCATGCTATACATTCACAAAATAAATATGGAGTCAATAAATAATTATTTCACTCCAAGGAACTGCCTTGTAATTATAAGTCTGACTGGATGGAGACTAAAGATGCCTAACAGAGTTCTTGGCATTCTCAGCAGATTAATAATAGCCAGAATTCTTTGTAGAAAAGTGACAGCTAGGTAGCAATCCCACCTACTTGGGAGTAAGCCTTATTGAGACTTAAGTTCTGAGTAATGTATAGGATTGTGCTATAACACCTCTTTAATGACATTACTACATGAGCCCTGTTCTCACAGCACTCACATCAGTTAAAAAATTGGAAACATACCAGTTTCAGAGCAGCTATTGTCGCATCGCTTTGCAGTCGCATAACTGGGGCTGCTGTTGCCATCATGCAATCTTCTTGACTGCACATCCCTGCTCTATGCCCTCCTGCATGCCTTTTGGTATTTTTTATTTTTTTCACATAGTTCTGGAGCTCTGCCACTGCAACTTATGGAGGCCTTGGGACCGGCCCGTGCTCAGTCCTGCTGCCACCACCCCCCTGTGTGCACTGACACGTCGCGCGCAAGCGCCATTTTGGAAGGCCCCACGGCGGCTGTGCTGTGCGAATTTGCATGGCGCAGCCACCATGGGGCCTTCCTTGGGCCTTGGGAAGGCCCCAGTGTGCCTGCACCAGGCGAATTCGCCCGTCGCACGCGTGGTGGGGCCTTCCAAAATGGCGCCCCCCACGCACGCATGCGCATGACGCAGGCGTCGTGCGCATGCACGTGTGCGGGGGCAAGCGCGCCCCCCGAGCCGGCCCCTGTGCCATTTCCTCCCCCTCACGGCCCCCCGGCAACAAAGGTTGCCGACCCCTGGATTACAGCTTCTACTCTGATTTTCCTTTTATGTAGTTTTAGCGCTGTTCTAGATCGGTTTAAAGAAATGTGGATTCTCACAGCACACGTCCTTGGGGTTTTGCTGGGTTTTGGCAGTTCATGTCACCTCTACCTCTTTTGGTTCATTCTTTGGGGGACTTTATTTAGATCTATACTAGGGCTATGTAAAGAAAGGGCTATGTAAAGAAAGGATCTAAGCAAGCCTAGTTGGACCCAGCCAGTCCCAGCTCAGGGGGAGGTATTTATAACTCTATGGAAAATCAGATCAAATCAGAGAGGATAAAATCTCAACAAACCATCCTCTGGTTAGAAACAACACCCCCCAAACTTTGGAAGAACCTGTGATCCAGGCTGGCCCTGCAGTTCCAAACCTATGGGCTCCTGTCACTCGCCTTGCCCCTTTCCACTATTATAGTGCAAAAGTGATTTTTTTTCTGATACATTATAACTCTAACTTTTTAAAAAAAGAGGGAGTAGAGAAGAGGAGATTTCTTTGTTCTGATATATCCCATAATCAGTGTACCAGCTGATGCTGGGAATTGCCAGAAAATAGTATGGAACAACCTAAATAACTCGGGTATTTAACTCCCCCATCCTACCTTGAGAACTATAGGAACACATTTGCTATGTTTGGTAGAAACTTTAAACTGTTTCAAGTTTACATATACAGCACCAAAAGTTTTTTCAGGTGTAACAGTCCAGGCACGTCTTGAGAAATTTAATGTTCTCTACATAAGAAAGGGGCAGTTAGTGCACACCGGACAGAGATTGCCTGGATCTTAAGGGAAGATTCTTTTCTGCTTCTTAAGGACTTGAAATTTTACTGTTTGTATTTTATGGCCCCTTATTCCTAATCCCCACATGTCCAAGAAGAGGACTGGCATCTGTCTACACCAGGGGTAGGCAACCCTTCCCCTTTAAGGGCCGAGGGACTTCAGCTCCCAGAAGCCTCAGCCATGTTGGCCAATAGTCCCATGTTGGCCAATAGCTCCTGGGATTCTGGGAGCTGAAGTCCCTCGGCCCTTAAAGGGGAAAGGTTGCCTACCCCTGGTCTACACTGAGATTCCTCTAGTGTAGCATGGCAAAGTGGTTTGAGTGTTGGACCATGACTCTGGAGATCAGGGCTTGATTCCCAGCTCAGCCAGGAAACCCACTGGGTGGCCTTGGGCAAGTCACATGCTCTCAGCCCCAGGGGAAGGCAATGGCAAACCTCCCCTGAACAAATCCTGCCAGGAAAACCCCATGATAGATTTGCCTTAGAACTTGAAACGACTTGAAGGCACACAACAACAAAGATTATCTTAACTGACAACAGAAGTAACATCTCAGTCAGAATGTAGGCCTCTGACTCTAACATCGTCCCTTTCCTTCTCCTGTATGATTTTTAATATCTTTGCATGATGAAGAACCCAGTGAAGCTTCGAAAGCTTGCATGATGTGTTTTCTACATTTTCATTGGCCCAATGAAAGTACCTCTGTTTTGTGGATTTTGAATTTTGTGGTATTTCAGTGCTTGGCTGAATGTATGTAAAACTTCATGATGTGATGTCTCCATAATTGTTACCCCTTTAGATTGCACACAAACCATTTCCTACTCACTTTCTTTCATTAGTTTAGTTAGAATGCCAATTGATAATGAATATATATATATTTCTCAGACCAAAAATTAGTTACCCTGAAGGCAAAGATATTTAACTACATTTGTTGTATCCTGAAAACAGAGTGCAAGTATAAAAGTGAAGTCAGGGCCTTTGCAAACTGCTAGAAATAGTGCAAATTGAGTCCACTTTAAGGGTTAGGGTTAGGGAATCATGGGAACTGTATTTTATTGTGGCACCAGAGCTCTCTGACAGAGAAGGCTCAATGTCTCAGAAAAAAACAACAATTCCCATGATTCCCTAGCACAAACCCTAACCCTTAAAGTGGACTCAATTTGCACTATTTCTGGCAGTCTGCAAAGGCCCTGAAATCTCTCCTAGAGGAGAGTTAGAGGAGAGCCAACATGCTGTAGTGGTTTGAGCATTGGGTTAGGATACTGGGATACCAGGGTTTGAGTACAGGTTGAGTCTCCAGAATTCCAAAATCTAAAATATTCCAAAAACAATCCAGTGAATGGCCTTGGGCAAGTCACACTCTCTCAGCTTTAGAGGATGGGAATAGCAAACTTCCTCTGAAGAAACTTGCCAAGAAAACCCATGATAAGTTCACCTTAGGATAGCCATAAATTGGAAACAACTTGAAGGCACACAGCAACAACAGAGAGAGATAATACCTTGAGGAATTAAGGTAGTTGATGGAGGGGTGTGCTTTTGTGGAGGACTCTTCAAAAGAGAAAGGGATTACAAGGACAGGTGACAGGGAGCAGGGAATTATCAGAAATTGTCTTACTGTTCACTTCCTCTCCCCAGTTCCACAGACTATGGACGTTATCACACGTGGGCCAGAGCGCGATAATAAAGTGGAAATGAGGCATTCCGAAAATAAACCTTGATTCTGCAAATGGCTTTCACACGTAATTACCTTAATTGCGAAATTACAGTAAGTGCATTTAACGTTCACACACAAATGAGAAAAGCCCGTAAATGAACTAGAAATGATCTTCTTGCACATGCGCAGATAGAGGAATGCTCGCCGTGGAACCATGGGAAAAGCAGGGAAATGCTCCCAAATGCGCATTTGCTTTTCACATTATGGTAAATGCGAAATTACTGTAATTTCGCAAATGCATTTCCTCAAAACTACCGAACTTCAAAAGATCTTGGGTAACACCAGTTTCTGTCCAGTTTCTGTGCGACGTCGTGTGAAATCGTGAGGCACAAATCCAGTTTCTGTTTGGGATTTGTGTGGATTAACCAGCAGATTTCCCCCGTGTGATAACGTCCTATGGCTGCTACTTTTTGTTAGTCAGATAATGCAGCAAGGTTTTGGCTACCATCTAATGCCCTTGGAAGTTGGCTTCACTTAATAAAATGGGACAACTTCAGAGTAACAGGCATACAAACAGGCTGCATATTTCCTTTCTCAGGCTGTGCTTTGAAGATAAGTAATAGCTTTGATGCTCCTAAGCAGGCCTTATCAACATCTGGAAGTATTTTCTTATACTTGCTGTGGGAAAATAGTCCCTGGGAAAAAACAGTTATAAAGGTCTTTAAAAGTATGAAGGAATCTTTGACTGACATGCACTCAGTGGCTCCTGCTCTTCTTTTATCATCTTTGTTGTTGTCAACTAATCTTTCATATAAAAAACAACCAAATACAAGCGTAGGTACAAGAAATGAGATATTTGACTAAAGAGAAGCTTTCCTGGAAGAGAGTACAGGTTGAGTCTCCAGAATTCCAAAATCTAAAATATTCCAAAAACAAGAACTTTTTCATGTGTGGCTGAGATAGTGACACCTTTGCTTTCTCTTAGCTCAGTGTACACAAACTTTGTTTCATGCACACAATTATTAAAAAAATATTGTATAAAACTAACTTCAGGCTATGTGAATGAGGTATACATGAAACATAAGTGAACTTTATGTTTAGACTTGGGTCTCAATTCCAAGATATCTCATTATGTATGTATATGCAAATACTGGTATTCAAAAACCCAAAACAACAGCAACAAAACCCAAATCCAAAGAACTTCTGGTCCCAAGCATTTCAGATAAAGGAGACTCAGCCTATACCAATAATTTCCCGTAATTCTAATACTATTTCCATTTTAAGCAACCTGCTGAATTGTTGGCTAGGATCTCAACAGCCATAGTCACATCATCAACACTGTTACTTCACTTCTTTTGGAAAGTGTGACTGCGGTTGGATCAGAAGGGAATCAACTTTCTGAAGGATTGCATTCTTCCATATATGCTTGCCCAGGCTATGCGATCTTTAGAGAAGGTACTTTTCACTGTCCCGCCAGCCTCAAAGTCACATCTGGTGAGGATGTGAGACATGGCTTTCATGGTGGTTGCCCTGGAAATCCCTTCCAAACAAGGCTAATTCTTCATACGCTGGTAGACAAAGACCTTTGTGTTCAGGCTACTGCAAAAGGACTTCCAACAATTGGGTTCTGTACTTTCGTTACTGATAATCTTTTAAATAGCTTTTAATTCAGTTGTGTCTCACTATAACAATTTTTTGTTTTTACCTACACTTTTTTTAGTTACCAGTAATCCATCTGTTAGTCTCATTTGTAGGGGGAAAGTGTGATATATATATATATATATATATATATATATATATATATATATATAAAGCATTATTGGAAGGCAATTGTTAATGATGGACACAGTTAAAGCCACCTAGTTAACCCTCATTGACTAGTTTATTTGGGACCCTGGGCACTGAAATCTCTTTATAAGCCATAAAACAATGGACACCCTGGATCTTATTCCAACATCAGCATCATCACACCTTGTATGTGGAATTGCTTGGTACGCTCATTATCATGGCTCTCAAACAGCATAGGCAATCAGGATGTTTAAACCAGAAAGAGAAACACTAACTAAACAGCTGAATAGCTACATCTACATAAATGATAAGGCACTCTTTTCCATATAGTGGAGAGATGGGTATGTTGGTGTTTCTTCCTTCTGTTCTCCAGAGTAAGCAACGTTCAGGCACATATGTTGTTCCAACAAGAAGACACAGGCTGCATCTACACTACAGAAATTCTGGGACTGGTAATTTTGTGAGATATTTAGCCTTCTCTGTCAGAGAACTCTGGTGTCATAACAGACTACAAATCCCAGGATACCACAGTATTGAGCCATTGCAGTGTCAATCTGCATTATTTCTGCAGTGCAGATGCAACCAGAGTGGAAAAGTATGGTGCCAGTTGGAAGTCAGGAGATGATCTTTTTTGTCTGTATGTGAGACACTTGAAGGGTGCCAACCCTGGCTGTTGCTTGAGCTTGGAAAAGTCCAAAACTCTTTTGAACTACAGCTCCCAAAATCCCCTTCAGGTTATGATGCTCACCATACAGAGAGAAGAACAGGGAAACGTTTGGGAATGGTTTTTGAGATCAGAATTTGGCCAAGGAAGGGTGAGTGAGGATTCTAGTTGAAGTTATATAGAACTTGGTGTGGCCTCAGGTGGGCAACAGCTACTTTCAGAGAATTTGTTGCAAAAACAGCAATTTTTCTGCCTGCTGTTAAACACCTTCTGTTTTTCATCTTTATCTAATAATAAAACAAAATTAAAAAGGCACACTGTCTCATTGATGTTGTGTGCCTTCAAGTCGTTTCCAACTCATGACTAAGGAGACCCCATCATGGAATTGAGCAAGCCAGCATGGTGTTGTGGTTTGAGCATTGGATTACATTTCTGGAGATCAGAGTTTGATTTCCCAAATGAACATGAAAACCCACTGGGTGACCTTGGGCAAGTCACACTTTCAGCCTCAGAGGACTGCAATGGCAAGCCCCCTCTGAAAAAACTTGCCAAGAAAACCCTATGATAGGTTTGGCTTACGGTCACCATACGTCAAAAATGACTTGGAGGCACACAACAAACTTCACTATTGACTCACTGAAAGCTGTTTAGTATTTCCCTAGAACTTCACACCTTTTGAGGAACATAACATAATAGCTCCTTACATAGTCCTACAGTTAATACTTACTTATCAGCTCCTGGGATGTTAAATCTGCCCATCTTCTCAGTTCCCTTTCATTTCACCTCTTTTCTTCCTTTCCTCTAGTAAATCTGATTTCAAGTGCTTCTGAAAATGTCATAGTCTACTGGAGATGATGCCATAATGAATCCTTTTAACAATAGGCTGTTCATAAGCCATAGGCAGTGAGGAGGTGTGGAGGGTATGTTTGTGGAGGGAGAAGGAAAAGAGAAAATAGAGACTAGAAATATGATTTTGGAAAAGAAATTATAATCATCACAGAATGAAGAAGGCTGTAATAGACAGATTCAAATGGAGAGTTTGAAATGGAGGGTTAAAGTTCATGAAGCTCAAGAATTCAAGCAGAGACTAGCCCAACCAGCTTGTCAGTCTTCAATAGGTATTAGTTACAGGAAAATCTGATATGTTAGACACAGCATGGAGTACCTAAGGAATCAGGTGAGAACATTACTTGAAATACCAAACAAATTTTTTTGAAACATTTCTGCATGCTTTGAATTTAAAACAAGTAAGCTGGCTACCTACTGAAGGGAAAAAGTGATAAATAGGACTTTCAGACATTTCAAACTGATTGGAAAGTGGAATATATGCCAATTGAGAAAAGGCCAAGAATTAACAGCCTGTGTTTGCATATTGAGTCAAACTATAGTGTGTTTTTTAAAAAATGTGGCTTGTTATGATATGCAGACTTGTGCCTTCTAATAAATCATGGTTTGTTAACTAGCCATAGACCATAATCTGAAACCATTCTTTGTTACTGCTTTATGAACTCTGGCTTGTTTAAATCACAAATTGTTGTAATGTCTCAACCTGTAACCATGCCTGTACCCAGATATTTTTCCTTAGCTGCCCACCTTTAAACAGGAGTTGACAAAACAGGCAGGAGAGAGGGGAACAGGCAAGGTTTCTTTGGTTGTCTCTGTGCGGCCTATGCAATGAACCATGGCTAACTGTCCCGGTGTATATGCATTCAGCTTTGCTAAAGTTGGGTATGTATTTAGATGTGTTTTGAGATCAAGGCAAAAATGACTTTTGCTTTAATAGGCATTATACATGTGACAATTAGAAGAAACTATAATGATACACCATTATGTGGTGTATGTGTATAATGATACACTATTTAGCATATCTTACAAATTAAATGTACAGGTTATACTACTAATAGATTTTGAAATCAAGTGTTTGAGAATGTGAATATCTTATGGAAACATCAGAAAAATGAGAACAGATTCTTGAACACCAATTTGTGTATTTGTCTTATAGTGTACAGCTTTATCCCACTTGTTTACTTTGCTTGTCAATTTCATCAAGCAATTAAGAGAACAGTAGGTGCCTGAGCCTCCTCCTATTCATTTCCTGTACTATAGTTATACTCAACCAGACAGACTAGTTCAAGACAGACTAGTCCTACCTTCTTGGATGACCTAGCAGCATGAGCAGAATACAGAAACTGTGACTGAGCCTTTACATAAATTATTCTGCCTATTTGGACAACAGTAGTCTATATATCTGAGATATATCTGAGAAAGTGTGACTGAGCCTTTACATAATTTATTCTGCCTATTTGGACAACAGTAGTCTATATATCTGAGATAGTTCGGTTGTGTGGTAGGGTGGTTTTGTTTTGTTGTACTTCTTGAAAGAGAGGAGGAAGGACATTAATGGTACAAGGCTTAAAACTGTCTACCAAAAAGTGAATCCTACTGACCTGGAGTAGAAATTAGCACCAAATTCACATGTTCATGTTTGTTAGTGGATTTCTCAGAGGGTGTATGCACCTGTCTATGTAACCTGAGGAACACAGGAAGTATGGGGTCTGTAGGGCTACTTGTAGGTTTCTATCCCTACCTACTTCCACATGTGCACAGTGAAGTTTAGTTTGGATGAATGAAAGTAGATAATGAAATTGTATACTGCTTCAGACATTTAGAGATGTGTGCCACATATGTGTGAATATACCCAGATTTCTGAATTGCCTGTACAGATGTAGGATAGGTCTACACTAGAGTGAATGAAAAATATAGCTCTCAGGAATATCTGTGTTGTTTCGTGGTGCAGAATCATGTGTACTGGAAGCCAATGGTCCCAGGTGCATTGCTTGACATTTTCAGTAAAAGCAGAGAGGAACGGGAAACCCTCCAGAGTCCAGTTCACATTTGCTCCAGCCAGCATGGCCAACAGCTAGAGATGATGGGTGTTTTAGTTCAATAATGTTGGAAGGGGACAAATTTCTCTCCTTGAATACAGAATCTCACAGCAGGGTGAAATCTGTTCCCATTTAGCATTGACAGTACAGGTTGAGTCTCCATTATTGGGAATTCCCAAATATTCCAAAATCTAAAACTCTCCACATGAATGGCTGAGATAGTGACACCTTTGCTTTCTGATGGTTCAATTTACACAAAGATTTGTTTCATGCATAAAATTATTAAAAACATTGTGTATAAAATTACCTTCAGGCTATGTGTATAAGGTGTATACACAACAGAAATGAATGTCATGTTTCAGCTTGGGTCCCATCTCCAAGATATCTCGTTATGTATGTGCAAATATTCCCAAATAATAAAAACTCTGAAATGCAAAACACATCTGGTCTCAAGCATTTCAGATAAGGAAGAGTCAACCTGTACTGGTCTAATTAGACAATCTAGTGGATTGAATATATAACATTGGATGGATATGGAAACTGCATTAGATTGGATGACTATGGAAAAATTCTGGGCTTTAGGAGAGAAAGCCTGTTTCTAAATTCAAATAAAGCTGACTCAATTGTCTGTGAACCCCTTCACACTACACAGTTATAGACCATTTTCATAGTCTGTATTCTATTGAAACCTGGGACTTGTAGTTTGGTCAGATGCACTAGATGAGCTCCCTGGCTTAGACTTCCCAATCCCAGGATTCCATAGGATGGAACCTTGGCAGTTAAAGTGGAAACATAGTGCTATAACTGTGTAATGTGAAAGAGTCCTGAAATAGTCGAAGTTCAGCTATTGCCAGAAGTGTCTCATGACTAGGGCTTGAATACAAACCTTTGCCTTTTTTCTGTAAATGAATACCATTGCATAAAAATGATTGACAGAAAAACAGTAAGGGAATAATCGGCAAGAAAAAAGAACAAAACTTGAAACACTACAATGGGTAGAAATGAAATTTCTGGAATCTTTATTTAAACTGGGCAAGTGTTTTAAACAATTGGCTTGGTGCACAAATAATAATTGTACATAGCCTGAACATTGTATTCTCTATGTGAAGCATTTTGGTCCAGTAAGAGGTTTTAATTTTGGGACATCAGAATCCCTGCTGCATTTCAGAACCTTGGTTACTCAACTTTAGGATAACTCACAGAGCTTGGGGAAGTTACTTAATTACTATAAATGTCATACTGTTCTATGCAGTACGATAGGCAAAAACTAACCTAACTTTCCCACGGTCTGCATCTATATCACTGGCCAACTCCTTAAGAGTGACTGTTGCTGTAACAAATCAGGGCCTTTGAATATTTAGGAAGCACATCTGACACACAAATCATTTTCATAGTGGGCATAGGGTGTTGGCGATGGCAGGGAGAATGCCTTTATAAGATATTATTACTGTAAGAAAATAATTACAAGAAATGCTTATAAGTGATGCTGGTAGTTTTCAGGTTAGTGAGCCATAAAATTTTGCTTGTCCATCCTTCACATCGTCTTCACTTCAAATCCAAGTATCTTAAAAAGCAACCCAACCTCAAAAGTGAAGTCATGCCAAAGGCGGTGTGTGTGTGTGTGTGTGTGTGTGTGTGTATGGGCTTCTTGCAAATGAAAAAGATTTCCCCCCCTAAATAACCCAATTACATTTTTTCCCCATTAGAAATTCTCACAACATCAACATTCAGCAATCAATCTGTTTTACATAAACATATCAAATAGTAAAGCCGTGCTCTCACTGTGCGGGAACTTTGCAAATAAGTGCCTGCCATGTGGGGTAGGATGATGGTACAAATTAAAGAAGCAGTCTAACATTTTGTTGGCAGACCTACTCTGACTGAAATCAGTAGCAAAACTCCCACTGGATTCAATGCTCCTCAATGTTGCTTTAACTGTAGAGGATTCAAGTACAAAACCAGGTCAAAGTCTGGCACATCATAATTGTCGCTGTTGTTAAAACATTTATATCTCACCCTGTATCAAAGATCTCAGGGCAGCTTACAAAGAGCATTAAAACAAGTTACAAAATTTAAAATGATAGAATTATTAAATAAGCTAAAATATATATTTGCGGTGTGTGCCTTCAAGTCGTTTCTGACTTATGGCAATCCTAAGGCGATCCTACCGTGAAGTTTTCTGGAGCTGAGTGTATGTGACTCAACCGGGGTCACCCACTGAGTTTCCATGGCCGAGTGGAGAATCAAACCCTGATCTCCAGAGTTATAGTCCAATGCTCAAACCATTACACCATACTAGCTCTCAAAAAACACATAGTCAGCAGGATTTGAACCTGCATGGGGAGACCCCAATGAATTTCTAATCCATTGCCTTAACCACTTGGCCACGACTAAAGGTAAAGGTAGTCCCTTGTCATGAATGTTTAGTCGTAACCAACTGTAGCGGCCGGTGCTCATCTCCGTTAATAAGCCGAACAGCCAGCGTTGTCCAAGGACTACTCTGGTGGTCATGTGGACAGCATGACTGCACTGAACGCTGTTTACCTTCTCAAAGAAGTGGTACCTGTTTATGTACTTGCATTTGCATGCTTTTGAATTGCTAGGTTGGCTGAAGCTGGGACTAGTGACAGGAGCTCACCCCATCATGCAGTATTTGGGCCTCGAACTGCCAACTTTCTGATCTTCTGATCGTCAGAATTGGTGTCTTAACCACTAAGCCACCACATCCCTACTCCCAGCATATTAAACAGCAAAACATGTTAAACAGCAATATCAAGTTAATACAGATTTTAAAGGATTACAAGATTTTTAAACTGTATACAGCTACATTTGGGTTGAATTAATGAGGCCCAAAGGCTTTGATGAACAGCCAAGTTTTAACTTGGCACCCAATTGACTTGAGTGTAGGGGCCAGTTGGGTCTCCAAGAGGAGGGCATTCTACAACTGGAGTGCTATAACTGCGAAGGCTGTCTCTCATGTCCCAACACAGTGTATTGATCTCACTGGAGAGACATAGAGGAGCCCCCTCCCCACCAGCCTTGAGCAGACATATGCGTGAATTGAGGTCCCAAGCCATTTAAGGCATTAGCTGTCATCACAAGCACCTTAAATTCATACCAGAAATGTATGTGATATTCCAGTCAGCAGTCGAGTTGCTGCATTTTTTTCACTAGTTGCAACTTCCGAGATTTCTTCAAGGGCAGCCGGTTTCTACCTGTTCGTGCAATCCTGTTGCTTCCTGTTGTGAAATGTCACAAGATGCTATAGTGGCACATTACAAGCAAAAACTCTCAGAAACCAGGCAAGAATGAATTAGTAATATGGAAGAATTCTGTCAGACGATTTGTATGTTTAACTCACTATTTACATCCTGGGCAGCAGCTTTCTAAGGTCTCAATGTTCTCTTATGGAACAGATTATTAATCCCATCCCACCACAAGACCTTGGGCTTGTTCCCACTATGATTTAAATCAATTTGCTGATCGGTTTATAGGTGCCTCATTCACGCTAGAAACAGTTTCAGACCTGACTGTGTTTGGTCTGAGTTGCATTAAGGCGAGGCAAATGCAAATAAATAAATCTCTCTTTTTGAAGACGGATCTTTTGGTGGTTCTTTTGAAAAGATTCGATTTGCAAGCGTATTCAGCAAGTGTGAATGACGTTCAGATTAGAATCACATTGCACTGGAGGGGAGGAGAGGGACTATGGCAGAAGCTTGGCAGAGGGGTGTGACCCATCCTGCCCCAGTTTTGGGGGAAATCTGCCATTTCCCCCCCTCTCCGTACTGTGAGTGATGTCTTTTGACTACCGTTGTGACTTTATTTTCCCCCTTTAAACACTGCCAAGTGGTCCCTGTGAATATGACTGTTTTGAGCTTTTTCTTGGGTTTCTAAAAGAGATTGTCCATTTCTCCCAGTCCATTCCCAGCCTTCATATTTTTTTCCAAGTCTCAAACTGCCAAACCACAGCAAAAGATATCTAACGAAGTTACTAAATACAAATTAACCCTTGTGTGGTGTAGTGGTTTGAGTGTTGGACTATGACTCTGGAGACCAAGGTTCAAATCCCTGTTGGACCGTGGGTTAACTGGGTGACCTTGAGCAAGTCACACTCTATCAGCCTCCAAGGAAGGTAATGACAAACTTCCTCTGAACAAATCTTGCCAAAAAACCAAAGTGACAGGATCACCATAACTTGGAAATGACTTGAAGACACACAACATCATCAACTAGGCTACTCATTCTCTTCATGGCAGGGGCTAAACTCACTACATTCAAGTTACTTCTGGATGAAGCTTTTACCATGCAATTGCCATGGAATTTTACAGATTGTCTGTGGTGTATTTCCACTACTTGGAAGCCTCATAAGACCAGAGGAAGCTGGTAAACATCTAAACCAGGGGTAGGCAACTTTCCCCTTTAAGGGCCGAGGGACTTCAGCTCCCAGAAGCCTCAGCCATGTTGGCCAATAGCTCCTGGGATTCTGGGAGCTGAAGTCCCTCGGCCCTTAAAGGGGAAAGGTTGCCTACCCCTGATCTAAACCAGCATTATAAACTCTGACTAGCAGTTCCTCTCTCTAGTTTCAGACTTGGTTCTTTCACCAGACCTACAAGGAGATTGCAGGATATTTTTCATCCAAGTGCTAACCAGGCCTGACTTGACCCAGCGTCCAAAAAATCAGATGAAATTGAATGTGCTCACAGCAAAAATGGAGCACCAGCTGTGTTTTCCCATATTTGTCTTCTTTTATCCAGAAGAAAAATCTGTAAAGGAAGGATAGTGACAGTCACTTCTCAATTCAGTTAATTATTGATTTTTGTTCTGATTCTAACAGCTTTATTGTTTAGCTAGTTTTTAGCAATGTGAGCTACCCTGAGCGTTGCTTTTTTTTACATGATAAAGCAGGATAAACATGCACAAAATAAAATAATTTGTTGAGCTAGGGCAGGCCTGCACAACATACGGCCCGAGGGCCACATGTGGCCCACGAAAGGATGTCTGGCGGCCCGCAAGGATGTGGAATGACTTCAAGGCTCCTCTGCTGCTCAGCTTTCTCCCGAAGAGAAGGCCATGTGGAGGAGGAAGAGGAGGAGGAGGAAGAGGAGGAAGGGCAAACGCCCACCCTGCAAGGCTCCTCTGCTGCTCAGCTTTCTCCCGAGGAGAAGGCCAGGTAGCAGAGGAGGAGGATAGGCAAATGTTTGCTGAGCAAGGCTCCTCCACCACCCAACTTTCTCCTGAGGAGGAGGCCAGGCAGTGAAGCAGGAGGAGGACAGTTCCTCCGCTGTTTGGCTTTCTCCTGAGAAGGCTGGGTGGAGGATGAAGATGGGGATGGATGAACACTCACAATGCTCCTCCGCTGCTCAGCTTTCTCCCAAGGACAAGGCCAGATGGTGAGGAGAAGGAGGGTGGACAAACGCTCGCCCCTCAGGGCTCTTCCACTGCCCAGCTTTCTCCTGAGGAGAAGGCCAGGCAGAGGAGAGGCAAATGCTTACCCTGCAAGGCTCCTCCGCTGTCTAGCTTTCTTCTGAGGAAAGGGCCAGACAGAGGAGTAAGAGGATGGAATTAATATTAATAATATTTAATATATTTAATATAAATAAGATTAAATAATTCATATTAATAATAATAATAATAATAGCAGTTCGAAAGCATGCAAATGCAAGTAGATAAATAGGTGCCACTTTGGTGGGAAGGTAAACAGCATTCTGTGCAATCATGTTGGACACAGGATTACAGAGTAGTCTCTGACAACATGGGCTCTTGGGCTTAGTACTGGAGATGAGCACCACTCCCTACAGACAGACATGACTTGACAACCTTGTCAATGGGGAATAACTTTACTTTTTAATATAAATAATACATTTATTTCATTTATTATATTATTATAATGTATTAATATTATATATTAATATATAATTATTTAATATTTAATTAAAACCTATCTGCAGCCCAAAGAAGTTTAACCTATTTTAATTTGGGCCCCTTTTTACTGCCAAGTTGTGCAGGTCTGAGCTATGTGCTTTATTTTTGAAAGCACCCTCAGACAGGGGTCTTTGACACTGTTTCCTGAGCCCTTTATAAAATGTCAGAGTTTGAACTCAGTTCATCTTTGTGTGTTTTGCCACAGAGCTGCGATCCCCCCTGCGAACACCTACTTTTCTTTAAAATAATGGAAATTACATTTAAAAAAAACCACATACACATCAAACAGCAAAATTCAAAGATGATTCATGCCTGCTTCTGGATAGATGTCTCTCCAACTTTTGTCCTCAAAAGATGGCATTGAAAGTTGCATTCCTGACCCCTTGATGATGGATGGCAACATTTTTTCTTTGTTACTGTTCTGTTTCCTTTCTTTTGATTTGTGGTCCTTCAGCTTCTGTGCTCTTTTCTCTTGCCCTGAACAACCACTGCTTCCTTCCAGTGTGTGCAAGTGAGCACACACACACACACACACACACACACATTCCTGTGATTTTGGCTAGTCTTCTTTAGTTAGTTTCTTTTTTCCTTTCAAATATCTGGCTCTCAGAAGGGCTGCTGCATTCCCTTCTTGATCCTCCCTTGGAGACCACCCTGGGCAAATCTTTTTTTGTTTGTTTGTTTTCTGCTGGCTTTTGTATCAGACAAACACAATTGCTCAAGTGAGAATCAAACGGAAAGGAACTGGAGACAGGCTGGGAAGTGCTGGATCCAGTTGAAACCTACAGTCCCATGCATTTTACTCCCAGGTCCTATCAAAATATTTATACCAGGGTGAGGAATGTGTGAGCCAGCATGGTATTATAGTGGTTTGAGTGATGGACTACGATTCTGGAGACCAGGGTTTGATTCCCAGCTCGGTCATGAAACTCACTGGGTGACCTTGGACAAGTCACATGCTCTCAGCCTCAGGGGAAGGCAGTGGCAAATCCCCTCGCAACAAATCTTGCCAAGAAAACCCTGATAGGTTTGCCTTGTGGTTGCCATAAATCAGAAAGGACTTGAAGGCACACAACAACCATCAACGAGGAATGTGTAGCTGTCAGGACTCCAGAGGTTATTGAAGTGCAATTCCCAGCACAGGATGAATGGTTGGAATTATAGTTCAACATCTTGAGGTCCCCGCAACTCCCCCAGATTTATAGATTCGGCTGTAAATTCTTGAAAGCTAACATTGTGCGTCATAAACAATAGCTCATCACTTGTTCCCTCCACACCTTTTATCATTAGCTGCTAATTGAGACGTTTCAAAACACTGTCTCTCCTTCTTTTACACCAATATATTAAAGCAGGGGTTCCCAACTTTTTTGACTCATGGGAACCTAAGGGAGCATGGAGCACAGGTTGGGAACCACTGTATTAAAGTATGGTCACCTGTGTATTTGTATATGTATGATGCGTTGTGTGTTTCTGCTACACACATAATAATAATAATAATAATAATAATAATAATTTGTATCCCGCTTATTGGCAACAATCCAAGCGGCTTACAGTAAAACCCCCACATCATTTCGTCCAACCAACTCATCCCCCTTAAAACAGCATTAAATAACGCATAATTAAAATAACATCTCTTATGGCTCTGCTTGAGGAGCCCTGTTCTTTAATAGAAAACACAAAAAAGCATTGAAAGGGCCTTTGCAGACTGCCAGAAATAATGCAACTTGAGTTCACTTTAACTGCCCTGGCTCAGTGCTAAGGAATCATGGGAACTATAGTTTATTGTGGCACCAGAACTCTCTGACAGATTTTCTCAATGTCTCAGGAAAAAAAGAAAAATACAATTCCTATGATTCCCTAGCACTGAGCCAGGGCAGTTAAAGTGCACTCAAGCTGCATTATTTCTGGCAGTCTGCAAAGGCCCAAAGACAACCAGACTGCCAGAAATAGTGCAAATTGAGTCCACTTTAAGGGTTAGGGTTAGTGCTAGGGAATCATGGGAATTGTTTTTTTTCTGAGACATTGAGCCTTCTTTGTGTAGACATTGAGCCTTCACTGTAGCTCTGGTGCCACAATAAAATACAGTTCCCATGATTCCCTAACCATAACCCTAACCCTAAAAGTGGACTCAATTTGCACTATTTCTAGCAGTCTGCAAAGGTCCCTGATGTGTGTAAGAAGTTGGAAATCCTATGGCTCCCCTGCTCCTTTCCTGTAAGTAGGCCTCATGAAACTCCATTGGGATTTACTTCACACTACACAACTATAGCACTATTATGCCACTTTAGCTGCCATGGTTCCATCTTACGAAGTCCTAGGGTTTGTAGTTTGGTGAAGCAGCAGAGCTAATCTCCAAATGTATGTGTGTGTGGTGTGCCTTAAAATCATTTCTGATTTATGGCGACCCTAAGGGGAACATGTCATGGAGTTTTCTTGGCAAGTTTTGTTCAGAGGCGTGCATCTACACTGTAGGTATAAGGCAGCCTGACACCACTTTTAAGCGCTGAATCCTGGGATTTGTAGTTTTATAAGGTCTTTAGCCTTCTCTGCCAAAGAGAGTTGGTGCCTCAAAAAAGTACAAATCCCAGGATTCTGGGGTCAAGCTGCATTATTTTAACAATTGTAACCTGGAGATCAGGGTTGGATTCCCTACTTGGCCATGGAAACTCACTGGGTGACCTTTGGATGAATGAAACTCAATCCCAGAAAACCTCATGATATATGTGTGTGTTGTGTGTGTGTGTGATATGTGCCTTCAAGTCGTTTCCAACTTATGGCAACCCCTAGGTTTTCTTGGCAAGATATGTTCAGAGGACACAACACACACACACACACATACAAAGAATTTAGGCAGGGGAAATTCAGAGAGATGCATTGTGAATCTGCGCTAATTTTTAAAAGCATCTCAGAGCTTAGGCTGAGTAAATAAATATCTGAAGGACGCTACTGCCTTCATTGCTGCCACTATCCGAACTATGGAGTAGTGGTTTGAACATTGGACCATGACTTTGGAGACCAGGGTTCAAATTTTGGCTCAGCCACGTAAACCCATTGGTGTGACCTTGGGCAAGTCACACACTCTCAGCCTCAGAGGAGGGCCATGACAACACCCCTTTGAAGAAACTTGCCAAGAAACCCCTACGACAGGTTCCTCTTAGGGTCACCGTAATTCAGAAAGCACATGAAGGCACACAACAACAACAACAACAGTTTAGGGCATTTTGAGACCAGGGTTTGAATCTGCGCTCGGCCATAGAAACTAACTGGATGTCCCTTGGGCAAATCACACTCTCTCAGCCTCAGAGGTAGCCATGGCAACCCCCACCTCCTCTGAAGAAATCTTGACAAGCACACAACAACAACTGATTCCCAATCTTGGGACCCAAAATGGCTCATAAATTGAAAACCCTAGGCTAGGTTCACCTCAGGGTCACTATAATTTAGAAACCAGGTGAAGACACACAACAACAGAAAGCTTTTAAAGAACAGACTGGGGTGCTATATTGTTTTAATGTAATGAAAAGATTTTTTTAAAAAAAATCTTCTTAAAGTATTAGTAATCTGGCTTTAATCATTGTAGTAATTCTGTTTTAATGTACTATTTTTGTTATGTTTTTTTAAACTGTATTTTTTAAATGTTGTAAGCTGCCCTGAGTCCCAGTCCTGGGAGAAGGGCAAGAGGATAATAATAATAATAATAATAATAATAATAATAATTTCCAACAAACACACACACCAATAAATCTTTCCCTAGGAAATTAGGTAAACAACCCCTATGCTCTTGCTCCAAGCTCATGGCCATAGAGCAGGGGTAGGCAACCTTTCCCCTTTAAGGGCCGAGGGACTTCAGCTCCCAGAAGCCTCAGCCATGTTGGCCAATAGTCCCATGTTGGCCAATAGCTCCTGGGATTCTGGGAGCTGAAGTCCCTCGGCCCTTAAAGGGGAAAGGTTGCCTACCCCTGCCATAGAGATTGCAAGGCATGCTGCTTGCTTTCCCCTCATGCATCGCCCTGGGGCCAATGAATAGCGCTCACCCGCCACGCGCCTAAGAGACTCATGCCGCCTGTCGCGCGCTCGCCCCGCCCTGTTCAGGGCCCCCGCGTTCGACTGAGCCCAGGGCGCCCGCTGATTGGCCAGAGGGATCACCTCAGTTCTCCTCCTCCTCGCGCTGAGTCACAAAAGAAAGAGCCAAGCAGAGGACTCCAGGAACTGGAGGGGAAGGGCCCCTACGAGGGGGGGATCCCGACGGCCGAGCGGGAGGGACCCAGCCAAGCCAGGAGCCTTATTCCTCCGTTTCTCTCAGGGTGACCAGAGGTGGTCCTCTTTTTTCCTTCCTTCCCAGGACCCTGTCCTCCATTTCCACTCCTGTCCAGGAGGAACCCCATAACGTCCTCCATTTTGAGCATGACTAAGAAACATGGGTTTCCATTTATAGGAGGGGTTTTAGCTCTTTTATTTGGTAATGCTGTTAGATACAATGGGGTATTATTATTATTATTATTATTATTATTATTACTACTACTACTACTACAATGGGCCCTTGGATTGTACTGGGGTTTGGTCCCAAGACCCTCCATGGATACAAAGCCCAGGGATGCTCAAGTCCTATTAGATACAATGGGTTACTATTATTATTATTATTATCATCATCATCATCATCATCATCATTACAGTGGACTTTTGGTCTGTGCTGGGGTTTGGTTCCAAGACCCTTCGTGGATGCAAAATCCAGGGATGCTCAAGTCCCATTAGATACAATGGGGTATTATTATTATTATTATATCCCAAAGAGGGACCCAAGGCGGCTGACAAGATAAAACACTTCAAAAACCCTACAATTTAACTCCTCCAAATAATAATTTAAAAACAGTATAAAATTAACATTAAAAACATACAAAAACACATACACATACAAAAGTTAAAAACATTACTAAAACACATACCTCAAATAAAAGGCACCCTGTCATGATTTTAAAGCAACTCTGTCATGATTATATGTTGCTCCCAATGAATCCCAGGAAGAGAAAAATGGCCTTGAATCCACTGCACATGCCGTTGTTGTTGTTGTTGTTGTTGTTGTTGTGTGCCTTCAAGTCATTTCCAACTTAGGTTTACCCAAAGGCGTACCGTACCTGTCATGGGTTTTTCTTGGGAAGTTTTCTTCAGAGGGAGCTTGCCATGGCCATCCTCTAAGGCTCAGAGAGTGTGACTTACCCAAAGTCACTCAATGAGTTCACATGGCAAGCAGGGATTTGAACCTTGGTCTCCCGGTGTCCTAGTCCAACACTCAAATCACTACACCACACTGGCTCTTCTGCATCTGCCTACCCTTCCTTTAATAATTTTGATGTGTACTTATCTATGAATCATTCTTCTATTGACATACTAACGCATAAAAATTCTGATCCCATTTTCTTCATTAAGCAGATAATGTGCAAATACTGTTTCTGGAACAGACGATGATTTAATCAAGACACAAGTCCTCTCACATCGACTCACTGCTTGTATGACTTCACATAAAATTCTGTTGCCTAATATCACTGCTTACCAAGGGTTATTTGCTTTATAAGCACCTGCAGTTGCGTGCCTTCAAGTAGTTTCTGACATGGTGAACGTATCACTATATTATGTATATATTTTAGTGGAAACTACTTGTATCAAGCAGTCTTATTATGCTTTTTAACTCAGTTTAAAGCATTGCTTCTTGTCGCGAACCTTCAAGTTGTGTCAGACCTACGACTACACTAAGACGAATCTATCATGGGGTGATCTCGGCAAGATTTGCCTTCCTCTGAGGCTGAGAGAGCGTGACTTGCCCAAGACCACCCAGTGGCTTTCCATAGCCGAGGGGGAATTGAGACTTTGCCCGTTCCCCAAGAGTCTTAGTCCAACACTCAAACCACATTTTTGTGGTTTGTTGTTAACTGCCCTTGAGTCAATCTCAATCCATGGCGATCTATGGATGAGACATCTCCAAGACCCTCTGTCCTCCACTGCTCTGCTTAAATCCTGCAACTCCTTAATATCCATGACTTCCTTCATATAGTCCATCCATCTGGCATGTGGCCTTCCTCTCTTTCTACTTCCCTCCACCTTTCCCAGCATTATTGTCTTTTCTAATGAGTCCTTCCTTCTCATGATGTGTCCAAAGTATGACAGTCTCAGTTTGGTCATCTTGGCTTCCAGGGAGATTTCCAGCTTGATTTGCTCTAGAACCCATTTGTTTGTCCTTTTGGCTGTCCATGGGGTCCTCAGCACTCTTCTCCAGCACATTTCAAATGAATTGATTTTCCTTCTATCTTTTTTCTTGACTGTCCAGCTCTCACATCCATCCATACATGGTAATAGGGAATACAATGGCTTGTATGAGTCTAACTTTTGAGCTGAGTTGTATATCTTTGCATTTTAGAATCTTTTCTAGTTCTTTCATAGCCACCCTCTCTATTTTTAGTCTTCTTCTGATTTCCTGACTGCAGTCCCCATGTCTATCAATGTTTGATCCCAGGTATCCACATGGGGGACTGAGAGTGACGCCTTTGCTTTCTGATGGTTCAGTTTATTTCATGCACAAAATTATTTAAAAATATGGATAAAATTTCCATCAGGCTATGTGTATGTAGGTAGTAGAAAGAGAGGAAGGCCACATGCCAGATGGATGGACTCTATTAAGGAGGTCACTATGGGTATTAAGGGGTTGCAGGGTTTAAGCAGAGCAGTGGAGGACAGAGGGTCTTCTTGGAGATGTCTCATCCATAGGGTCACCATGAGTCGAAATTAACTTGAGGGCATTTAACAACAAATGTGTATGTATATCAAACATAAACAAATGTCACGTTTTGACCTGGGTCCCATCTCTGAGATGTCTCAATGTATATATGCAAATATTCCAAAATCCAATAAATGAAGAAATAAAATCCAAAACGCTTCTGATCCCAAGCATTTCAGATGAGGGAGACTCAACCCATACCTGTCCGTGCTGCTTCTGCATATCCAGAGGTTTTGCAATTTTCTCAATATATGGCAATCAGTAATCAGATTAATGGGGCTTGCCTTTCATGGCGTATGGGTTGCAGAGCAAACATGTGCAGGGTCAGGAAGAAGCCGGCCATGCACATCAAGAGGGATGCTGCTGCTGCTGATGCATCAAACCTTTGTGGCTCTCTTGCTACATTGGTGTCTTGTTTTACCCTTGATTCCCCCTCTTGGCTCCTTTTTTCCTCATGGTCCCTCCTCCAGGGCGGGCACCAGGCTGCTGATGTGGGATGAATTGATATCCTTGCAGAAGCTTGTTTGCACACAAAAGCAAAGCTCTGGCCCAGGAGGGACTTCTCCTGTGCCCTTGTCCTCTCTTGCTTTGCTAGCCTCCTCTTCAGCACTTGGTTGCCCTGGACCAGGAGAGCCCTTTGCCCTTTCCTTCTTCCTTCCCTTGGGACAGTCTGCTGATGTTTCTCAGGCCAAGAAGAAGCACTGTGGACAGGTATGAGATAGATGGATAAAAATTGGGCAGAGTGGGAAAGAAGAGGAGATCACAACTCCTGGGGTAAATGCATGGTGGTCATACTGGTGGCTACTAAATTTTGCTTAGAAACTTGACTGCTTTTAAATGAAGGCAAGGGTATAATAGTTTCATTTTCTGTCATTGTCCATGTTTTGGGGGCTTGACAAGCACCCTCATATATGCCTTCTAGAAAAAGAGAGATGCTCACCTCCCCCTTGCTCTTTGCCATGCCCTTAAATGTGCTTTTTTTCATAGCAATCTCCATGCTCAAATATCCACAGCATGTAATAATGTATTTTATTTTACTTATCTGATTTAATATTTATTCATCGAGGCTCCTTGGGTATCCAAGGCTCTGGTACTGAGCGGAAGGGGAGAAGAGTATCTGTTTTAAGGGTGCCTATGGTGGCAAGTGAAAAGGGTTTGCAGGCCTGATGCAGATTTTAGGCCTTAACGGGAGCCTCAATTTTGTGGAGAAAATGGTTTAATGTCGCCTCTTGTTTGCTGGCTGCTGTTCTGGTCTAAGAAAAAGACAGGCTGTCCTGTCCTTGTGGATGGAGAGCTCTGTGACCACTTTGAAGTATAAAATAATATGGTATTGCAATTATGGCACTGCCATTTCCCCCCTCTTATTCCTATGGATCTGTGCTATGTTCTCTTTGACTGTACAGTTATCTAAAGTGTATGGAAAAATAGTCCAGAGAGACCATTAGATTGCTTAGGGGGGTTGCAGACTGTCAGAAATAGTGCAAATTGAGTCCACTTTTAGGGTTAGGGTTAGTGCTAGGGGATCATGGGAACTGTATTTTATTGTGGCACCAGAGCTCTCTGACAGAGAAGGCTCAATGTCTCAGAAAAACAACAACAGTTCCCATGATTCCCTAGCACTAACCCTAACCCTAAAAGTGGACTCAATTTGCACTATTTCTGGCAGTCTGCAACCCCCCTTAGACTACTTGGTAGTTCACATTGGATTTGTGTGTCATTGCATTCTGAGTATCTCTGCTACATTTTCAGGCCAGTTTACCCTTTTCATACTTTTTCTTTGGTCTAATAGTTGCCAGATAAGTTCGGTGCCCCTTTCCTGTTTTAAAACTTTGCTTTGAGCTATTTCAAATTGTTGTCAGCATTTTGAGTGTAATGCCAGCTAGAATATTTGGCGAGGACCTAGTCAAAAAACGAGCCTTTGATTTCAATAGAAGAACACCTATTAATATGGCATTTAGGGAAGTGCTTAAATTTGATGGACTTGCATTGTTTTCTGTTGGGAAAAACAGTAGAATCTGGAGATGATTTAATTTTAAAAGTTCACTTCTTTATTAACAATCCTTTTTTTCAGTGTGAGAAAAGAAACCTCAGAGAAGAAATATTTTGAGATACTTCTATTTTAGTTGATTTAGTAATACTGAACATTTAAAAACCTCATTATTTGAGTATTTGTGATGGAATTGCATATCATCATAACAAGTAAGATTTTAGTTTTCTGTGGGTTTTCTGGGCTATGTGTCTGCATTCTGGAAGAATGTATTCTTGATGTTTTGCCTGCATCTATGGGTGGCATCTTCAGAGGGTGGTGGCACGGAAGGGTGTGGGGTATATATATTTGGATTTTAGGATTTTAGAGCTAGACAGGATTTTAGTCCTAGCCTCTTGCTTCATATTGAATTGGTGTATGTATAGCCTTGAGAGCCAGTGAGAGACTGAGAGACCAAGGTTTGAATTCCTGCTTACCCATGAAAACCTGCCTTGGGCAAGTCACATTCTCAGCTCCAGGGAAAGGCATTTGCAAACCCCTTCTGAACAAATCTTGCCAAGAAAACCCTGTGATAGGGTTGTCTTTGGGTCGCCATAATTCAGAGACTACTTGAAGGCACACACAGGAACCTATAGATTGTGATCTGAACATTTTTCTCTGCACTGTAGAGATAGCCAGATTCAAATCTACTGAAGTCAACAAGACAAGTTAAAACAAGACTCACTGAGAGTTGATGTAAGTGCAGCAAATAGTCTCAGGTTTTAAATTCTTAGTTGTAAATTTCTCTGGATTATGTTATATCCTACCCATCTTTCCTTTAGTGAATTCAAGGTGGCACACATACCACTTCTCCTCTCCAGTTTATTCTCATAACAAGAAGCCTATGAGGTCAGTCAGGCTGAGAGAGAGTGTGATGGATCCAAATCCACCCAGTGAATTTCATGCCCGAATGGGGTGTTGAGTCTGGTTCTCCCAAGTCCTAGTCCAGCGTTTTCACTGCTACACTACACTCACTGAAAGCAGACCACTTAAAGTCTCAGTATGTTGTTGCTAGCATAATATGGAGGGGGCATTCTGAAGGGAGGGTGGGGTATATATATATCTATTTTATATAAAATAAATTAGGTGGTTAGAATGGAATGCAAGTAAGAATAATTTGAGAAAAACACCTGGAGTTCTTCCAGGTTCTCTACTTATTTACTTGTTTGGAACATGGATTTAAATAAGTTCCCCTGGGTGCAGTAATGTTTACTGCCAGATAAGTATGCATTGGTGGCAGCCTTAGACATAGGCTGAAAGCACACACTTAAGAAATGATAAAATTCACATTCCCTCATATGAAGGGTAATTGGCTTCTTGCTGTTGTTGTGTTCTGACTTATAGCGACCCTATCATAGGGTTTTCTTGGCAAGTTCCTTCAGAGGGGAACTGCCATCCTCTGAGGCTGAGAGTGTGTGTCTTGCCTAAGGCCACCCATTGGGTTTCCATGGCTGAGTGGGGATTCAAACCCAGGTCTCCTGAGGCCTAGTCCAACTTTCAAACCACTACACGCTGGCTCTCAATTGCCTTATGTGAAGCACTTATACAACACACCAAAATAAGTTGTTCTAGGTGAGAAGTAATGTGACCCTTTTGTCATTGATTCACTAGATGTGGTTCTGTAATGATTTATCTTTGACTTCTTTAACATCAGTGGGGTGGCATGGGTTCAGCTAGGAAACTGATAGTTCTGCTTTTTGTGATATTTGCAAAGACTTTGAAACCTGTGTGTGAATTTGTGTTGGGCTCAGGTGTTTTCGGACCTTGCTTTTGAATTGGTCCTGCAAGTGGAGTTTCTTATTGGACTGAGATGAAATTCACAAAGTACAGCTTCTACAGTGTGTTGTCACAAGACTGGGCTATGCTGTTGTCTTCCACTCTAAATGTGTTTATACACTTGTGTGGGTGGAGAGTACAGCAACGGCATTCTTTGTACAATCAAATATGACAAAAATACAAATCATTCATGGGAGGCACTTGAGACGGTTATTAGATATTGAAAATGGTAATAATTCTAAGCATTCCTGTGCTTGCTTTTGCTTTGTCACATTCAGTAAACAAACATCAAGTATTTCAACAAGGACATATTTCTTTGATACATGAGTTGGCTTTAGAAATTAGACAATGCAGAAGAATGCCAGTCTCTTTCCAAGACTTCAGTACATAACTGAATTGTTCTGTTTATTCTAGCAATGTGAAAAATAATTTTGTGGCACACTATCATAATGATACGCAGTGCAGAAGCATTCTTAAAAGCATAGTAGAAGTTAATTTCTGGAGTAGGCAGTGATTTGTGGTTAGAGATGTTGAGGGGTGCTATTGGAGGCCATGCTGAAAGAGGACCTTGTTTTGTGAGTGCTGCTTTGTAAATTTCTTTCATCAGAATTAAAAGTTACATTCTCTTGTTTAGAAAAGTGGGTGACATGCAAGGCAGGAAGATGAAGGAAAAGGTAACCCAGGAATGGGTTCCACCATCTGGTGGGTCTTAGGATGTTTGCATGATTTTTATAAAGGTATTTCTCCATCCCACTTCCACCCCATCTTCCAGTGCCCCATAGTGCCGAGGGCTGAAGTCTACCTCTGAATGTTGGCACCAGAGATCTATGTACAGGCATAAGTTTTCAGACGGTCAAGACTGAGAGTGAAGTTGAAGAGCAGGCAATTTACTTGCTATTTCTCAGGTATCCACTTGTTCTGATATAATCTCTTTAACCTATTCTAACAACTCTTTTGTTCTTTGGGAAGAGAGACCAAAAGATGAATTACTTTTCATCTGATACATAATATGTGATTGTATTTCTAAATTCCAGGGAGGCACACACCCTGGAATCCTTAACTATTAGGAAGATAAATGGACCACTTTGGCCATAGTAAGAGGTTGTCTTGTGCCTCGATATCCTGGGGAGAGGGTAAGAATTGCTTTTATACACCTATGAGGGAGACAACTTGATAGGCTTTACTATAAAATGGGTATAGTCTTTTTAAAATATGAAGACAGGGAGAGTTTCAAAAATGTTTTTCTTTGTATTTTGTAAATACTGAAATACCGTACCCTATTTCCCTTTGGTTGCTAAAAGGCCTTGCAATGGCAATTGCTCTGTCTCTTGCTTTTTTGCATGTTCTGGAGGTTTCATCATAATAGGAAAGCCAAGTATTGTGGTTCACTATTTAGACTTCTGTCTTACCTCCTCTGTTCTTATTTCCTTCATTTTTATTCAGTATTTCCTGTTTAGCACTGAAAAAATACTAATATATTTTGGCTGCTAAACTGTGGTTTGCATTTGTTCTCAAAACAGTTGTTGCAAGCTCATATACTGGGTTGGATATAATGGCAAACTATGTTCTGTACCAAGAAGGAAATAATTGAATTAGTGTATGAGGGAGGAGGAAGAAGTGTAAGCCATGGAGCTGGTTGGTATACCATTGTTTGACATATAATCTGACTTGAATTGGTTTCATAAATTCTAGTTTTCTGCCACATTATGTGTGGGGAAAACTCTTGAATGTTTTTTTTATTTTATAAGGCATTCTTCCATTGTAGAGGAAGTATAACTCCCTGATAGAGCATTCAAATCTATAGGTATTCAAATCTAGTTAAAAGGATCAGATGGCAGATTATGGGAAAGACCTCTACACTAGAGGCCAGAGCAGAGCTCAGACATTTTATTATTTTGGATTACAATTCCCAGTATCTTTCAGCAAGGTTTTTTGGGTTCTGTCTCAAAAAGCCACTGCCAGTTACAGTAGTCAGTAGTGGTGTAGATGGGCAAATGGTCTTGGATGGTACAATGTTGTTTCTTGTCTAGCCCACACAGAGCATTTGAGATCAATGGGCGGCATCTTTGAAGGACTGCCCTTTCCGAAATGATTCTGCCTACCGACTGAACTTTTTATAAAAGGCTTTGCTTTGTGTTCAACTCTTTGCAGAGATTTGAACAGTTGCAATGTGTGACATAAACCATTTGGTTTTAGCACCCAGGTTATGGAATTCTCTTTCTCAGGAAACTTGGTCAGCATCCCCCTTCTTAGCTTTTCAGCATCAATTTCTATTTTGCTAAACTTTTTGTCTTAAACTCACTCTTTGGCCCCTGTTTTCCAATTGTGCTATAGCTATATCTAACTCTTGTAAAAAATCTCGATGAGGATGCTGCTGCTGCTGCTGCTGCTGCTGATGATTGTTTTTAACCGATGATGTAAGTCACCTTGAAGACCCTTTTGGAGCTGAAAAAGTGGGGTAATAATGATCTTGTAAATAATAAAGTTTGTTAAGAATTTTCTGTTGATAGATCTGATTACTCATTTTATTTTCCTGTTTCCTTTTTCTCAGAAGACAGAGAAAATAGAGAACCATATCACTGTATTGAGAGCTAGTGGTATAGTTGGACTAGGACTTGGGGAGAGGTGTGAATCCTTACATGGAAACTCATTGGTGACCTTGGGCAAGTCACACTCTCTCACCCTCAGAGGAAGGCAGTAGCAAACCTTCTCTATATGAATCTTGTGAAGAAAACCCTGAGATAGGTTTGCTTTAGGTTCGGAAGTGACTTGAAGGTACCGTATTTTTTGCCCTATAGGGCGCACTTTTTCTTCCCCAAAACGTGCGTGGGGAAGTGAGTGCGCCCTATAGGGCGAAGGGGCCGAGGCCGTGGGGAGAAGGAGCCCTCCTTCCCCCCGCGACCTCAGTCTTTGAATGGACTGGTGCTGGGATCGAAGCGATCCCGGCACCAGCCCATTGAAAGACTGAGGCCACGGGGAGAAGGAGGGCTCCTTCTCCCCGCGGCCTCAGTCTTTGAATCGGCTGGTGCCGGGATCGAAGCGATCCCGGCCCCAGCCGATTGAAGACCGAGGCCGGCGGGGGAAGGAGCCTTCCTTCCCCCCCCCCCCCCCCCGGCCTCGGTTTGGAATCGGCTGGGGCCGGGATCGTTTCGATCCCGGCACAAGCCCATTCCAAGACTGAGGCCGGGGGGGGAGAAGGAGCCCTCCTTCCACCCCGGCCTCAGTCTTTCAATGGGCTTGTGCCGGGATCGTTTCGATCCCGGCACAAGCCCATTGAAAGACTGAGGCCGGGGGGGAGAAGGAGCCCTCCTTCCACCCCGGCCTCAGTCTTGGAATGGGCTTGTGCCGGGATCGTTTCGATCCCGGCACAAGCCCATTGAAAGACTGAGGCCGGGGGGGAGAAGGAGCCCTCCTTCCACCCCGGCCTCAGTCTTGGAATGGGCTTGTGCCGGGATCGTTTCGATCCCGGCACAAGCCCATTGAAAGACTGAGGCCGGGGGGGAGAAGGAGCCCTCCTTCCACCCCGGCCTCAGTCTTGGAATGGGCTTGTGCCGGGATCGTTTCGATCCCGGCACAAGCCCATTGAAAGACTGAGGCCGGGGGGGAGAAGGAGCCCTCCTTCCACCCCGGCCTCAGTCTTGGAATGGGCTTGTGCCGGGATCGTTTCGATCCCGGCACAAGCCCATTGAAAGACTGAGGCCGGGGGGGAGAAGGAGCCCTCCTTCCACCCCGGCCTCAGTCTTGGAATGGGCTTGTGCCGGGATCGTTTCGATCCCGGCACAAGCCCATTGAAAGACTGAGGCCGGGGGGGAGAAGGAGCCCTCCTTCCACCCCGGCCTCAGTCTTGGAATGGGCTTGTGCCGGGATCGTTTCGATCCCGGCACAAGCCCATTGAAAGACTGAGGCCGGAGGGGGAGAAGGAGCCCTCCTTCCACCCCGGCCTCAGTCTTTCAATGGGCTTGTGCCGGGATCGTTTCGATCCCGGCACAAGCCCATTGAAAGACTGAGGCCGGGGGGGAGAAGGAGCCCTCCTTCCACCCCGGCCTCAGTCTTTCAATGGGCTTGTGCCGGGATCGTTTCGATCCCGGCACAAGCCCATTGAAAGACTGAGGCCGGGGGGGAGAAGGAGCCCTCCTTCCACCCCGGCCTCAGTCTTTCAATGGGCTTGTGCCGGGATCGTTTCGATCCCGGCACAAGCCCATTGAAAGACTGAGGCCGGGGGGGGGGGAGAAGGAGCCCTCCTTCCACCCCGGCCTCAGTCTTGGAATGGGCTTGTGCCGGGATCGAAACGATCCCGGCACCAGCCCATTCCAAGACCGAGGCGGGGGGGCGGGGGGGGAAGGAAGGCTCCTTCCCTCGCCGGCGGGTCTTCAATCGGCTGGGGCCGGGATCGCTTCGATCCCGGCCCCAGCCCATTCAAAGACTGAGGTCGCGGGGGGGGGGGGGGGGAAGAAGCCCTCCTTCCCCCCCCCCCCCCCCGCGACCTCAGTTCAATGGGCTGGTGCTGGGATCGGTCTCCAATCCCAGCACCAGCCCATTGAACAACTCCGGCTAAAGGGAGGAATCCTTTTTTCTTGGATTTTCCCCCTTAAAAATTGGGTGCGCCCAATATGCCGGAGCGCCCTATAGGGCGAAAAATACGGTAAATAAGATCAACACAACGTAACTGTATTAGTGGAATAGTGAAAGCAAATTCTCAATTTTTCAATATTTTGCCCAAATACTGGAGGCTGCTGCTTAAATTGAAATGTCTCAAGAGATGTGCACTGTTTCATTCATTGCTTTTGAAGTCCACAAATTCCCATAGACTGTGTTTCTTTCTAGTCTATTTTGAACCATGGTTTCTGTTCAGACTTGCAGCATTGAAACATTATTTTGAAAATGTTCATCCAGGGAACTATCAGAATGAGTATTTCTCCCTCATTTTGAGAAACTTTCTGCCTTCTTGATGGCTTTATGCTTCATCTGCCATTGGCAAAGGAAAGCATATGGGGGAAACACCGTTCAGGAGGCTTGTAAAGGATTTCCTGTTTAATAAAGCAAGGAGCATCGATTTTGTGGAAAAAAAGCCTTAGAAAAGATGACAGTGGGTTCACAGTTAAGGCTCCCATTTCCTTCCTTGTCCATTCTGACTGAGCTCTGCTCCCAGTTTTGGGCCAGCTGTAGCCATTGGTATGGTCGCCTCTTTGTCTCAGAGAAATAAACATTCCTTGGTCCAGTCACTGAGAGGATTTGGAGGTCATAAAAGAGACTAGGGGCCTTTACAGACTGCCAGGTTGCTGTCAATTTGTTCTATTTTATGCTCTTCCTAGGTGAACTATGCATAGTAGTCTATCTTTTGTGAGTTGCAAGAGGGAGAATTTTTATATTCTTGATGCTAGCCTCCTTCCTTTAATTTGGTGCTGTCACAAAAGTACTTGGGTGACAGGGATTTTCTTTCAGTTTTTTTGTCTCAAATATTCCTGCTTGATTTTACAGAGCTGCTGTGTGTAGTGGTTTCCATGACAGTAAGGAAACTATTCTGGATTTCAGTGCAGACATTAAAGGACTTCCCCAACTAAACCCTATCCCTAAAATAGGTTTAGCACCTTGGATTGCACTTTAGACTTTAGATTAAAACCTAGAGCAAATTTACTGATATGGAAGTTGCCAGCTGCCTCTGGTCTTGGGCATTTCACAGAAATAAATCCTATTGAATTCAGTGTGGCTTACTTCCAAGTAATTCAGGAGAGGCAATGGACATGAAAAATCCTTTTGCATTTCTTTCCTAGGGGTGTGATAAAAGTAAGACAAGATGTCCAAAAGGGTTGTCAAACGTCTTCTGTAAAATTTTGAAATCAGTGCTATTGTAATCCTGTTCTTTTTAGGGTACAAAAATATGTCCAGGCAGAGAAAGTTATGAATTTGCAGCTGGTTTGTATATTTTGATTACTGTGTTCCCCCGAAAATAAGACATATCCATAAAATAAGGTGTAGCAGGATTTGTAAGCTTAGGCGCAATATAAGCCATACCCCAAAAATAAGCCATAGGGCCATTTGGGAGCGGCAAAGCTCCGGCCTTTGAGCCACAGCCGCGGCTCAAAGGGGATGGTTGTCTTTGCCACCCCCAAAAGGAGTAGCTCAAAGGGCTGCTCCTTTTGGGGGCAGCAAAGCGCCGGCCTTTGAGCCGCAGCCACAGCTCTTTTTTGGGCTGCCCCTGGGAGCAGTGGATCCACCGCTCCCAGGGGCAGTCCAGAAAAGAGCCGCGGCTGCAGCTCAAAGGGTTGCGGCTCCAATCTTTGTCTTTGCCACCCCCGAAAGGAGCAGCTCAAAGGTGCACGGCATCAGGACGGAGTCAAGACAGTGTTGGGCTGCTCAGCACTGTGGGTCTCCCCCCCAGTACAGTACCGGTACCAACCAGCAACAGTTTGTGGGTCTCTTATGGTAATAAAAAAATAAGACATCCCCTGAAAATAAGCCATAGTGCCTCTTCTTGAGGCCAAATAAATATAAGACGGTGTCTTATTATCGAGGAAACACAGTAATAGGGAATCAAACTTTCTGCCCTTTCTACCTTCCCACTTTGAGCAACTCCCAGCCTAGGAACTTCTCAAAGTGAAACCTTCAAAGGTCAAAACAGGTGATGCAGCCCTGTTTGAATGCCTACAGAACTCCTCCTTTAGTTCAAAAGTGAGGCAGTGCAGATACTTCATTATTAACTCAGATTATGCTTTTCCCTTCTTACCCTTCTAGCCTATTGCTTGTAACATCTTGCCCAATAAAGAGATCTGGAGATCTCCAAGGTTTGCATACATGTTTGAAAAATTAGGAATTTTGAAAAGGCCAACACAGCTACTGTTCTTTCTTTCCCTTAATCAGAGGTGGGAGTCTTGTGGTTATTGGACTGCAGCTTCCAGCATTCCTTATCATTGGTGATGCTGGTTAGGGCTGATGGGAATTTCAGTTCACAACAGTTGGAGGGCCACAAAATTCCCACTCCTCTTTCGATGGGGTATTCAAACCTGACAGGGCAAAACAGTTTAAGAATTTGGAAGTGTTTAGAGGTAAGTGTTTGGCTCAGAATCCAGAGCTTTCCGGCCTTTTCATACTTTTCCACCTAGAGAGAGAAAAAATTACGCTGATGGAGGAAGAATGGGAAAGGAGCAGCCATAGATAAGCAAGGGAGAGAAAACAGAACCAAAACCTCCATTTCCTGTCTTGCTTAGTGTGATATCTGTGTACCTCGATTGATTTTGTGAGGTTTTGGAAAGACTGACATAAAAAAACAACCCCGTGAAGACTTGAAGTGGATTAAGGCCTCAGGATGTGCCTTACTCCCTATCACATGGCTGAAGTGATTTCCCCAATATTCCTTGAACTGTGTACAAGTCTAGAGGTGTCAGGATGCTTAGCAAGATGCTGCGCCAATTCTTTCTCTGACCCTGGTAGCTTCACCCTGGAGAGGAAAAGCTGAAGCACTGGCTGCATCTGAAAATAGCTTTTGATTCTGTTTTCTCTCCCTTGGCTGTTCCTTTCCCATCCTTCCTCCATCAGTATGACTTTTTTTCTCTCTTTAGGTGGAAAAGTATGAAAAGACCGGAAGGCTCTGGATTCTGAGCCAAACACTTACCTCCAAACACTTCCAAATCCTTAAACTGTCTTGGCCTGTCAGGTTTGAATTGAAGCGGGATTCATTTTATCCCCATCACCCTTGCCTGCTGGGACATGCAGTGCCTCACTGCCGGCGCAGGAGGGGCTAGACCTGCAGGGAAGGATTCTTAGGAGCCATGGAGCAGCTGCCATTGTGTTTTCTTGCCATTGTCTTTTAATTGATTTTGTACCAACTTCCCCATCCTTTTCATCAGCCCAGCTAATTCTGCAGTGGGCCCTTAGTATTGGTTCCAAGACTCCCCGTGGATACCAAAATCCATGGATTTCCATTTATATAAATGGAATCCCTTATATAAAATGGCAAAGTCAAGGTTTGCTTTTGGAATTTGTATTTTTAAAAATATTTTCAAGCCATGCTTGAATCCGTGGATAAGGAATCTGTGGATACAGAGGACTGACTGTACACTGAAATACCCCTGGTGCATGTTTTAAGTCTAAACTAAAATTCTTTATCTAGCCACAGCTGCAATTTTTGCATCAGCGGGATGACATGTGTACAATCAAGTTATTCTAACAGGAGAAAATTAAGAAAATTTATACTGAATTTCAACTGTAATGCTTTGTAACAATTAGTCTTCTCTTTGAGCAATGTCACAATGTTTCTGCTGCCTTTACCTGCTGTGCATTGTGTATTGCCAGAGGTGTGTATTTACATAGAAAACCTAACAAATGTTGCAAGCACCACATATATAGGTTCAGGTCTCTATAAAGGTGGACTTTTATCAATGTTCTTATATTATAGATAGGGAAAGGAGAAAAGAAAGACTAAGGAATTATTTAATATGCAGGGGTAGCTGTGTTGGCCATTTAGCAAATTCAAACAAAAATCCACCAAACAGTGATACTTTTATAGGCCAACCAAAATGCACAGTATACTTGTTGCAAGCTTTCGAAGCTCCACTGGCTTGCCTGTGCTATAGCTTGATGTATACTGATATACCCCTGGTGCAGGCTTTAAGTCTATACATCTTGCCTGATGAAGAAGCCAGTGGAGTTTCAAAAGCTTGCAACAAGTATATTGTGCATTTTGGTTGGCCAATAAAGGTCTCACTGTTTGGTGGATTTTTATAAGGGATTATTTATTTATTTATTACATATGTATTTTCTCCCTGCCATCTGCCCCCTCCCATCTGCCTTTCCTCCCCCCCAAAAAAAAGAAAAAAAAAAAGGGCCCGAACGACTTTACAGAGTTATCTTTAAAAATCAAACAGTTGTGAAGTAAGTAAAGTTGCAAAGCAAGTCTGTCCAGAGTCATCCAGGGCACTTCGTTGCTAAGCAGATTTTGGATCTAAGGATGCATCTATACTATAGACATAATGTACTTTGACCACCACTTTTAACTGCCATGGTTCCCTCCTACAGAATCCTGGGATTTGTAGTTATGTAAGGCACCAGCACTCTTTGTCAGAGAAGGCTAAAGACCCTGTAAAGTGAAACTACAAATCTCAAGATTCCATAGGATGGAGCTACAGCACTTAAAGTGGGGTCAAACTGCATTATTTCTACAGGGAAGATGCACCTTAAGTCTCCCAGCTTCTCATGCACTAACTCAATAGCATACTGATATAGCTAGTCTTACATAGATATTTTACACTGTGCATGTATAATCTAATTGCTATGGTGAGATGTGAACCTGGCACTACCTTGCTCATTCTTTTATGCTGCGTTTTGTTATGCTTAAGGTACTGTTCATGTGCCACAAAGTACCATGACCTGGTTAAATGGAGGAGTGACTCTTCAATAGACTCAGATTGCTTCTTGTTTTGCAACCATACTGTGACTATTTGTAAACCTGCCTGAGGCTGCAGTGCATTACACACTTACCAAAGATTGGCTCTTGTTGAATATCACAGGATGTGTGCATTGTTAAATGCACAATTTGGTTACATGACAGGTAGTACCCTTATTATTCTTTGATGTCATGGTTTTGTGTATTGGCTCTTAAAATGTTCAAAATTCACAGTCATAATCTGATTGTAAAGTTCTCCTGTGCATAGTGTATTGACATAAATGGGAGCTTAATAATTGCACAGTCTGTGCCCTTCGATTTCTGTACAGCAACTGTATTTCTTTCAGGATTGTTTTGAGAATGGCATCAGAGATAAATGCTCAAGGCTCTTGTCTCCCAACTGCAAAATTGCTTGCAGGACAAAGAGAATGTAAATGCAATTGCCATAGAAAGCCACTTCTTTTACATTTCTTGCTTGGTCCTTGATTGATAACTGGGCAGACAAACATTACTCTTTAAGGAACTGGATTGGTCCTGCAGTTCTGTTTACAATGAGAAGAGCCTCAGAGGCTTAGTCCATTATGTAGAATATGTTTAGTTTTCAAGAGAGCAACATTATGGAGGCTAACTCAGGAGTCATTGTATAATATCCTAGATTCTGAATCTTTCCCCGTTTTGTTTCCCATCTGCAGGCACAAACTATGAATTACGTTGGGCAGTTAGCTGGCCAGGTCTTTGTGACAGTGAAGGATTTCTATAAAGGATTAAATCCTGCCACCTTGTCTGGATGCATTGACGTCATTGTTGTCCGTCAGCCTGATGGAAATCTCCAGTGTTCCCCTTTCCATGTACGCTTTGGAAAGATGGGAGTTCTGCGCTCGAAGGAAAAAGTGGTAAGGAAGAAAACTCATGCTGATATGTTTTTTGTTTGTCAGATGTGCCCCCTTTTCCCTAAGATATCTTCCATTGGAGCAAGGATGCTGCCATACTTTGTACTCTCAGAGCCTAACTCAACAATACACTAAACTAGAGATAACTGTATGGCTTAAAACAAAATCCAACATGCCTTTCCCTGGTGCTAGTCTTCACTGGGGCATGAAGTATTGGTGTTGAACCATTTGCCTCATGTTATTTTCCTAGAAAAAAACCTTTCACACACTCAGTTGTTAATTGCCCGAAATGAAAGATGCTAAAGGCACAACAGAAACATCATCTCTGATTATATTACGTGCAGGGATGGTGAATTTTCATGGAGAGAAGAGTACAGGGAAAGAAAGGTTAAATCTTTCTCCCTCCCCAGCACCAAAATAAACTTAAAATCAACATGAAAATGTGATAATGTATTATACATGTTTTGCCTAATTTGCATTTGCACCCTGATATCAGGAGTGGTGTGAACGGATTGATCTCTTAATAAAGAGTGCTCAAGATTTCTACCAATGACAAAATTGAGAGGGGTGATACTTATTATATGTCAGACTGCTTATGTACTAATTGATGGACTGCCTTGGATAATAAAGCTTTTCATGCCCTGAATGTTGAATCCGATGGCGGAGACAAGTTTATTTATTTGCTAGGCTTAAGAATTGGTGATTGCCACATTAAGCACTTTTATGTTTCTTGAAATCAGTGGGATTAAGCTTTAAGATCTTTTTAAATCACACTGATTTCAGTGGAAGAGACACTTGGATTAACCATGGAAGAAACACTGGGATTAAGTATGTGCTTAATCCCAGTGTCTCTTCCACTTAAATCAGTGTGGTTTAAAAGAGCTTAATGGTTAACTTTTGCTGGAATATTGCTTCCCTCCTCCTTTGTTTGTTGCAGGGCTGTGGAATTGGTACGCCAAATCTTCATCTCTGACTCTATCTCCTCTATTTTTCTACTGTTTGACTCTGACTCCTTCATAAATGGCAATTGTATATTAGTAAAAACAAATTTGTGTAGTAAGCACAAGGAATTTCATCACCACTATCTGATTCTGAGTCCATCATCTGAGTTATGGAGCTGGGTGTTATCAGTACGCTGATGACACCCAAATCTATTTCTCCATGTCTCGATCGTTGGCCTCGAATTCCAATGGCGTTTCTTCTCTCAATGAATGTCTTCGGGCGGTAATGGGCTGGATGAGGGAAAATAGATTGAGACTGAATCTAGAGAAAACATAGGTGCTCACGCTAGCTGCCCCAAAACTGAGAATTGGGTTGCAACCTCCAATCCTGGACGGGGTCACACTCTCCGTAAAGGACTGTGTTTGCAGTCTGGGGGTGCTCCTTGACTCGTCGCTCCTGATGATGAATCAGGTAAATGCGACAGTCAGGAGTGCCTATTATCAGCTTCGGCTGATACGCCAGCTGCACCCTTTTCTGGAAGTAAGGGATCTTGAGACTGTTGTGCACGCGCTAGTAACCTCACATCTAGATTTCTGTAATGCTCTCTACATAGGGCTACCCTTGTGCTTGGTCTGGAAACTCCAGCTAGTACAAAATATGGCAGCCAGAGCTGTTTCTGGTACATCTAGGAGGGACCATATAATGCCGGTCTTAAGGTCCCTCCATTGGCTGCCCATTAGTTTCCGGGCCCAGTATAAGGTGTTGGATGTCACCTTTAAGGCCCTAAATGGCTTGGGTCAAAACTATCTCCGGGACCGCCTCCTCCTATATAATCCTCCCCGGCCGCTCTGGTCCTCTGGGAGGAACTTGCTTCAGCCATTGAAATTTAGGCTCTCGGCTACCTCCCAGAGGGCATTTTCAGTTGTTGCCCCCAGATTATGGAACGGCCTGCCGGACGAGATCTGTCTGATTACAACTCTGAACAGCTTTAAAAAGGCTGTTAAGATGGATCTCTTCTGGCATGCCTTTCCAGATTAGACGTCCCGGCCTCAGGAATCCCTCAAGACACCTCCACAGCCCTCCCTACAGGAATTCTCGCCGTTTTACTCTTTGCTGTATTTTTTCTTATTTTTATGATGTTTTTATTTATATGATGTTTTAATTGAATGTCTGATTTAATATCTTTTTAAAGGGGGGTGGGTATTGGGTGTGAATTTTATATGATGTAATTTTTTATCATTTGTAAGCCACCTTGATTGGTTTCAGAGGGGCGGAGTATTAAATAAAAATTATTATTATTCAGGCTACTTGCTGTATATACTCATGTATAAGTCTAGACATTTTTAGTAAAAAAATTAACTGAAAAAAATTGGATCAACTTATCCATGGGTCAATGTAAGTACTGTACTTTAACTCTTATCTAAAAAGGAATCACCCTCTTCTTCGAGTAAGATGGCAATAGTCAAAAGCTTAATCAATACCAGAAGAACCTAAAGAAGCACTGACTCCCTCTATTCTCTCTGCCATGGCACCACTTCTGACTTTTTGAATGCCTGGATGGGAAAATCAGGGTGGCAGCAGCTCTCTGATGCTTCCCCTCAAAGGAGTACCAAGGGACAGAGGCGGCCGGTGCTTCCTTTAGGTTCTCCTGGGACAGAGTAAGCCCTTGTCTTTTGCGACTCTACTCAGAGAAGGGGACAGTTCCTTTTTTTATAAGAGTTCATACTGTACCTTAACTCTTGCCTTTTTGACATGTGCACACTTTCTTAGTCCCACCCAAGCTACTATTTACCATAATTCCTTCCTCATCCATCCAGCCTTTAGCAAAATCAGTTATGTTTGCCAGAATTTTGTAAATTCTTCAGCCTCATTTTCCTTTGCTTTGTCCTTTATATCCATTGCTACATGTTCCTAAATTTTTACCCTTGACTTACCCACGAGTCATATCAAAATCCTTAATGATACATTGATGGAAGATAAAATATATTTATTTGATTAAAATTTCTGAACAAGAAAACTCCTAAATTCCTGTGAAACTAAATACACAACAAACTAGGCATTTAATGAAAATTTTAAAAAGGGAAAATAGAAGTATGAAATGATATATTTATCATATATAATTATGATATATTCATTTTTATTTTGAAGCTGGAGTTGGTGTTGGTACACTTTTGTTGACTCTTGACTCCACCCAAAATTGTGAATTAGCCCTTTGACATGCATAATTCATCTGTCAAATTTGTGTGTGTGCTCATGCATGTGTGTTAGGCAGTTAAATCTATATTTATTCAAATCTCTTTAACCCCCTCAAGGTTGACATAGAAATTAATGGAGAATCTGTGGATCTGCACATGAAATTAGGGGACAATGGAGAAGCATTTTTTGTGGAGGAAACAAATAATGACAAGGTAAAACCAAATGTGACTCACCCCTACTTCTTTCATTTGTGATCAATTGTGGTGCCCAGGGTGCTCTTGTAATTCAGGAAATTGCCAAGGTGTGTCTTCAAGCAGTGTAGGAAACCTGATGTCCTCAAAAGGATTTTGACTACAGCTCTCTCATCCGTTTACCATTGGCCATGCTTTCTGGAAGTCCAGGTGGTAATCCATTGTACAGAGAAAGCTACTAGATAGGACTTTATCCATTCTGGTTGCCTATAATTTATTGTTTGACATTTCCGCATCATTTGCATTATTTGCATTGACAAGTGGAAGAAGGATATAGCACTTCAGATGTTGTTGGACTACATACTGAGTAGGGCTAGTGGAAGCTGCAGTCCAACCACTTCAAGAGGGCTGTCCCTTCCCCAAACCTCCATTATATAGAATGATTAAAGGTGCTTTATTTCATTGCAGGACATCGCCTCTGGCAGAGAAAAACATGCATTTGATAAGACTGTTTATTATATAATTGATTGTTATCGTTGAGAAACTTAGCCAAATAGCCAGGTATCTGTGCTAATTCACAGACCAATCAAGAGGATTTAGATTTCCTTATCTGTGGTCCTTCTTAACTTTCCCTTTTCCAGAATGACTTGTTATATGGACCACTGCAGTCTTAGTTCTGCTAAGATTATGAGGTGCAGGAATACACTGTTGTCTGTGCGCAGGGAAGCAGACTGAGGAACATGTTATGTGGGGGTGTCATGAGGAGGAGGAAATGTAGGTATTACCCTTTACATAAGAATTCTTATCTCTAATGAAATTTTCCTTCAGCCCCCAAATTTCTAGCATTGCAGAGAGTGAGGATTTAAAAATCCTTCATACCTACAATCGGGGTTGAGGGGGGGGGGGGAAAAGTTTAAAAAAACAAACAAAAACCAAAAAACCCTGGTGTTTGTTTGTTTAAACCAGTTGTTTTGCATTAATGTGTAGGACTACACCAGTATAGGTCTAAATTAGAAAATTAAGTAGCAGAATGCAGTTCAGACATTATGGCTACTGGCTTAAATAAAATTGTTTCTTTAAAAAGTATGCTTTCAAAGCAAGTTGTTTTGGTTGAACTTATGTTAATTGAAGGCTTTGGTTCTGAATGCCATTCCTTGCATTATAAAATAAAGTGCTTAAAAAGAAGCAACTGACATTGGATGCTGGTTTAATAAGGAACAACTCCCAATAAACTGTTACAGTTAAAATATTTAAATTCAAACAGTCATTGTTGTTCCAGTGAAAGGGTTGGAAAATAGCTAGATAGTAGTCAGATTGTGTGTATGTATGTTTTTTAAAAATAAAAAAGTCTTTTGGTTTAAGCCAACCTGGTTTAAACCAATCAACCCTGCTTAGAATTATATTAGCTGTGTTTTAGTCTGCTCATTTTCTTTGGATGCCTAAACTGATACTTCTGTTTCTAAACATTCAGCTGAAGTTTTAAATTACTGATTTTTTTTATTTGTGGGGGGCAATGCCCTCCTTTGCCTCCCTTGCTAGCTGCTCTTATGGTGTGTGAGACAGGCAGAGGCAGCTTCTCATAATGTTGTATTATGCCTTTGGGGAGTGTGCATCAAGGGTAGTTGCATGACTGAGATGGAAATCATATTGACATAGTCCATTGACATCAATGGGATTTACTACTCTGAAAGGGATGAGAATAGCTCTAAATGAGTCTTGTGTTCTGTAGAATGTGAAACAGCTTGACAATGATGTCTACATGTAAAAAACACATATTGGGTTATTTCTGTAAAGTCTATATTGGTCATGTAGGCTTGGGCAGGGCTTGGAAAACTGTCATTTAAGAAGAATGAATATAGTAATACACAGAAGCTATCCATAACTGAACACTGGTTGCATTATTAAGGAGTCCCAGAGCATTATCCTACCACTGCTTAGTTAAGGATGGCTTACACACTTCATTGTATTTATTCTTCTTAAATGTAACTTTGCCACATCAGCTATTTTGGTCTTTCTTTGGACAAATGAACAGAAGTATCATTCAGTCCATATAAGACATAGGCTGACAAGGAAGTAAAGTTTTGGCTTTTCCTTCCTTTTCTCTAGGAGGCAATTCCATACCATCTGGCTACCTCTCCCATTCTGTCAGAGGGGGCAGCCCTCATGGAATTACAGATGAAGAGAAACTCTGCAGACAGGATAAGAAACATAGATGCTGGTGTTCCTTCTCAGCTGCCAAATGCTGCTTCTCCATCTGCAAATGAATCCACAGCTGCTGGCGGCTCTGTGAAGAAAAGGAGGAAACGAAGAAGGAAATCTACCCACAAAATTGACACTTCAAAAAGAGATGAAAATGTAGATACCAGTGAAGATGAAAATGTATTCACTATAGAAATTTCTGATGAAGAAAATGAACTGCTAGACAATACAAGGTACTGATGGTGATTAAAATAATTTATTCAGAGATACAGTGGAGCCATCCTAACAGCATGCTGGAGATCCATGGATCTGACTCACAAATCACCATGTTCTATTTTATTAAATGATGGTGTGTGCAGATGGACAAGCTCATGCGTCCACACTCATGTTGCCACCATTGAATTATATGAGGCATAACTGTCTGTGTTTTTTGCCATTTGTGTGTGTGTGGAGGGGGAACAAACCCTCATTGATGGGAAGGATCCACTGTATTAATGCTATTTTAATACGTAGCTGTAAAAAGGCAATGAATAATTAATTCTTCACTTTTTGTGCAGTACACTTAACAACTTTGTGGTCCCACATATCATTAGGTATGCTAGATAGGATTACTGAGTGTTGCAGCCCAACAACATTTGGAGGGTCTCATGTTCCCCACACCTCAATTATAGGACATCTATAGATACCAGATTTTATACAGGTAGACATTCCATATCATATCAGTCAAATTAATTTATGGAATTTATTTTGAAGGTTAAGACTTGATTTAAAAAATCAGATTTAGAAGAAAACTGAAATTAATTTAAAGGAGGTAGCAATTCTGCTCAGTGTTCTTAGCCAGAATGGTTAGGGACATTTTGGAAATGTTAAATTTCTTAGTGCCAAAAATTCTAACTGCCAGGATTCAGTGTTTCAGATCTTTTTTTTTTTTTTTTTGGCATGCATCTGGATTTGGCTATTGCTTTTGATGCAACAGTGGGTTAAATCTAAACTTAATACTACTTACTACAGCCCCACTGAAATCAGTTGAACTGAATGTAGTGATCACTGACTTCATGTCATTTTAAATTCCATGGGGTTACCCTTAAAATCATACTCCTCTTGGCTTTAGAGAGATCTTGTAGCATCTTTGAGTAAAGAAAGGAGTTGGCAGCATGAGCTTTCATAGACTAAAGTCTACTTCCTCAAAAGCATTTGGTGGAGTGGTAAGCCAAGGACAGACTTCCTCTTGGTTTGTTCATGTGGTATTGGTAGCAGCAGAGTAGCATTGCACAGTGACCATGGGTGCTGTGGTGACCAGGGGAGACAGTAATGGATGTGGCTTGGGAACTAGGAGGACAGCTTTCTTTGGTGACAGAGACAGCTTTCTCTGCCTTCCCCACTGCTGGAAAAAGTGTAATATGCCTGCTGTACCAGCATAAAGCACAAAAATGGTTCTGGTCAATGTGTGACTTAGGGCCTTTGCAGACTGCCAGAAATAGTGCAAATTGAGTCCACTTTAACTGCCCTAACTCAGGGCCTTTGCAGACTGCTAGAAATAGTGCAAATTGAATCCACTTTAAGGGTTAGGGTTAGGGAATCATGGGAACTGTATTTTATTGTGGCACCAGAGCTCTCTGACAGAGAAAGCTTAATGCAGGGGTAGGCAACCTTTCCCCTTTAAGGGCCGAGAGACTTCAGCTCCCAGAATCCCAGGAGCCATTGGCCAACATGGGACTATTGGCCAACATGGCTGAGGCTTCTGGGAGCTGAAGTCCCTCGGCCCTTAAAGGGGAAAGGTTGCCTATCCCTGGCTTAATGTCTCAGAAAAAAACCCAATTCCCATGATTCCCTAGCACTAACCCTAACCATTAAAGTGGACTCAATTTGCACTATTTCTGGCAGTCTGCAAAGGCCCTCAGTACTAGGGAATCATAGGAACTGTAGTTTATTGTGGCACCAGAGTTCTCTGACAGAGAAAGCTCAATGTCTCAGAAAAAAATAAAATTCCCATGATTCCCTAGCACTGAGCCAGGGCAGTTAAAGTGGACTCAATTTGCACTATTTCTAGCAGTCTGCAAAGGCCCTAAGTCTGGATCCAACCCTTTGGGTTTAACATTTCATAAAGTAGTGTGAGGGCATAAGTATTATCCTTGTATTGTTGTAATAGTACTCTAGTAGTACTCTAGTGATCAACCGAGATTCTTTAAAACAAAGAAAAAACTTCCCTTTTTCATTTTGTTTATCCTCAGAACTTCTGTCCCTGATCTGTGTAGGGATGACGTATTTGAGGTAAACTCCTCTTCAATCAGTGTACTCTCTCATCCTCATTCAGATGGAGAATGGTCACCCACACAAAGGTACAGTATATGTTATTGGAATAAGCTTAAAACCTCCAACAAGGTCAAGCAGTATACAGCAGCTGAAGGGAAAAAAGTTCCTCTCTCACTTCTAGTTTTCATGTTATGATTAAGTATCTTAGGGTGCACACAGCCTCATTCTATATAACTAGCCACTCTGAGATACATGGAGGACTCAATTAAAGGATTGTTGTTTTTGTGTGTCTTCAAGTCATTTCCAACTTATGGCAACCCTAAAGTAAACCTGTCATAGGGTCTTCTTTGCAAGATTTGTTCAGAGAGGGCTTTGCCTTTGCCTTCCTCTGAGGCTAAGACTGTAACTTGCCTAAAGTCACCTAATGGATTTCTGTGGCTGAGCATTGATTCAAACTCTGGTCTCCAGAGTTGTTGTCCAACACTCAAATCATTGTGTCACACTGACTCTCACTACATGGTTATATTTGAATATATGTAAAAAGCTGTCTTCATATCAAAAGCAATAGCAAAAGAGGCGATCTGAAGTTGAATATCAGAGTAAAAGTGATTCTTTGGTTCTTGTGACTTAGGAAATCCAGGTTGAGGTCCCCACAAAGCCATGAAATTCACTAGGTGAACTTAGGCCAGTCACTCTTTGGGGGGTTGCAGACTGCCAGAAATAGTGTGAATTCAGTCCACTTTTAGGGTTAGGGTTAGAGTTAGGGAACCATGGGAACTGTATTTTATTGTGGCATCAGAGTTGTCTGACAGAGAAGGTTCAATGTCTCATAAAAATAACAGTTCCCATGATTCCCTAGCACTAACCCTAACCCTAAAAGTGGACTGAATTCACACTATTTCTGGCAGTCTGCAACCCCCCTTTGTCAGCCTGACTTTTCTTGTGGGACTGTTGTGAAGATAAAAGTTGGGAGGAGGAAATCCATGTGTAATACCTTGCACTCTTTAGAGGAAATTCAGGATGGAAATGTAACTAATAAAGGTCTGGAACAGACAGCCCTTTAAAGCCACCATCTGGGTGGCTTTGGAATGTGGTGTTTAGACATCGCACGTTCCAGAAGTCAGACAGCTGCACAGACATGGGTAGCTTCAAGACGCTCTGGAGGTGTGGTGTTTATACACCACATGTCGCTGGAGCATCTTGAAACTGGCTTCGGGCTTCTAGCCCAAAAAGGAGCGGATCTTTTCTGCTCCTTTTTGGGCTGGCTTCAAGGTAGATTGGGGCTGCAGCCTGTGGTTGCCGCAGCCCTATCCATCTTCAGAAGGGTTGGCTTCAAGCTACCCCTTCTTTCCAGTCTGTTCTGGCTCAAAGTAAGTAAATAAATAAGTCTTTTTTCTCCTGACACTGTTCTAAAGTGAAAAATGTGGAGGAGGGTGTGCTTGTACATATCAACATGTAATGGGACATTTGAGCACTTAGCGTTAGGTTGAGACTCAAAATTTTTCTTCTTCACTGTTAATCGTTAGAATAGAACATTAAATCCAGATGGATGAAAATGTGTCAGTAAGAATAGGCTATATTGCTTTGAGTGTGATCCTACAAATGGAGACTACCAGAGCTTGGAAAAGTTACTTTTTGGACTATAACTTCTAGACCCAACCAGCTTATCTTCTGGCCATGTTAACTGGAAGACCCTGGAAGGTGAAGCCCAAAAAATAACTTTGGAAGCTCTGACTCCTTACATATGTTTTTGGATCTAGTGAGACAGATATGTGAATGCAACAGAGCTCCTAAAGGTAAAGATAAAGGTATTCCCCATTGACAAGGTTGTCAATTCGCATCCAACCATAGGGGATGGTGCTTATCTCCATTACTAAGCCAAAGAGCCAGCATTGTCAGAGACTACTCTGTGGTCATGTGGACAGAGCTCCTATCTTGTCACTAATGGAAGAATAAAGAACATGACATGATTAGGAATCTCTGCCTTTCATAGCACCAAATTCACATGTGTGACTTCCAGCTGTAATCATGTTATGTATGGAAGGGTGAATATGGAATAATGTTGCTTGCAGAAATGTTGCTTCAGAATTTTTGTGCCAGGAGAAGCTGGTGTGTTTCCTTGATGCTGATTACTGCTACCCCTACATAAATGATGCCTGAAGTGCTTCCAAACGGTGGCAAAAGCTTTTGTGTACAGCAGGATCTCTGAACTGTACATTAGAGGCCATTTTCCAGTTAGAGGCCAAACAATATAAGCATAGGATTTTTTTTAATGCAAGACAATTAAACATTGTCATCCAATTTTGAAACACGATTTTATATAACTTAAAACATGCAGTTTTATGATCACATGTTTAATCCAGCACACTCTTTTCACTGAAGAAATGCTAAGTATTCATGGAGTATATTTGTCTGAGAGATAGATAGATAGATAGATAGATAGATAGATAGATACATAGATAGATACATAGATAGATAACATGCCTGATTGTTCACTCTGATATTTGCATGTCAACTGGCTCCTTTTCTTTTCTTTTCTTTCAATACTCTGACATGTCACACCAAGAGAAACTGTTCTGCTTCCTTGGTGCTGATTACTGCTTTCCATATGTTATAAATGATTGCCTGTTAAATTTACAACCAAATGCGAATGCTTTTGTGCAGAGCACTTGGGTGGCTTTCTGAACTGTATTCTGCTTTCCTGGATACTTCCTTATGGTGGTTCTGTATTTTGTCATTTAGAAACTCCATTCTGTTTAAACTGAAGTCTTTCTTTTCAAGTGACCCTATGAATGCTCCATCAGCACATGTTGATTGGCACATGTGATGGAATAATGATACCTATTCTTTCTCTCTTTTACTATACATTGCACTGACCAGCAAACCTAGAACATGTACAGGGAAGTCCTCTCATCTCACTGTTCCAGCAGAGGGAGGCTTATCTAGTTCTTGTCCTCACCAGTCTTCTCATTATCCTGCTACACACAGGTAGAACAGCTACTCTCCCACTTTATTTGGAATGGTGATTAACCCTTTTAATATTTTTAATAATATACAAACTTTGTGGGACTTATCAAACTACAGCTTATGACTAACCCAGTTAATTGGCTAGAAAAAAAGGGGATAGTGCTCCATTTACAGGCTCCCTGTTTCCTTGGCCTTTCCTTCTCTGCCAAACTGTAACTGGAGTCCTTTCTAGCTGTAAGCCACTATTTGCCAATTCTTTTCCTTTGGGTTAAAAAGCTGCCTAGCTAATACTAACCAAAGAAGTAAGTTTAACCAGTGGTTTTAACAATATAGTGTGTTATAATATTTATCTGCAGTTGCTTATGTTGAGGATTTGACTTATGATTTGAATTTCAAAGAAGTTTGACTGCTAGTACCTATAACCCTCACAATTTATCACACACATGTGAAGTGATGACGTACAAAATGGATCTAAAAAAAGCAAATTTTTTAAAAAGAAGAGGTGAAGTTAACCAGAAGTCAGAGTTGCACAGAAATGCTCAGGATGTCAGCCTCAGTGCAAATGACGAGTTTGATCAAAATAACTCTGGAAATAGCTGTTCCAGAGCAAAATATGCAGAAATATGATATCTGTTTGTATGAGTTGACAAACTGGATTCAGAACCTTACTGTGATCTTCATTTTGGTCCCATTAGGTAACACATCAAGTTTGGTGACTTTGGGATCAGGCATGTGGATTTGTGTAGCATCACAAACAGACAGACAAAGACTTGGAATCACAGTATCAGGGTGACTGGTAGATCTGCCTCTGTTGTGTGTGTGGGGTGAGTTCAGATTTTACTGTCGCTCTTCCTGCAGTTGCTTTGAGTTGAGTGGAAGCCGTGCCAGATCCTAGTTTAGCATCTGCAGAGCTCCCATTTAGATCGGAGCAGCTACAGGAGGAGTGGCAGTACAATCCATAGTGGATTTTCTGGTCCCAAGTTGGTGGATCCATCAGTGGCCCCAGGATTTTGCCAAGAGTTTCTTGAAGGCATTGAAGTCTTTGATACCTATATGGTGCTCCTTTATCTTCCTGGCCTTTCCCAAACCTTCAGTGAAGGAAGGCAGCTCTGCTTAAGCATGAGCCACCTATATCTGAGTGTACATATTGGGGTGTGCCTGTGCATGCTGTGCATCAGATGAAGAGAGTGCAAGAACCCACTGTGAGAATCAGGGGCCATGTCTGCATGGGCCAAATACCATGTCCTCTCCCTGTTCTCATGGCAAGTAATCTGGCCCAATTTCTGGTTCTGGTGCAAACATTTCAGATGATGTCTGGCCAGTTCAGCACTGAACTTGCTGTATATCCCTCTTGTTGTTATCATGTGCCTTCAAGTCATTTCTGATTTATGGAGACCCTAAGGCGAAGCTATTGTGGGGTTTTCTTGGCAAGATTTCTTCAGAGGAGGTTTGCCATTGCCTTCCCCTGAGGCTGAGAGCATGTAACTTGCCCAAGGTCACGCAGTGGGTTTCATAGCCAAGCTGGGAATCAAACCTTGGTCTCAGAGTGATAGTCCAACACTCAAACCACTACGCCACGCTGGCTCTCATACTCCCCTTACACTGATTTTAAAAAATCTCACCTTTGGTTCTAGTTCTGGTTCTTCCATCCTCCAACCACAGATTCCCCATGTTGAAAGTTAATGTATAGAAATTTATTCTTTCCCATCATATTCTGCCGAAATAAAAATATTCCTCTGAAGCATAGAAAATGGCCAGGCTAATTATAAGGCAGTAGTGCTTTTCAGTGAAAATTAGTTTAAAAGTTCATGGTTGTGCTAAATAACATAGGAGAGAACTGAAACCCAGTCCTGAGGCTGCTCAGCTGTACAAAATCCAGTCATTATTGCTAACAAATGAAGGCTACCAGAAGGCAAGTCACTGGTCTGTTCTTCCCTTTGTAGAGCTAGTGGAGGAAGCTCCTATATACCTTTTATTATACAGTACTTTCATACACTGAGGGGAAATCAGCTCTTTTTGCTTTAGATACCAGTGGCCTTGACCACTGTCATCAGAGACAAGAAAGGTGTGTTTTCTCTTTCTCTTACTTTTCTACCATCAGGCAAAGATATTTTTGTTTAGACAGGCCTTAGGCATTCAAGCTGGCTTGTGGATGGAGGGCTTTTACCTATTTGGATGCTGCTGTTGGTGTTCATTGGACATTATCACATGGGGGAAATCCTGTGAGGAAACGGGGGTTTAAACTGAAAATAACCCGAAAAAGGGGGTATATTTTCAGACGACGTCTCATTTAAAAGCAGGTTAATCCGAACAGAAAGTAGTCAGAAACTGCTTCTTTTTATTTTTGGGGATCTTCCGAAAATAAAAAGAAGCAGTTTCTGCCTATTTTCCGTTCGGAGTAACCTCCTTTTAAATGCGCAGGAGGTTTTCACACGGGGAAAGCTGGCTAATTAATTGCTTCCGCTTTTGTGGTAGCACTTTCACTTTAAAGCCGGCTTCTGTTTGGAGCTCCCCGTGTGATAACGTCCATTGTTATGTTTCAATCCTGTTTTTCATTATGTTTATGCTTCTATCATGTTTTATTTTTACTTGGATTTTATTATTGTTGCCTTGAATGCCATTTTTGGCAGAAGGCACAATATCAGTAAAGAAATGGTATGACCATGATGGCTCTTGTACCTGGAGTTTACTGTGCCAGATGGATGCAGGGAGCCTTGAGAAGCTCATGTTTCACCCCTTCTTCAGTCTTCCCACTCATTTGATTGCTGACCAACATGCTTTTTGAACTGTATGTGGGAAAATCTGTATGTGGGTAGAAGGCCTCTTGCTTTAAACAACTTTCAGCTGTTTCTTAAATTTCCTTTTTTACTTTATAACCCCTGCATAGATTCATAATTTCCATTCTGTAGAGTCTATTTTTTTGTGGTTGTTCACTGTCTCTGATTTAAAAGGATTACAATATATTTCTGGCTTTTTATGTTGTAAAGCTAGCAGTCACAGACTGCAATCCGCTATGTCTTCCAGAAAGACATTTGTGGCCCTTACAGAAGGTGAAAGTTGAGAGAAGCCTGTAAGTTTGCACATGAACTGTGAATTGTTGTCTCCTTCCACTCCTGCCCTTTTCATTGCAAAGGTTACATATCCATATACTGTTCAGGCATACTTCCATTAACAAAACCTCAGAGGGTGAAGCTCCTTTTTACAAAGGCTTTTTATGCCTGCTCAGCCCCACTATTTCTCCTTAACCTCTGTCTAGCTGGGAAGCTTTTCTTTTAGCAGCATCAGCATTGAAAGGATAGTAAAGGAAGGTTGGAGAAACACAAACTTTTTGTTTTGGGTTGCAGACCATGTCCACGGTAAATAATGAATTAAACAAAGTTTGAGCAAATAAGGAACAGGATTTTACTCTAGCCAGCTTTGCTGTTGTTATATAGGTCTTTCTACCACAGGGAAGGTAAAATCAGCTGCCCCTAGAATCTGTTATTGAGCATGTACGAACAGCAAAATAAAGAGAAAAGAGGAAAGCACACTGCAGCATGTTGAAAAAAGTGAGAATCATAAGAAAAGTGGAGGCTGGTGAAAGAAAATTATCTCCAGCTGCATTTTGGAAGAAACCTTCAAGTAGTTTCACAAAGTTTTCCTTTTTTATGCAAAGCTTACCTGATTAAAAGTTTGCTGAAGCAAACATGTTGAAGTGCTCATCTTTTTTTGCGATGTAGGAAACTTTCCTGTTCTTTCCTTACTTTTTCTGTCTCTGGCACCAAATCTTCTGTTAAAGAAATATGCCTAGGAACATACCTACCAGGTTAACTGAGGTATGCCTGTACCTTCTACATACCTTTACTTATACCTACATTTCCAGTCTATTAAATGACAGCTTTCATATACCTTTAAATGTATGAAAGAAGACAATTGACCATTAAATAGGAGTAGAATAAATATGTTAGTCACCTTTGAGCCATGTATAAACATGATTGTTAAATTACAAATGCATATTTCAGAAATGAATAGAATTATATATACAAAAATATAGATTGTATCTGCACTGTAGAAATAATGAAGTTTTACAACACTTTTAACTGCCATGGCTCCATCCTACAGAAACTTGGGATTTCTAGTTTTGTGAAGCATCTGAACTCTGGCAGAGAAGGAACAAACCTCAGGATTCTATAGGATGGAACTATAGCACTTAAAGTGGTGTCAAACTGCATTATTTCTGCAGTGTAGATGCATCTTAGGATACATTTTACTGGAAGGAAGGCTTTTACATATTCTCCCAACTATATGTCGGTTTCATGAGGGTAATAAATAGGAACCAAGTTTTATTAAAACCCATGTGTGTTCTTTTACTTCTGGAACAAACAATTATTTTTGTTATCCTCAAAATTTCAGCCAATCTCTGAACAGTGATGGTGAAGCACCATATCATATCTGAAGCACTAAAATTTTAGCTACTATTTATAGAATGCAGACCAGCTGTCTTTTATTAGGGTCAACATAACCAACCAGATATCCAAACAATATTATCAAGGAACCTAAGGTACATTCTGATTAATCATTAAGAATAATGATACTGTTGGGCAATTCCCTTACCAGAAGTGTTTAAAATCTGCATATATTTTACTTAGCCAGTATTGATTCCTGTACCACTGCAGAAACTTTTAATGAAATTTTTCACTTAACAGCAATGCAGGAAGAGAAAAGCAATCTTCTATACAAGTTCTCCATCATTCCTTTTCAGACAATTGGCAACCAGTTGCTTTCCCCCATCCAAACTTAAACTCTTTGCTTTTTTCATTCAGAGATGATAATAATAATAATAATAATAATAATAATAATAATAATAATAATTAGTATTAAATCAGAAAATGGCATCATTCCTTCGGTCTGAATAATCATATGCGCAGGTGCAATTTCAGATACTTATACACTGATCAGCAGGTACAAACCTTGTGTAAAATGATGGGAGCACTTCATTCTTCCAGATCCAGAACATATTTTTGTAAAAGGGTGTTCTGTACAGATGAAGGGATACATATCCAGGGTGAAGTTGCAAAGGAAACTCACTACATTACTGTACTTGTTCTCGATGATACAAGCTCTCTTGATAGGTTCAGACAGGATGTTAAAATGTTGAAAAATGTTTCAACTTCAGGGTGAGAATAAGACAGTGAGCAGTTTGCATGTAGTGGTGGGGAAGGTTGTCACATTTTCCGTAATTTGCACAAAATATTGTAAAAACTTATATACACTCCTTCCTCCACATTTATGGCTTTGACTTTTGTGGCTTTGATTATTCACAGATTTTATTAAAATGTTCTCTCTAGGAATATCTAGGTCCTCCAGCACAACTCTATGGACAACTTTAACCAAAGGTTGCATTGAAGGACCTAGAGTTTCCTAGAGAGAACACTTCACTAGGCATTGGTAGCTCCTCCAACACAATTCTGTGATCAATGTCTGTCAGATGTTGCAGTGAAGGACCTAGAGATTCCTAGAAAGTTGTTCTCTCGGGTAAAAACATAGTGTTTTTGCTATTTGCGGTTTTTCCGCATTCATGGGGGTCCTGTGCCCCTAACCCCAGTGAATGTGGAGGGATGAATGTATTTTCCCTTTCTGAGGCACACACAACAAGCACAGAAGGGATCTCTGGTTGACCAAAAGTGCACAAACAATCCATTCAGTGTTTCTAATTGTTTAAAATCCATGCAATAACAACAACAACAACAACAACAACAATAACAATAATGCAGCTATTGTAGTTCAGCTGCTGTTCTCTGGGTGGAATTGGCTGTAATTCCAAGTTTCGTGACGATCTCACTTGGTGCTCAAAACTAACACTGATCTCTCTGTATGTAGAGAGACCTTGTAGCACCTTTGAGACTAACTAAAAAAAAAAGTTGGCAGCATGAGCTTTTGTAGACCGATCTCTCTTGTAAGATAACATTTATTGCTGGTAGATGATGCAGTGTCATAGCCTTTCAGCTGATGGGGTCAGCATACCTTCTTTGCAGAATGGGACCCCTAAACATTCAATTCAATTCCCTGTGGCTGGCTCACCCTCTGCACTTCCAGGCAAGCCCAGTGGAAGATTGATTTCTAAGGATTATATAACAGGGAAGCAGGAAAGGAAATGAGAATGTGCAGATGTGACCCATCTCCCATTGCAGTAGCTGTGAGAACTGTGCAAGTAGGTGGGTAGCAGTAAAGTCAACTTCCTGAGCTCGCTCCCAGCTACAGATCCTTTCTAAGCCTTTAAACATCAGGCGAAAATGAAACTATCTAGCAAGCCATATTAAATGCAAATTAACCATCTCTGTTCCACTGGACAGCCGTTGTCATTGGACCATGATGTTAATAGGGACTCTTTAAAGCTGGTGGCAGAGACTGTGCTCACTACAGCAATGAAATTTGAGCAATTTATGCCCTTTGCCGAAAAATTGTTCTTGCAGATTGAAAAGTTAGTTAGTTTTGAGACTAAGGGATGATACCTTGCTGTTGGGAGAAACAATGGGCCTTTGCAGACTGCCAGAAATAGTGCAAATTCAGTCCACTTTAAGGGCTAGGGTTAGGGAATCATGGGAACTGTATTTGTGGCACCAGAGCTCTCTGACAGAGAAGGCTCAATGTCTCAGAAAAAAAAAACAATTCCCATGATTCCCTAGCACTAACCCTAACCCTTAAAGTGGACTCAATTTGCACTATTTCTGGCAGTCTGCAAAGGCCCAATATGTGGTTTCTCATTCTGTCAGGATCAACAAGAATTTTCATCTTTTACAGGGTTGCTTATGTTGTAGCTACACTGTGTTCTTGCATTGCCTAAACAGAGTATAATTGCTATTAGTTCTGATTCCACTGTTCACCTATGTGTGTTTGTATTTTTGTTTGCGTGTGTGTAAACAAATGGAAACCAGGCAACAATTCCCTCCTTCCCTCTCAACAGTTCATCTCTACTGTTATATATTTACTTGCTTAAAACATTCCTTTGTATAAATATGCAATTTATTTCTCAGAACAGTAGTAGGTTCTTTGTTTTGTAAAGCTAGTAAGTCATGTGATTTTCAGTGAAAGCCTAGTTCACACATTTCTTTCTTTGCAGTGTGTGTCCTCTGTCTGTCTGCATGTGCAAAAAAAGACACTAAGCTGAATGGGTACTGCAAGTGCCTGGCTCATCCAAAGACCTGGGTCTTTGGGCCAGACTAAACAGTAATCTGTGCACATGGATCCCGGTGCCCTTTTCCTTGGTTCAAGAGCCCACCTGTCTGCCCAACTGTATATGCATATAGCCAATTCACCAGGCAGGCTTTTTCTAGACGCCTATTCAAGTGTTCAGCTTCCATGTGGAGTATATGCTTACACAGGGAGAGAGTATGCTGGCATTACATTGTTTTCCATACCTGTACGTAACTTTCTGAATAGGAGAGATAGCTGGTGTTATTCATGAATGTCCTCTGTGTGATTGGGAATGATGATTTTCCAGTATTCCCAATTTCATGGAGCACACCCATGGCTAACATAGACTCTCATCTTCAGAAAATTGTCTCTTGCCTGTGAAAATTGTAACAAAGAATGTGGGACTAGCATTCTGTCCTTTTCATGTCTTTAACTCACAGATTTAGAACACATAAATAGGACTACTGGCTTCCAATAGGTCATTTGAATGAATTACCCTTGGTGGACCTTGTTCCACTGAAGAAGGATTGGGAAAAAGGGAGCATACTCTAACAAATTACCAATTATTGAGCTAGTGTCCTTACGGGAGTTTGTGTCCCACTTAAACAAAGGAAATTCATCCCCATCAAAATGTGTTTAAAATTGTTTTGAGAATTTATGTTGTAGCCAATGCCTAGCCATCCATTAGAAGAGTTCAGTGAGCTTAGGGGGGTTGCAGACTGCCAGAAATAGTGCAAATTGAGTCCACTTTTAGGGTTAGGGTTAGGGAATCATGGGAACTGTAGTTTATTGTGGCACCAGAGCTCTCTGACAGAGAAGGTTCAATGTCTCAGAAAAACAACAACAGTTTCCATGATTCCCTAGCACTAACCCTAACGCTAAAAGTGGACTCAATTTGCACTATTTCTGGCAGTCTGCAACCCCCCCTTAGTTTCAATTGATGGTCCCAATAGCAACCTAGGAGTTTATCACATGGGATGAATCCCATGCAGAAACTAGAATTAAAGTGAAAACAACCCACTTTTGCAGGTTGTTTTTCACATGATGTTTGGGGTTATCCCGAACAGAAATAGAAATAACTCGCAAAAGCGAGTTGTTTTTCACATGACGTTGGTGTCAAGGAGAAATAACACAACATTAATCCAAATGGAAAGTTGCCAAAACCTGCTCCTTTTTCCTTTTGGGAACTTCTGAAAGTAAAAAGGAGTGGGGTTTGGCGACTTTCCATTTGGATTAATGTTGCATTATTTCTTCTTTACCCAACTATGTCTGAAAAACAACCTGCTTTTGCGGGGTTTTTCCAGATTTTTAAATTCTGTTTCTGCAAGGGATTTTAAGCAATTTGCCTCCATGTGATAAACTCCCTAGAATGTGTAGTCAAGACTATAATCTTGCCCTTACATGGATGTATAATCCTGAAAATATATTTGGAGAAGTCGGGATAGCTGGAAATCTTAAGTGCTCTAGTATTATTTTTGGAGTTCTGAGGATCAGAGTTTCATGATGCTTGATATCTAGCCTTTTCATCTCATGTTGTGTGCTTGGCTGCTATCTCTTGGAGTAGGCCTTTATCTTATTATAAGTATTATTTATTATATTATTTAGGTAAGAAATGCTTTTGGCAAGTTTAGCTTCAGATTGGCACTAACATTCTAATCAAAGCACACAACAAATTGGCATGAAGAGGTGTGTTAAAATTTCTCCTCTTTTATCCTATCTTTTCCACTGCCTTACTCTGTTCTCCCCATCCTTCTTTTTTTGCAGCCCTTCAGGGTCCCGTCCTCCCACTCCTAAAAGTGATTCAGAGCTAGTCAGCAAGTCTTTGGAGAGGGGTATTCAGAAGAGTAATCCCCAAATGCATTGGGACTGGGGAGAACTACCTCAAGCCACAAAGGTAAGAGAACCAAACAGAAAACAGGACTATATGTTTTCAAATGAGGCTGATGAAGTATCTAATTTTAATTCTGTTCCTAAGGCTGACTGACTGAAACAGACACAGAGATAGGAGGTTTCAAGTAATATATTTAGGGAGAATTCTGACAAAATGCTTAACCATAGCGTAGTGCAAGTGGGGAGTAGCTTTGGGCCTCCAGATGTTGATGAACTGCTTCATACATTTGACCAGTTTATCTAGGACAGTTGGGAACTGGAGTTTAGTAATATCTTGAAGAACTCAAGTTTTGCAGGCCAGGTTTAGTTTTATGTTTATAAAGCATGAGCATGTGCACTTCTTCCTCCAATCTTTTATTATGGAGTGGCTGTGAAGACATCACAAGCATTTGTTTTCCTTGCACCTTTTTTTTAGCTTGTCATTTTCTGTTAACCATGACAAAGTATGGTTTGTACAAAAGCATTTCAAACTGTGAGCTTAAATCTAATTGCTGGTCTCAAACAGAGTAGACCCATTGAGTGTGTGGAATTTACGTAAGTGTTGATTTTCCAAGCCCTGATTAATTCAACAAGTCTGCTTTAATTTACACACTAGCAATTGGATTTAGGCCCATAGTTCCTAATTCTTGTTTTTTCAGATAAACTGGGTGAAGGGGCAGTGTGGAAGGCAGGAATCAGTTTTCCACCTCTTGACCTCTTTCTCCAGGCCACAGCTCCCCTTGTGAATGCTCAAATACTCATGTTTCCCTGTTTCCCCCCTCCAAAAATGGCAACAGGAAGTGGTGTGACATAGGGCCTTTGCAGATTGCCAGAAATAGTGCAAATGGAGTCCACTTTAACTGCCCTGACTCAGTGCTAGGGAATCATGGGAACTGTAGTTTATTGTGGCACCAGAGCTCTCTGACAGAGAAGGCTCAATGTCTCAGAAAAAAAAAATACAATTCCCATGATTCCCTAGCACTGAGCCAGGGCAGTTAAAGCGGACTCAATTTGCACTATTTCTAGCAGTCTGCAAAGGTCCATAGTCTCCAAGACAAGGAAAGTAATAGCCCCACTATGGTCTGCGCTGGTCAGGTGTACCTCATCTGAAGTACTACATTCAGTTCTGGGGCCTCATTTTAAGAAGGATACAGTCAGCTCTCTGTATCCACAGATTCTTTATCCATGGATTCAACCATCCACAGTTTGAAATATATTTTTTTTAAAATCCAGTAAGCACAACTTTTTATACAAGGGACACTATTTTATTATGCCATTGTATGTAATGGCATAATAGATTATAATCAAATAGATTATATAATTGGAAGTAAAAGATGGCAGAACTCTATACTGATAGCCAAGTCTAGACCAGGTGCTGACCGTGGCACAGATCATGAATTACTCATATCAAAAATAAGAGTAAGACTCAAGAAAAAAACAAAACCAGTGATTATACCAAAATATGATCTAAATAATATCTCAACAGAATTTACTGACAACATAAGAAACAGATTCTCACTACTAAACATAATAGACTGAGAACCAGAGGAACTGTGGTCTGAAGCCAGGGACATAATAAAAGAAGAAAGCAGACAGACACTTTCAATAAACAAAAAAAAAAAAAACAAAAAAAAAAAAAAGAGAGAGAGAAAAAACCATGAATGACAGAAAAAACACTACAGGCAATTAAGAAAAGAAGAGAAGAAAAACAAAAGGGAGATAGGAACAAACTAAGAATTATAAATGCAACAATACAATGGCTTGTGTGGAACAGATGATATTCCAGTTGAACTGCTGCAATCCACATTGAGTCAACTCTAGTGCTAACCAAAATATGTTAACAGATGTTGAAAACAAAACAATGGCCAGCAGATTGGAAGCAATCAATATACATCCCCATCCACAAAAAGGGAGACACAAGAGACTGCAGCAACTATAGGGCCAAAGCACTGATCTCCCATGCAAGCAAAATAATGCTCAAAATTCTGCAACTTTGGGGGGTTGCAGACTGCCAGAAATAGTGCAGATTGAGTCCACTTTTAGGGTTAGGGTTAGGGAATCATGGGAACTGTATTTTATTGTGGCACCAGAGCTCTCTGACAGAGAAGGCTCAATGTCTCAGAAAAAACAAAACAATTCCCACGATTCCCTAGCACTAACCCTAACCCTAAAAGTGGACTCAATTTGCACTATTTCTGGCAGTCTGCAACCCCTATAGACTCCAACCACACATGGAGAGAGAAATCCCAGAGGTTCAAATGGGGTTCAGGCACTAGCGACCACATTGCAAACATACGATGGCTAATGGAGTGCACCAGGAAATTCCATAAGAAAATCAGCATGTGTTTTATAGACTATAGCTAAGCCTTTTACTGCATAGATCATGAAAGCCTATGGAATGCCCTTAAAGACATGGGAGTGCCAACACATCTGATAGTCATGATAGAGGAATCTGTACTCAGGATGAGAGGCTACTGTCAGAACAGAACACAGAGAAACAGAATGGTTTCCAATTGGGAAATAAGGCTGCATCCTTTGACCCTATCTGTTCAATGTCTATGCAGAACATATTATAGCAAGCAGAACATATTATAGCAAGCTTGGACACAGAAGAAAGAGGAGTGAAAATAGGAGGAAGGAATATTAACAATCTAAGATATTCAGATGACACCATAAAACTAGCAGAAAATCTCACAGACCTGGAACACCTACTAAGGAAGATCAAAGAAGAAAGTGCTAAGGCAGGCTTAATGTTGAACATAAAGAAAACAAAAATGATGACCATCGAGGACCTTCACAAGTTCAACCTAGATAATGAAGAAATAGAAATAGTAAAAGAATTCCAATACCTGGGATCAAACATTTATAGAAATGGGGACTGGAGTCAGGAAATCAGAAGAAGACTAAGAATGGGGAAGATGGTTATGAAAGAACTAGAAAAGATTCTAAAATGCAAAGATATACAACTCAGCATAAAAGTTAGAATCATAGAAGCCATTGTATACCATGTATGGATGTGAGAGCTGGATAGTTAAGAAAGATGATAGGAAGAGAATCAATTCCTCTGAGATGTGGTGCTGGAGAAGAGGGCTGAGGATCCCATGGACAACCAAAAGGACAGACAAATGGGTCCTAGAGCAGATCAAGCCGGAAACCTCCTTGGAAGCCAAGATGACCAAACTGAGACTGTCGTACTTCCGACACATCATGAGAAGAGAGGACTCCTTTGAAAAAACAATAATGCTGGGAAAGGTGGAGGGAAGCAGGAAGAGAGGAAGGCCACATGCCAGATGGATGGACTCTGTTAAGGAGGTCACAGATATTAAGGGGTTGCAGGAATTAAGTAGAGCAGTGAAGGACAGAGGGTCTTAGAGATGTCTCATGCATAGGGTCGCCGTGAGTTGAGATCAACTCGAGGACCGTTAACAACAATGTAATAGGATTTGAGCATCCACAGATTTTGGTATCCATGGAGGTTCCTGATGTATATTTTTATCCCTTTGCCTAGCAAGGATTGGATCTCCATGTTACAGAACCCTGTAAAAGAGAACAGACTTGTGGTGAAGATGAGAGATTCTTGGTTTATAATCCCAAATTCATATGACCTTAGTGAATTTACATGATCATTAAGATTGTATGGTTTTCCCAGTCCATCCCAATTACATATTCTGGTCAGAGCCCTGGATCAGTGCCACAGGATAGATACAGCCATTTTTTTTTAAATAAAAAAAGTGTATCCACAAAAAGATTAAATTTAACCCCACTTTCCTTCCACCATGGAACTCAAGACAAAGTATGTGGGAATTCCCAGGAAGACTCCAATCCATAGATATTTGAAACATGACTATGGACGTTATCACATGTGGGCCAGTTTCATTGTTAAAGAGATAATAAAATGGAAATGAAGCATCCCGAAAAAAAAGTGAAAATAGAGCTTAATTACGCAAAAGCTTTTCACACGTAATTACAGTAATAACGGAATTAAGTTAAAAGCGAAAAAAAGACGTTTTTAACTTTCATACACAAGTGAAAAGAACCCATACATGTACTGGAAATGGGTGTGTTTTGTGACAAGACTCCTCCTTTTCCACGGCGAGTCCTGCATTTCCCAGGAGGAAATGTCAGACTGTCCTCCATTTGGGGTCATGTCCTCCTGCACAGGTCCTAACCCTCTTCTGTTGGGGTTAGGACCTCTCAAGAGAGCAGAGGAGGAGGAAGAGGAGGAGGAGGAGGAGGCTGGAAAGGCAAGGCAAGGCAAGCCGAGGCAAGGGAGGGATTGAGAGGGGGAAACTGGAGGTAGCTCCCATGCCCCCCCCCATAAGCCTTTCCCCTTTGTAGGACCTGCAGGGCAGAACTTCATGGTGAGATGGATCTCCAGGTTGCTCCACAAGCACACCCCACACTTGCACCCACATCCCCCCACAGCTGCTGTGAGGGAAGCCTTCTTTCCCCTCCTTTTCCCTCTACCCCAAATGCCAAACTTCTCCTCCGTCCCAAACTTTTTTCTCCTGGGCTGCCTTCCCTTCCCTTCCCTGGCACTGAGAAGGAGCCCAGGACTCTCCCTCCCTGGAGACCCCTCCTCCTCCTCCTCTTGGCCCTCCTCCAGGTTTTAAAAGAGAATTGTCCGTGCGTATTTGCTTTTCACATTACAGTAAATGCGAAATTACTGTAATTTCGCAAATGCATTTCCTCAAAACTACCGAATTTCAAAAGATCTCGGATAACACCAGTTTCTGTCCAGTTTCTGTCCAGTTTCTGTGCGATGTCATGTGAAATCGTGAGGCATAAATCCAGTTTTTGTTTGGGATTTGTGTGGATTAACCAACAGATTTCCCCCGTGTGATAACGTCCTATAAGTACAGCTACTCTCATTAGTGAAAACAAATTAGCTGCAGCTCCTTTTGGAGACCATGCACTCAACAGCAAACTCAGGTTTGTTGCCCCTCCATGTCCGTAGGTTTTTTTTTTTATCTACAGATTCAAGCATCCATGGTTTGAAAATATTCCAAAATGATAAAAATTCTGAAAAACAAACCTTGAATTTGCTATTTTATATAAGGGACACCATTTTACTATCCATTGTATTGAATGGGGCCTGAACATCCACAGATTTTGTTATCCACAGGGGGCCCTGGAACCAGACCCCAGTGCATACCAAGGACTCACTGTATTGTATGAAACAATCCTAAATGTGATTCAATTTGTTACTTAATGACAACTGGGTAGTGTGGCATGAAAGCAAAATTCAGTGTCCCTTTCCTACCATCTCCATGTCCTTCAAACTTTTTTTTTTTTACATGCTGTATTTGATTTTTCCTTTCTAGACCGCTGCTTTGCTCAGGCCAAAAGAACCCAGTACAACAGTGAATGTGAGTCCTTCAGAAAACACACACTTCCGAATCATTCACAGTAATGATTCGGAAGAGCTTCCGAGCATATCTGCCTTAACTGTCCTTGAACAGGACCATACAGGGATAGCTCTGGAAGAAGCTGAGCACCGGAGAGCAGCTGTACCTGAGCTATATGAGCCAGATGTAGACACTTTAGGGGCAGCTGCACCTCCACTCCCTGCAAGTGAAGAAGTAAAACAGGCTTCGACAAGCAAAACAGATTCTCCCTCCAGGAAAAAAGGTATAAATGGCTTTGCTTTTCATGTTGTCTGGGCGCAATTTAAAAGCAAAATAATATACTTAGGGATTATGAAAGTTGAAACAATTTGTAATTGGAGAAACAAATTGACTATGGTAGAAAGAAAAGTACTGGTGAGAAAGCAGCTTGCCTTGTGTGGAAACAGCAGCATGACCTTGGCCTTTCACAGAGAGGGAAAAAAAAAAAAAAGAGAGGAAGGTCTCTTCCTCAGATTGAACCTAGGTTGCAACCTAACTTTAGGGATGGTGAACCTCCAGCTGCAGGCTAAATGCAAAACTTTCTAGGTTGCATCATTTCACTGGTTTCATTCTGGATTATTGATAATTCCTTACTACAGGGATGAGATTGGCTTGGACTGGATCTTCAGGTCAGGAGGTGAGGGAGATGTGACCACACCTCCCAGTGTCATCTAGCTAAGGTGCTGCAATGAGCTTCTCACCTGAGACCTGGCTTTGGTCCTTCCTCACTTTTCCCATGCAGATCAAAGTGAGGTGTGCTCACCTAATGCTCCAAGAGCCATCTGGATCCCATGGTTGGGATTCAACTGAAGCACAGGCATGTTTTCCTCCCATCTTGCCTTCCTTGCCAGCCACCCCTCAACATTACTCACTGATTTCTCACATAGGAAGACTGAAACTGAAAATGCTCGGCTGGCTGGAGAGACTTCTCACTTCTGCAAACTATATTTTTTGTTCATCTTGTTTCAGGAACTTATGGGTTCTCACATTCCAGCATACCCTCCCATGCTTACCTCAGCATAAGTGTGGTCATGTGCTGTGCAACCATATTTCATAAAAACTGATGTGTACTCAGCTCACAGTGGAAGTGAAAGTTTTTTCACCATCTCAGATGGCATCACAGGATCCAAGCCACTTCTTCTATATAAGCTGTTTTTGTCTGTTTGCTTTGTGACTGGGCTACTTGAGAGACTGCATCATCTCAAAAAGAATTGTACATCTCCTGTCAAACCTCTTTGATCTTTAGGAGATGTCCTTTTTGTGGTGTCATATGTTCTTTCAATCAGTTTGGAGTCCACTCAGAAAAGGACATTTAGTGTGCCTGGACCCTTCAAAACACCTTTCCCCTGGTTTTCAAGGGTTTGGGGCATGCTAGAAATATTTCTTGTCACCCAATTTTTTCAAGATTAATTGTATTGATCACTGGTACTGCTAGTATTTTCATCTATCTCTTTCTATTCCTGTCCATATGTGGTATGTATACATCATTAAAGATGTACGGTAGATATATTGATGCAGATTTTAAAAATTATTTTAGATGTATGTTGTGTATGTTTTTATTTCATATCACTGTAGAATTTTTTTCCAAAAAGAGTACAGGTTGAGTATCCCTTATCTGGAATTCCAGAATCTAAAATACTCCAAAATCTAAAATTGTCCACATGGGTGTCTGAGATAGTGATGACTTTGCTTTCTGATGGTTCTATGTACACAAACTTTGTTTCATGCACACAATTATTGAAAATATTATGTATAATTACCTTCAGGCTGTGTTTATAAGATATATACAAAACATAAATGAATATCATGTTTACACTTGGATCTAATATTGGGTCTATGGGCAGATATTCAAAAACCCAAAATCTAAAACACTTCTGGTTCCAAGCATTTCGGATAAGGGAGACTCAACTTGTATGTATATTTTATTCAATCAACCAATCAATAAATCTATTTGCTGTAGTTTGCTGAAGTTTGCTGTAAATTATTCAACTTCTTGTAACCTCTTGTTTGGATTACTGCAGTGTGTTGTTATATGTGGAGCAGCTCTGAGAATAGTCTAAAATAAGGAAGCCTATTTGTGAACCAATTGGACCAATGCAATCATATCAGTTTATTAGCATCTAGTTCATTTCCATACCCAATTCAGAAGGCTTTAATTGTTTAAGCCCTTAGTGGCTCCGGATCAGGTTACTTGACAGATCAGCTTCTGCTCCAGAATTAAAGTCCTTGTTTGAGGCTCTTCTTTTGGTGTCTCTGCTAAAGAAGGCAGGGTAGATGACTACGAGAGCCAGGATGGGGCAAGTCTTCTTAGTTAAAACATCTCCGTTATAGAATGCCTTGGGATGATGATGCCTACAGAACATTGTCGCTTCTTCAACACCAGAGCTTTTGATTTCCCCTGATTTCTTTACAAAAATATTTAGCAACTTATAGACTGTTTGGATGTTCATGTATTTATAGTGATGGATCTTCTTGTATTTGTTTTTTTAAATAATATAATTGTCGGTGCTATCATGAACTCTGTTGTATTGATGTTATCTTCTGCTGTTGATTTTTGACATTGGCTTGTGTGGTTTTATGCTTCTGTTTCCACATTTATTTTTCATTAACTTTTATTGGCAGTTGCTCAGATCACCTTTGTTATTGGTTGTTATTGTTGGTTTCGCTAAGTTGTGGTACATGTTTCTGAGGGAGGATAGGCTCTGTTGGGACCTTTTTAAATCAGTGTGTTTTAAAATTTCTTTTTAATACAGTAGCCTTTTAATATACATTTAAGTGCATTTTAACTTTAAAAATAGGCAAGAAGAATCAGTAATTTCCTTTTAAAGGGGGGAAATACTTTTAGAATAGTTCACAGTATGTTAACATTGTTTGTGCATTCCACAGATAAGCGGAACCGGCATCTTGGTGCTGATGGTGTCTATTTAGATGACCTCACGGACATGGAGCCAGAGGTTGCTGCACTCTATTTTCCTAAAAAGTACGTAATAATTAGAATTTACAATATTATCTTCTGTAGACATAGCATGTTGTATATGCTTTTCTTTCCTTTTTAAAGATTTCCCCCTGTTGCAGGTTGTTGTGCCCAGTTAAACATATCTGTGTTACTGTAGTGCTCCCTTGGAATTGTGTAATCTGACACAATAAGTTGCCTTGAATCAGTTAACAAAAACTAAATGTTTCTATTTCATATTTTCAATGTTTTTTAAACATTACTTTGTTAGGAAAACAAGTTGCAGATTAGCAAAGGAAAGATACAGGACAACAAATGGCAACCTTTGATCATGAAGGACTACATAAGAAATATCAGGCATCACATTTTCAGATTTACATCTGTAGCCATAATGTCTGTCAATATAGCTTGCTTAAAGAATAATGGATGCCTGGCTCTAATAAGCGTTTATGATCTATCTAAACGAAGCTCAAGTGTATAATATACTGTATGTTGTCCAGTCCTGATAAATGGAAATGCCAAAAGCACCAGAATGAATCTTAATGCTATTGGGCCCATTCATACTACAGAATTAAGCACTTTTATTCTACTTTAATTGCTATGGTTACATCTTGAGGAATCCTGAGATTAGCATTTTAGGGAGGGGCATTTGAATTCTCACCCAGAATGCTCCTCTGGCACCTCTCACCAAAGTATAAGTGCCATAGGATGCAGCCATGGCAGTTAAAGAGGCACTGTAATTGTAGCATATGAATGGATCCTTTCTGCTGGAGCTTTAAATACAAAAAACTGTAAAGCAGACTTCCTCAACCTTATGTGTCCTAGATGTTTCAGACGTCATCTCCTGTCAACCCTAGGGTCAGTGGTCAGAAATGTTGGTGTCTCAAATGTCTCAAGGGCACCAGGTTGGGAAGGGCAACTGTAGAGAGATTCAGCATGACAGCTAGTAGAGCTTCTCTACTAAGTGACTGGGAATATGATACAGGTTTAGTTGTGTAAGATGAGGGAAATGTATGAGCAGTGTGGATGAAAAGGAAGAGCAGTATGGATGAGAAGAAAGAAGATTCAAATAATTCTTCTTTTGTCCTTAGTGGTGATAATATCACCCACTTGAAGAACACGTCTGAAAATGGATCCCGCTCGGCGAATCAGTCCCCTCAATCAATCGGAAGCTCAGGTGTTGATAGCGGTGTAGAAAGTACCTCAGATGGAATAAGAGATTTGCCGTCCATTGCCATTTCACTTTGTGGAGGACTTGGAGACAACAAAGAAATATCTAAAGGTGTGCAACAGAACTCCAAATGGCTTAACATTTTGTAATCATGTCTTGCTTTTAAAAAAAATACTCTAATATTTTCTGGAAAATTATACAGTGACCTCTTGTGGTTGTGGTATGGTAAGGCATGATTTAGCCTGTCATAATAAAAATAAAAACGAAAGCACATGCTATGACAAATACAGGTTGAGTCTCCCTTTTTTTGACTTGAAATACTCCCAAACCCAAAACTTTTTAAATGATTGGCTGAGATAGTGACTCTGATTGCTCTCGGATAGTTCAATGTACACAAACTTTCAGTGCACAAAATTATTAAAAATATTGTATGAAATTACCTTTGGGCTATGTGCATAAGGTGTATATGAAACATAAACTAATTTTATATTTACACTTTGGTCTCATCTCCAAGATATTTCATTATGTACACATATGCAATATTCCAAAATAAAAAAAAAATCTGAAATCCAAACCTCTTCTGATCCCAAGCATTTCAGATAAGGGAGACTCAACCTGGAGTAGTGAAAGAATGGTGCTGACTCAGCTGTATATTTCAGCATTAGTTTGGTCAATTATTTGCAGTTCATGTGTGTTTTCATTTCATTTGTCCTCCAAACAGAGAAGTTTTTGGAACAAGAAGTCACATATCAGCAGTTTGTGGACAATCCAGCTATCATTGATGACCCTAACCTAGTGGTGAAGATTGGAAGCAAGTAAGTAAAACTCAGCATGAGGAAACATATATATTTTGCCAGAAACAGCATCCAAGTGCACTTGATACCATTTTCATCTTGGCAGCTGTTGTGGTAATCTGACAAAGATTTGGAGTTCTGGAGCACTCTTAATCTTATTCTCAGTTTTTATAGTGAAGGCTCATGGTGGATTTAGTGGAATGTTTTTGTACTTTTGTATCTGCATTATAAATATTTGCTGACCTAGCTCAAGGCATGTAATGTTTTGCAGATGATAACAAAGGTATATAAACTTTTCTGACCCTCTAGATACTACAACTGGACAACAGCAGCTCCTCTCCTGCTGGCAATGCAGGCATTCCAGAAACCTTTGCCAAAGGTGAGATTGTCTAAAGAAGCCTTTTTTGGGGAAAAGAAGAGCAGGTACATTTGTTGAACAAGAAATCAATGGCCATAGGTATTTGATAGTATTGAACACAATCAATGACTCATTCTGGGGTGTCCCCCATCCAAGCTTTTGCTTCCTTGAATTCTTGCTTGAGTTATACTAAACCATTATGTGGGGCAACGTGGTCCTGTTTCTTTCTTTTTCCAGTAGTCTTTTTGTTCTTGGTCTTGGGATTAGCAGAGGATTGTCCTTTTACATACTCATGTTTGGTTTATTTAATATGGGTTGATCACTAGGACAAAATATAAGAATTTCTTTTGTTGAATTGTAGTTGAAATTACATTTCTATTTGCAGGTTCTTCCAGTTTGTTTGATTGAATTTGGGCATTAGGTTTGCAATATCAAGTGCTTATGTATGTCAGTGTTTGTTTTACTCTGGATGCTGCCAGGATGGTAACCATCACTTTCTAGAATCTATAATTTGCCTGAGATTGAGCCAATTGTTAGCAGTGATTTTACTTGCATTTGCATAGCAAACCTTTAGGACTGAACAGTTCATCTTAACAACTGAACATCCTTTTCATAGGCAGACAACCTTGACTGATGTGTTTAGAGTACAGTGGCCTTGTCAACTCTGTGCTGTAGTTGGATGGTAGAATTGGCTTTTTAGCCTTCCTAATAACATCTTTCAGTAGAAAGAAGGATTGGAGTTTAGCATCTCGTGGTCAAAATAACTATTAGAGTAATTCCAGCTTGAAAATGGAATAAACTTTACAAGACTTATTTATATCCAGCTATTAACATTCCCCTTGTTTATGGTCCATTTACAGTGAGCATAGTTTGATAATGACACCCAGCTAGGTCAAGATAGTTCTTGGGTTGCTTAGCATTTGAAAAACTTATGGAATCACTGGCATGCATTATTTTCCTTACTACTGAAGGGAAGGTGGATCTGAACACTGCAGAAACATTCAGAGATCCAACCATAAAATTTCAGGCTGTGACATTTTCTGTGATAAGAATATATCTACCAAGAGATAGAAACTTTTGACTGGTCATAATTGGGAAGGACCCTTAGCTATTATAATAGCTTCGTGCTATTAGCAGTGCCGAATCTGGATTTGCTGGAGCCTTGTGCTGATTTATGCTCCAAAGCCATGTGCCATATTCCTTCCTGTACCATTGCTTAGACAAGGCTCTTTCATTACTTGGACAGTGATACACAGGACAGTGCACATTATTTGATTTGTCCAAACTGTTACTGTAAGCCAGAACTGGGGAATGTTAGTCTGTTTAGAAAGTGGGTTCTAATAAGCCAGCCCTAGTCAGTATAGCACAGGGGTAGGCAACCTTTCTCCTTTAAGGGCCGAGGGACTTCAGCTCCCAGAATCCCAGGAGCTATTGGCCAACATGGCTGAGGCTTCTGGGAGCTGAAGTCCCTCGGCCCTTAAAGAGGAAAGGTTGCCTACCCCTGGTATAGCAGATGTTTCAGGATGATGAGAGCTGTAGTCCAAAAATACCTGGAACATCAAACGTTCCATAACATTGCTTCACCTGGCCTGTGAATGTGAGCAGACTCCTTGGAAAAACTGTAGCAGTGAAAATGGTGAAAGAAAATCTGGAGAGTTCTGTCTATGCGTTTTGCAGTGATGGTCCATTCATACATGCAGGTCATTACATGGTGGTAACATTCTTCACATAATGAACATTCACATGTGCATCAGCTCAGATATTTTAAAACAGGGATGGGCCAAGTTATGTCATTGGGTTGCCACTCCCATCGTTCTTCACCATTGACTCTGCTGGCTAGGGCTGGATCAGAATTGCCATACCAGCTGAAGGGCTGAAATTTGCCTACTTCTGTTTTAAAATATTCCTCTTTTAGAAAGTCAAATGGTTCAAAGTGAATTTGAACACATGCAACTTTTATTTTAACTGTAGTTATACTCACAAGTTAATTCTACCAATAGTGGCTTAAATTTCAGAATGGAGGTACATTTCCAAATACTTTATGAAAACAACTCTCTTTTTCTTCATCAATAAGTGACTAGTGTAGTGGAGACTTGGGAATCTTGTATGTGTATGTGCCTTCAAGTCACCTGTTGACTTATGGTGACCCTATGAATTTCATAGGTTTTTCTTAGGCAAGGAATACTCAGAGGTGGTTTTGCCAGTTCCTTCATCTGAAATATAGCCTGTAGCACTTGGTATTCATTGGCGGTCTCCCATCCATGTACTAAGCAGGGTTGACCCTGCTTAGCTTCCAAGGTCAGATGGGATCTGGTGCCTTGAATACATCTAGGCTGAGCACTTGGAAATCATAGAAATCCTAAAGTTGGTTTTATTATACGCTTTCATCTATTTCCACTGCTGAGTAGCTTTCAGGAGACACTGACTCGCTCATGTTGCTAAGTTTCATTATAATTTAAGCGAGGACATCTTGCTCACCTCTCTTCCTTACCAACAAAACCCTTTTATGATTTTTATTTTTTTTTAAAAAGCTGACAAATAGAGACTTCTTTCTCCTCACTCTCCTAAACATTATACTAATGCCTTATTATGCTTTTTTTGTTCCCATTTTTATTTTCTATTTTTATTTTCAAATTTCCTAAGTGTTCTTGTTTAAGTTATTTCCTCACAGTTCTGGATACCATTAGGTTTTGCTTTGACAAGATTTGCGGCCCACAGCCAGTATGTTTCCTTTGGCTTCTCTTTGCCTGAGTTTAAATTGTGTGTGCTTTGCTTGCTTGTTTTTAAACTTTTGTTTGCATGAGTTATATTACCTTTTTGTTCTGTTCCATTATTTATGTTACCATGCATTTATCACAGGCCACTGTGGATTCTATAATGAGGGATAAGATGCCCAAAAAAGGTGGAAGATGGTGGTTTTCTTGGCGAGGGAGGAATACCTCTATGAAAGAGGTAAGTTTGGAAATGAGATGAACTGAGTTTTCCTTCCAGGTTAGAAGAGCCTGTATTTGGAGATGTATGTACCCCATGTAAACAAAAAGTTAATGTATCTCACTTGGCATTCAGGGGATCCAAATTTGGCATTAAAAATAGAACTTTGAAAACTATATATTTATGCAAATTGCATTTTTGTGCATGATTAATCCTGTATCCTTTGTTGTTTTACTCAGTTTTCTCCACTAGTTCATTGTGAGGAAGTTTTAAAAAACTACACAGAGCACTGAAGCCTAGTTAAAAAATACATTGATTTATAATGTTTCCTCAGATGTTGGTGGCAAATTCTGAAGCACAATTTTCTTTCCTTTAAAAAAAAAAAAAAAAAAAAGTTGAAATTCTGTAGTCAAGCTTAACAATTTGCATGTCTGCATAATAATGACAGACACACAGATCTGCTAATAATAATAATAATAAGCTGTCGCATCTGTGTGAGCTGTCATTTGAAGCGATGGAACCAGATGCTTCCTCATATGTTTCTTCAAGTAGTTTTCAGAGCTGCAAAGCAGAGCTGCCTTGCTGTTCTTGGGCAAGATGCATTTGACAGAGCATTCTGCCTTGAACACTTGCCACCCAGATGCCCCTGGGAAGTTTATTGGCAGGGCATGATAGTGATGGGCATATCCCTGTGGGTATTCTAAGGTAAATTTCTACCGAACTTAGGAGCAATGTAATGGCCTCAGGTAAGCTGGATGGAAAAGATGAGGAATAGACTGTCAGATGTTTTTTTTCCACCAGCAGAAAGGCTGCTGCTGGCACAACGCCCCTTCTTCTCCACACTGTCCTGTGCACACCCTAAATCTGTTCCAGAGGATTGGAGGACCGTGTGGATGCAGGGGAGAATGGGGGAAAACTCAAGTTTCCAAGCAGAAGCTCGCTGGCTTCATATTATCTTTGGCCCACAGATGAGAACAGCTTTGCTCATCCATGCTGTTTCTCTTCCTCTCTGAAAGTAGGGGGAGACAGTGCACTACAGTTTCTCTTCTTCATTCCACCAAGACAGTTCTACAATGTCTGTTGGTCTAATTTGCAGAATCAGCTAGATTTTCATTCATTTTCCTCTTCTTACACTTTCCCCATAGGAGACGAATCCCGTTCAAGGTCTGAGTGGGAAGGAAGAGTCAGACATTACAGACAGGTACCGACATTTTCTCTTCTGCTCTTCAGTTTATGGAGTGCTTTAGAATTGTAACCCCATTGTCTTCTCAATTTGGCTGAGAAAAGAATGGGCCATGAGTTTCTTAGCTAATTAGGGATTTAAACCCTGTTTTATGTGCATGACTGACAGTCTGCATATATATATATATATATATGACACACACACACACACACACACATTTTTGCATATATATGACACATACGTACATATATATATATATATGCATATATATATGTGTGTGTGTGTATATATATATATATATATATATATATATATATATATGACATTTATACATATATGACACTTAAAAGACACGATAGTTATGGGGTGAAGCAAGATAATTATGGCAGCATAGCTTTGGGCATGAACTTAATAGAATCATTCTGCATCTACTTACAACAGGGCATTTTCACTCAGTGCAAAAAGAATGCTCCAGAAAATTAATTTAAGGATTAAGGTCTATGTGCTATTTGGAATCGGTTTGAGTGATTCTCATCATGGTGAGGGTGGAGCAAGTTTCACTTAAAAAAGAATAGTGTTTGTCTTAGAGCACAGCAGTCTCGGTCATTGTTATCTAGAAACTCTGAAAAGCTTAGCATAGAAGATTGTTAAGGAGGCTTTGCTATCTAAAGTTATAAATTTGTCCTGAGTGTGGGTAGATATACAATTGTTGTTTCTGTGCATGCATACATTTACTCAATATAACCAAGAAGAACCATAGTTTTATTGCCATTGAGGCTGGTGTGTGTTTATGGTCCTGTGGAAAAGCATTACAGTCCTTTTTGGTGCTTGTTCTAATTTTTTTGAGGTAGAAACAAGCAGTATTGAAGTTTATTTATATGTAGTATTTAGAAATTAAATTGTATGCAAAGCAAGGATATATCCTAAGCACCTATTAAAAGAGAACTGGATTATTATTGTTATTGTTGTTGAAATGGCAGTTCCAAGGATTCAAGGATTAATTCCCTAGATTCCAGTAATGAAAGCAGTTAACTTTAAATATTTTGAATACTTGTCTGACTTCTGTGCCAGAAAATAAACCAGGGCTAAATAGCTGAGCTTGCTAGGTATTGTTGACTAAATTTGACCAAGAAGCCAATTCGGGTATTTTTTGACATAGTCATCTTGGAAGACCAGTTGATGTGGTGTTGTTGTTGTAGCTGAAAAACTATAAAGGGGAAAAAATTGAATTGCAAATATTCAAAGGTGGATACGAATGAATATATGAATTTACAAGCAGATTAACATTATTGAGGCCAGTGTGATATTATGATTAGCATTTCCCATGCAGCTACAAAGCTCACTAGGTGGCCTTGAAATTGTTATTATCCCTTGGATTAACCTATCATATAGGGTTGTTGCGAGATGGAAATTTTGTATGCGGCCCTGATCTCCTCAGAGGATAAGTGGTATTCCATTGTAATAAATGGAATAAATAGTGAGTGAGAGTTATAAAATGCATGTTTATGCACTTGGCCTTCAACAGAGCAGTACAGAAAATGAACTCATGCACTGTAATGTATAATGTTTCAGAATCAAAGATGAGTCATCTTCAAGTGATGAAGACCCTAGAACTACAAATCAAGCTTTTGGATCTTTAAGTACGAGTGCCAGTCTCCATCCACTATTGTCTGGAGTAGGTTACAAAAAAAGCCTTAGACTGAGTTCTGAACAACTTGTAAGTTCCTCTTGTGTTTACTATTTGCTGATATATTAGATAATATCTTAACCCACCCCCTTCCCCGGAACTAAATACAGGTATCAACATTTCACATCATTGCCATGATAAGCCATAGTTCACAGGTGGCAGTAATGATTTATAGTATAATCTTGTGTGCGTGTTGTGTCCCTTCAAGTCATTTCCGATTTATGGCAACCCTATCATGGTTTTTTAAAAGCAAGATTTATTTACAGAATGTTTGCTATTGCCTTCCTCTGAGGCTGAGAGCATGTGACTTATCCAAGGTCACCCAATGCATGGCCGAGTTGGGATTACTATGTAATAATCATATTCATAAGGAGACAAAAATTAGTCTGCCAAGCCCAGCTATGTCTTCAATCACAGATAAAGAAGCAAAATAAAGAAAAGAGATTCACAATGATAATTGAAAAATTACATTGTATAAAGCAGCAAAAGTCCCTTGTAAAATAGTGAAATGCAGAATGAAAACCTTCATTCATGGGCAAAGACCTTCTCCAGGGGCACATAAGGGCAGTTTTGTTTGGACTTGCTGTTTCATTTGCATACACAAAGGATTTTGAATTTGAATTGACATTCTCACATTCTCACATACCAAGGGTATATATATGTCTGTCCCTGGCTTCCACTCCACCAAAAGCATCTGAGTAAGTAGACTAAAGTCTACAAAAGCTCTTGCTGCCAACTTCTTTCTTGCATTTAGGGCCTTTACAGACTGCCAGAAATAATGCAGCTTGAGTCCACTTTAACTGCCCTGGCTCAGTGCTAGGGAATCATGGGAATTTTATTTTTTTCTGGGACATTGAGCCTTCTCTGTCAGAGAGCTCTGGTGCCACAATAAACTACAGTTCCCGTGATTCCTTAGCAATGAGCCAGGGCAGTTAAAGTGGACTCAAGTTGCATTATTTCTGGCAGTCTGCAAAGGCCCTCAGTCTCATAGGTGCTACAAGATCTCTCTACATAGTGATTCTACAGACTAACACGGTTATATCTTTGAATTCTGGTTAATGTGGTGTAAGTGACTACACCAGAACTGATGAATGAACAGCCCTCCCCAAGTATATATGGGAAATCATCTGCTATTCACTGAAGCTATTCAAGCTGAAATAGGAATATTAAATAAACTCAAGAATTTTAGTAGCTTCATATGAAAGGGGAAGCTGAGTAGTAGCAAAGTGGTTTGGAGAGAACAGAAGAAGAGGATCTTGACTGGGGGCATGATGTTAGGCATGGTTTTTAGAAAGAGGTGCAAACCTGAAGTGTCTGGCTAACAGGGATTAGCTGATAGCAGTGCCCTGCTTTTGGAAGGCTGAACCTTCAGTTTTCCCAGTGGTTGGATCACAAAAACAAAAGATAGCAGGAGACAAAGGCTGCACAATCTTCAGTGAATTACTATGTATGTTGGAAACTCCAGATGGGGTAAATGTGTTTGCAAGTTATGTTTTTGTTGCTGTAGTTCTCAGGTGGTTTTTTTTAAAATAACCAAAGGATGTTTCTGCTGTCCTGGATTATTTTCTGGCTACTCCTGGCATCTGCTGGAACATTTTATTGCGGCCTTTGAGACACTTTTTAATTCCGAGACACAGTGGAACAAAAAAAAGTATCATTCTCTCTTTTTCTCTTTCTATGTTTTTCAGTTATAGTACATCAGTGAAATGGTACTGTTGCACTATAGCATTATAAATTAAAAAAAATCAAAGAGGAGAATAGTCTCCAAACCAGCAAACAACATACTAATTTTGCAAAATAATGAGAAAGGCTCTAGCACAGATCCATGAAATCACTATAAACAGTCCCCCAAAATAATGCAGTAAAACCCAAGGATCTATATTGTGTGAAGTCAGGCTTCTTAGGACCAATCTGGATGAATTCTCAGTTGGCACATTAGTAGCAGTTTAAGGCCAGTAGTAAAATGTCCTTGGCCCAAACCACTGCAGAAATAATCCAGTTTCAGACTGCCTTAACTGCCCCGGCTCAGTGCTAGGGAATCCTGAGAATTGTAGTTTCTTCTGGCACCAGAGCTCTCTGACAGAGAAGGCTAAATATCTCACAAAACTACAGTTCCAAGAATTCCCTAGCATTGAGTCAGGGCAGTTAAAGCGGTCTCAAACTGGATTATTTCTGCAATGTATTTTGGACCCTTGTCAGTTGTTTTGCTGCTTTGTCCATTCCATGTCATTAATTGTAGAGCAGAATGCCATATTAATTTAATTGGTGGGTTATATGTCAAACATGAATAAGGATGGACACTGATTTTTTTTGTTTCATTGTCAGAGAGAGAAGTCTAATCATGAGTTACTAAAACAATTTACCATCTCCCCTGTAAGCCTGTGTATAAGACTGTGCAGTATTCTGGATTGTTAGCTTGTGCAGCTTTAATTTTGAACATATTTTGTGTTTGTGTGCATCTGCTTTTTCAAAAACAACAACAGAAAAGTCTAAACCTGAAGAATGGCCCCAATGACGTAATTTTTAGTGTTACGACGCAATATCAAGGAACGTGTCGCTGTGAAGGCACCATCTATTTATGGAACTGGGACGACAAGGTCATTATTTCTGACATTGATGGCACAATCACAAGGTGAGTTTTAACAAGACAAGGAGCTCTTTTTAGAACTTTCTGATAAAACAAGCCAAGGAGCAATCGGCAAAGTTTTGGAAGGCTCTTGTTTTTCCACTTTTTACTGGAATAATTTTTAATAGTTGACTCTTAGAGATGTTGGTGGCCCGGTATCATTCTTTATTGTTTCATTCCTTGCTACTCAAGGAATAGTTTCATTCCTTGTTAACCTGTAATGTCTTTGCCATACTGGATAGAATCCTGTCTGCATCTGGTGCTTGCTTGCATCCATCATATGACACAACAGTGACATACAGAAGTCATTATGGCATTATGCCAACCTGGTAGTGTCAGATAATGCTCCTTAATGTGCTTGATTGGCATTTGCAAACCAGACAGCAGCAAATCCTCCAAAACAAAAACAGGGACCACCAAAATACAGGCTGCACATTACAGCAGGGGTTGATAAGGGTGGGGATAGTTTCGCCTCCACACTTTCTTTCCCAAAATCACCACCAATGGGCTTCAGAGTGTTTGTGGCAGGCCAGAAGGGATGCGATGTCACTTCTGATTTTGTTTTCAACTGAAAATAAGCCAAGTTTTTGGGGGGAGGGAGTAGGGATCAAAGTGACAGATATAACCAAACCATGGTATGTTTGAGCTATTTTGCATTGTTTTGGGACTAGTTTTTCACTGGAATAATATTAAACAAAATACAGGGGCAGGTATTTGGGAAGTATTGTGGAGGCTCTGAGATGCTGCAGAAAGGAATTTGAGAGTGGGACATGGCTGGTGGGACATGCTTTCTCTTCCTCTGAATTACAGTAATAATAGCCAAGAGTTCCCAAATAGTTTGTAATACAAGAAATCATTGATTGCTAGACACTCTCTGATTTTTATGACTTGTTTTAGTGTTCAATATTCATTTCAAAATGGTATCCTTTGTCTTTGTTTTATTGTGATGATCTCTGTTTACATTGTTGTACATCATGTTGAATATCTTCTTCCTGTAGAAAGGTGACTGATGAGAAGGATGTCTACTAGTTGTTGCTAGCAGATCCATAGCATTGAGCTTATAGTGATTCCAGGATCAATTCTGGTCCACATCACACTGCAGAAATAATCCACTTTGAGACCTCTTTAACTGCCCTGGCTCAGTGCTAAGGAATCCTGGGTTTTGTAGTTTGTGTTGGCACCAGAGCTCTCTGACAGAGAAGGCTAAATGTCTCACAAAACTACAGTTTCCAGAATTCCCTAGCATTGAGCTAGGGCAGTTAAAGCAGTCTCAAACTGGATTATTTCTGCAGTGTGTTTTGGACCTCTGTTAAATCAGGAATGGTGTTTGAAATAGAAAAAAAGTGTTCTTGTAAAATTCCTAGAAACTCCTGTTAGGCATCATAGAAGTGTTTAAGTTGAAAAGTAGAGCAGCTAAATTATAATAAAAATAAATTTTAAATAATTACATAGAATTTCACAGTTTTGTCCTTTATGACAGAATATTGGTTTATTTCCTATAGTCCATTTGTCTCATTTGGTTTTGTTTTATTTTCTTCTAGGTCAGATACTTTAGGTCATATTTTGCCTACTCTTGGCAAAGACTGGACACATCAAGGCATTGCCAAATTGTACCATAAAGTGAGCCAGTGAGTATATTAGCTAATTTGCCACTGAATACCAGCTTTTCTGAAAATGTTTGTATCCATTGAATACACTAGCACAGGTTTCTGTGCATAAAGAGACAGACACATCAGCATGTCTCACCTGATTCTGATAGAGAGGAGCAGTCAGCTGACAAGGACTGAAGATTATACCTTGTCTTATATATTTTACAAGCTGAGCGACAGGCTGAACCACAAAACCTTTGAGGAAAGGGAAGAATGTAGAGAGAAACATGGCAGACCAAAAAGGATGTAATGAGAGCCTAGGCATTGGATACTACAAGGTGCAGGAACCACCTATCTGTGTCCAGGTGCAGGAACCACCTATCTGTGTCCAGGCAAACTCTGAAACTACTGACAGACCTCCATATCCTCGGATTTCCCGCCCACAGATTTAAGCATCCACAGTTTGGATATTTTCAAAAAGATATAAATTCCAGAAATTTATTTTGCTATTTTATACACCATTTAACTCTGCCACTGTATATAATAGGACTTGAGCATCCATGGATTTTAGTATCTATGGAGGAGGGGGAGGAGGTCCTAGAATCAAACCCCAGTAGATACCAAAGGTCCACTGTACTCAATAAATACCAACAAGATGTCAGCCAAAATCATGTGGCAAACGTGACTTAATCTCCCTCCTCTCATCCCCAGCAGCAAGAGTATTTGGCATAATTTATGGGAAGGGGTTCTTTGTGTATATTGAGTAATTATTCAACTGAACTATGGCCTTTTCTGTCCCTCTGCCTGAGGCAGAGAGCCCAGGTGTACCCTTCCATGGTAGAAAAAAAGAAACTTTAAAGAAGGACAATCTTGTGCCATTTAGTGGTGCCCTGAAATCTGCTGCTTGATGTGATTGCCTGCCAATCTTAGTGGACTGTTTCCATGTCAGTGAGGCATACCTTCCATACCTTAAAGGAGGTGTCAAAGGTAGTGGAGACATTTTGGGCATAGGGTTTAACCAGTTAGGAGGGCTTCTTAAAGTCTTGATTAAAACTCGGAGTGTATTCACTGTCCTCATGACATGGAATCCATCGGGCACCTCTTCTCTCCATTTTGCAAAATGATAGAGCCAGCTTTTTCTTTTTGTCCTCTCTGTTCTGCATGAGTCAATCCTGTGGAAATGCACTGGCATTTCCAATGGCCCTGAATACTGGAAGGAAATAATATTTGGAAATATTTGAAAGGTGGTTGAAAAATATGTTTCTTGAATGTTGGGAATGTGTATATTTGTGTACATTTGTGTGTGTGTGTGTATAAATGGTAGGTAGGGGGTTATTGTAAGAAAGAGAGCACATGTGATGGCTTTATCTCTGCCTGATCACCTTTGGCTTTAGTTCTGCCCACCTGTTGCCATTCTGCACTTAGCAGTTTTCCCCAGAGGATAAGCAGCCTTTGGAATATGAGGAGAATGGTGGAAGGAGGAAGGTTCCCTACCCCATTCTTATCATTTGGGGATACGTTCCTTCCCTGTGATTTGAAGGGAATGTTATCTACCATAACGCCATTTGTCCAATATATGAAACATACTCGAAGCTAATGGCTTGGGTCTTGTGAAAAGAATGGCTGCTCTCATTTGCAAACAGAAGTGTGATCCACTGGAGAAGGCAGTTTTTTATGGATTCCTGCTTTACCCTCCTTACACTGTCCTGGAAACTCAGAGCAGATTTTATGGGGATGCAAGAAGCTCCAAGAGGCAGATTTCTGTGTCTGCTGCCATTATTGAACAAACTCCCCCAAGTGGAGACTGACAGATGAGTTTCCAACCATAATCAGATCATGTTGTTAAATGTTTAACATGGCCGATAATATCTACATGCAAATACCTCTATAGATTGACTGTGAAAACATTTTTAGTATGTTTGATAGCAGTGCTGATAACAGGATGCTCTCTCTCTCTCAAACAGAAATGGATATAAGTTCCTGTACTGTTCGGCACGTGCTATAGGGATGGCAGATATGACCCGGGGATATTTGCACTGGGTTAATGAACGGGGGACTGTATTACCTCAAGGTCCTGTCTTACTGAGTCCCAGCAGTTTGTTCTCAGCCTTCCACAGGTATGGTAACACTGAATCTCGTAAACTCTGATGGTTCATGGTCTGAGCAGGTGGGGTTACCTTGTCTTAAGTGCCTTCCCCACCATGGGCATTTCACAGGTTGGAAGGAGAGGAGAGATTTAAATACATCACCTTTGTGGTGGTTGTTTTATTTAACAATTTTTCTGAAATACAGGTGGACCTCCAATAATATGAACTCATAGTACATGGTTTCATTTATATGAGACCAAAAAAATACATTCTTTCTAGGAATTTCTAAGTCTTCCAGCGGGACTCGGTGGTCAACTTCCAGCAGAAGCATACCATAGAATCATGCTGGAGGACATAGAAAATGCATAGAGATAACACTTTGTCATTCATTTCAGGCACACACACATACACAAACAAGTGTTCCAGATTATATACAAATTTCCTGTTACCCAAAAGAACCCTGAACAGATCCCTCACGTGTCCGACAGTATTTTTAGGCCTTCAGAGATTATGCACCTTTCTATCAAGATGAGCCTTGCCCGGGCCAGCAAAATCCATAGTGACTCCCTGCCATGTGGTAGTCAGATTCAGTTTTGCCTTCACTATGAGTCCTCTTCAGCCCTTTGTGGCCCGAGTCTGGCAGAAGATAAGTTGGTAACAGCAAAGAAACTTAGAATTGTCTGGCCAACATTTTCGATGATACAGTCATTACTAGCTTCAGCTTAAAATGGGCCCCACACATTGAATTTTAGCTGTACATTTATTTTTAGAATCCATAGTGGTGCAGAACACTTGTTTGGGGTGACTAAAGTGCCACAATGCATGTGCATGTTTTTTGAGTTCTGCAAGCTAGATGGCACAAAAAACAAAGAATGGGTGAAGAGGTGGAACATTGGAAAAAATTATAATAATTAGGCCAGATTTTGTAGCCATGGAGTCTGTCATTACAGCTGGATCTTTATGTTTTCAGAAGAGATGTGTAAGTGTCTGCCATTGCATTTCTACTTGTGAAGTCTACATGTAGTCAGCTATATGCAGCTCCTGACAATGAGTAATTCATTTGATTGTAATCTCTATTTTAAGATTGAGTTTAAATTGCAGTCTTCATGCCCTCAAAATCTGCCTGACAAGTTTTTGACAAGTGGGAGCCTAGTCAATTGAAACCTTTCAAGAAGGCTGAGAAAATGAATTGTGTTATGTTTATAAAGCTAAAGCATTGTCTTTTTGTGTACTTCATTTCAGAGAGGTGATAGAGAAGAAGCCAGAGAAATTTAAAGTACAGTGTCTAACTGACATCAAAAACTTGTTTCACCCCAACACAGAACCTTTTTATGCTGCCTTTGGCAATAGGCCTGCCGTAAGTATATGGGGTAACATTATTTACCTTATTTTCCTGCGTATAAGACTACTTTTTTACCTGCAAAATCTGTGGCTAAAGTGGGGGGGTCGTCTTGTACACCGGATATAAGGATAATGAGGATAGAGGTGCTAACACTCTATATTTTGACTGGAAAAATGGGGGGGTCGTCTTATACGTGAGTCGTCTTATACACCGGAAAATACGGCACTTAAGATTTTATCCACAGAGAAGCTTCTGCTTTGCTGAATTCATGATATCCTCTCTGAAATACCGTAGGTAATGCAGATAGCAGTGGCTGCAAAGAAAAATACTGTCCTCCATATCCACAGATTTTTTTATCCAACCATCCATGGCTTGAAAATATTCAAAAGAATAAAAACAAACAAACAAACAAATTCAAAAAAGCAACCCTTAATTTTGGGCATTTTATATAAGGGACACCATTTTATTGTACTATTCTATTTAATGGGACTTGAGCATCCACAGATTTTGGTATCCACAGGGGTCTTGGAACCAAACCCCAGCAGAGACCAAGGGCCCACTGTATACATGTGGATTGCGTAACCCTTCTTTATTAATTTGAACTTTGTTATTCCTGTTAGTTCCTGATTGTACCACTTGGTTTAGTGGGGATGGATGTGAAGATTTGCTCTGTACCATTGTTATTAAAATAGGGTTATTTCAATCAGAGGAGAGGGAGTGAGCTAGCCTCATCACCCTCCATCCTTGGTTCCATGTCCCTTCTACATGGACATGTGATAGTCTTGAAGCAGAGAGCTGCTTGTGGAGACTCTCCACATGAGTTGGAACTGTAATTTTTCAGCGTTCCTGGCTCTCTGCTTCAGATCTGTTGCTGTCCCCACATAGGAAGGTGACAAGAATGATGATGGAAGATGCAGAACTAGCATGTTTCCTCTGCTTTTTTTGGTGAGTGAATGCATTTGTAGAACAACTACACTTGGCTATTATGGTTTGTGGATGCTGAATATGCTAGCTGCGCCCCAGCTCTCCTTTCCAGCTCTGTGAATAACACTAAAATAAGCACAGAGGTACCACTAGTGTTGGCTATTTATTCTGTGTGCATGTTCACAAAGCATCAAATTAATTGGGTATATAGAGTCAGGCTCTCACTCACTTATCTAGGGCTTGTCTACATGGGTTATTTACTCTGAATTCCCCTTGGGTTCGCTGCGTCATGTTTATATGACGCAGGCCCCAAATCCCGAATAGGGGGTGGACTTTATTCATAATGTCTGCACCCGATTTGGCATCTCATCCCCTTAACCCAAATTTGAAACCCTTACCTTTTGGTTCAAAGTTTTGGCTTTCTCCACAGTGACAACGAGCAGCTGCCTTCCCATGTGGTCCCTGTGAGTTGCCTGCTGCTCCAGGTGCAAGTCCCTCTGAGGTCAGAACAAAGTGCCCAGCATTGATAACATGGCTGGGCACCTTGTTCTGGTGCCTGGTGATGAACAGGGATTGTGGGGAAAGGCAGCTGCTGCAGAATCTTCACTTGCAGGAAAGAGCACAGGTAACTTGGGGAAGACAAGCCCATAGTCACACAAATGTGTATTTACTCCACCAGATGAATGGCTAGAGGGATAAGGAGCAGCTGAGTGTGTTTGGAATACAAAGGGATAGTGCCAAAAACATGGTTTTCTTTGTGATAATTAAAGTCTGAATGGGCAGAAAACATCAGCAGCAGTTGAGATATTTTTAAGAGATGAGCTTATAACTTCATACATGGAACATCAGTTAGTTCTTTTGGACACCTCCCCTGAATGAAATGTTTCATTAGCTTTCACTTCTTTAATACAACGTGGAATTGTGCAAACACACCTCTTTGAGAATTAGCACTGTATCATCGTGAGCACCCAGTCTCATCTGATTTCGGAAACTAAGGGCTGAAACAGACGGTCCATTAAAACATTTACACACTTCCTGCTCCCAAGCCACCTGGAAGCCACCCAGAAGCTACCTGGCTGCTCAGACGTGGGCAGCTTCAAGATGCTCTGGCGGTGTGGCATTTCTACGTCGCATACCGCCAGAACATCTTGAAGCCGCCCTGGGGCTGTGGCGAGGCCAGAAAAGGAGGCCCTTTCCTGGCCCAAATGGGAGAGGATCTTTTCCACTTCTATTTGAGCCAGGTTCGGGGCGGATTGGGGCTGGGGCATATGTTTGTCCTGGCTCCAATGCCTCTTCGGCAGGGATGGCTTTAAGCCACTCCTTCCTGGCCATCTGTTCTGGCCCTATGCAGGATCAGGCATGGTTGTGACCTGGAAGGAGGACTGTTTGGATCTCCAGGTTGGCCTGCCTGAAACCTTGGAGAGTATAACCGCAGTTAACAGTGCTGGGCTAGGGTTTGACCAATGCTGCATCTGCACTGCAGAAATAATGTAGTTTGACACCACTTTAACTATCATGGCTCAATGCTATGAGATACTTCGATTTGTAGTTTTGTAAGATATTTAGCCTTCTCTGTCAGAGAGCATGGTGCAGATGCAGCCCAAGTATAAGGCATCTTCTTGTACTCGCATCAGAGTGTCCAAGTTCTTACTTCTGTTTTGTTAGACTTTTACTTGATTGGCCAACTTTCTCCAGTTACAGTGAGAAACAATTCAAATTTCATGGGCAAAGGAAAATTTGATGTTGGCTCAGTCTTCCATGTTCCCTGTTAAAATGCATTTCTAATTCTAGTTTGGAATCAAGTTAAGGCTCATATTAATCATAGCACGGTTGGTTCTAAATGACATGAACACTGTCATTTTTGTTCTCTGCACCTCAGAATACACTGTTTAGATATATATTATTCTTGGCAATGGTGGAGATAGTGAAATTTGTTTCAAGGGACTAAAGAACCAGAGCTCAGAAAGGAAAGGAAAATGGAAACCCATTTGCTGCAATAAAAAATGTCTCAGGGCGTGGTTGGCCAGGTGTTACTTGAATTCTAGCCATGCCATCTAATGTCTGTATGCATGGTTGTCTGATGTAGAACCACTGTTTTCATCTTTTCAATATATATATATTGAAAAGATGAAAACAGTGGTTCTACATCAGACAACCATGCATACAGACATTAGATGGCATGGCTAGAATTCTACAAGGGTTAGAATATATATTATTCTAACCCTTGTAGAATCAGAGGTAGGAAGCAAAATGTACAAAATGATCCTGTTTTTCACTGCAGGCATTTCAGCACAGTTCAGAATACTCAGAATACATAGCCTGACTTTGAGTCCATTACTAAATATCGTGCCTTTTTAGCTCTTGTGTGCAGACAGAAGCAGATGCGGTGAAAGCAGTTTTCCTGTGTTGAGTGATCTTTCCCTGCATTGCTTGCTCCTGCCTCATCAGCCAGACAAAGCAAGCTAATTTTTTTGCCTTACTCTTAGTCCTTTCCCAGGCACTCCTTGTTTGTCACGGTAGAGAAACAGGCAGGAAACTGACAGTTAAAACAGACAGATCCAATCATTTCACTGAAAACTTTCCCCTCAAATTTTTGGCTCTGTTTCTTAATGTTTTGATGTAACCTCTGTTTTTCTCATTAACCCTAAACCACGCCCTGAGACATTTTGAGTAAATGGGGACTGTGTGAATCAGTAAATGAGGGAGGCAGTTGGGATTAATAAGGACAGGAAATGCAGGCACTCAAAGCAAAACCCTGGCTTTCAAACCAAGGATTTACAGTGTGTGACGTTAAAAAATGTGACATAATTTTTTTAAAAAAAAAATAATGAATAAAATGTATAAAATTACTTTCAGGCTATGTATATAAGATATGTATATGAAACATAAGTGAATTTTGTGTTTAGACTTGTCCCATCTTCAAGATATCTCATTATGCATGTATATTCAAATACAGGTATTCCAAATTGCGAAAAAATTCTAAAATTCAAAACACATCTGGTCCCAAGCATTTTGGATAAGGGAGATTCAACTTTTACAGACATGGGTTTCTGATGCTGACATTATTTACTAAGGCTATCCATCAATATGGTGGATGAATAATCCTGAAATTATGTACTGATACTATGTGACTTAATGACTTGAAATCATTGCAAAGTTTACAGCAGGGTTGGGGAACCCATGGACCCTCAGGAGGTGTTGAACTACAGCTTTCATCATGTCTTCCATCATGTCTCAATGTTGGCCATGCTGGCAGTATTTGGTGGAAGTTGGAGTCCAGCTAAATCTGGAGGGCTACAGGCTTCCCAGGCTTGACCTATATAAATATTTTAGAAGAAAATGAGTTATTTTAAGAGGAACCTCACTTCTTTCTTTCTTTCTTTTTTGGTCTAGGATGTGTATTCCTATAAGCAAGTGGGAGTCTCGTTAAACAGAATATTCACTGTTAACCCGAAAGGGGAGTTAATTCAAGAGCATGCCAAGACTAACATCTCATCGTGAGTATCTACTTAATGTAGCACAGATTCAGGCCTGCATCCTTCCGAGGTCGCTAAAATGAGTACCCAGCTGTTGAGGGGCAATGAGCTTATAGTTGTAAACCGCTTTGACACTCCATAGCACGGTATGAAGCGGTATAAAAATGAAGCTGCTTTGCTTTTGCTTTGCTTTAGTTTTAATAATAATAATAATAATAATAATAATAATAAAGTTTATTTATACCCCGCCCCTCTGTCAAACAATCAGGGTGGCTTAAAACAGAGTTTTAGCTGGAGAATGTGAAGAACAAACTCTTTGATTTATAATAAATAATTGAAATTATTGGTTTTTTAAAAACAATACACCATTTAACAATACCTTTGCAATGAGCAAAAAATAATAATTAACTTAAGTCTTTCAATTCATGCATACAACAGAACCCATAAAATAGAAGCTCCTGTAGATGAATTGCTAACTCCACTTCCCTTTCTGTTACAGTCTACATACACACTTTTTCTTTTTCTTCTTTTTCCTTTCCCCACCTATCCTCTCAGCTACCCACCCACCTATAATCTTCCCAAGCCCATCTTCCTTATATGCTTAATTATTCTGTTAATTAAAGCAGAATCTCTCTTCTCAGTCCTTCTGTCAAGTAGCCTATATCCTTGTTCGCTAAAGAAGTCACAAAGAAATAGGTTACTAAGTCACAAAGAAGTCACAAAGAAATAGGTTACTAAGGGCTCGTTCCAATTTACATTTAAACTGGTTTGCGATTCGCCTTCATTCTGTGTTAGTGAATCAATTCCAAAAGGTCCATTGTTCCCACTATGAAAGTGGATCTTTTCATTATTCCCTACATCCAAGGATATTAAAAGAACTGGCAAATGTAATCTCAGAGCCACTGGTAATAATCTTTGAGAATTCCTGGAGAACAGGAGAAGTACCAGCAGATGGGAGGAGGGCAAACATTGTCCCCATCTTCAAAAAGGGGAAAAAAGAGGATCCCAAAAACTATCACCCAGTTAGTCTGACATCAGTACCGGGAAGGATTCTAGAACAGTTCATTAAACAGAGAGTCTGTGAACATTTAGAAGGGAATGCCATAATCACTAAAAGTCAACATGGGTTTCTCAAAAACAAGTCATGCCAGACTAATCTGATTTCTTTTTTTGATAAAATTACCAGCTTGCTAGATGAAGGGAATGTGGTAGACATAGCATATCTTGATTTCAGTAAGGCTTTTGACAAGGTCCCCCATGATATTCTTTCAAACAAGATAGTAAAATGTGGGCTAGACAATACAACTGTTAGGTGGATTAGTAACTGGTTGACTGACCGAACCCAAAGGGTGCTCAGCAATGGCTCCTCTTCATCCTGGAAAGAAGTGACCAGTGGGGTGCCACAGGGTTCTGTCCTGGGCCCAGTGCTATTCAACATTTTTATCAATGACTTGGATGACAGTATTGGAGGCATAGTTATCAAATTTGCAGACAACACCAAATTAGGAGGAGTAGCTAATACCCCAGAAGACAAGATCAAAATTCAAAACGACTTGAACAGACTAGAAAGCTGGGCCAAAGCTAACAAAATGAAATTCAACACGGAGAAATGTAAGGTACTGCACTTAGGGCGGAAAAACGAAAAGCACAGATACACGATGGGGGACACCTGGATGAATGAGACTACATGTGAAAGGAATCTAGGAGTCCAGGTAGACCACAAGTTGAACATGAGTCAACAGTGTGATGCAGCAGCTAAAAAGGCCAATGCAGTTTTAGGCTGCATCAATAGAAGTATAATGTCTAGATCAAGAGAAGTAAAAGTGCCACTCTATTCTGCTTTGGTCAGGCCTCATCTGGAATACTGTGTCCAGTTCTGGGCACCACAATTCAAAAAGGATGTTGAAAAACTGGAGTGTGTCCAGAGGAGGGCGACTAAAATGGTGAAGGGTCTGGAAACCATGCCCTACAAGGAACGACTTAGGGAACTGGGTATGTTTAGCCTGGAGAAGAGACAGATAAGAGGTGATATGATAGCACTGTTTAAATATTTGAAGGGATGTTATATTGAGGAGGGAGATAGCTTGTTCTCTGCTGCTCCAAAGAATTGGACCCAGAACAACAGGTGGAAGCTCCAGGAAAAAAGATTCCACCTCAGCATTAAGAGGAACTTCCTGACAGTAAGGGTGGTTTGACAGTGGAACACACTCCCTCTGAGAGTGGTGGAGTCTCCTTCTTTGGAGGTCTTTAAAGAGAGGCTGATGGCTATCTGTAGGGGATGCTTTGATTTTGAGTTCCTGCATGGCAGGGGTTGGACTGGATGGCCCTTGTGGTCTCTTCCAACTCTATGATTTTATGATTCTAGGAAAGAATGTTATAGCATTTTGAATGAGCAAGGTTTTGCAAACTTGACTATAGTTACCAGTTGCTATTAATAGTATGCAAGGTAAGACTTCCCTAACGATTCATAAATTTGACTGGGAAATTTAAGATCTCTTCTTGTAATACACATCGTTACATCTTGAAGTAATCAAATATTAGGAAACAACAAAAGAGGGCTACCATTATTTTATTTTATTTTATTTTTATCCAGCCTTTCTCCCAAAGTGGGACCCAAGGCAGCTAACAACATATATAAAACACATTAAGACAACAATTAAAATAATACAATAAAACCCCTAAGAAAATTACAAATTTAAAAAAATTAAAACAGAGTTAATAATAATAATAATAATAATAATAATAATATACGCATAATTATACACAGAAAAAGTATACACAGAAAAGAAATGTAAAATTAAAATGTAAACTCCCTGTGATGGCTGGCTATATTGTATGGGACCCATTCATATTTAATGTTTTGCAAAGCTTCACCTGGGTTCCTCTATTTGACTTACTAGCTGGATTTAGGTCTAGACTTTCTGAAGGATCATATCTTCCTATACACACTTGCCAGAGTCTTAAGATCCTTGCGGAAGAGCTTCCCCTTGGTCCCCCACCATCACAGGCCTGTGTAATGAGGACATGGGAGAAGTCTTCTCTGTGGCAGCTTGAAGCTTAAATAGAATTCCTTTCTATGAGAGACTAGGAGGTTGTTTCCACTATGTTTTAAACCGATTTGCTGATCAGTTTATATGTGTCTCGTTCACACTGGAAGCTGTTTTGGAACCGACCGTGTTTGATTAGAGTCGTGCTGAAGTGAGGCAAATGCAAAATAATAATAATAATAATAATAATAATAATAATAATAATAATAATAATAATTGCTCTTTTTGAAGACGGATCTTTTGGTGGTTCATTTGAAAAGAATCGATTTTCAAGAGTGTTCAAGCATGTTTAACAAATGGGAACAACAGTTCGGATCTGAATCGCATGCACTGGAGGGGAGGGTCTATGGAAGAGGGTTGGCAGAGGGGTGTCACCCATCCTGTTGCAACTTTTGTGGAAATCTGCCATTTCCCCCCTCTCAGTGCTGCCTTGCTGCTCTCTTTTCACTATCATGAATGGGCCTTTCTTCCTTCCATCTCTCCATTCCAAGTGTACCAGGTAGTTTCTCCCCAAAAACCTCCTCCATGCTTCTTTCCTCTCTTCCCACAACCCAGATTCCCTCTGGCTTCCCTGCCTCCCATCCAGGTCAAAGGGACTTTTTCCTGACTCTGATGACCTGGATAGGAGGATGTAGTGTTGAGGATGACCAGTCATCCTCCTTTTCCTGGACATGTCCTCTATTCTTCCTTCTGCCCCAGAGGAATCCCAGCATGTCCTCCATTAGAAGCCTGACCAAGAAACATTAATTGATATTTGTGCGAGTGTTTGTAGTTTTTCTTTGGTCAGGTCCTCCATTGTTTCAGGAATGTCTTCCATTGGACAGTGCTTTGCCCTCTTTTGCAGTGAGGACATCTGGCCAGTGCTTCCTCTGCCCCCCCCCCCGGAGGAAACTGAGGGACCTCCCTCCCCGCCTCCAGCCCAGGATCAATACCTGGTGCTCAATGTCGGACGCCAATGAGTTGGAGAGAAGACAGAGGCGGGTTTGAACCTCTCCCCCCCCTCTCTCTCACTCCTTTCCGTTTCCGACCATGATTTCCCAGATCCTTGAAGTCTATCACCAGCCCTCCCTAGCCTTTTCCTCCCCAGCGCCCTCCTGGAGTGGGTCAAAGGGGGGGGGGTGTTGATATTTTGAGGGATGGCTTGTTTCTTTTCCCAGAGGCTGTCCAGCATTTAAGTTTGGGAGAGCAGAAGCGTTTGGTTCTCACTGGTTGAGGATCCCTATATCTGTCGCGGGTTTCTCTTCCATAGCCTTTCACTTTGGCTCAGGACAACATTGAGGGCAGTGGAAGGGGGCAGGAGAAACAGGCATCCTCACACCACCAAGGAGGACAAGTACCACAAATGGAGGGTTTTCAAGAAACAACAGAAGACAAGACCCAATAAAAGCTCAAAACACCATGCTTCTTAGTTGATGCTTCAAGTGGAGGACATTTGGAAATTCCCTCTGGAGGGAAGGCTTGAAAAGGAACACAGGTCCTGGAGAAGGAGGACGTCTAGACACCCTCCTAGGGCTGGTCCTTGTGGTTGGGCTGAGTCAAGGCATCTTTAATCCTGCTCCAAATGGAGGAGATTTTGGAATTCCTCCTGGACAGAAAGCTTGAAATGTAGGACAGGTCCTGGAAAAGGAGGGTGCCCAATTTTCACGTTGTTGCATCACTGATGATGAGCATTATATACATGTGCATTATATGAGCCACATTTTAAAAAACAGGACGGATTGATCACACTCAATACTGAGCATTCATTTTGGTAGCAGCGCAAATCTAGTGGGAATAACAATTGTGTCAAAAAAGACATGAATGCATGGAATAATGAAAGAATATGCTTCCATAGCGGGAACTATGCATTGGCCTGAATTGATTCAGTGACCTGGTGTCAATGTGACTCGCAAATCAGATTAAATGCAAGTGGGAATGAGCCCTCAGCTGGCTCCCTCTCTGCTGTCCTTTTGAAGGAAAATAATAAGTACTTTTTAATTCAAATAGGCTTTTGATGATTAATTGATACTTGAATGTGATATGTGATTTTATTGAGATTATTGTTTAATTATGTTTTAACTTTATTATATGACCATATTTTAGCTAATCTTGTTTTAAGCCTTTGTGAGCTGTCTTGGGTCCTAAGATAGGAGAAAGGTGGCATATAAAATGAATGTGTTATGTCCTAAATCCTACTTTTGCCTAGATGATAAGGCTGGACTATATAAAAAATGTTTTGATTTGCTAGCTCCATTGAGGATTATTCCTCTTTAGCCCCTGCCCCAACCTGTGTTATTATACATTGATACACATCATGATTAAGATCCTACATCACAGATGTAGTTAAGAATACTGAACTATGGGACTTTGCAGACTGCCAAAAATAGTGCAAATTGAGTCCACTTTAACTGCCCTGACTCAGTGCTAGAGAATCATGGGAACTGTAGTTTATTGTGGCACCAGAGCTCTCTGACAGAGAAGGCTCAATGTCTCAGAAAAAAACTACAGATCCCATGATTCCCTAGCACTGAGCCAGGGCAGTTAAAGTGGACTCAATTTGCACTATTTCTGGCAGTCTGCAATGGCCCTATGTATTCTCTCCTGGCCCAATTCCCCAAATCTCCCTTAACAGACATCAGCCACATGGCGTGACAGGTCTGTTCTGCTGGTGATTTGGGTGCAGTAAGGATGGGTGGTGTTTCCAGCCTCCTCCCACCAGCAATCTGTAAAACAGCAATCAGAAACAGGATCCCTGTCACAACTCCTCTTCCTGCTGCAGATCACTAGTGGGAGGAGGGTGAAAATATCATCCTGCTCTGCCACAGTCACCAACAGAATAGACTTCCATTGCTTGGTGTGGTTGCTGAGTGATAAGGTAGGATTTTTTTGGTGGGGGGGCAATTTGCAGTTGTAGCAGTAGTACTATAATCGTAAACATGAATACCAAACACAAATGCATAAGTCTAGTTTACACAGATTAATTGTCTGGGCTTCTTTTTTCCAGGTATGTGAGACTCTGTGAAGTGGTAGATCACGTATTCCCCTTACTGAAAAGAAGCCATTCTTCAGATTTCCCATGCTCTGACACCTACAGTCGGTTCACATACTGGAGGGATCCATTGCCACCTTTTGAAAGCCAGGACATTCATTCTGATGTACCGTAATGACTTCTAAATCTTCTGAGCAGCAGTTCAAAGGTTTCACTTCAGGCTCTGCACTTCAGCGATATTGCTGGTTTTTTGTCACTTACAGTTCACGTGGAGTTTGGGATGTAGTGAACATTTCTTAAATGCCAGTTCAGAAATTCCCTCATTGTCCTTTAAAGTAACATTTCTGAATGTTTTACTCCCAGCTCTTCTCCAGCATCGTGCTTGAGATCTGCCACAAATGGTATAGTCTTATCATGTGAGGACGTTTCTGAGTGCCATGATACTGGGCTTCTTAAAAGCAAACCCTGTGTGATCTTCAGTTTTTCCATGCCAGCTTCCATAACAGTGTGGAATATGTTTCCAGGCTGTGGTATCATTGGGGGCTTCCAGTTCCTTGTTTTTGGGTAGAGCGGAACGGAGTAACTGTATGACATCTATTTTTATAGAAATCCCCATCATCATAAAAATATTTGATGAACAAAGTCTGACCAAATCTACTGAACAGAAGTCAATTGGTCTGTACTCTAAATTTTTCTAGCATGTCTCTAGAGCTGAACTTAACTTTCCATTGTTGGGGTGCCTGGTCATGCCTCCTAGTACAATGTATTCCAACATGGAGCTGTCAGACTGCTTTGTACACTTGAGATACCTCCCTTCCCCAAACAACAACGGCATCGAGTGCATTTATACTATCATTTTGTGTGTGCTGTCAGCTCCTCTCGATCTTGGCCGTAATTTGCAGTAAGAAAACGGAAAAGGTAGAGTTTGACAAGGTTCTTGGGAAAGGATTTAAATGATTCATTTGTACATCAGGCTTTGTTTTACTCAAGGAGTAATTCTGCTGAAGTTGTTGGAATCCCTAGTTGTCCTGCCTTGGAATGCCTTTCAGGTCATGTATTTGTGAGTGGGGAGAGGATTCTGAAGGCATAGTTACTTAAACGTAGTATGAACCCTTGAGTCAGCTTAGATGTGACATCCCTGCTCATAAATCAATGAGAATGAGGAATCATTCTCAACAATGTGTTTCTCAATGTGTTTCCTGGTCATTGCTTCTGTGCATTCACCAAGAAGAGTTGTGCCATTTAAATGGACATGGCATGTTTTGAGCTGACAAACACAGCGCATGTCAGTATCTGTTCCTAAATACAAATGACATGTTCCTGGAAGCAGTCTTTATTTGCTTGATGAATTTCATAAGGGTTGCATTGCTTGGGTCCACAGATTTTATTTGCACTAACTTTTGCCATGGTATGAACCATTTTTTGCTGGCTGTGGATCCTCTTGCTGTATCTTCTTTATTCCCTGCCTCTCCATCACTCCCTGGCAACATTAAATATGAATGAATTCCATACAATATAGCCAGCCATCACAGGGAGTTTACATTTTAATTTTACATTTCTTTTCTGTGTATAATTATGAGAATCCTCTTTTGTTGTTTCCTAATATTTGATTGATTTGAGATGTGATGATATGTATTACATGTGAATGCTGTCTAAGTAGTTTTTTTTAGAGAAGTTGCTTTTACAAGTTGTTGGTCTTCCTTAAAGGTTTCTGCTGCTCAGATAACAAATGATGCTAGAAGCTATCTGACATTTAAATTTGTTTTTAATAATATTTATTTATGAGTGAGGGATAGAGGTTAAGAGGTAAAGCAGATGTGATGACAGCCAACCTTGAGTTGCTACCAAATCACTCAGACAAGATTTACACACTGAGGGGGATGGGAAGAGAAGAGTCACTGAATCCTTATCCTGATTGTATATGCCCTTCAGAAACATCTTCTCCCCAGTCATTTTTTGCAGTTGATAGTGAAAGGGAAATAAGTACTTGGTTTTGTCAGCTCTTTACCATCTCCATGTGAATTCAAAGGGTGAGGGGGTGTGTGGTTTGACTTTCTGTGGTACACAGTCCTTCCAGATGATTATTCTGTTAGCAGTTCTTGTTTACTCAGAAGTTACTCCAGTCAGTTCAATGGGACATATTCCCAGTTAAGTGTGTATCAAATTGCAGCCTTAATTTTGCAGGATGTCTAACTCCACCACACCTGTTATTGGTATACTCCTGTGGTTAAGGTGTATGACCTGGGTGGCCAGCTTTTGGAGCTAATTTTGACCCTATCCCTTGAAGTTGCCGCAGACAACACCCCCAGTCTAAATTTGATTATTTCACTTTCTCTTTCACTTGGTTTTGAAGAAATACTGGAAACAGACCCACCCACCTTGCCCAGGATTATAGCAATGGTCTGCATCTTGCTTTGAAGGACAATTGCTGCACTTGAAGGCTTCCATTAATGGCCATTCTTATTTTTTACTGGGGAAAAATCCACCAGTCTCATAATTCCTGCCCTTTTGTGTATATCTGTGTATTTACAGCCCACCTGAGCTCATCTTAACAGGATTTAAATTCAGGTTGATTCAAAGCTTTGCCTGACTTGACAGGACTGTGGGTGTTTTCACAGGAGCAATTTTACCCTGTACTCAGAACCTGGCTGGACTTTGGTTTTACCTTATCCTTTAATGCTTGCTGTGCGCTTTTTTTTTTTTTAAATCACTTGTGTATGGATGCCTACCTCTTGAAGCAGATTATCCACTTGCAATGCTTCATGCTTCTCTGCAACCTATAGAGAGATTTGTGCAGAGATAAAATAGTTAAAATTCTGCTGATCAAATGTATGACATGGCAGTGGAATTGGTCCTGGGAATGAGTCCAACTATCTTTTCCAAGCCACTGACCAGCAGAATTATAAGCATTTCTGAAAGAACTCTTGTGCAATCCAAGCTGTTGGCTTGAAGAAGGGAAACACATGTGCAAGCTCTGTTTGCACATGTGGCTTCCTATCCAGCTGTGGATGATACATACATTTCTTGCACATATGTTTCCTTTAGCTGGATCATGGCACTAATGTTTGCAGCGACATCAGATCTGTAGTAGCTAGAAGTGATAGTTTGCACCTGGACAGTATCACTTTGGGATATGCTTAATAGGTACAATCCAGCTGAAGTCATTACTAAAACCCATAGAAGTGAATGGAACAAAAGGAGTATCATTTGAAGCTACCAGTGGCTTGTAATCCAAGTTGGGGTGGAGGGATCACTCTACCACTTTTGGGTGTAGTTCCCCAGACCACAGGCCACTCTGATTAAAATTGCAATTGAGAGAAAACCTAATAAGACTGAATGGAGTAGACTTCTGAGTATACACACATAGGAATCAGTTGCAAGGTCCTTTAATAGAACATTACTATGATTAGATGTTCTAGATGTACAATATTATGCTCAATGTACAATAAGTAATATGATAGGGAAAGGATCATGAGCTAGAATGGTTAAAGCAGGCTTTCACTGAAAATACAGTGGTGACCACAGAAGTTCACTTTGGTAATAATTTGGGTGCATAAATTTATAAATGCAGAGCTGCCACACACATCCCCACCCAAAAACTGATTTTAAAAACCCAGATATTGATCTAATAACTAGGCATAATTCTTGGCTTCCTCCTATTATCAAACTTGCCACGTAATACAATTTTTACATTACAAATCTCAAGACAGAGTCAACTACAACCTATGAAGCAAGGGGGGAAAAACATCTGCAAGAATAAGATACCAGTTTTAGAGAGATGTTTCTCGTATTGCTGGCTACTTCAGTCAGTTGTATCTTATTTGATATTAATCTCTCACCATTATAAGTTGAATTTCAAAAATATAGATGTTATTTTATGTCAGTACTTATTCTTCCCATGATCCTGTGACTTAGAACATCTTGGTGATGATCCAACCAAAATTAAGCAGTTCTTATTCCCGTTGACTTTAACAGAAGAATTTCTTAACTGTGCTGCAAATAAGTGTGATGGGGCATTTGAATTGAGCTTGTTGATTCTGTCTGTATTCCTGTCTATTTAAGAAGGAAGTTCTCATTTTGTAGGCCATTTGCCATTAACTTTATTTTGTGAATGTTCTCCCATGTTGTCATTTTATGGACTTGCACTTTATTGACCTGGAAACTACATGGGCCTGTCCAGATCCTGACATTGTTTGTGGGGGAGGATTCTAGGAACTTGTGTGCCTTTAAGTTGTTTCTGACTTACTGAGACTCTAAGCTAACCCCAATTTGGGGGCTTTCTTGGCAAGCTCAGGAACACATCTGCTTTGTTAACTGAGATATAGCTGTACTGCTAATGCATGCTGTGGCCACACACCCCACCTCTCTTGTTGTGTGCCTTCAAGTCATTCCTGACTTATGGCGAACCTATTATAGGGTTTTTTTTTTTGGTCAAAATTTATGCAGAGGAGGGTTGGCTTTGCCTCCCTCTGAGGCTAAGAGAATGCAACTTGTCCAGGGTCACCCAGTGGGTTTCCATGGCTGTGTTAGGATTCGAACCCTGGTCTCCAGAATTGTAATCCAGCACAAAACACTACAGCATTCTGGCTCCCTGTTTGGAAACTATATTCCAGAAATGTAATCTTTCCAAACCTGGTGTGGTAATAGGAGATAAGACATGATCTTCTCCAGCACTTAGTGAAGTTACCTGAGTGAAGCTATGGATTTCTGCAAGTTCATGTAGTTGTTACATGAAAGAAATCTGACTCCAAATTACTCTTTTAAAAGACCATCCTGCCTCCGCTCTGTCAGAAGTGCTGTTGTATAGCTCTTTCTATATAGTGGCATAGAAGACCTGCAGGTACATTGCACTCAGCTGATATGTATGACCTTGGTTGATCATTGCAGAAAACAGTTTAAGGCATTTTAATTGCTGTTACTGAGGGTTATTGTTGCTTTTTTAAATTAGCTGCAGGTCCAGTTTCTAAATAGTTTCACTTTGGCTGCTCATTTCTTTATGCACACATTTTAAACTATATTATTCAATTCCCAAAGAAAAGCAGCAACAAAAACTTTGGAGTAGCTGAATGAATTCTTATTCTTTCTATGAAAGAAAAAAAATATTTATCACGATTTCCTTTTGATGTACTGGTGGTTTTCTGTTACAGAAAAAAGGTACTTCTTCCAATGCACTCTGAATGCAAAAATAAAATGCCAACAATATACTCTGTTTTAGAATATGCAAGAAATGAATCACAATTTGTTTCCATAAATTTGATGGCCATTTGCTCTCCACAGGTGCTATGTGGAAAAAAGAAATCTCAGCATACTAAAAATAAAATTTAAAAATGCCAATATAATTTGAAGGTTGAGGTGGGATGGGTGATATTATTTTATTTTGTTTTGGAACTGTTGAATGAGTATGTCTGGAAATTACTTCCTCTGTATGTATGCACTAGTGCAATGAATTATAGAAAACAATGTAACATCTCATTTTGATGATGAACTGAATGCAAATATATATATATATATATATATATATATATATATATATATATATATATATTGTAATACATGCAATCCAATTAAAATGTTCTGAAAATCCAGCTGTGGGTTCAATTTAACAGACGCACGCACGCACGCACGCATGCCAGCAAGGCACAGTTCAGCCCAAACTGTTATTTTAAATCAGTCTTCTCCAGCTTGGTACCATTCAGATGTTTTAAACAAGAATTTCCAGCATGGCTAATAGGCTGTGGGAGTTATAATGCAAAAATATTGAGAGGATACTGAATTAGAGGAGGCCACCTTAGAAGTTGTTGAATTCCATAGTGAAAAAGATTAAAGTTTGGAGAAGAGAAGACTTAAGAGATGACATGATAGCTACTGTATATTTAAATATCTGAAGGGAGGTCATGTAGGAGGTGGAGCAAGCTTATGTTCTGCTGCTCCAGTTACTAGAACACAGACTTATGGATTCAAATGGATTTGGATTCTGTTTTTTTTTTTTTAAATAATATTCTGGTGTTAAAAATGTTGAACACAAGCACACCCCCCCCCAAGACATGGTGCATTCCATTTACTATATATATTATCCTATATTTTGTCAAGGAGGGCATGGATTGCCTCATCCTGGTGCTGACTTTTTCTGTACCATTACCTTGTTTTTCCCGTGTAGGAAATGTGACACCTACCTCTGTCTGTCTCTCTGTGCTCTCCCACTAGGGAAACTAAAACATTTCTGAATTTTAATGGAACGCTTCATCTCCACACAACATACACCTTTACCTTGGTAGCTTTTAGCAGAATGACTGATCTGTTCAATTAGCACAGACAGCATGCTAATAGAAATTGGAGGGGAGGGGGGTTGAGAGTCTCCAATCCATTGGCAACCCTTATCTGACATAATGGAAGATGAAGGAGTTGAATTGCTTTCCAGAGTGATTCAATTCAAAGGTTATTTTGAGTCACCAGAGAGGCCTGGTTTCATGGCACTCTAAAAGCCTCTTGCAATATCAGGTGTTCGCTTGGCTGACAAGAGTCTGTTTATTGATTCCGGAAATCCATCTTGCATGGCTTTTAACAAGGTCTGCAAGCAAGCAGCTTTTGGTTACTCACTCACAGTTTTCTGAATGGGAGCCTACTGTGGTGTTCAGTATCAAGAAGAAGGGAAGTTTTGGGAGCGGAGGGAGCAGGAGGTGGACCCTGATGCCCCTTTCTTTTGTCTGCAGAAATCTTCATTTTTTTTTGGAAGACCAAAAAAATAAATAAAAATGTAAATGAACTAGACCAGTTGTGCACATTTCTTTAGCAGATTATATAAATATCCTATTCCCAAGATAGCTAAAAATAGATTCTACAATCTTAGATGATGTCAAGTCGGGTCAGTTGTGTTATTGACTTTTCACACGCATACACACATATGGGGCGGGGGGGCTTATGGAGCTGTCCTGTGTCAATCTTTTGTTTTATTAAACATATATGGAAAGATTCAAAGATACAGCCATGTTAGTCTGTAGAATCATTATGCAGAGAGATCTTGTAGCACCTTTGAGACTTAACTGAAAGAAAGAAGTTGGCAGCATGAGCTTTTATAGTCTACTTCCTCAGATGCATAGGATCCATATGCATCTGAGGAAGTAGGCTTTAGTCTATGAAAGCTCATGCTTCCAACTCCTTTCTTTCAGTTAGTCTCAAAGTTGCTACAAGATCTCTCTACATATATGGAAAAATAAATGATAAAATGCCTATTAGGAACAGCTTTACAAGAATAGGTTTTAAATATATTGCCAAGAGCCCTGAATGCTGATCTTTGCAGCAGCAGTAATTTGGAAAATGGATGAAGGTGAGCATCCTAGACCTCTTTACCTGAGAGGGAGCTACTCTGGATATTGTTTTCATGTATATTGTAAGCTGCTTTGAGTCTGATTTTGGGGAAGAGGAAGAATATAAACCAACCAATCAGTCAAATAAGGCAATGGGCTGGATCCAAATAAGTTCTGGTGACAATTGCGTCTATCAGTAGAACATGGAGGGCATGACAACTCCTCCAAAGCCTCCTTCAAAGTATCCAGAGGAACTGGAAACTAGTTTTTGGCAGAGTAAAGTGGAAGGTTGTGAACAGGAACTAAGAAGAAAAATCCCTTGTAATAATGGAAGCCCAGTAGCCCTACGTTGGATTCAAACCAATGAGATTTCCTTCTAAGTAAACCACCACCTCGGAGTAAGGTTTAAGAAAACCCTGTGAAATTCATGGGGTTGCCATAAGTTGACAGACAACTTGAAAGCTCACCCACCCACCCACCCACCCCCTAGGATTAGGATTAGATTGCAGACTTCACATGAGCCTTGTTCCACTGCAATCACATTAGTAAAAGGGAGTTTGGGAGCTTTCTTTATTGCGCATCCTTCCAATAGTGTGATGGACTGTTTCTGCTATCTCCGGTTCCTTATGTTCTCTTCCACACTCCTCCATAAATCCACCTTCCTGCTCTATGGCCTACCTAGCATGCCTTTTGGGTTTTTCATTTTTTTATTATTTGTAACAGTTTAGCAATTATGGCAGTGTGATTTAGTAAAACAAAGATGAAAGAAAAGAAAGTGTAAGTGTGTGTGTGTGTGTGTGTGTGTGTGTGTGTGTGTGTGAACCCATCCTGCTCAGGAATGGGGAACAAGGACAGGAGGAGAGGAGGAAACTGACACGACATGGCTATCCAATGTTGGAACTATTACTGCACCTGAGGACTAATGGCACAGCAGCATGTTTGAGAAATTATTGACAGATTTTCCCCATCAATGAAAAGATGCACTCTAACCTCACTCTGGATGCATCGCAGCAATGAGTCAGAGGTGATGTTGAGTGATAAGTATAGTCAGACCTTGGTATCCTTGGGAGATCCATTCTGGACCCCCCCCCCACCACCACCACGGATACCAAAAGAAACATGGGACCTTAAGTCCCATTCTCCCTAATGGTGGTGTGATGTGCATATGCCTGCTAGTGTGGCCGCATGCACGCACCACCATTGGGGACAACGGGCTTGCTGTCCATGGATGCTTAAATCTGTGAATGGGAAGCCTGTAGATAAGGAGCCCCCACTTTATTGCCAAAGGTGCTATTTTCCAGTTTTAATTGCAGTTAAATGTAGTGTGATAATCTCCTGCATGTCAACCAAATTCTCCTCTAGCAGGACTACTACTTTGGAAGAATTGCCAGCTGGCCCAGAAATAGAGGCCATGTTAATTGAAGAGATGCTGGCTCCAATAGCAGAGGCAATCTGCCTGTACAGTGGGCTCTTGGTATCCGCTGGGGTTTGGTTCCAGGACCCCCCATGCATACCAAAATTCATGGATGCTCAAGTCCCATTAAATACAACGGCATAGTAAAATGGTGCTCCTTGATATAAAATAGCAAAATCAGGGTTTGCTTCTTGGAATTTATACATTTTTGGTATATTTTCAAGCCATAGATAGTTGAATCTGTGGATCAGGAGGGCCAACTGTATATATCAGCTACTGAGGGATATGAGGCAAAGGATACACTTGCACTCAGGCCCTGCTTGTGGGTTTCCCTCTTAGGCATATTGTTGGCCGCTGTGTGAACAGACTGCTGGACTGGACAGGCCTGTGGACTGATCCAGCAGGGCTTTTCTTACCATCCTTCATTCTCAGGCCAAATAAAAAAATGCCTTTTTATTTACTTGCCCCACTCCAGAAGTTTAACACTACAGGAAGCCCCTGTCAGTGTTTGATGTGGATACACGTATTCTGGCGACAGTGGGAGAGACTGAAATGTCTGTGTAACTTTCCCATTGCAATCAATTTGCCTCAGTGGCCCTAGCAAGCTGAAGTGATTAAAAGGAGCCTGTCCTGCAGCCACTCACTCATAGACCACAAGGTTGCGAGTTCAATACTAGCCAGGGCTCAGGCTACACTCAGGCCTGCATCCATCTGAGGTCGCTAAAATGAGTACCCAACTGTTGGGGGGCAATGAGCTTACAGTTGTAAACCGCTTAGACACCCCATAGCACAGTATGAAGTGGTATATAAATGAAGCTGCTTTGCTTTGCTTTGCTTTGCTAAAAACTTCAATAAATACTTTTTTAAAAAATCAGCAGGTCCCAGGAACATTTAAATATTGGCTGGTTCAGGCCCACAGAGATTAAGCAAGGGAAGACTTCCTTGGCGCCCAGACAGAATGCATTGGGAAAGCTTTGGTTGTGTAACTTCTGTGTTTTGCTGTTTCAAAGCTGGTGTCAGTTATTGGCACTGGCAATTAAATAAAAATAAAACCAGTGTCAGTCTAGACCACATCTCTTGTCCTAAACAACAAACCTAGGCTGGGAAAATGTTCAAAGATTTATGTGAATAACCAAATTAGAATCATAGAATTATAGAGTTGGAAGAGACCACAAGGGCCATCCAGTCCAACCCCTGCCATGCAGGAACTCCCAATCAAAGCATCCCCGACAGATGGCCATCCAGCCTCTGCTTAAAGACCTCCAAGGAAGGAGACTCCACTACTCTCTGAGGGAGTGTGTTCCACTGTCGAACCGCCCTTACTGTCAGGAATGTTGAGGTGGAATCTCTTTTCCTGGAGCCTGCACCCATTGTTCCGGGTCCTAGTTTCTGGGGCGGCAGAAAACAAGCTTGTTCCCTCCTCAATATGACATCCCTTTAAATATTTAAACAAGGCTATCATACCACCTCTTAACCTTCTCTTCTCCAGGCTAAACATCCCCAGCTCCCTAAGTCGTTCCTTATAGGGCTTGGTTTCCAGAACCTTCACCATTTTAGTTGCCCTCCTTTGGACACACTCCAGTTTCTCCACATCCTTTTTGAATTGTGGTGCCCAGAACTGGACACAGTATTCCAGGTGAGGCCGGACCAAAGCAGAATAGAGTGGCACTATTACTTCTCTTGATCAAGACACTATACTTCTATTGATGCAGCCTAAAATTGCATTGGCCTTTTTAGCTGCTGCATCACACTGTTGACTCATGTTCAACTTGTGGTCTACTGGACTCCTAGATCCCTTTCACATGTAGTCTCATTCATCCAGGTGTCCCCCATCATATATCTGTGCTTTTCATTTTTCTGCCCTAAGTGCAGTACCTTACATTTCTCCGCGTTGAATTTCATTTTGTTAGCTTTGTCCCAGCTTCAGGCTTCTGGTCTCCAATGCACAAAGGCCACTACATGCCAGAGATGGGTGCGTAAAATGCACTTGTATATAATTTTAAAATACATCCATATCCTTCTGCTTTGTTATTGCATGTAATTATTATACCTCTATGCCCTGCTACCGTATCTAGTTATAATACATTATAAAGCAGCTAAAAATGACATAAACATAAACAAAGGGAGCCATACTAGTCAAAGCTCAAGGTTTGCAAAACAGACACTGGCTCATGTGAGGCATTTTAAAAATCTGCATCAGGAAAGGCCCACCAGAGTAATTAATGATGCTTGTGTTAAATATTACCATGGTCAGGTTGAGGTTTTCCAGGGAATAAGAGCAAAAGAGACATATCAGATCCAGAAGAACAGCTTAGTTTACAAAAGTAAGCTTGTGCTTTAAATTTCACCCTTAGCCAAGATTTTGTACTGCAGACTAAGTGCAAACATGAACGGAGATATGACTGAAAACCCCACTTGGTGCTTGTTTGTCCAGGATGTTTGCTAAATGGTACATTTGCCAGCTGTTCCTGTGATTTAGGAGATTATTGCAGGGCTTTCTGCCCAGCCCCAGAGTGAACTGATACTTTGGGAATTTTTTTTCCAGATTGGGTGTTCTCGCACACCTCCATGTTCAGACCGGAGGCATTGTGATCCGATCTTTAGCCATCCCATCCCCGATCTGTCCTAATCTCATCCTTCACAAAGAACGGTTAACTCCATTCTTTGCGAAGGAAAGGATTAGGATGGATCGGGGATGGGATGGCTAAGGACGTTTTCACACGGGGCTTTTGGAGGACGCTAGCCGGCCTCCGTCCGGCCCCACTCCGGCTCCATTTCCAGCTTGTTCACACACGCGCGGCGGCAAACCCCGCCCCTTCCGGTGCCATCCCTGCGTCCGTCCGGCTTCTTGCTCCGTGTGTTCAGACGCACGGAGCCGTAAGTCCGGCCTCACTCCGGCCAAAAGACCTGTAACTCTGGCTTCTGCGGCTTAAAGGTAATTCCGGGTGTCAAAAGGAATTAGCCTGCCGGCAGCGGAGCCATTCCGGAATCGGCAGCACGACCCGTTCCGGAATGGCTCCACCCGGCTTTAGGGAGGGTAGTGTGAAAACGTCCTAAGACTGGGTCACAATGCCTTCGGTCTGAGCATGGATGTGTGTGATAACACCCGATCTGAAAAAAAAAATCCCAAAATTTCAGTCTGCTCTGGGGCCATGCAGAAAGTCGTGCAATAATCTCCCTGAACTTTCATCTATCTATCCATCCATCCATCTTCATTTCCCCCTCTTGTTGTATCCAGTACAGATTCAAGTTTCTGAAGTCTCTTTAACCCTAAGAACCCCTCCATAGGTTTCTAAGGCTGCAAAGAAGGAAGAAGGACCCCCACCATGGATACCAAAATTTGTGGATGTTCAAGTCCCATTAAATACAATGGCATAGTAAAATGGTGTCCCTTCTATAAAATGACAAAATCTAGGTTTGCTTTTTGGAATTTATCTATTTTAAAAAATATTTTCAAGCCATGGATGCTTGAATCCATGGATAAAAAAAATAAAAATCCATAGATATGGAGGGCTGACTGTACCTGGTCAGACTACAAATCCTGGGATGGATGGATCTACAGCACTTAAATGTGATGCCAATCTGCATTATTTCTACAGTGTAAATGCACCCTACGTTAACTAAATTGATACTTCAGATTGGTACTTCCGTAGAACACATACTTGTTACTAGCTAGTTCTTGAGTGTGAACTTGGCATGTCATACGTTTTGATTATGACAGTTTTGAAAATCTGGCAACACTAGAAGTGAGGGAAGGAGATCTTTTTTTAAAAAAAACACACACATACACACACACACACAACAGCTCCCACATCTGCATCCAAATTGAGAGACGGTTATTGCACGAGACAAAAGAGAGAGATCATCAATCACATGAGCCTGGAGTTAAAGCCATCTGGCTTGTCGGCAACAACAACACCAGGTGTTAGCGGCAAAGGCAGACTTCCTGTGTTGCAACATTGGCTTCAAGGGAGACGTGTGAGGCAGGAGGCCTGCCTATGTTGCAGTGATGCAGAGCGAGCGAGCGAGCGAGCGATCTGTCATTATTATTATTAGTGTGTAAAAATAAAAATGCTGCTGAGACAGGGCAGGCATGGAGTGTGGTTGTTATTCAGCACTGATAGTTGTGAGGAGACACAGGCCATTTTCCCTTTCAGCTACAGGGCTTCTGGGGACAATGAAAGAAAAATGAATACAGCCGACAACAAAAGTAGACGTAGGGTAAATACAGAACGACAGTGCATCTCCATCACCACATATATTTTCAGGATAGTTACAAAACAACCCTGGATGATAAAGACTCCCTTGAAGCCTTGCTACAATAGGATCTGACCAGGAGGAAGGCAGGAGGACTGGTGATACCTATAACAGAAAATTCTCCCATTTCAGACCATTTTTAATTTTTATTTTATTATTCAAAGGTAACAGCAAACAATTGTTGGGTTTAGTTTAACCCAAGACAGGCCTGCTGACATAAATGACTCATGTTTGTTATAATGCACATGCCCCATAGATTTCAATGGGACTGCTCCATGTTGGATTAATATTGGATTTTGCTTAAAACCTCCCCCCCCCCCCAAGAACCTCAACATCCCACAAGATAAAGGACAAAATGAAGACAGATTACAAAAAGAAGTGGTGTTTTGTTTTGTTTTGTTTTTTAAAAAAACTGGTAGAAAATATAAGTGAATTCTATTGGCAATTTGTGGATTTTTCTACATAATTATTTGAACCAAGAGTTTACACTTAAACTCTTTTCTGTAACCCATGGAAAGTCTTTGAAAGGCATCACTTTGTATGGGTACCTCTTGTGGTTTCTATGGGGCTCAATCATCAATAAATATTGCAAAAATATTGCACAATCACAATTTAAGTGGTATCTATCTTCTTGTGTCCCTTCAAGTCATTTTTGATTTATGGTGTCACAAGGTTTTCTTGGCAAGATTTGTTCAGAGGGGGTTTGCCATCCTCTGAGGCTGACAGTGTGTGATTTGCCCAGGGTCACACCGTGGATTTCCAGTTCTGAGTAGGGACTTGAACCCTGGTCTCCAAGGTCATAGTCTAACACTCAGTTCACTGCATCTCCCCCCCCCCCATCTGTCTAATGTAAAACAATAATGCAACAAATTATATATTAAAGTGAACACAGTCTGTCCCTAAAGTTCCATGCATACAATGAAGTGCCAATGTGGGGCTTGATTATAGAAATGTTCTGTATGTGCTGCTCAGTAGACAACAAGAAACCTGGTAGGCAAACTCTAAAACCCTAAATAAAAGATACAGGTGGAAATGCATAACAGAAATTCCACTATAAAGAATTTACCCTTCTCCCCTTCATAAATGCATAATTGAAAACCCCATTACCTTATTCAAGCCTTATCTGCCAAAGATTGCTGGTGCCTCACAAAACTACAAATGACAGGATCCTGTAGGATGGAGCCATGGCAGTTAAAGTGATGTCAAGCTGTATTGTTTCTACAGTGTAGATGCATCCCAAGATTCTTACAGCAAAGTCTCAGCAACTAAACTGGAAGAAAATCAAGGTATGCTTGTCATGAAGATGTCCTCAAGAGGCATGGGCCACTAAGAATGCCATCTTTTCTTACTATGTGCAGCTGTAGATGTTAACAAGAAATATTGCTTATAACCAAGACTTAAGATGCTTCAACTCTGGGTTTTCCAGATGTATCAGAAGTGTAAAGCACTGGACTAAGCTGATTTCGAGGGTGTGTTGTCAATCCTAACAGAAATGATCCAGCAGAGTGTGAAGCCATTGTAAGCCCACTAAAATCAGAGGGTTGAATCGTGGAGTGCTTTTATTGCAGTATCTTCGCTTTCTCCAACTTGGATCCTCACAATGTTTTAGATTACAACAGCATAATGTCTGACTATTGACCATGGTGGCTTGAGTCTGTGAGAGTTGTAGACCAAAACATTTGGAAGGATCAGGTTAGGGGAAAGTTGATACATCCTGATGGCAAGATGTCATGTTTTAGTAATGAAATGTAGCAACCAGTTACCAGTTGCAAAAATGGATGGTTTACTGATTTTTTAAAATAACTATGTAGGGGAGAAAATGTGGTTAGTGCAACTGCTCCTACATATATCTGTTGTTTGATACATGAAATGCTGTCAAACTTGGAAATCTTTTTCAGAAAAACTGGGAATGAGTTTACCAAGGGTATAGCTACAGGGGAGGAGGGACAAAATGAGGGTGATGCCCCCTCCTCATAAGAATCTGCTGTAGAAAGTCATCATCATGCTATTATCTCTCTGTGGAGGTTGCCAGCATGGCATGGAGGCTCCAGTTTCTCAAAGATGAACTGGGTCACTGAAACACTCCTCTGGCATCAGAGACAGCTGAAAGCATCACCCACATTGTGAGAATGGATTCTTACACTGGTCCTGTCACACATTCTGAAGTGTGATGGAAGCTTCCTCTTCACAATGGAGTTACTATTTGGAAGGTTTTGTGTATCACCTGCAATTTGCAGATTTGACCACTAGGTGCCATCATGTATCTCATGCTGAAACCAGCAGTCATTTTTCATTCTCTGTTCCATCAATCTATCTAAGGGGCCCAATCCTACCATGTATTGTTTGCAGCATGGGCAGATGTTGCTTTGCATGACCCATGGCTGAATCCACTTTTGGGAAGGTTTGTGTTGATTGGGTAACTGCTTCAGGGAAAATTCCTTGATTAATTCTTGCCTAGTAAGGTACATCATCATCATCAATCATCAATCATCATCATCATCATCATCATCATCATCATCATCATCATCATCATTTCTTATTAGTTATATTTATATTTTCCTTTCCTCCAGTGAGTTCAATGTAACATGCATGGCTCTCTTCCTCTCAGCTTCTTCCTCACAACAACCCTGTGAGGTAGGTCAGTCTGAGAGACTGGCCCAGATATGGAGACTATGGCCCAAGGCCATCCTGTGAATTTCATGTCTGAGAGGAAAGCAGAAGCTGGATCTCCCAGGTCTCAGTCTAACATCTAACCACAGCACTATATGGCTCACATGTATGTCATTCACCTATGTTTCTCATAACCATGTGTCTCCTCTTACCTTTGGAACCATGCTGTATATTTGCTGTTCCCCAACTCAACATTTTCAAATTGTGCTCTGGTGAAATAAATTCGCATAGAATATCATACCCTCCAGTTGTCCAATTGGGGAGATACAGTCTTTCAGATAGTCCAGACCTAAGCCATGAAGGGCTTTATAGGTCATGACCAGCACTTTGGATTGTGCCTGTAAACAAACTGTGAAGCTGTTTCAACAAGGGAGTTATATGCTCCCAATAACTGGTCTCAGTCAGCATTATGGCCACTGCATTTTGAACCACTGAAATTTCTGAATAGTTTCCAAAGGCAGCCCCACATAGAGTGTGTTACAGTAGAGTCACTGAACTGATATAAGCCTAGAAAGTCTACACTTACATAAGGACCACTGATTCAATGGGGTTCATCTGAGACTAGCAATTGCATTGAGCCCCAGCACTCCAGTCTGGCTGCCCTTTCCCTGCCATTCTCAGCTACATCTAAATTTCTTCTTCACATTTCCTCTATGTTGTGCAGAATTTGATGGCATGTCTAGCTAAAGCTGAATTGTGGTATCATTCAGGGTGACACTGAGAGTGTAATTGAGATCTGGGATCCAGTTTGCATTGGGGGAAAATGGACACATAGGCATTGTCCAAAGCAAACCACAACATCTGACAAAATGCAAGGAGATTGAGCTTGTTTCCTCTGAACTATATTTGCATAAAGATAAATGTGAGTCCTATTTTATGAAGGTTTCTTCAGATTTCTAAATGGTGCTGTATTTCTGTACATCATAACTTATGAATCTTAGTTTTGAGTCTAAAAAAGTAACGTTCCCAAGCTCTGCTTACAGCCCACCACCATCTGAAGTCTGTTTGACATGAAACCATGTGATGACATTTTTTCTGCTGTTGTGGTTATTATGGAGAGGGCTGCCTGGCAGATCCATTTTCCTCCCTTCCTGTTATCCTTTCTCTGAAAGTTAAAAATGATTATATTCCTGCAAGCCTTTGGCCTGCTGGATGTTTGATTTAAGTTTATTTTTGTCTGACTCCCTGATGTTAATCTGTTGTATTTTTATCTGCTGTTTCTCCTCTTCTGGTGGTGGTGTGCTTTAAAACATTTTTAAAAATTGCCCGTTTGACTGCATTTCTGTAAGCAGTCGTTAGTGCCTCTGTCAAAGGAGAAAAGTGGGAATGTTGGATTGCATCTTTTATTGTTACTACTGTTTCATAACCTAACCATTTTCTGTTAGTGGTAATGTTTCTTCACTGGGACTCAAGAGCTCATCAGAGAGCTGAAAAGGACTTATGCCTAAGTATAAAAAGCAAGCCCAATAAAAAGCAAGCAAGCCTACTGTAGTCCCCTACTTTCTGGAAACTTGCAGAAAGCAGGAGACTACAATGGTCAGAATTGGGAATCATAGTCCAAAACGTAGTTTTTCTAAGCTGTGGTGCCTTAAAAATTGACCAATTAACAATGAAATCCAATGCAAATTTGCTTGAAAGAGCCATTGCATTCAAAGAGGCTAAGAATTGCCACATAATGGTGGCAAAAGCTTTTGTGAAAACATGAAATTCTAGCCCACAAAAATGATGTCAGCCATTTGTTAGTCTTTTTAGCTGTCTGTGGTATCCACAGAACTCTTCTGTAGCACCACATTTCAAATGAGTATTTTCTTCCTATCATCTTTCCTCACTGTCCAGCTTCCATAATCATACATAGAAATGGGAAATATGATGGCATGGACAATCCTAACTCTCTTAGGTATTCAGTGACATATCTTTACCCTTTAAGATCTTGTCTAGTTTCTTCATAGCTGCCCTTCCAAGCTGTAGTCTTGTTTTGATAGCTTGATGATCCAACAAAGTATGGAAAATCTTGCACTATTTCAAGGTCTTCATCCTCTACTTTAAAGTTATGTAAACCATCTGTGGTCATTTTTGTTTTCGTAACATCCAGCTGTAAACTTGCCCTTGCACTTTCTTCCCTGCCTTTCTTCATTAATTGGTCCAAGCCTTTGCTATTTTCTGCTAGTAGAATGGTGTCATCTGTACATCTTAAATTCAGTGCCCCTTCAACTTTCTTAACTCCTTCCTTGGAGTCTAGTTCTGCTTTACATATGATATGTTCAGTATAAATGTTAAACAGATAGGGTGGTAAAATGCAGCCTTGCCTGGCCCCCTTGCCAATTGGAAACTATTCTGTTTCTCCGTATTCTGTCCTAACAGTGGCCTCTTGTCCTGAGTACAGGTTATGAATCAGGACAATCAAATGTTGTGGCACACTAATTTCTTTAAGAGCAATCTGTAGTTTTTCATGAGCTACACAATAAAATGCTTTGCTATAATCTATAAAGCACAGGCTGCTTTTCTTCTAAAATTCTTTGGTGTACCACATTATCTAACTAGCATATGCTTGCAATGTGATCCCTACCTAACACTTTTTCCTTTCCTGAACCATCTAGCATTTCTTGGACATCTAGCATTTCTTGCTTCCTATATGGTAAAAATCTTTGTTGTAGAATTTGGAGCATCACTTTTCTTGCATGGGATATTAATGCAATGGCTCAGTAATTACTACAACCCCTGATGTCCGTTTTCTTAAGACTGGAATGGATATTAAGTGTTTCTAATCTGTCAGCCATTTCCCATATTTGTTGAAAGAGTTTAGTTAAAACTAGAGTAGATTCTGCCTTTGTAGACTGAAGCAGCTCTATTGGTGCCATATGTTCCTGGTGATTTTCTCTTTCTCAAGTACTCTGAGTGCAGCTTCAACTTCACTATCTAAAACTGGAGGTTTAACATCATATAGTTCTTTCTCAAATGAATCTTTCACTTTCATCTCTTTTAGATAGTTATTCCATGTATTGTTTCCACCAGCTTTTTATTTGTGTTTGGTCATATAATGTACTCCCCTGCTGGTTGTAAAGCATCTCAACTCTTGGTTTAAATTTCCCTTTGATTTCTTGGATCTTGTGTAAGAAGTCTCTTGTTCTTCCTTTTTTATTGTCACCTATTTCTCTGCATTGATTATTAAAGTAGTTCTCTTTGTCTCTGCACACAATTGAACAGTTGCATTCAGGGTTCTGACTCTATTTCTGTCACCTTTTACTTTTGTTTCTCATCTGTCCTCAACTGCCTCTAATCTGTCATCCATTGTGCTTCTCTGTCTTTTTGTATTCTTCCCTGAAAATGCCCCTGGCTTCAATCCAAAATTTTTCTGGTCCCCGGTCAATTAGGCTTAATAGTGCAAATCTATTTTCTCATTCTCTTTCAGTTCTACAGGGATGTTCCTCAGGTTGTATTTCAGCATGCGGATTGGTTTAGTGTTCTTCTTTAGCTTTATTCTAATTTTTGATGTTAATAGTTCATAATCTGTGTGCCACACTCTGCTCCTGGTCTTGATTTTGCTGAGAGAATGGAACTTCTCCATTTTCTGCTTCCATGTTGTCTGATTTCTGTATTGGCCATCAGGTGATGCCCATGTAGAACTGCTTCTTGGTTTGCCTGAATAATGTGTTTGCAATGAACAAACTGTTGGTATTGAAAAATTCAGTCAGTTGGTCTCCTGCTTCATTTCTTGATCTTAGGCCAAATTTTCCTACAGTCTTTGATTCTGCTTGGTTTCCAAATTGTGTTCTCCACAGCCTCTAAGGTGGAAATTTTAAGCAGGAACATACATCTGTGGGTGTTTTTACAATGTGCCTATACAGTCAGTCTCTTTCCTTTCAAGAGCTGTCAAGACTAAGCCCTTGTGTCTATTTTGAATTTTTCCTTTACACTTAGGCAGAGCATTGCTAACTTGTAGCTCTGGGATTCTCTTACAAATCTTTTTAGAGAAAAATTGAGTATTGCCTCCTGAAAGGCAGGAAAATGAAGGCCCACTTTATGCATGGCTTTAATCAGACAGTAGGAAAACTCATGATCATACTTGGGTACAGATGCCACCATATGTCAAAATCATCCACCTGTCTAGTTTTGCATCATTGGACAGGGTTGGAGTACTTGTGTTGTATTGTTTTGATGTAAACCCTCACTCACAAATCCTCAGCATGCTCAGATTTCAAGCAACTTGCTCTTTTCTCATAGTTCAGCCTTGAAAGTATTTCATATTCAAATCCTGTGAATTATTGGTTTGGTCCAATGAGGAGGGAAATCCTAAAAGAGGATCTGTTCTTACTGGCTGAGTTTAGAAAGAGAAGGAGAGAAGCCACAATTGTGTGAATTTGTATATGCAGATGTGTATGTATATTGTATAAATAGATAGACAGATACCGTAGATAGCTAAGAATATATGTATATACAGGTTGAGTCTCCCTTATCTGAAATGCTTGGTACCAGAAATGTTTTGGATTTTGGAGGTTTTCAAATTTTGGAATATTTGCATATACATAATGTGAAATCTTGGAGATGGGACCCAGTTCTAAACATGAAATTCATGTATGTTTCATATACACAGAGCCTGAAGGTTATTTTATACATAATATTTTTAAATAATTTTGTGCACACTCAGGGTGACTGGATATCCTCCTTTTGCAGGATATGTCCTTCATTTTAGCTTTCTGTCCAGAAGGAATTCCAACATGTCCTCCATTTTGAGCATGACTAAAAAGCATGAATTTATATTTATTAGTGTTTTTAGCTTTTATTTTGTAATGTGCTTTTTTTTTTTTAAAAAAAAAAAGTTCCACATTTTGTGGTGTGTTGTTTTGCTTGGAGTTATGAGTTCTGGTCACCTGCTGCACACTGAACCATCAGAAAGCAAAAGTATCACTACCTCAGCCACCCATGAAAAAGGTTTTGGGCTTTAGCATATTTCATATTTCAGAATTCTAGATAAGGGATACTCAGTCTATACATAGGAATGTGTGTATGCAGGAATATTCTATATGTATAGTGATTGTGTTTGGAGTATTCATTTATGATTGCTCCCAAAGAACTAAGGAGAGGTACATATACTTGCAGTCAAAAGGCAGAGTTTTGGAAAAGCTACTTTTTTGGATGACACCTCTCAGAATTCCCAGCCAACGTACTGGCTGGGGGATTTGGGAGTTGTGGCACTCAAGCCAACTTTTTCCAAGTTGTGGCCAAAGGGCTACCCTGACTCCTTCTGCTGTCAGTAGCTCAAAAGGTTTTGTGTCTGTGTTTCTGCAGGGGAGGCCCTGAGCCATTCTTTGTGCCTTCCAGAAGATGGTGCCCTGCTGCTAGGAAACAAATCAGGCGAAAACAGCAGTCATCCCAGTTCACTGGCAGAATGTCATGCAGAACACTTTGTGTCTGTCAGCACATTCCTGGAAGGTCACAGCAAATGATGAATGCTCCTGTGTAGGAGCTGGGGGGAAAAAAAGAAAAAGGAAGGAAGGAAAAAATGAAAGAGGGAGAAAGGGGGAGATTTTCTTTTATTATTATTTTTTCCATGAGTTGCATCACTCGGCGGCCTTTTGGCTTCCTTCACTTGATTCCTGCGGTTACAAACCTTTCCCAATTGTTATTGGGCTGCTTCCTCTGCAAGCCTTCTGCGGCCAAGGCAGGATATTCATGACTGCCTGGCCTGGGGAAGCTGGAGAAGGGCCAGACTCTTTCCATAGCACAGTGGCTCACTTCCCTCCTCCTCCCACTTCCCCCAAGGACTGAAATATCCTGTGGTTCTGGTGAGAGCTCTCTCTGGATACGCCGCCACCGAAAGCATCTGGGTCCCCCTGGGATGTTTGAAGCTCTCCAAACATGGCTCATTCATTTATTTGGATTAAGGAAGGAGATCTGTGGAACTCCCCACTGTGGTGTCTGGCCCTTGACTTGCCTGTGCTCAGAGCCTCCAGAATAAAAGCTGTCTGCTGGTGGAAGGACAATAGAGGGGAGGCCGACCTAACCTTCCTTGGAAGGGAGTTTCAGAGCCTGGGAATGGCATTTGTTTGGGCTCTCCAGTTGGGGGCCCATTCACTCTACACAATTATAGCACTATGATTCCATCTTAATTGCCATGGCTGCATCCTATGGAATCCTGGGGTTTGTGGTTTGGGCAAAGTCACTAGAACTCTCTGGTAAAAATTCTAAATGCCCTTCCCTACACTACAAATCCCAGAATTCTATAGGATGGAGCCATGGCAGTTAAAGCGGAGTCATAGTGTTATACCTGTGTAGTATGAAACGGTCAAAGGAATTTGTTCCTTCCCTCTTCTTGGTTCATTGCCAGTTAATATCAGACATGGGCAGTGACTGCATACATTCGGGTAATGTAACATCTGGCTGGCTGATCATTTTTGCTGTCTGCTTGCTTATGTGAACAGCACTGTATAAAATCAGCCTCAGGGGTTATTAAACGCAAGGCTGATCACTGAAAACATTCTGAATTTCTATCATTTTGGTAGTAGTAATCTAAAAAAGTGAACTAAAAAAGCTAGCATGATGTAGTGGTTTGAGCATTGGACTATGACTGAAGACCAGGGTTTGAATCCCAGCTCAGCCATGGAAACCTTTAGGGAAGTCACTCTCTCTTAGCCTCAGAGGATGGCAGTGACAAATCCACTCTGAAGAAACTTGGCAATAAAATCGCCTTAGGGTTGCGATAAGTCGGAAACAACTTGAAGGCACACAACAACCACAACAACGATATAAGAAATCTGATCAGATGGTAATAGATAAGGTGTAGTGACTATTTCAATGGAATCTGGGGGTACTTGTGTGCCTGGGAGGACATTCATAGCACCACCCTTGAGTTTGGGGCCAAAGGAGTGACCTCTCGTAATCTAGCAACAACACTGTGGCAAATTATTTGTGGTTGCAGATCTCCACCCACCCTGGGTGGGTTTTAACTTCATTTTCTTCATTTTCAGGGTTGTGGTGGGCATTTTAGAAATCCATGCAGAACACCACCCATGCGCTTGCATTGCCCATGACCACCCACATGGATGGCTGCGTAAAGGAATGGGATCTGAATGGGAAGCATTGGAACATTTCCAAGCAAGTCTATTTGGAGAAAACAGGGCAGCAGTGGTGGTGAGCATGTGGTTATAAAATCAGTAAATACACCCCATGCTCCTTTCTTTCAATAGATCACTCTTTTTCCTGGTGTGTGGATTTCTTACTGAGCAGACTTCAGTGAAGTACAGTAATTGGTCTGTACTGCTCACAGCTAAATATTCTACTTTCCTGGACCATTCAAAGCCCTGGAAAAAAAGGAAAAGCATACTGTGTAACCCAAGAATGTGTCTCTTTCATTGAATATCCTTCAAAATCACCACTTTGTTTGTCTTCCTGACAACTTGTAAATTACTTAATACTATTGGCAGATTGAGCAGATTCCTATTGCTCATTCAAACCACATTTTCTACCATTTGTAGAAAGAAATAATAGAGAGAATGAAAGGGTGGGGGATGTGTCTATTACATGATCAGACATCATCAAACCCTTCCTTAGTGTATACCATCCCTGGAAAGGCTTCAGTTTCACTAACTCAATGTGGCCTAAAATACACATTTGACAGGCCTCCAAGCTTTGCCCTGCCAAATACAGCTTGTCCAGGGCCTAAGTAAAAACACATGACATATATCCTGTTTACACTTCCAACAATTATAATAATTTCAGACTCTGTAGAAGAATTATGAAACAGCCTCCACATTTTAAGAAGTTAGAAATCCTATCCACCCAGATAGTTAGTTGTCAGCCCCTGTTATTTACTGTCCTGCTACTGTGGATAAATGGTGCCATGAGCATCTTTGATACAGTAGACCAATGACATGTGAAGAGCTGGAGGGGAAAATCTAGATCTAATGAGATTTGGACCAACCAGGAGAATGGCTATAGCTCAGTGCTTCAAGACATGCGTTTTATGTCTCAGTCCCTGCCATCCCCAGATGATGGATCTGAAGTAGCAGGGCAGAGAAAATAATCTGTCTGAGACTGTGCAGAACTATTACCAATCTGAAGTTACATGGACCTTAAGTCTAACTTTCGTTATGCCTTACAGGGCTGAAATGAAGCTGATTTCATTGAGTGTACAATAAGAGGAATTTGATTTTGAGGTCCCTTAAAATATCTTGCAAATGGATCCCTCCTCCATTTGAAGCCTGCTAGACACCCCTTTTAAAAGTTACTTTTGAAGTTTAAAGAGAGTTGGGGATGTCAGTGTCTAGCCAATCAGAGATCATGGAAACCAGTCTGATGGTATTATGATACCACTTTAGCCTATGAAACAGCATGTCAGTGAGACCACTACTACAACTCTTAGCTTTTTGTTCTCTGGAATAGTTTGCATTCCCTTTAGCACATATAGGGCTGTTATGTTGTTGTTCGCAAAATATTATATGGGAAGTGCCCTGAGTGTTTGAAAGTAGCATACATATGTTACATATGATCATCATCACTGTGTAGCTTCAGTGCTTTCCCAGAAAATAGTTATAGAAACTAAACCATGATGACACTTGGATGCTATATGTGGGATGCCATGTTGAGGTGAGATTGCATAGGCTACGTTATACAGCATGGATTTGGAAAACCATATTCATTTTATGACTACCCTTTATCACCATGTAAGCACAAAAATGGATCCATGGGAACATAAGACTGTCAAGGAAGACAGAGGTGCTCATGGTCAGTCAGAAGGCAGATCAGGGAATAAGGATCCAGCTTATGTTAAGAGGGGGTTACACTCCCCTTGAAGATGCAGGTTCGCAGTTTGGGGATAATCCTGGACCCAGCTCTGAACCTGGAGGCCCGGGTCTCTGCAGTGACCAGGAGTGCTTTTGCACATTTAAAATTTGTGCACCAACTGTGACCATTCCTTGAAACGCTGGATCTGGCCTTGGTGATACATGCCTTGGTTACATCCCATTTGGACTACTGTAACGGGCTCTATGTGGGGCTGCCTTTGAAGAGTATTTGGAAACTTCAGCTGGTGCAAAAAGCTGCAGCCAGATTGTTAACAGGGGCAGTTTACAGGGACCACACAGCGCCTCTGTTGAAACAGCTTGCCAGTTTGTTTCTGGGCACAATTCAAAAGGGCTGGTTATGACCTATAAAGCCCTATATGGTTCAGGTCCAGGCTATCTGACAGACCATATCTCCCTGTATGAGCCAGACCAGGACCTTCTCTCTGTCCCACCCCCATTGCGAGTGTGGTTGGTGGGGACACAAGAGAGGGCCTTTTCCGTGGCTGTCCCTGGATTGTGAAACTCCCTTCCTCGGGAGATCAGAATGGCCCCTTCCTTGTTGTCCTTCCTCCGGCAGGGTAAAACTTTCTTATGCAGGCAGGCTGGCTTTTAAACCAATGTTTTTAAAGGACTGGCTTGGGGTGCTGTATTGTTTTAAGTGTTTTAAACAATTTTATCTTTTAAACTGTATTTTTGTTCTTTTAATAAGCAATCTATTTTAAATATTGTAACAATTTAATTCTGTTTTAATGTATCACTTTTCTATCATTTTAATTGTATTGTTCTTTTAATGTTGTGAGCTGCTCTGGGTCCCACTTCTGGGAAAAGAACGGGATAATAATAATAATAATAATAATAATAGACTAACAGACACTGAGAGCAGGAGCTCTCTGTGTGTAACCCAGTAAGTGTCTCCACCTGAGTTTTCCCATTTGTAAAAGATGAGCAAACACAGGTGATCTACTACAGCAGGCCTCTTTAGAAGACATGGAAAGCACAGAATGTACAATGCTTGGCAAATCTGAAGTCTTACATGAGGGATAAACTGTGGGGTCCTTTCATGCAATGCTATGATGTATATATTGAGCTGTGTTGCTCTTTGAACTAATAATACATGTATTCATCCCATGAATAGGGAAGACTTTTGAAAAGTCTCATTCAGAAAAGTGAAATAACAGTGGCAACGAAGAAAGTCCCTGAATATACACATGGGAAGTATTCCTTAACATTCTAGCATCTGACTAAGGCTAAACAAATATTATATGGATACTGACTAGAAGAGTTATTAGGGTTTCATAACAGTGGTGCCCATCAGTATAGGATATGGGGACAGAAGTTTAGGATCTCATTCAGTAGAATGGGCAGAAAACTTTCCAAACTTGGTAGGCCTGGTTTACCACCTTTTGAAATAAGTGATAATACACAGTGTAAGACTGTTCCATTGTTTTTGGTGGTGTTGGTACACACCATCAAGTGAACTCTGACTTATGGCAACCCTCTCCTAAGGGATGTATTCAGAGTTTTGCCTTTGCTTTCCTCTGAGGCTGAGAGAGAGTGACTTGCCTAGGGTCACCCAGTGGGTTTCCATGGCAGAATAGGAATTCAAACCCTGGTTTCTCAGAGCTCTAGCCCAACACTCAAATCACTATACCATGCTGGTTCCTTATACCACACAGATTCCTTTCCATTCCAACTAGTGTCTTAAATTATCTAACATTTTAAAATTAGAAAATGGTACCCAATCAAGGACTCAGTTGTGGAGGAGGCATCTGCCTTTCAAGCGAGGCACTTGAGTCTGCAGGAGTAGATTTAGATCCAACACTCATGGCTTCATCAAAGCCCTACTCCTTTGCTTTCTAAATATGGGGCTGCCATTTTCTCCTTGCAATAAAAGGAAGGTGGTGTCCCTCAGGGTTAAAAAATCAAGGAGACCAGAGAATGGCTTACAGAGATCAAACAAAATATTTGTCCCTGCAGCATATAAATATTCAAATAAGTAGATTCACACATGTGCATGTGCATACAACCTGTTCTTCAGCTAGTTTCAAAGCATCGCCAGCAATTAAAGAAGCCAAAAGACATTATTCTCAAAGCAGTGAGTCACTTTTCTGGAGACACTTTGCATCTCTCAATGTGCATAAATAGCAGGCAAAGACTGCAGGCATCTTGAAGTCATATAGTGTCAGGGTCACAAATCACAGCCTTACCTTATGAATAAGATGATAACATGTATAGTGAGATCAGATTTACTTGGCAAACATGGCATATTACCAGCTGGTCCGCTGTTTCAGAGGCAGACAAGCTGCATGTCCTATGCTTGGTCGTTTTTCTCACTTATTGTTAAGATTTTGCATGTTAGATCATCATGTTTTTCTTTTTTAAAGGGTGGAGGTTATTTTAAAAAAAGAATCACTGACCATAGTGAAATGACCCATTGTGCTTTTAGAATAACCACATTTCCTAAATGATATGTTTCAGTAGCAGATTTTTTTTATTGTTGTTGGCATAGCAACTCACCAGGTCTAAACCAGATAAGCAAATACATTTCTCCCTGTTTCTCTCCAAGGTATTCACAGCAGGAAATCCCTGTTCCATCTGGTTAACTGCAAATGCACATTATTATTGATATGTAGTATCGACGGCAGTTTTGATCACACTAAGTGGCGCTAGCATTAGCATTTGCAGCTAGAGGGGAAAATGCGGTTTATTTACTTCTAGAAAGAGATCTCTGGTCCCATAACCCTTAGTGATTCCTGCATTAAAACTATTTCTAAAATTATTCAAGAATGAGAGAAATTGTCTTGTCTGAGTAAATCTTTGCCTGGTCTAAGACAGATTTTGCAGAATTGCCATACTGCAAAACTTAACTGTACCCTTGGGATGTTCAGCATGGCCAGAATTGTTTTTTTTTTAGTTTTATTTAATTTTATTCCAATTTGCAGACCACAAATTGGTATTTAAAAAAACACATTTCACAAAAAGAAATATATTCTATTTCTTTTTTTCTTCATTTTCTTATTCACTTTTTAGTCTTCTCATTCCTTTCTGCTTAAATTCTTGTTGACTTCCTGTTCTTCTTCAAAAGTTGAATTGCTTCCTTCCTTTTTTTCTTCCCCTCTTCTTTTGAGCATCATTATTCAAATAAAGAATTTCCATATTTCAAATGTTCAGTTATGATTAGTCATTTTTAGATAAGTAATTACATTATAATAATATGAAAACAATGCTCCTAAACAAAAAACACATACTCCGCCTGATTTTCTTTTATTACCTATTCTCTAAAGTTTCACTTCCCTCTCTTTTCTTCATTCATTTATTTTAGATAGCCTGTTGTTTTCCCCTGAACTTTCTCTATTTTCTTTCTAGTTCCCTCACTGGGGCAGCTGTCTGCACAGGTGTCCTGCTGAGATGCTCAGCACATCTGCCATCACATCCTCCGCCACTATGGGTCTCTCAGACTGAGGTCAGAATGAGACACCCAGCCATCATTGCTGACCACCTCGTTCTCACATCAGAAGTGAATGACTTGCAGTGGCAGCAGATTTACTGGCTGGTTCAGCAGAATGCCTGTATAGACAGTGCCATGACATAGGAACAGAGGGCCAGGTAACAGGGGAAGGTCAAGCAGCTTTGAGGGCAGGATACTTCGAACTTCCCCCAGGGTATCCTGGCCCATGCAGACAGGGCCTGTGAGTGTGATACTGAATTCTGGCCTGGTGTGTTGGAAAATTTTTGCATTCTCTTTCCCCCTCCTTAGATAGATAGGGATTTCCTGCTTGCACACTCCTCTCACTCTCTCTCTCTCTCTCTCAAGCAAACCATGTGAGTTAGGTCACTCCCCATTTGGGACTAACATTTTCTCTCTAAAGATTTTCAAGTGAGCTACATGTTTTCCATCTTCTTCCTCTCTCAACTTTCTTTGGAAAGGTGATGAGATAAAGATTTCTTTTTACCTGAACTATTCACTAGTTAGATTAGGATATAGCCTTTTATGTAAATATAGACTAAAGCCATTAGAAAACTTTTGTTTTAAATTGCAAGTTATGTGTTTGTTGTTTTTCAGTCAGTCTCAGTTCTTAGGGAAGAATAATTAGACAAAAGCACAATTCTGCTACTATGCCAATTTAAAGCTAGACCCTAACAGCTTGGCTTTGAAATTTTTGATATTTAATGTTTTTGTTTCCTTCCTAAAGAGTGAAGCCTTAGGAAACTTAAATTACCCTGCATTTTTCCTCTGCAGAATAACTCCTGTGCAACATTTCCAGATGTGCAAATATGGGGCAAATACTGCAGAGGAACATTAGTTTTCTCTCACTGTAGGAAGAAAACCACCACATGCAAGGAAGAAATAGGCAAAGATTTACCTCTCTAATCCATAATATGCAGCCTTTAAAAAAAGGGGAATAATTTCACTTTTAGGTCCCCCCTAATTCCTAATCTGTTTAGGATTTAGAGGTTTCACCAGTAGTCCAAGATCAAGTTTTGGTCACATTTTCAAGTACAGTTTCCAGAAGGAGAGAAAGAGAGAGATGCAGTAACCAGAATTACGCACATTGCACAAAAAATGATGATTCAAGTGCAGGCCTAGGAATGAGAGGACCTGAGATGTCTTGTTCATATAGGAAACTGTCTGCAGATCATCAGGCCTGTAGCAAAAGAGCTGGAAACTAAGCCTACTGAGGAACAGTTGGGGAGATATGCACAGCCTGGCAAAGAGAAGACAGTTCTCATCCCCATTGCAGAAATAAAGCAATTTGTCACCACTTTAACTACCATGACTCAGTGCAATGAAATTCAGGGATATGTAGTTTTGTGAGATATTTAGATTTCCTGTCAGAGAGTTCTTGTGACCCACCAAACTACAAATCCAGAATTCCATAGCATTGAGTTATGGAAGTTAAAGTGGTGACAAACTGCTTTATTTCTGTAGTGTGGAAGTCTTCAGAGAGTGATAACATAGCCACTTTTAAATAAAGGGCCATGGCCTGGAAGATGAAGTGAGCTTGTTTCTTGATGCTTAGATGACAGCATCCACATCGGTGGATTCAAATTGCAAGAAAGGAGATTCAAGCTAATTATATGTGGCATTTGATAGTAGAATAGACCCTCTCCAGAAAGTAGTGGGCTCTCCTTCATCAGAGGTTTTTCAGCAGAGCTTGGATAGCCATTTCTTTAGGGTTGCTTCAGTGGTGGACTCTTGTACTGGCAAGGAGAACTTGGTGTCCCTTCTGGTCTGTTTCTGAAGAGTCCCCATCACCTATTTTGCAGGGTTGTTGTAAGTATAAAAGCAGTATGGCGGAGAGTCATGTGCACCCACTTGAGCTCACCACAAGAAATGTGAGATGCATAATTTTCTTCCCTGGAGAAAATGTTGAATTTGTTGTTGTTAACTGCTCTCGAGTTGATCTTGACCCATAGTGACCCTATGGATGAGACATCTCTAAGATTCCCGGTCCTCTACTGCTCTGCTTAATTCTTGCAACCCCTTAATACCTGTGACCTCCTTCATAGAGTCCATCCATCTGGCATGTGGCCTTCTTCTCTTCCTCCCTCCACCTTCCCCAGCATTATTGTCTTTTCCAATGAGTCCTCTCTTCTCATGATGTGTCTGAAGTATGGAAGCCTCAGTTTGGTCATCTTGGCTTCCAGGGAGGTTTCATCCTTCATCTGCTCTGGGAGTAGCCATTTGTTTGTCCTTTTGGCTGTCCATGGGATCCTCAGCACTCTTCTCCAGATCAACATCTCAAATGCATTGATTTACTTCCTATCATCTTTCTTAACAGTCCAGTTCTCACTTCCATACATGATAATAGGGAATACAATGGCTTCTATGATTCTAACCTTTGTGCTGAGTTGTATATCTTTGCATTTTAGAATCTTTTCTAGTTCTTTCATAGCCACCCTTCCCATTCTTAGTCTTCTTCTGATTTCCTGACTACAGCCCCCATTTCCATCAATGTTTGATCCCAGGTATGGGAATTCTTTGACTATTTCCATTTCTTTATTGTCTAGATTGAACTTGTGAAGGTCCTCGGTGGTCATTATTTTTGTTTTCTTTATGTTCAACATTAAGCCTGCCTTAGCACTTTCTTCGTTGATCTTCCTTAGTAGGTGTTCCAGGTCTGTGAGGTTTTCTGCTAGTATCATGATGTCATCTGCACATCTCAGATTGTTAATATTCCTTCCTCCTGTTTTCACTTCTCCTTTTTCTCTGTCCAAGCCTGCTTTTCTTATACTGTGTTCTGCCTACAAGTTGAACAGATAGGGTGAAAGGATGCAGCCTTGTCTGACCCCTTTGCCAACTGGGAACCATTCTGTTTCTCTGTGTTCTGTTCTGACAGTAGCCTCTTGTCCTGAGTACAGATTCCTCATCAGGACTATCAGATGCGTTGGCACTCCCATGTCTTCAAGGGCATTCCACAGCCTTTAATGATCTATGCCAGGGGTCAGCAACCTATGCCCCCCGGGCTGGTTCTGGCCCAAGATGCCGGACTTATCGGCCCAGGCGGACCCCTGCCGCCACCGTCACCCGTTTTCTTCGCCGCATGACCGCGCGCGCTGTGGCCGCCATTTTGTTCTCCAAAATGGCGGTCGTGACGCGTTTGTGCATGCGCAGTAATCCTGCACATGCGCAAACGCGTCACGACCGCCATTTTGGAGAACAAAATGGCGGCCGCAGCACCCGCAGTGCATGCGGCACCCGGGAGGACGCCTGCCGCCGCCGAGGGAAGCCTCCCCAGGGGGACCCTCGGTTGCGACGGGCTTCCAGGAGGCCCGGCGCCACTGAGGGAAGCCTCCCGGGGGGACCCTCGGTGGCGATGGGCTTCCAGGAGGCCTGTCGCCACCGAGGAAAGCCTCCCCACACGCAGGAGGCCAGTCGCCACCGAGGGAAGCCTCCCCGCGGGCACCCTCGGTGGCGATGGGCTTCCAGGAGGCCCGTCGCCACCGAGGGTCCCCCCGGGAGGCTTCCCTTGGAGGCCCGTTGCCACTGAGGGTCCCCCCGGGAGGCTTCCCTTGGAGGCCCGTTGCCACTGAGGGTCCCCCCGGGAGGCTTCCCTCGGAGGCCCGTTGCCGCCGAGGGAAGCCTCCCTGCGCGCACCCTCCACCGACGTGTGCAACCCCCGTACATGCGGCCGCCGCCACACCATGCATAGCGGCGGCATGTGCGGGGGTTGCCATTCCACCCCCCCCCTTGGCCCAGCCGAGACCTGGGCTACGGGAGACCGGCCCAGGTCTCAAAAAGGTTGCCTGCCCCTGATCTATGCAGTCAAAGACTTTCCTATAGTCTATAAATCACATGCTGATTTTCTTTTGGAATTTCCTGGTGCGCTCCATTAGCCATCGTATGTTTGCAATGTGGTCCCTAGGGCCCCTTCCTTTCCTGAACCCTGCTTGGACCTCTGGGATTTCTCTCTCCATGTATGGTTGGAGTCTATGTTGCAGAATTTTGAGCATCATTTTGCTTGCATGGGAGATCAGTGTTATGGTCCTATAGTTGCTGCAGTCTCTTGTGTCTCCCTTTTTGTGGATGGGGATGTACATGGCCTGTTTCCAATCTGTTGGGCATCATTTTGTTTTCCATATCTGTTGACATTTGTTGGTCAATGTCCAAATAACTAATAAAGGTCCAAAACACACTGCAGAAACCATCTAGTTTGAGATTGCTTTAACTGTCCTGGCTCAATGCTAGGGAATTCTGGAAACTGTAGTTTTGTGATACATTTAGCCTTCTCTGTCAGAGAGCTCTGGTACCACAATAAACTACAATTTCCAGGTTTTCATAGCATTGAGCCAGGGCATTTAAAGTGGTGTGAAACAGAATTATTTCTGCAGTGTGTTTTTGACCAAATAAATGGTGATATAAGCAAACTGACCACCCACCTGTGAAGGTGACTCCCTGTGCTGACCAGTGGATAGGGATTCAAAGTCAAATACACATTCCACTTAATGTACTTCAGGTTTACACTTCTAGGTCCTGAGCCAGCAAGTGAGATGGATGCCAAAGCTTGTTTCCAAAAGACGAAGCCTGCTTGTGCATGCAGATCGACTGAGACGTATCAGGGTGAAGGAGGTTTTATAACTTATAAAAAATCTTAGCTTTTTTGTTCATAATTTAGGGTTACTGCATTTTATAGTTTCTCATTTATATGTTTTTCTCCTCTCTTCGGTGATAAACAACACCTTTTATGCCCTGACCTTCATGCACCAAAGACATCATTCTCTGTAATGTTCCCAAGAAGCATGGGATTTCTCAAACTTCAGCAAACTAACTGGCTTTGACAGGTAAATTTCCCCTTAAATATGTTTCAAACTTCCCCTATATAAGCGTGTGAGTCACTCTGACAGGTTTAATTTGTCCTGAAAAATGAATGTGTTAAACTCATTAGCCATTTAGTTGGGAAAGATTGTAAACAGTAGATTGATTACTTTTCCATGTGCCTGCTATGTAGGATATGTGTACAAAGGTAAGAAATACTTAGCCAGTAAAAATGCACACCAGTTATGTTATAGGAAATTAACCATAATCCAGTTTTCTCTGTTGGTTTGATGTCCCTCATTGTATAACTTTTTAAAATATATAAATTTAATTTTGCTAATATAGATTTTCCTGCTTTGTGGCTATCACTTTTGGGATACACTAAATCTCTTTTTGCACTAAAAACAAGGAATACAGAAAGGCTTCAATCTTATGCATATTTTCCCAGGGGTAAGCACCACTGAAAACAGTAGGATTTGGTTCTAAGCATACATGTGGTTCATACATGCTATCAGTGAAGTGGTCAGAAGGAATCAGATAAACATATGTGATTTTTAAAGAGTGCAAAAGATTCCAAAAGTAACCAGGGTTGTTTGAGCGATGTTAAGAGTTCCCGTAGTTCTGTGGAGAGCATGTTGAATAAGACCTGAGAGATGGCGGGTCAATATATTTAGCTCATGAATTCAGAATATAGCCTCTCTCACAGCTACTGTCCATTATCTGAAAAGAAAAAAAAAGGAATAATCTCCACTCTTTTATCAAAAGGATGAAATATGAACAGTAATGGTGTAATCCTATTTCCTTGTGTCCACCACCATTTACTCCCAGGAAGAGGACTAATTTGGCCTTAACGCTTAACCATGGTTTAGTGGTACATGAAGGAGCCTTGGTTTTGCAGGCTTCGCCACACCAAACTGGTAGGGCTATAAATAAGAATTTCAAAGGTCTGTTTTCTGTTTTCTTGGGTAATCATACTTTGTTGTGATGTCTGGACCGACAGGAGAGTTCAGGAGAGTTATGGTTTATCTTACTTCAACTTCATGAGATGGTTGAGATGTTTTCTCATTTTTTGGAACCTGAAAAAGCCTTGCGGCTGCTTGTTATAACCACAATGCACTCTTAGAAGTGAGCCATCCCTGTCATGTTGCCCAACTTGTCTACATGCAAAGATAGCAATCCTAATGGCATAACAATGCTATGTTTCCATGCAGATATTAAAAGAAGTGTGACAGGACCAGGAGGCAGCTGGAAATCCCTGGAAAACACTAGGGTTGTTAGAAACTGGAAATTCCACGAAGTTGTTATGGAATACCTAGCTCCTATGTGAAAAACATGTGCTCTAGCATTAATCTTGATACTAAGTGAGCAAGGAGGCATACATTTACTAAATTAAGCAGAAAAAGATTCTACATATGATCAGGGGTACTCAAAATATTTCTGATTAAGGATGCTTCACCTTTACTTTGTCACTTGATTTTTGTAGCTGCTCATTGCTGCAGTTCAGTGCTCCAGTAGAACCAATAGAGGCGGGTTATTATTATTATTATTATTATTATTATTATTATTATTATTATTATCTTTAATTAAAATGAACACATCATTCCCCTTCCTCCTGGTTCCAATGTGAAAAACAATCCATGATATTTGAAGGGTGAGTGAACAGCATACACATGGTATGAGTATATGAAAGTGGTACTGTTGAATCAGTTGTTAGTTCCCATACTTTGGGACAGCCTTACCAAACCTGGTAATACTTACTATCTCCACTTTTCAATGAGACTATTGGATTTATAGTCTAATGCACTGGAAAGTGCTGGGATGAGGAAAGCAATTAAAAACTACAAAAAGAGGATTTTTGAAGCTCACAATAACAGAATGTGCTACTAGAAGGCAATGGTGCCAGCCAAACATGCCACTCTCTGTAAATCCCATAGATTCTGAAAGTCTATTCATTTAAAAGAACCATTAGTAATAACACAAGATATATTCCATCATTCCCAATATGAAATGGCAACAAATTGATTTTCCCATTCCTGTTTATCAACAGTAATTAATTAAATTTTAATAGTAAAATTTCAAGTTCTAATAGCGGCCCCGAATTTAGCAGGCTTGTCCTTCTCCATCCCTGATCACTGGCTATCATTCAAAGTTAGGTCTACAACACTTATGTCCCTGGTGAAGTGTACTTATCTATGGCAGACACACAATTTATCAAAGGTATGGGCATCTTCCTAGTACATAACAAGTGGCAGTGATTATGATTAATGGCAAGAATCAAAGGCTTAGTTCATATGTTAGAAAGATATTGTGATGACATGGCTACTGCCGAGAAGATGAACTATGTGCAAACATTTCTGTGGAGAGAGGTCTTTGTGGCTCTCATGTGGTTGGGTTCGGTTTTGACTACAACAGATAAACTATTTGCATCACACTCTAATTGGACTTTCTAATCTGAAATGCACTAATACCAATGAGGAATGACAGCAGAATCAGTCTTGATCCAAGGTATTCTACTCAGCTGGTAAAATTTGTGTTCCATGGCATACTTGTATGTTATTCAAAGAGTGCACTTTGGCCTAACCTAAGTGGCCTTGTTAAAATCTGAAGAGATGTAGAAATTGTTGTTCTGTGTCTTGAAGTCAAAATTGACTCACTCCAACCCTATCTTCAGGTTTTCTTGGCAAGGTTTATTTAGAGGTAGTTTGCCACTGCTTTCTTCTTAGGCTAAGGCTGCATCCACACTGCAGAAATAACACCACTTTAGATGCCATGGCTCAATGCTATGAAATTCTGAGAATGGTAGTTTTGTGAGATACTTAGCCTTCTCTGTCAAAGCGCTCTGGTGCCACAACAATCTACAAATCCCAGTATTCCATAGCATTGAGCCATGGCAGTTAAAGTGGTGTCTACCTGGATTATTTCTGCAGTGCAAATACCACCTTGGACAATCAGACTTGTCCAGTGGGTTTCATGGCTGAGTAAGGATTTGAACCTTGGTCCCACAGAATCCTAGTCCAACATTCAGACCACTACACCATGCTGACTCCAATAATAATAATAATAATAATAATAATAATAATAATAATAATAATAATTTTTATTTTTATCCCGCCCTTTGGGAACCCAATCAGGGTGGCTTACAACAGTTAAAAAGATACATGATATCCAAAACAATCCCTCCCCCCTTAAAACAGCATTAAATCAAAAGGGATTAAAACAGTAATTCCAACAATATAAAATTTAAAAACACATTTAAAAAGAGATATAACAAGGCACGGCTTGACCAGAGGCAATGATCTTCATCCATCGAGATGGGGCCACGCGAAGATCACTGCGGTGGGGGAACCTGAGGTCGGGGCAATTAATCTGGAAAGGCCTGCTGGAAGAGATCCGTCTTGACAGCTCATTTAAAGCCGTCTAATGATGTTAACTGACGGATCTCATCCGGCAGGCCGTTCCAGAGCTTGGGAGCGACAACTGAAAAAGCCCTCTGGGAGGTAGCCGCAAGCCTCGATTTTTGAGGCTGCAGCAGATTCCTCCCAGAGGACAGGAGAGCGTGGGGAGGATTGTATGGGAGGAGGCGATCCCTAAGATAGCTTGGACCCAAGCCATTTAGGGCTTTAAAGGTGATAACCAACACCTTGTACTGGGCCCGGAAGCTGATAGGCAGCCAGTGGAGGGACCTCAAAACCGGAGTAATGTGGTCCCTCCTAGATGTTCCCGACACAAGCCTGGCTGCCATATTTTGAACCAGCTGTAATTTCTGAACCAAGCACAAGGGTAGCCCCATGTAGAACGCATTACAGAAGTCAAGGCATGAGGTTACCAGCTCATGCACAACAGTCTCGAGATCCCTTACTTCCAGAACAGGGCGCAGCTGGCGTATCAGCCAAAGCTGATAACAGGCGCTCCTGACTGTTGCATTCACCTGATTTGTTGTCAGGAGCGACGAGTCAAGGAACACCCCCAGACTGCAAACACAGTCACTGGGGGGGAGTGTGACCCCATCCAGGACTGGAGGTTGCAACCCAATTCTTAGTTTTGGGGCCGCTACTGTGAGCACCTCCGTCTTGTCTGGATTCAACTTCAATCTGTTTTTCCTCATCCAGCCCATTACCGCTCGAAGACATTCATTGAGAGAGGAGATGCCATTAGAATTCGAGGCCGATGAACGAGACACAGAGAAATAGATTTGGGTGTCGTCAGCGTACTGATAACACCCAGCACCATGACTCCGTATAATCTCACCCAGCGGCTTCATATAGATGTTAAATAACATCGGGGACAAAATAGCTCCCTGGGGGACCCCACAAGTGAGCTCCCTCTTGCTGGAGCTACTGTCCCTGAGCAGCACCCTCTGGGATCTACCCGAGAGGAAGGACCGGAACCACTGCAAAGCAGTGCCCCCGATACCTAACCCCCTCAGGTGGCCCAAGAGGATGCTGTGATCTATCGTGTCAAAAGCCGCTGAGAGGTCTAGGAGCACCAACAGGGTCACACTACCCCTGTCAATGCTCAGACGTAGATCGTTGGTCAAAGCAACCATGGCAGTCTCAACCCCAAAGCCTGTCCTGAAGCTGGTTTGAAATGGGTCTAAATAATCGGTTCATCCAAGACAGCTTGGATCTGAAGGGCAACCGCCCTCTCGATTACCTTGCCCAAGAATGGCAACAAAGAAACAGGCCTGTAGTTATTCATATCCAGGGGGTCCAGGGAAGGTTTTTTCAGAAGCGGCCTAACAGCCGCTTCCTTTAGACAAGATGGAACATGTCCTTCCCTGAAGGATGCATTGATGATATCCATGAGGAATCTCCTCAATGCATCCCCCCTGGACGGCCAGACGTGATGGGCAAAGGTCGAGAGGGCAAGGGTCAAGAGGGCAATTAATAATCAATTAATCATAACACAACAGAAATGGTTAGATGATAATATTATAATCCTGCACAATGTGACTTTTAGTTTGTGAGGTGTAAAGGACCTTGTTACATCTGCTTTTTTTGCCACATTGGACTGGTGGTTGTTGGAGATGCAGGAGCTAAGTGATGCTTCCTATAGAATGAATACTGGAGCAGAAACCAGTGTGTCCTGGGGTTGTGGGAAGTTCTGAGTTCTTACTAAGGCGCAATGGCTTTTCCCTTGGTTTTATTGCTGGCAGTACTGAAACTGTGGCAAATATATGTATGCATAACAATACTGCTCCATGTACTCAGTAAGAGGAAAAGAGAGAAATCATTCTGGTTTTCTGCTCAGGACTTTTGTATAAAAAAATGCTTGTTATGGAAACTTTCAGAATTTAATTTACTTAGAATTTCCTGTGGGCTGGGGAAGCAACTTTTGAAGAGTTTATCACAATTGTAAGTTAAGATAAATAGCAGTTCGTCATGCAATAAAACATGGAAACTATTTTTCTCCCTCTAGAAGACATTCCCAGAGAAAAATGTTCACATATGGGAATGATTTTCTAGACATTGCTGCAATACGAAACAAAGGACAGGCACAGAATTTTGTACCAGGGATAGAAATCAAATTTACTACTCCATTAATGCCACCTGGTTAGTACTCAGTTTGAGCAGGAAATCAAGATGGGAATTTGCAGATTTGTTTTTTTCCATCTCTTCTTACATGCTGTTTTTAGTCCCGATGGAAAGACAAGCAAGTAATTATTTGTATGCCTTATGTGCTTAAAATTCACCTGTGCACTACACTAAGAATAAAATGTGTAGACGGGTCTCTGACAGAATGCCTTACAAACATGACATTGACAGAAGGGCTGCAACTTAGTGGTAGAGCACATGCTTTGCATGCAAGGGGTGCCAGGTTCAGTCCTTGGCATTTCCAGTTGGGATAGGGAAAGATCCTGTCCAGAGATCCATGCTAGAATGATCAGTGCTCTGACTTCTTACAAGGCAATGGAAAAAAGAGGGAAAAACAACTCATATTCTTGTCGCTGCCCTATTTTTGCTTCTCCCCATTATCTGGGGACATTGTTCTAATAATGCCAAAATCTGATTTTAGATTGTAAAAATCATGCAGGGAAAAATCATCAGGTTGCCTGATTTTAGTACATTCTTAGGCTACATCTGCACTGCAGAAATAATACGTTTTGGCACCGCTTTAACTGCCCTGGCTTAATGCTAGGGAATTCTGGGAATTGTAGTTTTGTGATATATTTAACTTTCTCTGTCAGAGAGCTCTGGTGCCACAACAAACCAGAAATCTCAGGATTCCATAGGATGGAGCCATGGCAGTTAATACTGTGCTAAACTGCATTATTTCTGCAGTGCAGGTGCAGCCTTAGATGTGAGGTACATACTGACAATACTGTATATAATAAGTAATCACAATGTTTAGGGTTCAATCACATTCACATAATTAAATGCTCATGTTCTGGATAGCACAGTATTATAGCAGATGTTCTCTATCAAACTCCTATAGAGGGTCTAACATCCAGGGCTTGTAAAAATTACTTTTTTGAACTAAAACACCCAGAATCTCCCAACCAGTTTGGTCTCTGGATATGCAGGAAGATGACTGACCTGCAAGTTCCATTTACAGTCAGCCGTAAATATCCATAGATATTTTTTATCCACAGATGGCTTGAATATCTATCTATCTATCTATCTATCTATCTATCTATCTATCTATCTATCTATCATTTTCCAAACCTTGATTTTATCATTTTATACAAGGGACACCATTGTTATTAATGGGACAAGTATCCACAGATTTTGGTATCCACAGGGGGTCCTGGAACCAGAGATATCAATGATTCGCTGTATATTTGTATCTGTATCTATACTCACACACAGATATACACATACCTTTTCCATTATCTATTAATATCTTTTCCGCTTTCATCAGCAACCAGGATAAATGACCTCTGATTCCTGTCTTGGAGGAAGGGACAACTGAAAGACACCCTTTTCTGCTTCCGCTTTGGACTTCTCCAGGTGAAATGGCCAAGAGTCTTTTCTGCAAGACAGGAGGAGAAAAAAGGGAAAGGAAAAAGTTAATTTTACAAGACTGAAACATTTTCTGAGACTGAGATGATTTTTAAGGGCAGATTAATTGGAGAGATTTCCAGCACTTGTTAAACTATTGAATCTGCTTTGCTCACTAGAAAATAAAATATCGGATATTAAAGTTGGCTACATTGGAACATGTGTGATGATTCCAAAAATCCTGTCAATATTTACTTCACTCGCTGAACAAAACAATGCCTTCCATATGGAACGGGGCGAGGGTGGGGAGAGTTGTTCAGTTTTAATGATTATTTAAGAGGAAAGCGGGGCCTGCTGCTTGAGTGAAATGTGTCCAAAAGGCATCAGAGCTGACAGGAATGGGTCTGCTGTGTTCATCTGTGATTGTCAAGACAATATCATTTGACAAGGGATGTTAACCAGGCAGAGCCTTCTGGCACCTTCAAAGATTGACAAAAGGGGTATCGTCTAGCAAAGTATTTTGAAATGGTTATTTACTACATAAAATGCCCCCTTTTCTGACACCAAATGGAAAACATATGCACTTACAGTTGGTTGTGTACATCCTCCCCGACCTCAATAATTTTTTTTAAAATCAATTTAATAAGAGCTTCCTCTTTAGCTGGCCCCAGGCTAGTCACCTAATGACACTACATTTTCCTGTTCCAATACTGCCAATTCAAATCTGATTTTACTGAGCTCTATTCAACACAACTGAAGGACAGGGTGATGCCGGTCCAGTGTCAGAGAAACAGCTTTCATCCTATGGAAAAGAGGGTGTAATCTTGAAATAGCTTGCTGTCAGCTGTAGTGCCAAAAGTTCAAAATTAGTTTCACAGCTTATACAGAAGTGATCCTGAATTTGTGGCTGCTAAGTACAGCTGCTGAACAAAAACTTAGCACAATGGCACAGAAAGCTGCCTTAATATAATGTCCAGCCATTTGCCTATCTACCTCAGTATTGTCTGAAATATTTTTCTTATAGAGCCAGTGTGGTGTAGTGCTATCAGGTCTAATCTGCACTGCAGAAATAATGCAGTTTGACACCACTTTAACTGCCATGGCTCTTTGCTATGGAATTCTGGGATTTGTAGTTTGTTGTGGCACAAGAGCTCTCTGATAGAGAAAGCAAAGTATCTTATAAAACTACAAATTCCAGAATCCCATAGCATTCAGCCATAGTAGTTAAAGCAGTGTCAAACTGCCTTATTACTGCAGTGTAGGTTAGACCTGAGTGTTGGACTAGGGACTTTATCACACAAGGGAAAAAGATGGGAGCAGAGAGCTATGCTCCTGTCAATATTACACAATAACACGAAGATTTTCACACGATGTTGCCATTGTCACACAATTATCCTGTAAATAAAGTGGCAAAATTGTACTGCTTTTTATTCATGGATTTTTTCCTGTGCATAAAAAGCTGCATGATTTTGCCACTTTATTCATGGGATAATTGCGCGATAATGGCGACATCGTTCCACGGTGTGTGAAAATCTTCACATTATTGTGTGATATTAATGGGAGCATAGTGCTATGCTCCCGTCTTTTTTTCACTGTGTGATAAAGTCCTAGGTCTCTAGAGACCAGGGTTTGAATCCCTGCTCAGCCATGGAAACCCACTGGGTGACCTTGGGCAAGTCCCACTCTCTCAGCCCTAGACAAAGGCAATGGCAAATCTCCTCTGAATGAATCTTGCTAGGAATACACAATGACAGGGTTGCCATAAATTGGAGTCTATATGAGGACATGTAGCAACAACTGGAGTATCAAATAGGCTCATTCATGTGCCAGGTGCCATGTACACTGGATGGTGCCCATTTTCCATTTGATCTTTTGAAGGCCATCACTTGGAAAAACGTGTCAAAATATTGCAACCCTGATGCTGTTGTTGTGGTATTGAAGCTTCTGGATTAGTAAACAGTAAAAATAAACAAAAAAAAAAATAAACAAGCAAGTAAGCAAACCTTGCGGATATTGTGTTAACTAGATTGCTATTTAAAAATAAATAAATAAAGCAATTCTCAAAAGTGCTGCTGCTAGTAAGTCTGCTGGTGTGTTCAGTGGGGATTGTGCAGGATTATGATCTCTGGGAAAGTTACTAATTCTGCATAAATCATTTAAAATATAAGTAGTCCAGCTGTGTCAAGAGCTGCCATAACATTATGTATCCATTAATGTGTAGCTTGGAATGGAAGCACTACTAAAAGTCAACAATATTTGCTAAAAAATTATTTAATAAAGAGAAGAGTGAGTGAAGCAAGCAAGATAGCTATGATTAGTTTACTAAGCTTATCACACGGCACTTAAGGAATGGGAATGGAAAGGAACGAAACGGAACAGAATGGGGCGAAATGCATTTTACTGGATGGGAGAATGCCACCGGGAGTCCCCAAGGCATTCCCCAGCCGTTCCTGGTAGCCAATTTTTGAAGGATGATTTTGAACTGTCCTTCAAAAATTGGCTGCCAGGAATGGCTGGGGAATGCCTTGGGGACTCCCAGTGGCATTCTCCCATCCAGTAAAATGCATTTTTGCCCCATTCCATTCCCGTTCTTGTAAGCGCTGTGTGATGCAAAGCAGCTTCATTTTTACCGCTTCATATCGTGCTATGGGATGTCTAAGCGGTTTACAACTGTAAGCTCATTGCACCCCAACAGTTGTTTACAGTCCTGTTTGTGATAAACTTATATGTCTCAAAACCAAACCAAAAATGGGAATGGAGTTCTATTAATCAGCTGCTTTTATTGGGTCTTTGTTAGGGCTGTCTGATGCTATATAGTTCTATGTAGGAATGCAGCCATAGGTCCCATCCTGCCACTCTCCAGCATCAGGGGAATGAATGCTGTGTAGGGTATTCAGCTCCAGTTTTGTCCTTGTCTGTCTAGTCAAGATGTCTGTTTCGCTCTGTGGTCTCCTCTTTCAGAGCTTTCGGTCTCATGCAAAGTACCTCATACAAGAGAATACTCCTCATCCTCAGAAACCATTTGCTGTAGCTATTGTTGCTCCTCAGGGACAAAATAGCTTGTGTTCCAGGCATGCTTGAGTGTTATATAAATTCTCATAGGGCCTTTGCAGACTGCCAGAAATAGTGCAAATTGAGTCCACTTTAAGGGTTAGGGTTAGTGCTAGGGAATCATGGGAATTGTTTTTTTCCTGAGACATTGAGCCTTCTCTGTCAGAGAGCTCTGGTGCCACAATAAAATACAGTTCCCATGATTCCCTAACCCTAACCCTAACCCTTAAAGTGGACTCAATTTGCACTATTTCTGGCAGTCTGCAAAGGCCCATAGGCACCTGAACAAATCTGCATACTGTGCAAACACACACTAGTGTGAACACTACAATGGTAACTGGGAAGCTAGGATCGGTGTGTGTGTGTAATTTCATGTGGAGTGAGGGGTCATGGTTCAGCACATACCCTCCAACATTTCACAGGTGAAAACCAGGATATGTGTGGCCAAGCAACAACAGAGTGTGTTCAAGATGACAAAAGTTATTAAGGAGCAAGAACACACAAGCTAGGAGAGGCTGCAGCAGTTTGCTTTGCCTGAGTCTACTGGAAGGGCAAGATTCCACCTCCTCCTCTCCTCTCTCCTGATAGAGTTTCAACAAGCTACTTTTGCACTTTGAACTCAGTTTCCAGGAATTTAAATAATACGATGACCCAGAGGTAAAGTGGAAGGAAAAGGACAGATAAACTGGGACGTTTTAAAAGCACCTGAAAAACTGAGGTGACAGGAGCTTAATTGTAACTATCCATGTCAAATCAGGGCAGTTGGAGAATATCAATGAATTGATTGCAGTAAGTCCCAGATTCAATCTGTGGCATCTTGGGGCGAAGCTAGGAAAGATCACTGTCTGAAAATCTGGAGAGCCATTACAATCCCGACCTAGAAGGCCTACGGTCTGTCTTTCTGTTTTGTTGTTTTCTGCAACTTCCTATGATCCAATGAGAAGTACATCTCTGAAAGGAAATCATAGCTTTGCTAGCAATACAGGAAGAGCGTTTCAACAATATTTTGACCCCAGACAACTGAGGCATTCAAAAAGCAGAGGTAGTTTTTTTCTCTCTTAAGAGGCAAAAATTATCATTAAGCCTTCAGCTCACATTTATCTGTCAGTAGGTGCTAGATACCTATGTGTTAATTTTATCTTTTGAAATCTTCTTCACTACAGACAGTAAAATGCCATGAGTGGGTGGCAGGGTAGACAGATAATAGGTTATATCCCAGGCTGTTACACCAGCTCATTTCATTCAGTGACACAGAAATACATGCACAATTACTTTTAAAAGTTTCAAAACTGTTCAGTGTTTCAGAATATCCTTTTAACCACTGGCTAGAAACCTGTTGCAGTGTTATGCTTGTGTAGTTTCCTCTGTGGAAGCCATTGGGCATTTTTTGTATTCATGCCAAGTTTTCAAGAGTGGAGCTGTGCACTTATTTGTGTATTTTGTTGCACAATGTCAACATCAACACATGGGACAAAAAGCACAGTCAAGATACATGGGGAAATGTATGGTTTGCAACCCCAATTTAGGATCTCAGCCTATGTATTATAAAATGAGGCAGAGTCTTTTCTTTGCTCAACATAAATGCCTTGATAAGTCTTATAGCTGATGTTATTAACATGATGCTTATGATAATGTCTTTATGCAAATACATCCAGTTAAGAATCACTTACTTGGCTGGGGAAAATTAATAGTCAAAATTTGAGGAGAAATTTGGGAGTGACATATTCTAGAAGTAAACATGAAAGGCAATCTTTGTAGGCAAATGTAAGCTATTAATTTCAGTAGCCATGCCCAAGTCAAAGTGAGAAGGAAAAGTGATGTTCAAAATGAAGCAATTTGATAGCCATTAGTCTTATTAGATTGCCACCTTAAAGTTCAATCATTCAAAGAACACACAATTGAATCATTATTTAATTACACTAGAGCTGCCTCTCCTCTCCTTTAATTTGAAGATCTACTGCAATATGTGTATGGGAATCAAGAACTGAGCATCCATTTCTGTGTGTGTGTGCGTGTGCATGCGTGTGTGCGAGCAAGCATATGTACATGTACATGCATGCATGTGTATATGTGTGCAGGCACACACATGTATTTGGGTTCAGTCCTGTTTGTTGTCTTAGGGCTTTTGCAGACTGCCTAGTGCAAACTGAGTCCACTTTAACTTTCCTGACTCAGTGCTAGGGAAACATGGGAACTGTAGTTTATTGTGGCACCAGAGCTCTCTGACAGAGAAGGCTCAATGTCTCAGAAAAAAAATACAATTCCCATGATTCCCTAGCACTGAGCCAGGACTCAGTTTGCACTATTTCTAGCAGTCTGCAAAGGCCCTTATCAGTTCCTTTATTGAGGAACAATTCCTGCATAGAAGTTGGCCTTTTCTTCTATGGTGCTCCCAACTTCACTAACTAGCTTATAGGACTGCATACAGCAGGACCCTCCATGCCTTCAATCTCATCCTCCCTCATTCGAACAAAAATCCACCAAACAGTGATACCTTTATTGGCCAACCAAAATGCACAATATACTTGTTGCAAGCTTTCGAAGCTCCACTGGCTTCTTCATCATGCAAGATATTACAAACCAAACAGGAGAAAAAATTGAAGATGTTAGCCAGATGCCTGCATTTTGATGTTTTGTCCTTAGTTAAGATGGTAACTTAAGTGGAGGGTATCTTTTGCAGGCTGGCCCCTCCTCCTTCAATCCGTGTGGCTATTGGGAGATTTGCAAAGACCAGGAAATTTAACGTCAATTTGCATCTCAACAAGGACCCCTCTCTTGCAATCCAATATGCCTCCATTCCTGTGAGCTCACAGGCCTCTTTGTAGGCAGAGGACAATGGATTTCTCAAGGAGTCTTCATGTTTTTGCATCAGGAACATTTTGGTAGGTGTTGAGGTAAAACATGCCAATCAAGTTTAAATTTAAGAAGAAAAAATTGCTTTACCTTGGAGGTCCCAATCCACTGGCTCACTCTTCAGGGTTCCCCTGTTGCAGCTACAATGTGGCATCTCACAATCAGGAAACATGCAGGGGTAGCTGTGTTGGCCATTTAGCAAATTCAAACAAAAATCCACCAAAACAGTGATGTCTTTATTGGCTAACCAAAATGCACAACATACTTGTTGCGAGCTTTTGAAACTCCACTGGCTTCTTCATCAGGCAAGATGTTACAAACCAAACAGATTTAACAAACCTTTAAACATCAGGCAAGATGTTACAAACCAAACCAGATGTTACAAACCTCCCTCATCATTGCCTGTGCTGGCTAGGGCTGATGGGTGTTGCAGTTCAGTAACATCTGGTAAAGAAAAAGGCAGTTGTGCAGTGATAAATGTTGAAATGTCATCATGACACACACTCCCCCACACGCATAGCCAGGCCTCCAAGATGCATCCACAATCCAGACAGCTATGGTGCTCTATAGGATCAAACCAGTTCTACCAGTTCTCATCTCTACCAGAAGTAGGATTATTTAAAAACAAATGGGTTTTATCTCTTTGTTCAAGACCAAGACATTCCAAAATATTTTGTACTGCAACAGAGACAGCTTACAATAACATATTGTGGCTGGGAAAACCTACTCCCCTCCTGTACTTTAAGGATCCAAGCAACAAAGCAGGAGAAACTTGAAGGAACAGGAAGGCAGAAGAGTGGAGGGAGATGATTAGATGTACTGTGTTCATTTAAAAAGCCCTGACACTTCAGCCTTGCAGATCCGGATTTCACTACACCACTGCAGAATGTGAAGACTCAACACATAGAAGCATATTAACTAACTAGATAGGTAACTCGTTAGCTAGGTAGCTAAGACTGATGTCTTAGAAAGTTCACAGCATCAATGGCATTTATGGCTGTTTCTTATTCAATGACTTTGAAAGCAATGAAGAGAAATCATTCTATTTATCCAAAAGTCCATCTGTATACCAAGGAAGCTCAGGACCATTCACACTATACAATTTTAGCGCTATTATTCCACTTTCACCACAATAGTTCCATTTTATAGAATCCTGGGATTGGCAGTTTAGAGAAGGGCATTCAGAAGTCTCAGCCAGAGAACACCCAGGATTCCATAGGGTGGAAACATGGTGATTAAAGTGCGATAATAGTAGAGCCAGTGTGCCATAGTGGTTTGAGCATTGGACTACGACTCTGGGGATCAGGGTTCAATTCCGACTTGGCCATGAAACCCACTGGGTGATCTTGGGCAAGTCATATGCTCTCAGCCTCAGGGGAAGCAATGTCAAACCTCCTCTGAACAAATCTTGCCAAGGAGACCCCATAATAGGTTCACCTTTGTTGTTGATGTTAACTGCCCTTGAGTCGATCTTGACCCATGGCGACCCTATGGATGAGACATCTCCAAGATCCTCTGTCCTCTACTACTCTGCTTAGTTCCTGCACATTCCTATTTGTGACCTCCTTAATAGAGTCCATCCATCTAGCATGAAACCTTCCTCTCTTTCTACTTTCCTCCACCTTTCCTAGCATTATTGTTTTTTTCCAGTGAGTCGTGCCTTCTCATGATGTGTGCAAAGTATGACAGCCTAAGTTTGATCATGTTGGCTTCCAGGGAGATTTCTGGCTTGATCTGCTCTAGGATCCATTTATTTGGAATCCTCAACACTCTTCTCCAGCACCACACCTCAAATGCATTTATTTTCTTCCTGTCTTGTTTCTTAACTGTCCAGCTCTCACATCCATTCAATGGCTGGTATGATTCTAATTTTTGTGCTCAATTGTATATCTTTGCATTGTATGATCTTTTCCAATTCTTTCATAGCCACCTTCCCATTCTTCTTCTGATTTGTACTCAGGACAAGAGGCTACTGTCAGAGCAGAACAGGGAGAAACAGAATGGTTCCCAGTTGGCAAAGGGGTCAGAAAAGGCTTCATTTTATCAACCTACCTATTCAACCTATATGCAGAACATATTATAAGAAAAGCAGGCTTGGACAAAAAAGGAGGAGTGAAAATAGGAGGAAGGAATATCAACAATTTAAGATCAAAAAGGGGAAAAAAAACTATTGTCCAGTTAGTCTGACATCAATACTAGGAAAGATTCTAGAACAGTTCATTAAACAGAGAGTCTGTGAACATATAGAAAGGAATGCCATAATCACAAAAAGTCTATCTCAAAAACAAGTCATGCCAGACTAATCTGATCTCTCTCTCTCTCTCTCTCTCTCTCTCTCTCTTTTTTTTTTTATAAAATTGCCAGCTTGCTAGATGAAGGGAATGTGGTAGACATAGCATATCTTGATTTCAGCAAGGCTTTTGACAAAGTCCCCCATAATATTCTTGCTAACAAGATAGTAAAATGTGGGCTAGACAATACAACTGTTAGGTGGATTAGTAAATGGTTGACTGGCCTAACCCAAAGGGTGCTCAGCAATGGCTCCTCTTCATCCTGGAGAGAAGTGACCAGTGGGGTGCCGCAGAGGTCTGTCCTGGGCCCAGTGCTATTCAACATCCTTATCAATGACTTGGATGAAGGAACAGAAGGCATGCTTCTCAAATTTGCAGATGACACCAAATTAGGAGGAATAGCTAATACCCCAGAAGACAGGATGGAAATTCAAAATGACCTTAATAGATTAGAAAGCTGGGCCAAAGCTAACAAAATTAATTTCAACATGGAGAAATGTAAGGTATTACACTTAGGGCAAAAAAAATGAAATGCATAGATATAGGATGGGGGAAACCTGGCTTAACAAGACTGTATGTGAAAGGGATATTGGAATCCTAGTAGACCACAAGTTGAACATGAGTTAACAGTGTGATGCAGCAGCTTAGAAGGCCAATGTGATTTTAGTTTGCATCAATAGAAGTATAGTATCTAGATCAAGGGAAGTAATAGTGCCACTCTATTCTGCTTTGGTCAGGCCTCACCTGGAATACTGTGTCCAGTTCTGGGCACCACAATTCAAAAAGGATGTTGAAAAACTGGAGCATGTCCAGAGGAGGGAGACTAAAGTGGTGAAGGATCTGGAAACCACACCCTACGAGGAATGAGTTAGGGAACTGGGTATGTTCAGCCTGGAGAAGAGATAGTTAAGAGGTGATATGATAGCCCTGTTTAAATATTTGAAGGGATGTCATATTGAGGAGGGAGCTAGCTTGTTTTCTGCTGATCCAGAGAATAGGACCCGGAACAAGCAAGCTACAGGAAAAGAGATTCCAGCTGAACATTAGGAGGAACTTCCTGACAGTGAAAGCTGTTCGACAGTGGAACACACTTCCTTGGAGGGTGGTGGAGTCTCCTTCTTTGGGGGTCTTTAAACAGAGGCTGGATGGCCATCTGTCGAGGATGTTTTGATTTTTAGTTCCTTCATGGCAGGGGGTTGGACTGGATGGCCTTTGTGGTCTCTTCCATCTCTATGATTCTATGATTCTAAGATATACAGATAACGCCAAAATTCTAGCAGAAAACCTGTCAGACCTGGAAAAACTATTAAGGAAGATCAAGGGAAAAAATGCAAAAGCAGGCTTACTGTTGAACATAAAGAATGTTTACCTTAGGGTTGCCATAAGTTGGAAACAACTTGAAGGCATACAACAATAACAACATCATCAACAACAAAAACAAAATAGTGTTATAATTGTGTAGTTTAAATGGGTCCTAGTTTTTCTTCTTCATCATCATTAAAATATGCGTCTGCACACTATAATGGGATGGAAGAAAATCATGAAATTGAAGAATCTTTAAAGGTTACCAATGTACATCTAGTCCCAGTTCAAAATTCCTAAATGGTTTGGAGCCTCAATACATGAGAGAGAGTGCTTCTGCCCAGTCATTATGTTCTGTCAGGGCCTCCTTTCTGTGTTCCACCACTGAAAGCACTATGGAGTTTCTCACATTAACAAAAACCACAACTTACCACCACCGTTTTCAAGTCTATTACAGGATACAGTTGGGTATAATCACATGGAAAATGCCGCCGATGCCACTGCCCGACTGCATCCCACCTAAAACCCAACTACAAGCCACACTCAGATGGACAATTTACAAAGTCGGGATCAAATCGGCCATCTGAGTGCAGCTTGTAGCTGGGTTTTAGGAGGGATGCAGTCGGGCAGCAACATCAGCAGCATTTTACATGCAATAATACCTGACTGCATCCCATAATAGACTTGGAAATGGAAGGGGTAAGTTTTTTTTTTTAAAAAATGTGATAATCTCCTATATCATGTGGTGCCCATGGGAGCTGGATTTCTTTTCTATAGCACTCCATTTGTGGGATGCCCTCCCCTTGGAAGCCAGACTGGCACCAATTGTGGTCTCATTTTGGCAGCCAGTTAAAGCATAATGTTCACACAGGCATTTGAGACTTAGGGCTTCTGCAGACGGGCCCTTTGCGGCGTGTTGGAGGCAGGGAAGGAGAGGGGCATCCACACACCAGCCACCCCACCCCCTCCCCGAAGACATCCTGACACCATGTGCCGTTATGCATGGCGTGTTGTGTCAGCATGTCCTCCTGGCACAGCATCTTCACACGCTGCACTGGAAGAGGCAGAGAAGAGCTGCACGCTGGCTCTTGGGGCGGCCTTTTGCCACCTCTAATAGGAGCGGCATTTTGATGCTCTTTTAGAGGTGGCAAACGGGAGAATCGGGCCGCTGCGTGTGGTAGCAGTAGCCCCGATCCTCTCCTTTCTGGTGCAGCCCAGGGCCACCCGTCTGCATCCCCCCTTAGTGACCACCCCTTGAATTTTGGTCTATTAGACAGAGGTAGTCTATTTTGATTTTGAAGAATTGTTTTCTATTGTTTTGACTTAAATCCTTAATAAATTGTTTTATTCAGATACCAGGCAGGATGGAAATATTTCAATGCATTTATTTTATTAATCCAGAAACTGTGTATAATGTTTCAAAAAGGTAAGTAAGCCATAGACTCACTTGCATTCTTGGATTCTCATATTATGCCCTTCAAGATTTTGTTCTCTTTTCTTTCCTTCCTTCCTTCCTCCCTTGATATCTCCAATCCATGATAATCAGAGTACAAGGATCAATTAAACACAGCACGGGCGCAGTAGAGAGTAAGTGGCAGCTGTTGTAGAAGTGAATAAATTTAAATCAAGTGACAGCTTATGGGATGTTTAGCTTCATACTGGCAACTGAGTGAAAATGTATCAAATGTACCAGGGGCTGTAAGTGCATGTTTCTTTGGAGTAGCAACAGCAATTATTTGAGAGATTAATACCAGAATACCAGAAAAGCTTTCAAAGGAATCTTACAACAACCACTATCATGGATGGGATTCTTGAATCCCAGCTGTCCAATTCTAATAAAGTTTTCTCAGCTGAATGGATTTGAAAGAGATTTATTTCCAGGTAAATATACAGCTGCCTCTCTGTTTTCACAGCGGATCTGTTCCGGACCCCCCCCCCCCCCAAAAAAAGGGAAACCGCAAATATCAAGTCTGAGCAAATGGAGAGGCAACTGTACTTCAGACTGCTGCCCACTTGTTCATTCCTTAAACCATTTTGGTGCTTTGTAGTGTTCAGTAAGACAACGTCCAATGCTTCCTCTTATGTATGTCTACTTTTATGTAAAATGGAATACAAGAATACATGTTGTTGTTGCTATGAGCCTTCAAGTCACTTCCAGTTTATGGTGACCCTAAGGTGAACCTATCACAGAGTTTTCTTGGCAAGTTTTGTCAGAGGGGGTTTGCCATTGGCATCCTTTGAGGCTGAAAGAGTGTGACTAGCCCAGCGTCACTTGGTGGGTTTCATAGCCGAGTGGGAAGTTGAACCCCATTCTCCAGAGCTGTAGTCCAATGCTCAAATCACTATACCACACTGGTGAAACAGAATGCAAGAATACATATATTAAGAAAAATAATCCAAAATAATTTTATATTGGGGGAAAAGTTAAATGAATGTGTGTGCATTAGCAAGAAATGTGCAATAAAGTAATATTTATTTTGTGTATTTGTTTCTTTAATTTATATCCCATCTTTCTCCCAACTATCATTGGCATTCAGGACTGCAGATTTTGATTTGTAATCTAGAGCTGCATATTCAGTATATGCAATTTTACTGAAGGTAAAAAGTAAAGGCTTCCTCTTTGACATGTTAGGGGGCAGTGCTCATCTCCATTGCTAAGCCAAAGAGCCAGCGTTGCCCAAAGATGACTGTGTGATCATGTGACCAGCATGACTGCATGGAAAGGTGTTATCTTCTGTCATGCCCAGCATGGCTGAGGACTCAGAGGAGGACTCAGCCTGGCCCTAGCTTTGCCCTGAGAGCTCCAGCAGAGGTGGTGGCTTTAGAAGACAACCAGGAGCCAAACCTCCCAGCAGCAGGGCCTTCTAATACTGTGGACATGGAAGAGGACCCCATACCTACCTTCATCCAGAAATGGCATGCCTCCAGGGCTCAAGGAGGCTTTATGAAAAATGCCAGCTTATCAAGACCACCTGCACTAATGAGGGCTGATGATAAAAGTCTGGGAAGAATGCCAGAGCTTTTGTCAGAAGTTATCTGAGTTTGCTGGTGAAAGCACACTAGTTCCTGACCTTTAGCTTGTCTTCTCGGTTTGGTTCTCAGACTGCCTGATCATTTTGCTTCTCTGGAACCCTTGACCTTCTTGAACTGTTTGACTAGACTTTTGGTTTGACCCTTGGCTTGATCCCATGGACTCTTGTTACTGGACTCTGCTTTTATTTGTAAGTTTGCTTTTTGAGTCTGCTTTAACTACACAAGCTCTATAAGGAGCTCCTTTGTTTGTTTGTTTGTTTTTTGGATTGATAACAGCATCTGGCTGCTTTCCCAGACACCTTCCCACTGAAGTAGTACCTATGTACCTGCTTGTACTTTTATGTGCTTTTGAACTGCTAGCTTGGCAGAAACTGGGACTAGTGATGGGAGCTCACTCTGTCACATGGCGCTTAGGACTTGAACTGCCAATTTGCCGACCTTGTGATTGTCAGAGTTGGTGTCTTAACCATTAAGCCACCACATCCCATTACTGAAATTTCACTGAAAGACTATGTAAATACCTCCCAGCCCACTTTAATAGCCAGCAGCTGCAGCAGGTGAAGGAGGTCTGCTCAGTTGCTAACTGAGGGCCTTTGCAGACTGCCAGAAATAATGCAGCTTGAGTCCACTTTAACTGTCCTGGCTCACTGCTAGGGAATCATGGGAACTGTAGTTATTTCTGAGACATTGAACCTTCTCTATCAGAGAGCTCTGGTGCCACAGTAAACTACAGTTCCCATGATTCCTTAGCACTAAGCCAGGGCAGTTCAAGTGGACTCAAGCTGCATTATTTCTGGCAGTCTGCAAAGGCCCTGAGTTGCAAGCAGGAGGATGTGTCCAGCTCCCTTCTGCCAGTGAGTGACGTTGCAACAACTGAAGCAAGACCCCTGTAACAATTCCTCATCACTGGAAATGTCATCCTCCTTGTGCTATGATTGGCTTCTTTCATCTAATATAACTTCTGGGTTTTAAGATCAGGCCAGTTTTTCATATGCAACTAAGGGCCGTTGCAGACCAGCCTAAAGGGCCTGTGTGCGGATGGAGTTGGGGTGGGGCAGCCACACGCTGCCCATCCCGACTCCACCCTGACCCTGTCCTGATGTCACACACTTGTTCGCACGGCATGTGGCGTCAGGACGCCCTCTTAGTGCAGCGTGCACATAGGCTGCACCAAAAGGATGCAAAAAAGCCGCCGTCACAGCTGAAAGGATGGCCTTTTGCCATCCCCAAAAGGAGCTGCATTTTACCAGTCTTTTGAGGGCAGCAAAAAGGAGGACCGGGGCTGCGGCATGCGGTTCTCGCAGCCCCAATCCGCTGCTCCCAGGGGTGACTCTGTGCCACCTCTTTAGGCCTGTTTGCATGGGCCCTAAGTTCAGTGGTCCCTTCCCATTTGTTGGGGCTAGGGGTGAAGGACCCCTGTGAAAGTGGAGAACCCGCACATAAAAACAAACAAACACTATTCTTTTTGTCTGAGACAACACCTCTCTAGGAATCCCTGGGTCCTCCAGTACAATTCTATGGTCAACATCTGCCAGAAGTTGATCATAGAATCATGCTAGAGGATGTACAAATGCCTAGAGAAGTGTTTTCTCTTGGAACTTCTAGGTTCTCTAACACAACTCCATGGTCAACTTGTGGCAAAGTTGCATTGGAGGACCTGGAGATTCCTAGAGAGAACATATTAATCAAATCCACAAAAGTCAAAGCTGCAAATGTGGAGGGCCAGCTGTAGCCAATGTAGAATATCTGAAGGGACACAAGGCAGTTTGCAACAGGTTTTTAAAAAGTTACAACTACAAACCTGACAAAACAAATGTTTTTTAAAAAAACAACACAGTTAGATTATGGACATCTAAAAAATGTCCATAATTTAACCACTGGGTGACCTTGGACAAATCACATACTCTCAGCCTCAGGGGAAGGCAATGGCAAGCCTCCTCTGAAAAAATCTTGCCAATAAAACCCCATGATAATTTCACCTTATAGTCACCATAAGTCAGAAACAACTTGAAGGTAGACCACCACAACAAAATCATGTCAAAGACATAGCACACCCTGACCCATGTGCTCTAAAATGTACGTATGTTAAATATAAATGTATGGATGATACACACACACACATGCATACAGGCTTTCACATGCCTTTATATATAAAAAAGATCAGAGTCTGCTGTGGAAATTGAACAGAATAGGAATAGTGGGGGCCATACTACTGTCCTGTAGAAACAGCTCTACTGGCTCCCAGTTTGTTTCTGGGCACAATTCAATGTGCTGGTTATGACCTATAAAGCTCTGTATGACTTGGTCCAGATTATTTGACAGATTGTATCTCCCCATATGAGCCTGCCCAGGCCCTGAGATCATCAGGAGAAGCCCTTCTCTCAGTTCTGCCATCTTCACAAGCATGGTTGGTGAGGATGGAAGAGAGGGCCTTCTTGGTGTTTGCCCCTATACTCTAGAATCCCCTTCCATGTGAGGCTAGAAAGGCTCTCTCCCTGCTGTCCTTCCATTGGCAGGCTAAAACCTTTTTATTCAGACAGTCTTTTAGTACATAAAGGTTTTTTTTTAAAAAAAGTGAGGTATTATTTTAAGCGGCACTGTTTTTAATAGCTTTTTAAAGCTTTTAATTGCACGCTATTCTTTTAACTAGAGATATGAAATGTTTTAATACTGTGACTAGTTAAATTCTCCAGGGGGAGCCCTGGTGGTGCAGTGGTTAAATCAGGGGTCAGCAACAGCACCCCCTGGCACATGTGCACGCCGCCCTTGGCGGCGTGCGCCATGCCTTCCAAAGTGCCTTCCAAAATGCCCATGCCCATGCCTTCCAAAATGGTGCTGCCCGCGAGCGCATGTGCACGATGATGGGCTCGTGTGCATGCGTGTGTGCGGGGGCAAGTGCGCATGCCCCCCCACCCCCGGTGCCATTTCCCCCCCTCCCTGCCCCCCCGGCCAACTCCTGGGTTAAATGCTGGTACTGCAGCCACAAGATTGTGAGTTTGATTCCAGAGCTCCAAGGCTGACTCAGCCTTCCATGCTTTTGTAGGTCAGTAAAATGAGTATCCAGATGTTGGGGGCAATTAGCTTACAGATTGCAAACTACTTAGAAAGTGCTGAGTTCACTATTAAGAGGTATAGAAATGTCAATGCTATTGCTATTTTAATGTTCATTTTTTATATTTTTTAAAACTATATTGCTTTTTTAAAGGCTAAGCTGCCATGAGTCCCAATTTTGTGAAGAAGGCAGGATAGAAATAAATATAATAATAGTAACAACAACAGTGTCTGAATACATGGGAAACCAAGATAAACTGGAATGTCCTTCCCTGTTCTACAAGGGTTCAATGGGCAGGGGGGAACCCACCCAGATAGTGGAATTCTACTAAAAGTAGAAGAAAAATAATAATTGAAAAGTCACATCATACAAACTACTATTTTGCAAGCCATGTTTCTGGGAAGAGTAAAAAAAGAGAAAGAAAAAGCAGACTTCTTTTCAGTGCTGCCTTTCCTGTGAATATGAATGATGATACCTCTTATCATGAGTCCCAAATGCTGCAAAATGGTCTTCAGTTGTTGAAAATATGGTTTTTAAAAGAAGAAGAAAGAGCATCAAATCCAAAAGCGTGTTCTACCAGAAAAGTTTTGAAATGTAGAATGGGTTGCTACTTCATTGATCTGCTAGATAAAACTAAACTAGATGGAAAATAAAATAAACCACAGTGTCAATAGAAAGGGAGAGTTATGCTATTATCCTCTGTCATTGCAACACAGCTTCATAATAATCTTTAAGAAAGGGTGGATGGAGGAAATTAGAGGTGAGGAGTAATTTGTGAAATCATTCCCATGTGCTCTTGTTCTCTGTGTTCACTTCAATTGTGTATTTTATTCACCATGACCATTAGAGCTGCAGTGGCAATCAGAATGTGGAAATGGTTTCCATCTATCATCCTGATTCTAACAAGAAAAGGAAGCAGACCATTTTAGTTACAGTGCATTAATGTTCATTACTCCTCTAATGAAGATTTGTGTTGCTTTTTCAGGAACCTTGAAGCTAATTTGTAACTTATTTGCAGTAATCCAAACCATTCCAGGGCTTGTATTCATTTGAATTTGACTCACTTTGATCTGCTCAGGACTATGTCAAAAAAGACCCACATGGGCACACCCTCCCTATATACAATGTAACATGTCATGTGGCATAGATGGGGAAAGCATGCAGCAGTTCTGCATGTGCTCAGTATCACAGGGCTGATGAAGACTGGCCTAAAGGGCCAGCCTTGGGGTGGAGTTGGGGTGGGGTGACTGCATGTCGGCCGCCTCGATGCCACTGTCATGCCACGTGCCCGACCATATGGCGTATGGTGTCAGGGCGCCCCATTGGCACAGCGTGCACACATGCTATGCCAAAAGGGCCAAAAGAGCCACGGTGGCAGCTGCAAGGGAGGCTTTTTGCCACCCCAAAAAAGAGCGGCATTTGCCAGCTCTTTTTGGAGCAGCAAAAAGGAGGATTGGGGTTGTAGCGTGCAGCCCTGATCCAGCACTCCCAGGGGTGGCACAGAGCTGCCCCTTAGGGGCCGTCTGCAACAGCCCACAGTTGGTTCACGTGTTGCTTTTTCAAATGGGCATGCTGGTCTTTCGTTTGGATTATTTTTCTGTAACTGAAAAACAGAAAGAGAAGCAAGCCTGAATCAGGAATCCTAGCAGCCCACTATACTAGCTAGAATTTATACCCCAGCTCAGAAATCATTTGGGGACATCCCTTTGGATTCTCATTCACAGTTGTTGTTCTTACTGAGGCAAGGATGTCCTTTGTCTAAGAATCCATAAAATATACAAAAAATTGAAAGAACAAAAATAAAAATAAGATTGCTGTATTATAACCAATTTCTTGAGGACACAGTGAAACATTAACTACCATAAACTTCTGTGGAGATTTTAAAAGCAATATAGTGGCCAGTGATGTGGTGTGTGGTAAGCATTAACTGTGTTTTTATCTCCCTTTTCATGTGCATTTTAAAATTGCTGTTGTGCATATGTTTAAAAGCTAAGGAGTGACTAAGAGGTGAAACAGACGGTCAAAATAAGCAGGTTTCTGGCAGCTTCCAGGTGATACATTTAGATGACGCATGCCTTGAAGCTGGCTGGAAAGTGCACCCAGGCTGCGCTACATAGAGTGCACACCTTTGCATGTATGTATAAATGCACCAACACCAGGGCAGCTCTAAAGGGGTGCTCTTTCCAAACCAACCCTTATTGTGCATGTAAACTGCCCATTGCAGGAGCACATTTAAAAGGGACAGAGCTGCCGTACCCAAGTGATGAGGGTGATAATGCCCAAAAGAGAAAGTGTGACACTTTTCATGGAGATGAGTAGAACATACACAAAACAGACAGTCAAAGAGGGGGCATGGGATGAAGGAGGGTGAAGGGATCCATGATTGTACCTTGCTGGCATCTGCATGGGCACACCTCTGCTCTGATGCTCTGTCCTGGTGAAGTGCTGCACATGTGAATGTGTGCATGTTCACAATGACAACCATTCAATGGGATGGCAGTCACCAGTGTTTCACTCCGGCAAAAGTGCACAGGGATGGTGGTGGAGAACAGTTAAAAAAAAAGTATCCAGCAGTGAAGTTGCGCCATGTGGTCATGACATGCACACTCCAGCTTCCTTGGGAGCCAATGGTGTGGTTGGAGGGGTTTCAATGCAGTTTTGGAAAAGGCAACTTCAAGTAGCTTTTTCCTGCCCATCTGTTTTGCCCCTAAGATAGCTATGTATTCTCTTAATGCATGAGAACCTAATTCTAAGATTTCACTATAGTCATCCCTTGGTATTCACAGCTTTCAGATTCTCGGTTTTGACTATTTGTGACTTTGTAGCTGCTGCTTATCAAGATCAACCTCTTCACCCCATCCTCCTCCTCATCCCTCTCAAACAGAAAAAAAGAAACAGGGAGGCTGTAGACGGGCGTCTCTAGGCTGCCTAGGGAAGCAGAGGATTGTGGCCGTGGCTGCTGCATGCCGCGGCCCCAATCCTCCCTTTTGCCACCCTGAAAAGAGTGGCAAAATGCCACTCCTTTCAGGGGTGGCAAAAGGTCACCCTAAGAGTGGCTCTTTAGCACCCCTTCCGGTGCAGTGTGTCAAAGCGCTGTGTTGGAAGGACGTCCTGATGCCGCGCGCCATGAATAACAGTGCCTGCTGTCAGGACGCCGTCAGCGTGGGGTTGGAGCTGCCGGCGTGCAGCTGCCCCTCCCTATCTCTGCCTCCAGGCTGGCCCTTTGGGCTGGTCTGTAGAGGCCCATACTTTACTTTCCCTACTTTGCCAGAGTTTGCATTCCCCTTGTTTCCAAACCTTTCAAATGTTAGGAGCCTGCTTGGTATAAAAGAAAGTTCCCCTCCTCCCTCCTCCCAAACACTGCAAACTCTGGCAAGGTTAGGGAGGGAAGGTGTTTCTTTCTTACTGGCTGGGTGGAGGGGGGAAGAAGGAAGGGGAGGAGGGAGGAGGGGATCTTTTATGCTAGTCAGGCTTCTAGCATTGGAAAAGTTTGGAAATGAGGGGAATGAAAACTCTGGCAAAGTAAGGGAGGTAGTGTTTCTTTTTTTCTGGCTGGGGGGAGGATAAGGATGTGGGGGAGAAGATGGATCTTTCCAAATCATATTTAAAGTAGAAGGGCTTAGAAATGCAGGCAAGTGAGTGCTGCTCTTGGTAGGAGAGAACTCTGTATTGTTCATGTCTAGCTGGGGCTAAGTAATTCACATTTTTTTTCACATTTATGAGAACCCTCTGCCTCTAACCCTCACAAATATCAAGAGATGACTGTACTGGTAGAATTCAAAGATATAGCTGTGTTAGTCTGTAGAATCAGTATGTAAAGAGACCTTGTAACACGTTTGAGCAGGGGTAGGCAACCTTTCCTCTTTAAGGGCCGAGGGACTTCAGCTCCCAGAATCCCAGGAGCTATTGGCCAACATGGCTGAGGCTTCTGGGAGCTGAAGTCCCTCGGCCCTTAAAGGGGAAAGGTTGCCTACCCCTGCCTTTGAGACTAAGGGCCTCTACAGACGGGTGGCCGTGGGCCGCCCTGAGAAGCCGAGAATTAGGGCCAAGGCTGCCCCACTCCTCAGCCCCAATCTATTTTTTGGGCGGCCCTGGAAGGAGTGCTAAAATAGCACTCCTTCCTCAAGGTGTGGAAAGGGCGCTGGAAGAGGTAGCACACAGCTCTTCTGTGCCTCTTCCATCGCAGCGTGTCTGGATGCTGCGATGGAAGGATGTCATCGGAGCGCTCACCGTGTGCAATGGCAGGTGCTCTGATGACATCTTCAGGAAGGGGTTGGGGTGCCCGGCGTCCGGCATCCAGCTACCCCTCCCCTTCCTTGGCTCGAAGACGGCGCTTTGCATCGTCTGCAAAGCCCCTAACTGAATGAAAGAAGTTGGCAGCATGAGCTTTTGTAGAAAATTCTGTTCATTAAAAGCTACCAGAGAAGCCCAGGCTGGATATGAGCTGCTTACTTCCCGGGCTCCCAGCGGTGTGATAAGATCCATTCCAGACGATTTCAACCTGCGTCTATCTCAGTGTGGATTTCCTGTGTGATAATCTCCTTAGTCTACTTCCTCAGATGTTGCTGCTAATTTGACTTAGGGGCTGTACAGACCGGCATAAAGAACCAGCCTGGGGGCAGAGTGGGGGTGTGACAATTGTATGCCAGCTGACCCGACTCTGCCCCCAGGCCGGGGTCACACCAGCCTAGCAACCGCACGGTAGCTGGCAAAAGGGCATGTCTTCAGAACAGTGTTCAGATGCATTGTGCGGAAAAGCGACCAAAGAGCCATGGCGGCTAGGGCATCCTTTCCATGGAGCAAAAAGAAGCTGCTTTTTGCAGCTTTTTTTGCACTGTGGAAAGGCCAGATCAGGGCTGTGGCTTGTGGTTGCCACAGCCCCGATCCAGTGAGGTAAGGGACGGCTTGCCACCTACCCTTTTGGGCAGTCTGTACAGCCCTTTTTTTTGAAAGGAAAAAAAAAATCACCCTGTATTTCACCAGACATGAAAGAAGGGAAATCAAAATGGCTGCAAGCTTACAGGATTGCCTCAAATTACTACTGTGGTTGGAAAAGGCAAGAAAATGCACTCTCTAGACAATATTAGTTGTCTTGTGAGGACATACATTGAGAGGAAATATTCCTGCCTACATGTATCACTGAAGAATCTTTGTTCCCTAATTACAAATTGTGTTTTCAAAATCCCCAAATGTGATGAGAGATAAAATATCAGAAGACTTCAATAAACTAAAGTCTTAAAGACTTTACTGGTCAAGCTATAAGCATCCTGTGCTTAAGAGGGATCCTGTTGGGTCTGCATGTCTTTGTAAATGGACTTACTACTGTGGGAATTTGAATTGTGCAGTTGTGTAATGTCCGTATCCAGCAGAGGGCTTCTGTTACTTTACTGTGTAGTACAGCTGGCAAAGTGTCTGATGTGCATTGGTCCCCATGCACATTGGATAGTCTTGCCAGTGTCCCAGGACGTATCTTCACTATTCAGTAAAGGGATTTCTTAGCAGCTCTGTTGCATAGCTTAGTATACGTAAAGTTATGTAATGTAACAGATTGTATAATATTCCAGCCATTGTTTTCCTTTCAATACCTCTGATTGCAATCTTATTCTGAGTTACCTCACTGAACACGGTGGTATGTACTTCACATAGGACTGTGCCTTCAAACGTGGACCTTCATTGCATTCTTGCGATGCCTGTTAAACCTATTTACATGCAATCTGTTAAAAGCTGGAAATAGTAAATAATTTATTTAATTTAGATACTGGCTGTACTGAAAGCACCTCACAATTACATTGATACTTGAAACAAATGAATAAAGGCACAGCAATGAATTTGGGAATTCAGAAATTAATCAAGAAGGAAGGCCAATCTTCCCGGTTGCTAGCAGCACTTAATTCATTTAGCTTGACTTCATGAAACCAAAGGAGCCCATTTATGCTTTGAAGGAGGCTGAAAGAATAGCACTCTTCCTATATCCTCTTTTATCGATGTAACAAAATATTTTCATTCTATGTGCATCAGTAGGACTAAGATCAAGTCACCTTTTGGCCCATGTTTTTACTGTCTGTTCCCCTGATCCAAGTGTTGTTTAAGCCTTGTTGATACATGATGCCTCCTTTCTGAGGAAAAGCAAAGTGTATGGAGTTGAATCTCAGCAGTTCCTTGAAAGACCTACCGAGGGGTCTGTGTGCTACATGTGTTTACAGGGCTGGTGTTTGCTACCAGAGTATATGGTATATTGTGTAATCTAACTGTTAAACTCAAATACAGTAAACACATTGAATCACTGGGAATTTGGTAAGTCAACACTTGTGTGAATTCCATTTATTCAGTGGGTCTACTATGCTGAAGAAACTTAAACACTGGCATCTAATTGCTAGCAAATCTTCTTTAGAAGCATCCCTAGAATGTTATCACTAGTAGTTGCTGTGAGTCCCCAGAGCCTTTTTTGGGGGAGTAGGGATAGGGTGCATCTACACTGTAAAAATAAAGCAGTTTGACACTACTTTAAGTGCTGGAGCTCCAATCTAATGAATTCTGGGATCTGTAGCTTTACAAGGTCTTTAGCCTTCTCTGCCAACACTTTTATGCTGTGCCTCATAAAAGTGCAAATCCGAAGATTTTGTAGGATGAAGCCATGGCAGTTAAAATGGTGTCAAACTGTAGGCTACATTTACACTGCAGAATTAATGCAGTTTGACCCTGCTTTAACCACCATGGCTCAATGCTATAGAATTCTGGGATTTCTAGTTTTGTGAAATATTTAGCATTCTCTGTCAGAGAGCTCTTGTGCCACAACAAACTGCAAATGCCAGGATTCCATAGGATGGCAAAGTAACTGAGAAACTTTTAAACTTTTTTCTCTGTAGAAAAAAGATCCATTGCCAAATGACTCCCATCCCCCAAAATCGGGGCTTATCAGAGAAGCCAACTCTTTACTCACTGCCCTTCCACTTTGCCTTGTAGGCCTGTTCTGGACTCTGTCTCTCTTTCACACACACACACACACACACACACACACACACACACCTGGAAATATGTTGAAAAGAGTTTTACAGTTTATAAAGGATTTATTTCATTAACCTTCAGCCATTTCCTTGCTGTTTTCTTCTAGTTTCAGACTTAACTAAACACTGGCAGATGAAAGCCGGCATTGGGATAATCAGACTGGCTGCTGGCTTTCATTACCAGTGAATAGTTAATTCTGAAACTAGAGACCTGATCTGTTCTGATCAGGAAGGCCACCTCTACCCCTTGAAGGGAAAAAAGCCTTTTAAAATGTAAGACTATTTTAATTTATATTTCTTCGGGGGCATCTGTGTGTGTGTGAAAGCAAGTGTGCACACATGTATGTCAAACTAAGAAAAGGGGCAGGGATAATGTCTTGGAGGAGGTATTTGGTGGGCTGTCTCAAATGTGTGTGATGAGGTTTTAATGCAATTGAAGTTTGGAATGCCAAAAGGCTGTGATAAGAAAGAGAGCATAGCAATTGCATAGTGTTTTTATAAACAATGCTATTTTAGTGAGAAAAGAGCCTTGTTGATAAAGCCCTCTTTGTCAGACTATCAATTACATAACTTTAATGTATGTGTGTGTGTGCGCTTGTGAAGGTTCTCTATGGTCCCTCTCCACTCCTGCTGTGCTGGATAGGACTCCTTGAGACAACCTTTTTATCTAAAAACAAACCTTGCTGTCACCACTTGATGAAATTTCCCCCATCCCAGCTTAGCAACCTATTGGGACTTTGCTGGGGGATCCCACTGATATGTTCCCATGCCAATTTAGGAAAAAACTAACCAAGCCAAGGCATGTGAAAAGCAATGCAAGGAGGCAGAGTACTTTAAAGAAAAGCTTTATTCTAACTAAAGGTGTTCTAGAGCAAAAGGATATCACTACATGCAGGACTAACTTGTCCTACAGGCACAAACAAAGTAAGTTACAGAGTACAATATTTTCAGCCGAGCCAGTAAAACAAATAAAAAATCCTAACATCACTGACTGGTACGTGTTCCTAATCTTACTCATAGCTCAGATGAAATTTATAGCCCTTGATGTTTCTGGATAGCTGGGAGCCTGGACTCCATTGTGCAGCTCCACCAGCTTGCTCATGGTCTGCCACACAAGAGCCAGAAGCCACCACCACCCAACAGGCAGGCAAACAGACAGACAGACAGAAGCCTTATGTTGCATTCAGGCTTGTAAAAACCTCTCTCTCAGAACCATCTCAAAGATTTGCGCTTCTTCCCAACTGCCCCTCTCACTTGACAGTTGCCATCTCATCAGCTGTGATGTAATCCCTCATTAAAATTTACCTTGCCCAACATTTAACCCTTTGTTATCTGGGAAGAAGGCTCTGATAAATCACCCCACCCAATCTCAGTTGGTTTGGAAACAATTGGAAGTTAGAACCAAACTACATTTATTCTCATTGGAATCTTTTAAAATGTTTTGAATTCATTTAAAATTCATGTTTTAATATAATTGCTTATTATAAAAAATTGGCAGTATTGTTAGCATATGCACATTTTCATAAAATTTTGGACACATGTGGAGTTCCCTCTATGACCCAGACTGACTCTGAGGGATGTCAGCCATAATCCCCTAGATGGCAGGTCATGAAGGCACTGAGAGACCTGTCCAAGACCACTGGAAAATTCCCTAATAGACAGGTTTGGGAGTTGCCAAAAGGAAAAGACCATTATACTGGAAAAGACACATAATAGTGTTTATTTGTGTTGAGTCTCACACTTAATGGGGCAGTGATCAGATTTGACTGTACCGTTTTCTCTAGCCTTTGTTCCTTGATAGTTTCAAAACCAAATGCATTGTTTAGACTATGCTCACACCTAGGTTGACAAAGCTAAACCCATCAACGCCTTTGTCCGACAGCCATCAGGCTTATAGCTAGAAGGCAGGAATTCCCTATAAGAACCCTTGGATTTCTAGACTCCATGTGCTATCTTGAGAGTGCATGCAGACTCCATGTCAGTCTGTACTCTGATTTAGCTCCTGCAGCCATCTCCTTCCTCTCATTTTGGTGGCTGTGCTTCATCACCATTATCATCAACCTTTGCAGCCAAGCCCAGAGAAGCCTTCGGAAGTAAGTATTTCCCCTCAGCCTAGCTCCTCTCAAGCTATCCCCGCTTTCACCCATCTTCCCTTCTAGTGTGTGTGTGTGTGCCATATTTGGATGCGTGCAATTTTCCCCCATTTGTTGATTAATAAATATTTAGACTTTAATTGGATAAGCCCGTCTCTGTGTCTTCCCTTGAGAGATCTATTAGTCCTCTGGTATACATAACTGTACCAGGTTTCGCAAGGCTTTATTGGGACCTCACTCTTGCATATTTGAGCTAATTATAAATTCCCCTAAGTAGATCCGATCCTAACAGTGTTTTGTTCCAATGTATAGTGTAAGCAACCTTAGATTAGTTAACTGAGTGAGTGTGTGAGTGAATAGTCATGGATCAATCCATTACTGATTATTCTGTGCTTCTGCTTATTGTTCTCTCACCTCCATCTCTCCACAGTGGACCATGGGTCATGTACCAAATGAAAGAATAGGCCCATGGCTGAGGGTGGGGAGGGGGATGGAAATTTCATCTGCAACTATTTAGTTAGGATCAGTTCTGCTCAGTTAGAATCACATTAAAGGATGCTATTGGCTCTGACAGATGGATGATTCACCAAGTCCTTGTTTTTCATGGCCACATTTCATGTGGTGTCACCTCACTCATTTGTGTCAATTTGCTTATTGTGCATCTAATGGACACCCGTTCTCAGTTACTATGAAGATGAGACACACAACAGGCAAATGGCAGAATGCTCCCTAGCTCAATCAAGCAGCACTAGGGATTATATTCTGCAGTAGGTCATTTAACAGACAAATATTCTCTTTCCTCTGTGTACAAAGAAAGGAAAGGAAAAGAAAAGAATAAAAGAAAAGAAAAGAAACGTTGACTAGACTTGGTATTTACTTTCTTGAAAATAGTGCAGTCGTGAGAGGAGGCAGTGATTAAAAAGAAGAGAAAGAGACAGTCAAGGGGAGGGTTAATATTTATGCACAAAAATCTATTAGCTAGACTAATGTAGTAAAAAAAATTGAAAAGTGCCTATTTGTGTGAGGCAAGTATGTCTAGGAAATGTGAATCTTCCCATTTGTGGGAACTATCACTGTATTATGGGGGGAAAAACACCCTCGCAGCATATGGAATTTATATGTAGCCACTCACCAAGTAAGAGCTCTAGGATGTGCTAATATACAACATTCTTGAGCAATGTTTTTTATACTGGATTTGGTGATGTGTATTTATTAGGTACTGTTGTATGTGTATGCTGTTATCTGCCATAACAGTTTGTACCAGAAATAGCATCGCTAAATGATGATGTAAAGGAAACCTTCCAGGGAATCAGAATTGTTCACAAGATGGAGGATTCTGAAGTAGTTTTGTGTATCATGTGTGCAGTATTTGACAGAGCTAAGGGCCCTATAACTAGTGTGTAGTAATAACTGTTGCAGTTAGAAAGAGGCTTCATAAAGCAGTACAGGACCAGGACTAGGACCAGGACCAGGAGAATGTGGGCTGTCTTTGCTAATCCTAAGCATACTAGCTTCCTTTCATGTGGCTTTGAAAGAGTAATGACAACTGTTGAGGTTGAGGTATAAGCCAACATTCTTGCTCAAGTGTAGGCAGGTTAAGACAAAAGACTTAGCATTCAATTTCTAGCTTTTTGTGGAGTTTGAGAGACCATGTGATAACCTTATGTTACGATGGTTGATTTGATATAAAGACCCCTTCTTGGGTCCCTGCCATAGCCTTGGGCTGGGATGAGCCTCTACCGCCATGAACTCAAAGCGTGCACATTAAATAGGTACCTAAAAAGGTCACACCTGCATTTACAACGATTTGCAGATCAGAAAGGCCAGGCTTAGGAGTTGCTAAGCAAGACATTCACACCTAGAGGATTTATGAGTGCCAGCCAGGATGTGTCTGGCTGAAGATGAGATAATATTACATTCTATCACCTCTCCTTGGAAATTGTGTATTTCAAAGCATAGCAATTGGCATCCTTTGATATACAATAGCAATTCTTCACCTTAGGCTAGGTTTACAGGTATAAATGCTCCTCAAAATCTCAGGCACATTGGGGTCTGGCTAGATTTCATGGTGACACTGCACCACTGTGAATTCTGACAAGAGTCCTGGCTCTGTCTGCTGTCCTTTCCCTTTCATAACGGTTGAGTCTATCCATCTTCATTCATTGTTGGAGCAGCTCCCTTCAAGTAATTATCACCATTAGAAAGCCTTGTGTTTCCTATCCAAGCTAACTACTTTACTCCTGAGTTCTTCTGTGTATTCGTGTATGTTAGGGTGTCTTTGTATGTTTGAATCCCCAAATTACAGTTCATTGGAAAGCTTTGTCTCTATCAGTCTATTTGCTAGCCACCTCCTTAAACGTAGGATAAAAGATCCCATAAAAGACTTGGACTTTATTAACTCCCCAGGTTCAAGGTCTTCATTACACTTATCACTAGTCTTAAACTAATAATTTGAAGGAGTGGGCTCTCCTTATCTGTGGACTTGCCATCTGCAGATTTGAGCATCTGCATTGGGGATAAAAGTTCCTGCCCCGTCTGCCTTTCCTCCCTCATTCCCTCCCTCTCCCTCCTTGCTTACCTTCTTCTCCCTCCTTCCTCTTTGCCCTGGCGTGGCTTTGGGGGTGGAATATGCTGTCCAGTTGGCTGGGGCTGGGGTTTGGGCCAAGGCTGGGGCTAGAGTCTCAGATCCCCCTTCCCTAAGCCTAGTACCTGGGATGGAGCCTCTGGGCTCTGAAACTCAAGCCTGGTGCTGGCTCCCTCTGGTCAACAGAGCTCTGAATCAAGCCCCAGATTTGTGGCCCCCAAATCAAGCCCTGGAGCCCCATTGGCTGGAGGGAACCATTGCCAGGGCCAGGGCTTGAATTTTGGAGCCCAGAGGCTCCATCCTGGATACTAAGCCTGGGGACAGGGCTCTGAAACTCTAGCCCCCACCTTGGCCCTGACCCCAGCCCCGGCTGACTGAGCAGCAGACTCCACTTCCAAAGCCCCACTAGGGCAGAAGAAGGAAGGAAGGAAGGAAGGAAGGAAGGAAGGAAGGAAGGAAGGAAGATCAGGAAGGAGGGGGGGGTGAAGAAGGGAAGGAAGGAGAGAGGGAATGAAAGGAAGGAGGGAGAGTGGAGAGGAGGAGGAAGGGAAGAGGTGGGTGAGGAACTTTTTGTGGAGAAAGTGTCTCAAGGAAAATGTCCAATGTGGGATGATACACAAGTGACCAGGCATGAAAGGGTCACTGGCAGCCATAATGTCACAGCACTTTCCACCAGGTGCTGTGTCATAGGAAGTGACATCAGCTGATGGTCACAAGGTGCTGGAAAGCACAGAAAAGGCTGAAAAACTGCAAAGTCACCCAGGTTGAGTGACAGGTGTCCAGAGGAAGAGGCAGGGCCAGAAGGCCACATGGAGCCCTGGGTATATAAGGGAGTTGCCTCTGGACACATTTGTGGGTTGATAGAGTGGGTTGATGTTGGTCGAGAGTTGGGAGTTGTTGCTGTGGATCGTGTACATAGCCTTGTACATAGAGGAACCAAGATTAAAGCCTTATCTAAGAGACGTCTATCTGTAGAGTCTCTTTACTCTTTCTGGAAGGAGAGATGTACTCCTTCAGCTCACAAGCTACTTCCTGCATCTGAGAAGGTGGTGACACTGGTGCTGCACATTGACATGGATCATCACACACTGCGGAACCACACTAAGACTTTTGTCCCATTGTTTCTAATGGTAGCGCAGCCGCATGGTCACACCACCATTAAAGACAATGGGACGAGCATCCGTGGATTTTGGCATCCACGGCCGGGGGGTCCAGAATGAATCCCCCATGGATACTAAGGGCCTACTATAATTTAATATGTAACAACCTGACGTGACAATATTCTACACACACCCTGCAACTGTTTCTGTGTGTGTTCACATGTGTGCATGTGCACACATCTCCTCTCCCTTCCAAATTGTTTTGCTAGTGTTGGAAGTCAGAAAATGTGTCTGGAATCTGAAAGGGAAAAAGTAACAGGTTCTGCTTGCAAACCTATATGGCTAGCATTACACAGTAGTTCCACATGCAGACCTTTGCTAGGCTAAGCCATACATCATGCCCGGGACTTGCTGTACAACCTCTGATGCCTACCCTTGACATGGCCATTCTGGGCCTCATGTGGAGCAGGCACGATCAGAAAAAAGTTTGGCTCTGTTCCCACAGGCAGATAGGAAATCTGAGATCTACCAGGGTCCTCTGGAGTTCTCAGGTCAGCTGTAATAATTTCACATCTGGCTAGTGCAGGAGTGGGGGAATGTGTGGCTTGTGGGCCACATTTGTGCCCCCCAGGGGTAAAACTATTTTTTTGTTCTTAAATATACTCAGGGAAATAGGGGAGAGACAGGTAATTTTAGGCGTGTGTGTTGCTGTGTTGTGTGCTTTCAAGTTGTTTCCAGCTTATGGCAACTCTTAAGGCCATAATCATGTATCATGGGAGTTTCTTGGCAAGACTTGCTCAGAGGAGGTTTGCCATTGCCTTCATCTGAGGCTGAGACCATGTGACTTGCCCAAGGTCACCCATAGGAGAGGTCTTTTTAACAAGAAAGTAAACAGGACACAATTTCCATTCACTTCCTGTCATTAAAAATGGTCTCTCTTGGGCCTAATATGACTGGGAGTGTATGTCTGAAACCATTTTTTTTTTTGCAAGGGGGTACAGTCAGGGCACAGCCCTCCAAGGTCACCTCCAGGTGGGCTGATGTGGCTCCCTTTCCTCTCACAACTGCCCATCTCTGGGGTGTGGGGACACAGCCAGATGTTGCCTGTTCTCTACAAGGCATGGAACTGATGTACAGGGGGAGCTTCAAAGACCATATTGTATGTCAGGGGGCTTAGAGCGCTGCAGCGGAAAGAAGGGAATACCAGTCTCTGCAGACTGCAAAAAAAGGGACATACAGAGATGTAAGTGAAATATTTGTGTGAATATGCCACTAGCAGGTTGTCAGCCTCTACTTGGGGAATCAAGCAATCTTTCAGCTGGGAGACAGCTGCCAAAATTCTTCATCTCCTTGAGGGCTTCTTAAAAATATAGCATTCTTTTGCAATCCCTTGCTACAGAGAGGTATATGTGTGACACTAGCAGGCATCAAACCAATGTCCACCCTCTTCTCACAATTATTTGCATACCTAGCAACCAACACACCTTTCACTGAAAGTAAGAATGGCTACTGCACTTAGCAGTCCTAGAATCAAAGGTTCAGAAATGTAATGAAATAAGGTATACAGAGGAGGGCAAGGAACAGCACAATTCCTGCCTGAAACAGGGGGTACCAACCTTGGGTTCCTAGATGTTGTTGGATTTTGATTCCCAGAAGCCCAGCCTCTATGGCCAATGGTGAGGGCTTCTGGAAGTTGTAGTGCAACATAGATTGAGAACCTCTGGTCTGAAATGTAACTGAGGAGCTGGGGAAACAGGAACACATTATCCAAAATTTGGAGAATTTGGTTTTGTCACTTTAGCCAGAGGCAAAAACCTTAGCAGAGACATAAGTTGGAAATGACTTGAAGGGACACAACAACAAAAACAAGTACCAAATGGATGAAGGATGAAGGATGAAAAGTGGAGAGGAGGAAGCTGAGACAGGATTGTAAACAGAAATACAACAGCAAAAAAAGGGGCATGGGAGTAAGGAACAAAGAAAAGAAAAAGGTTTTTTTTTGTGTGTGTGTATGTGTATGACAGCGAGAGTGAGCGAGCATCCAAGAGAAATGTTTAGATTTTTCTGCACACAAATATTTTCTAGCATAGATAAAAAGTTATATAATTTAACTATTCTCCAAGTCTAGGAGTATGTTGAGAAGTTCTATTAGAATTGCTAAACAGCTGCAAAAGTAATCTGCTTTTGATTTTGACTTAATGAAAAAAAACCAATATTTGAAAATATATCCTTCTTTGCACTGTATGCATAAAATGACAACAGAGAAATCCGCAAGCTCTTGTCTCAAGGCATTTTTGAATCCTATACCAATTGTGATTCAACAGCTAATCTGAACATTGTTATTGCTCTTGTGTGCATTCAACTCATTTTTGATTTATCCTAAGGTGAACTAATCATATTTTTTTGTAAGATTTGTTCAGAGAGGGTTTGCCTTTGTCTTCACCTCAGTCTCAGATGAAGGCAAAGGCAAACCCTCTCTGAACATATCTTATAAAAAAACACATGATTAGTTCACCTTAGGATAAATAGTGTACACCACACTGGCTCTCAGATTAAATTAATTGCTATGTGAATTTATTGTACATAATGAATGTCAACATAAACACCAAGTTTGCTGGATGCTTGTAGATTTAAAAATATAATTATTTTAAACATTAACTTTGAGTCCTGTGACTGGTCTAATATTTTGGTTGAACTCTTAGTGAGACAACTTGTGGTACTTCAGCTCAATAGTAAAGCTGAAGGATTTATCCCAGCACCCAGAATGAGAAGCTTCTGAATCTTCCAGGAGGCTATCAACTTTAATTAAACAAGTCGGAAACAGAAGGCTATTGAAGGTGTTGGATCTCTAATGCGTTAAGATGATATAATGTTCTTTGGAGAGTTCCCACTGATGTGTTCTACAAGACAATTTTTCAATGAGAATGGAAAATAAAATTAAAAATGCTGATGGAATATGAGTCATGCAGAAATGCAAGCTTCAATAGAGTTTGGACATCCGAGAATCATATTCCCCTAAATGCATTACTTGGAAATATCTTTCACTGATAAAATTTGTATGTGATTGCCCTGACCTCATCCTCTGGTGTATATAGGTGGCTTCTAATATGTACTTGACCTTAGCAGACAGAAAAGCCATGCCAGTTCTGAAAGCTGGGATATACTTTGTGCAATGGCAACTGCAGAAAGTTATCTGACATGGAAGAGAAGAGAGATGCAATTCATCACCAATTTTCTTCTCAAAGGAAGCAATGAATAATTTGAGCAATGTTTTTCCCACTGTGAGGAAGTTTTTGGAAACCATACAATTTTTGTAGCCTGTTAATTTGGGTCTTATTCTGCTCAAAAATTGCATTTGGTAGATTTCCACAGAAAATAGCATTTTCTCCATGGGGAAAAAACATTTGCAGAAAGTGATATTTCAGTACAGACATATTAGTTTTTACACATAAAATGTTGTTTCTGATGCAGAAAAATATGTTTACTACTTAAATAAACCACATGTATATTTTACACAGAATTGGCTTCTGATTACAACATTTTCTGTGTAAGAAACAGCTTTCTCTGCACAGAAAATATTTCTGCATAGTACTGCTGTTTCCCATGCACAAAATACTATTTTCTGCACAACATACTCATGTGCAAATTTTGTGCAGAATAAGTCCTGAACTGTGAAGTTAAAAAAGGAAAGGAAAGGGAGGGAGGGAGGGAAGGAAGGAAGGACAAAACACACTGTCTTCCAAACACTTTTAAAAAAATATATTCACATATTCATTCATTTATTCATCCATTCCTAGAACGAATAAAGCATTCTGTTCACATTAGGATTGAAGCCACTTTTCGTATTACTTCACTTATCACGGAGAGAATCCCTGAAACAGATGGCTGTTCTTAATATTCTGACACTAAGGACATTACACAGCTTTTATACCATGATTTTACTGGGAAAGAAGCAGCTTTGGTGATACTCATCGCACCAAACAAAGAGGAGACAAGCTCCACATGCTCTACGATGGTCAACTCTTTATTCAATGTTTAAAAAGTGCAACACATTTCGGCCACACTAGGCCTTTCTCAGGAGCCTTCAAAAGAAATCACTAGAGTTGTGAACACTCTCCAAAATACAGGACCATAGAGATAAATGGCAAGTTCAGTTCCTTAGCTATATGATATTCATTGCACGACAATACCTCTGATCCAAAGCTGCCTTGTCCCAGACCTGTCCCTTTTCATTCATAGGGGAAACCCATGAAGGACTCCACAATTACGCAAGTCCCCAGATGCGAAATGTCACTTCTAGGGGTGTTGTGTGATTGCCAGATACGTGGTGTCACTGTCCTGTCTCCCCCTTGCTGTTCTCAAGCACCCTGATTACCTTTATTTTTTTCTGTTTATTTTCTGTCTTTCTTTTTTACTTTTAAAAGTAAAATTAAGCAGCAGACCTCTGGAACTGTGTAGGGAAAGTGAGGGGGAAGCAACCCCCTCCCAAAGGCATAGTGGGTAGAGCATAAGGCAGGGAAACAAGGTTAAAGAAGAATGCAGGAAGCGAGCAGTAGCCCCAGTTGCATGAATGAGAAGAGCTACAATGATGGCTGCCCCCTAAAAGCTGTAATGGGATGGAGAACTGTGGGGTAATTTAAGTTTCTTAAGACATCAGCCTTTTTAAGGAAACGAAATATTTAAATCTCAAAATCTCAAAGCTAAGCCTGTTAGAGTTTAGCTTTAAATTAGCAGAGTAGCAGAAGATTGTCTAACTATGCTTTCTTAAGAACTGAGACTGACTAAAACAACAACAACAACAAACACATAGTTTGTAGCTTAAAACAATTGCTTTAATCTATATTTACAAAAAAAGCTATATCCTAATCTAGCTAGTGAATAGTTCAGGTAAAGAGAAATATTTATCTCACCATCTTTCCAAACAAAGGTGAGAGAGCAGGAAGATGGGAACAACTCACTTAACAATCTTGAGAAAGAAAGACAGTTATTCCCAAAGAGGGAGTGACCTAAATCACATGGTTAGTTAGAATGAGAGAGAGAGGGAGGAGTTTGCAAGAAGGAAATCCCTATCTATCTAAGGAGGGGGAAAGAGAATGCAAAAATCTTCCAACAAGAACAACAGAAAGCAGCAAGCACAACCCTTTTGCTGAGCTCCATATACTGCTGGGTTCAAAAGAAGAGGAGGGGAGGATCTCAGACACCCAGACAATCTCCTGCAGCCATCCAGATTTTGTAGCAGCCTGGCTTGCATGCTGAAGCATGCACACAGTTTAAAGGGATTTTTTAAAAAGGAGTCATGGCTCTTCTTACTGGTAGATTCTTGGAAATATAGCCCCAACAGGAAGTTTTCCATACTTTACATTTTTCCTAAAGTGACCCTGAGTCCAACAACTTGGGGGCATGTTGTCAATGTGGAGGGTGCATGTGACAGAGGAGATGGCTGCTGTCTACCACTGCATGTGAAGGATTCGCAGTGTGAGTCCTCCTGGCTTGGATGCTGATATTTGCTGCCAGTTTTGACTCAAATGTCCCCAAACATCAAGAGTGGCGGGCTTGAGAGAGGACAGAAGTATTTATGTGTACAAAAGACTCTGCATGGCCCCTGTTTTGTTGTTGTTGTTGTTGTTAACTGCCTTCAAATTAGCCCTGACTCATGGTCACCTTGTGGATGAGACACCTCCAAGTCTCCCTATATTCTACTGCTCTGCTTAAGTCCTGTAGATTCAGGCCTGTGAACTCCCCAATTGACCCTAGCCATCTGGTGTGTGGTCTTCCTCTCTTTCTACTGCTCTTCACCTTTCCTAACATTATTGCCTTTTCCAATGATTCATGCCTTCTCATGATGTGGCCAAAGTATGACAGCCTCAGTTTCATCATCTTAGCTTCCAGGAGAAGTTCTGGTGTGATCTGTTCAAGGACCCATTTGTTTGTCTTTTTAGCTATCCACGGTATCCTCAGTACTCATCTTCAGCACCACATCTCAAATGAGTTGATTTTTCTCTCTGTTGTGGCAAAGAGAAATATATATTTATGGGGAAAACAAAGCAAATGATAAGATATAAGAGGAATTCAGATAATTTCTTTGTTGTCTCAAGGACACTACTGGTGATTACAACCCTCATGCCAGAAGACCTGCATAGTTCATTGTTCTTAATCTTTCCAGTGATGAATACTTCTGCCAATCTTCCATTCATCATTTATTTACAAACTGTCTTTAAATCTCCCCCCCACCCTGGTTTTTACATTCAAGAAACTTTTATATGTGAAATGAAGGCATTTGTTATGCTGACACCATTGTGCAGAAGCTGAAACAAAGGAAGGCAAAAATCAATACTGAACTTTATATGTCATCTTGGAATCTCTCCTCACAGCCTCTCTAACTCACTTGCCTGACTCCTGCAATCTATATTTATAGCTATAAAAGCAATTTTATCATGATTTTATTGTGACCTCTATTATCAAGGCAATGGATAACTGGTTGTTATTAGAAGCTGCATATTTAACTTGATTTGTAGGTTCTAAGGTAGAAAACTGTTTCTGTAGTCTTGTAACTCTTCTTTTCTATATCTGTATTTCAGACATTATGCAGCCTAAATACCCTGAAAATAGCAACTTTGAGAAGCATTCAGATTGGGACAACCCACTGCTTACATAGGGTAGGGTAGCAGAAAGGGAAAGGTCACAGACTTGGATGTTTATCACATGGGGGAAATCCCATGCAGAAATGGGATTTAAAATGGCATTTTCTGAAAGTAAAAAGAAGTGGCTTTTGACTACTTTCCGTTGAGATTAACAACACTTTAACAACGATGTCGTGTGAAAATCAACCCACTTTTGCAGTCCCCCCCCCAATTTAAAACCCCTTTTCTGCACGTGTGATAAACTCCTAGGTTGTTGTGAAGGAAACCAGGCACTGGAAAATGGTAAAAGAGCTGGTTTCTCAAGTGTCAGAAAATCCTGACAAGGCAATAATCCTGGCAAGAATGCTTCCAGTTCAGAACTTATCTTGAGCAAAAAAAGTATTCTAGTGAAGAAATAATATTTTCTGTGCAGAATTTTTTATGAAGAAAATGTTAACAGAAACAAAACCACATGTGAAGTTTGTGTAGAATAAGCTCTGAACTGATAATAGTTTTTGAAAACTGTGCAGTTTTAATGCCACTTTAAAAAAATGTTTGGAACAAAACAGATGTCATCTGGGAGAGAGACACTAGGCCCAGCACCATCCGGCCTGGAATAAGAACCCTTAAAGGACGGGTGGGAATTGGGATTTTTATGTTCTATTTAAATTGTATTAATATATATGTATGGTAATTTTAATGTTGTAAGCCGCCCCGATTGCTCTGCAGAGGGGCAGGATATAAATAAATATTATTATTATTATTATTAAAAGACCTGAAAGCATAGCAAACCTGCACTTTATTTAGGACATAGCTGATAGTCTCACATAATATGGATTCTTTTATTGTACTTGCATATGTACTTCTGAGTGGGCAGAAAATGGTGGCTTAATATTTTGGGGGAATGGTGGTGTATTTTCTAATAATCATATTTTAGTGAAGGAAAAGAGAAGAGAAACCATTTTTTTTAACAAAGTTATGTCGGCTGTCATCAAGAACATGTTATATAAGAATGGCTATTTATGCAGGAGGGAAACCAGAAAAAGACCAGCACTGCTTACCCATATGGGTTTGATTTAAAATTGGCTTCCCAGCCATGCAAGTATGTAGAGAGATGAGTCAGCTCAAATACACACATACTGTAGTGCATGGAATTACATGGTGAGCCAGAGGATTTAGTGAAAATCAGAGCCAATGTAGGACATTTTTCACCTGAAGCAAATAATGAAGAAAATGCCACACACAATCTCAAAAGAAGTTAACCCTTTAAAAAAACCACAAATGCTGTGATAAGAGAGTGGAGGCATGAAGATACCCATTCACCCTACTGGAATCTACTGCTTGAGGCAACAGATTCATATAAATTTATGGCAAGGCTTGCTCTGTCTGGAATTCTATATTGATAGTCACAAAAGGCAAAACACTAAACTATGATCTTCTGACTATCTGTATTTAGATAGGTAGGTTTAAGGTTAGAGAGCCAGTGTATCATAGCAGTTTGAGTGTTGGACTATGACTCTGGCAACCAGGGTTCAATTTCCAGCTTCACCATGAAACCCACTGGGTGACCTTGGGCAGGTCACATGCTCTCAGCCTCAGGGGAAGGCAATGACAAACCTCCTCTGAACAAATCTTGCCAGGAAAACCCCATGATAACACCCCATAAGTCAGAAACGACTTCATGGCACACAATGAAAACAGGTTTAAGGTATTTGGCACAGCAGCACGTAGGCCATATGAGCAGGACAACCAACCATGGAGGCCTTAAGGCATGGGAAGCCCTGCCATCAGACAGAATGAGTTGACAGATACTGGCAAGGCAGAGATTTCTTGTTAAGGCACTGGAGGGCAAAGCTGTATGACACATCTTTCTAAGATAGCCTGCTGCAGTCAAGCATTGTGAAAGATCTGGTCCTATCCTATCACCACCATTGATGTAGATTCAATAGCCAATTTGGTTGGCTTTTGAGCATGGAATGGAAGGGGAGTGTGCACCATCTTGTGTTCTACTTCAGGCAGCCAAAGGACTTGGGCCAGCCATGCTAGAAGGATATGGAGTTTGTGCAAAATGTTAAAGAGCCTTCTTCCATAAGGTTTGGATGCAATGCCTTTGGTACCAACCAATAAATGTGTTGTAAGCACAGGAAAACCACTGCTCCAACATTGCCAGTATTTCATGCTACCTTGAACTTTGGAAGCTAAATTTCCTTTCCCTTTCTTCTCTTTTCCTTGATTTGATTGAGGAGACAATCTTTCAACTATCTCACACTGCCCAAACACCTACTCATAAATTAGAAGTGATTCAGGGCACATTCCTAAATGTTCCAAAGTCTTTTAAGGATCTAATGTTGCCTTTGTATTTTCTCCAAATATCAAGTGAAGAGGAAGAAGGGTGGGTGTGGGTGGGATATCTGTTAGTAATTAATCTTATGGTGTTTCCTATTTTTTTTAAACTGTCTTTTGAATTACCATGGTCAAAGAGAGTTTATGCATGAAAACAAAAGGATTGGTTGGATATGTATTATTTTCTATGCCTCAGTGTCTTGGAATGATACCACATGCATTTATATATATGGCCTTGGTGTTTTAAATAACCACTTTTCCTATCTGTTGAACTGAAAATGATTAACACTGGCTTGAACATTTAAATGTGCTTGTGGTATTGGGAAGTGAATGCATTTTCCAGTATCATTCACAGAGTTTTTTTTAAAGTCTTTTCTCCAATACCCTCTATTTGGATTAACTAAAACCAGGTTCTCAAAGAAACCTAAATTAGATGTGACTGAAATGTAAAGTATGGGCTGGCTTGGCAGACAAAACACAAAGTAAAAAATTACTAACATTCCAACATTTTGCTCTTGCCAAATCCAATAATGCAGTAGTTTCTATTTTCAAATGGGGCCAGTGATTTGAGTAACCAATGGGACATTTTCTTTTGAGGAATGGTATCCTATATTTCAGCAATCTAAGACATTTTCAATTTGTTACATTAGCTACCAAACAAACCCCAATGGATTTGGAATCAAAAACTAAATCCCGTTGTAACTATGTTTGTTGTGTGCCTTCAAGTCATTTCTGACTTATGGCAATCTTAAAGAGAACCTATCACAGGGTTTTCTTGGCAATATTTTTCTCAGAGAGAGTTTGCCTCTGTCTTCCTTTGAGGTTGAGAATCTGAATGTTCTGTAAATCAATGGGAATGTAGCAAGTTAACACTTACATGAATTCCATTGATTCAACTGGCCTACTCTAGTTGGGACTCCATAGTTGGATTTAAGCCAAAAATGACATTTTGTATGCTTATTTTTTCATTGGTTATGTACATAGTTCCAGAATTAAAACAAAAACAGGTAAATTATAACACAGCATCACAAAATCTATTTTTAATCTATTTAATCTGTTTTTAAGGGGGGGTTATATGCTTGTTGTGTTGTTTGAGTTTTGTGATTGATTTTACATGTAAGCCACCTTGATAGCCTTGGTTAAAGGTGGGGTACAAATAAATTATTATTATTATTATTATTATTATTATTATTATTAACAAATTACATAGTGATAGTCTGGGGCAAAGGTCATAGCATTAAAGTTCTTTCCACTTCATTTCTAACCACATTCACTTGGAAAGAAGACCAACAGAGCTCAAGTGCATCTTAACTGAAGAAAGGCTGATGGCATCATATGAACTGGGGCAAAAAAGGTCATAGCAGGTTATCAGTTTGCTTCCAAGCACAATGGGCACTTTAGAGCTGTGCCTTCACATATCAATCCCCATATCTGGTGGAGAGGTCCTTCTCTGTGATTTTACCAACATGAATGTATTGTTGATGTGGACAAGAGGGAGGACCTTCTCAGTGGCTGCACCAACAAATACCGGTATTGGGATCCCTTGCTCCAAGTGTCTGGGATGGCACTTTCTGTGACTGTGTCATGTGTATGGTGAAAACTTTCCTGTTCAGGCAGGCATTTGCCTCTTGAGTTCTTAATGCTTTTTATATTACTGATCTCTTTTAATTGTTCTGTATTTTTGTTATATTTTATTCCTTCTGACTGCTGTTATCTGCCCTGAGTAATGTGTAATATTGTTTTAATATGTTGTTCGCCACCCCGATTGCCGAGCAGAGGGGCGGCTGATAAATAAAAAAATATTATTATTATTACTATTATAAGCACTAGGACAGGATAATACTTTTTTGTATTTATCAAATCATAGGATCATAGAGTTGGAAGAGATCTCAATGGTCATCCAGTCCAACCCCCTGCCATGCAGGAATATACAAAGGACTCCTGGCAGGTGGCCATCCATCCTCTGCTTAAAAACCTCCAAAGAAGACGACTCCACCACATTCCAAGGAAGCGCGTTCCACTGTCAAACAACTCTTACTGTCACAAAGTTCTTCCTAAAGTTGAGGTGGAATCTCTTTACCTGTAGTTTGAATCCATTGCTCAGGGTCTGGGTTCATTTCTTAATAAAGTTCTAAATCACAGCAGAAAATATTTCCAGATGTAATGAAGATTTGTTTTTTAAAAACGGAGTGATTCAGAACTTCATTTAAAGCTGCATATAGTTCAATCAGCTAGTCATAATGTTTTAGCAGGTTGAGTGAAGGTGTTGCCTCAAGTGACAGAAGATGGGTGATGTGAAGGGGGCACTGGCATCAGCTCCCTAAATGTTGCTGTTTGCTGGGAGACACATTTGTGTGTTCTGCTCCAGACTGGTCTCTTTTACCCCAACCCAGTCTTCTGCTCACAGGCTGAGGATGCTGCCCCCTTACCAGTGTTGTAGTAGGATTCACTGGCCAGTCTGTTTAGATTATGTATGCGGAAGGAGAAAGGTGCTGTCTTGTCTTCCATGCCAGGCAACAAAAGGTGTTAGGCCAAATTCTGTCAGTTAGTACATTAATTAATTACCCAGGCCTAAATCCAATTGTTCATTTCAACTAGAATAGATAAAGTGACTGAATCAATGAAGTCAACACTTACATAAGTACCATGGATGTAATGGGTCTGCTGTGGCTGACACTAGCAATTGATTTAGGGCTTTGTTATTTCTATCAACATATAATTGCAAAATAAGTTTAACACCCCACCCAACAAAGCTTGTAGTAATACTGGTTTCTTATCCGGCTAGGTTCAAATGCTATTTGTAAGTCATCTGTATTCACACAGAAGTGTGGAGGCAGGAGCATCAGATACAGAACATCATGCTGTTCGTTCCTCAATGTGATTTGTGAGAGCACGAAGGACCCTTTTTATTTCACACAAAGCATGGTCAATAAAAGCAGCAGATGTAAACATAGTTGCACCAGCTCTTATATTACTTCTTCGCTCCTCTTGCAGCCATGGGGACAAGAACTGAACAAACATTACGGAAATAATGACATGACGACAACTTTTCTTTCCTCTTACTCTAACTCTAGAAACACACACTAACCTGCCACCAAACCTATAAAAACCCTTCTTTTGAACAAAGGTCATCCCATAGAGTGAACTTATGATGGATTGGCCTAAACCTCAAAGGCCTAAGGCTCAGGCCTTTGGTCAACAGAACTCATTGCAGACACTATCAGCTCCAGAACCCTGAAGCTGATTTGAAGGCAAAATTACGATTACTGGAAACTTCCAGGAGTATAAATATTTCCCCCCTGATTTATTGGAGGGGTCTTCATTGGCATCTGGGAACATATGAGGGCTTTGAAAAGAAACTTGAGGACCACATGTGACTTGCAGGTCCCAGGATTATCAGCCCTAGACTAAAGTCAAGTTCTGTCATGACATTTCCTTACTTGGCTACCGTATTTCCTATAAGAGAGGGTTGCAGGCTGTCATAGCGAGTCCCACTTACCCAACCCTTTTCTTCAAGTGACAGCACAATGGGTTTTACTATCCCACTACTGCCACCAATTTTGAGATGGGGACTTTTCACTTTCTCTTATTTTGGCAGTCCTATGCCACACCAAGTACTCTGCTTATTTCATTTCTTAAAGTATGTTTCTTTTTAGAGCCGTTTCCTTGTGAAACCCCAACTTATGGATGTAACTGTTTCACTTTATGTACCTCTTAGCAGCATGGAAATTCATTCCAGGTTCAGAGAAGCTTGTAATTAAATAACCATAACACTTTATTTGAATGATGGTTAACAGTGTTTCATTTGTTATGATGTTGTATTCACTTGTTCTTGTTACATTTTGGGGGGAAGCAGACGGGCAGCCTTGGGCCGCCCCGGGAAGCTGCACCGCAGGGCCGATGTATCACCACACCTTGGCCCCGTGGCGCAGCTTCGCCGCCCCTGGAAGGAGTGCTAAATTAGCGCTCCTTCCACAAGTCGCCAAAGGTGCGCCGCAAAAGGCTGCCGGCGCACCTTTGGTGACTCTTCCGCTGCAGTGTGTATGGATGCTGCAGCAGGAGGTCATCCTCGGAGCGATGGCCATGCGGAGGGCCAGCTGCTCTGAGGACGACTTGGGGAAGGGGTTGGGGCGGCCACCGTGCAGCTGTCCCTCCCCTTCCCTGCCCTCCAAATGGCGCTTTTAACCATCTGCTTCCCCCCCTAGTTATGCAACTCTTTATCTAGAGAACACCAGTTACTCTCATTTGGGATCCTCACACTGTTAAGCAGCTATCCCAAGTGGGGGGAGGTGGGCGGGGCTCATGGGAAAATCGCGAATAACCAAATTCATGAATCCCAAGTCCGCGAATACGGAGGGATGACTGTACATGACAATGTGTTCTAGTTCTCCTTTCTCAGTGTTTTCCCCAATCCTTTTAAAATAGTTCAGTTTCTTGGGTTGCACTGTTTAGTTGCCAGGTTAACAATTCTTTGTTAGTGTCCAATTAAATATATAACTTCCAAGTAGCTGTCAGATCTGGAAGTTCAAAAACTTTATTCAGCTCAGATTTATGAAATTTCTCTTTCATTTTCTCAAAAGACTGACTTAAAGTATAATTCTGTGATTCGTATGCTTGCTTTGAGCTCAATTGTTTAACCCATTTTTGTGTCCTTTTGACTCTGTGTAGATGTTTTTTCTTTAACCCTGAGGCTTTTTCCTCAGCTAATTTAAAAAAAAGATTTTAAACTTTCATGACTCTCTTGCTCTTGACTTAAACTTTCTAAACTTCCTGATCTTATTACCTTATTTAGTTCTCTATTATGCTTTCTAGTAATATTAATATTATTACTTACGACTGGACTTTCTCCTTTTGCTTTTTCTATTGGTTTTGTTTTAAGAGACTCTGCTTTCTTTTCTAGTCTAGGTCTTATATTGAGAAGTTCAAGTCGGATAGTATTGTAATCCACTTCTATATGGTTTTGTTTCCCAACTTTGTGTCTATTCCTCAGCTTTATGGCATTTCTCTAAAAGATCTTGATTTTCTTTGTCTTTAGAGTTTAGCATACTCTTCAGTCTGGCAATATCTGTATACAAACCCTCAGTTTTTAACTTCATGTTCTCAAGTTTATTTATACCAGGGGTAGGCAACCTAAGGCCCGGGGGCCAGATGCAGCCCCCCGAGGCCTTTGGACCGGCCCCAGGCTGATCCTGCTGCCACCGCCACCCCCGTCGCCCCCCGCCGCCACCGCTGCCCACCATGATGATATTGATTATTGTTGTTATTACTTGTTCTTGGAGTTTTCTTGGCAAAATCTCCACAGGAGTTTTGCCATGGCTTTTCTGGGGCTGAGAGAATGTGCATGCATATTTTTAATTTTTTTTTAATTTTTAAATATTTATTTATTTATTTATTTATGGTTCTTAGGCCCCTCATTGTCTAAGGGACAGCAACCCAGCCCCCGGCTCAAAAAAGTTGCCTACCCCTGATTTAGACCCTTATTGATTTTTTGATGTAGAATCTGATTTTCCTGCTCAAAACCATATAGTTGCTCTTGTAGCTTTTCATTCTCTTTTATTAAAGCCTCTTTCTCTCTGTCATTCTGAGTAAACTTCTCATTTGCATAATCAAGCAATCCATGTAGTCTGTTAATATCCTTTTTGTATCTGTGCAGTGCTTCAGAAGATTGTTTAGATGACTGTTTTATCTTAGAAATCTCACACTCTAAATCTGAAATAGTCTTTTCTTATCTAAGCTTTCTTTAAGGATAACAATTTTCTCTGTTTTTCCTTCCATAAGGCCTCTTAAAGACTGGTTTTCTGACTCCAGTTCAGTTACTTTTTCCTTAGATGTGTAAATAACTTTACTTTTCATTCAATTTTTAATTTCATTTGTGCTATTGAAACATCTTTCTTAATCTTCTTTTTAAGAACATCCAGTTTTTCTGTTATGTCACTGCACTGCTTCATGGAATCATCCAACTTTTGTTCAGACTGTAAAAGCTTTTTATCTAGTTCTTTATTTAAAAGGTCTTTCTCTTGAATTAACCTCTTCATCTTGTTTATCTGTTCTAGTGTTTGTCCAGGTAACTATTTCATTTGAAATCGCTGGCTTTCTGCCACTGTCTTTCATTTCCATGACAACCTCAGGCCTCTGGCCATGGGTGCAGTTTATCTCTCGTGGGACAGTTGATACAAATAAACAAACTCTTGGGAGCTGTGAACTTGCAGAGCCAGTTACTCTCCCAACTGCCATTTCCATGGCAACTGCAGTCTCTGAATTCTCCTTGTGGCAACAGCTTCCCTCTGTAGGCTTGACTGATTTTACATAATATACTACTTTTGAACTTGACTTTATTTCTTTATTAACTTAGGACAATTATATTTTAAATGTCCTCAATTACCACATTCATAACATGTTCTATAGATCAGGTCTGGGAGACTTTCTCTAGTCCAGTTACTTTTCTTGTTTACCTCAGTCACACTCTCTCAACCCATAAGTTTTCCTCTCAGCCTCATTGGTTCTGTCCTATTGCTCAGGCTTAATCCACTCCCCCCATCACCAGATCTATCCTTCAATGCTTGCCAGTTTCTATAATTCCTTTTGTCATTGTTAAGATATTTTACTTCAGGTTTTGACCCTTTCTTGTCCTCTTCTTCCCTATCAAACTAAATTGTCCATCATCTGGGTTACTTCAGCCACTGTCTGAGGTTTTCAATCTTATACCAACCATGTATATTCTTGAGGGATGATATTGTAAAATTGTTCCAAACCTATTAAATTCTGTAATGCCTCTTTTGAATTCACTTTAGAACCATTTATCCAAATTTTAAAAGGTAAACTAACCAACATCCTAATTGAACATATGTTTCATCCCCTTTCTTTTTTAAAAAAAATCCTAAATTCTCTCCTGTGGTGTTCTGGAGTTAATTCAAATCTTTGTTTAACCATCTCTTTAAACAGGTCATAGTTTTGGGATTCTTCTACCCTCATTTCAGCATATATTTCTGATAATCCTCCACAGATTTGCAATATTAAATGACTCATTCTTTCCTCAGCCTTTATCTTTATTTCTTCACAAGTTCTCTCAAAGTTAGTGAAGAAGGAGTCAATATTATCTCCTTTATAATATCTTGGGAGTCTTCATGTCAAGTTGAGGCAACCTATTTGGCTCAGTAACAGGTTTGTATTTGAAATACCGGCTCTCCCATTTGTCTCAGTCTCAATTGATGATTCATTTTTCCTTCTCAAATTCCCTCTCTCCTTTCTCACTTTCCTTATCTCTTTCTTCTTTTTCCAGTTCTGCTTGTCTTAATCTATTTTTTTCAAGTTCTTGTTCCCTTTCTTTTCCTCTCCTCTCATTTTCTATTTCTTTTTCTCTTAAAAGCCTTTCATTCTCAAGTCTGGCTAATTCTATTTCCCTCTTAATTTTCCAAATCTTGATATTCTCTGAAGATTCAGATATTGAGGTGTCCAGACTTGCTGCCAATTCTCCAACCACCTCTTCCGAAGTGAGTTTTGATTTCTTTGGAGGCATTTTAGCAGTATTTCCCTACTGGGCCTCTACAGATGGTGCTTTGCAACATCTTGGAGGCAGGGAAGAGGAGGGGCAGCCACACGCCGGGCACCCCAACCCCTTCCCGAGGATGTCATCACGGCGCGTGCCGCTACACATGGCGCATGCTGTTAGGACATCCTCCCGGTGCAGTGTTTTTTCACGCTGCACTAGAAGAGGTGCAAAAGAGCTGTGTGGCAGCTCTTCAGGCACCCTATTTGCCAGATCTGGAAGGAGCAGTGTTTTAGTGCTCCTATCAGGGCCAGAAAAAGGGTGGATTGTGGCCGAGGAATGGGGCAGCCTCGGCCCCAATCCTCCACTTCCCAGAGGGACCCACGCCCCCCCTCTGCATCCCCCCACTATTACCTAAATCTTTTACCTCAGGAAATAATCTTAACTGCTTTTTAACCCGTTGTTTATTAAGGTAACACTTGGATCTTGATGGCAAACCAGTGATTTCCTACTTAACCCCAAATTTTTACCTCAGAAATCACTTTTTAAAGATATTTTTTCCTCAGTGTGCTCTTTCTCAATTACTTTTCAGATAGAGTGCCTTTACCCACTCTGCACCTTTATCTTTTCTTCCACAGTTCCCTACAATTACATCAAGAAATTACCTCAGGGACTGTTATCAATACTCTCTTCCCAGCATGGTCAGCTCCCAAGTAATCTACACATTACCCTTGACAATTACCTCAGAGATTACTCCCACTGACACTAATGCCTGCACAATCTTTGAGTTTCTGGTAACTCAAACTCAGAACCCTCTCACACCATGTTTCTCAAGCACACATCTGAGCATACTTCCAGCCACTGGATTTTCTTGTATCCCGATACTGCCACCAATTTTTCACAGTGAGTCCCACTCACCCAACCCTTTTCTTCAAGTGATAGCACAATCACCCTCTCGGTGAGGCTTGGGGGCAGTTGCTCTTCCAAAATTGAGCTTAATTGTGGCGTCCCTCAGGGCGCCATCCTATCCCCGATGCTATTCAACATCTATATGAAGCCGCTGGGTGAGATCATTCGGAGGCATGGAGCGCGGTGTCATCAGTACGCTGATGACACTCAGATATATTTCTCCATGACCAGATCGTCGGCTCAAACTTCAGATGGCTTCTCTCCTCTCAATGACTGTCTCAGAGCGGTAATGGATTGGATGAGGAAAAACAGATTGAAACTAAATCCAGAAAAAACAGAGGTACTGACAGTCACGGGCCCAAAACCAGGCTTGAGAATACAGCTTCCAGTCCTGGACGGAGTCACACTCTCCTGTAAGGACTGTGTTCACAGTCTTGGGGTACTTCTAGATTCGTCGCTTCACATGACTAGTCAGGTGAATGCAACTGTCAGGAGTGCCTGTTATCAGCTTTGGCTGATATGCCAACTGCGCCCTTATCTGGACATGAGGGATCTGGAAACTGTGGTACATGCTCTGGTAACCTCATGTCTAGATTACTGTAATGCACTCTACATGGGGCTACCCTTATGCCTAACCCAGAAACTTTAACTGGTACAAAATATGGCAGCTAGGTTAGTCACTGGAGCATTTAGGAGAGAGCACATAACTCCTGTGCTTAAAGCTCTCCACTGGCTGCCGATTAGTTTCCGGACACAGTACAGGGTGTTGGTTTTAACCTTTAAAGCCTTACATGGCTTGGGTCCATCTTATCTCTGGGACCGCCTCTTTCCATATGATCCCCCCCACGCACTTAAGTCCTCTGGGAGGAACCTGCTGCAGCCTATGAAAACTAGGCTGTCTCAGACCTCCCAGAGGGCCTTTTCTGTGACCGCTCCCAGACTATGGAATGGCTTGCCGGACGAGATCCGTCTTATTACCACTCTTGCTAGCTTTAAAAATGCAGTAAAGACAGATCTCTTCCAGCAGGCCTTCCTTGAATAACCCTGGCTCAACTGGAGGTGGTTGCTATCCGCCCCCTTCCTGACATTGCTTGTTTGCCCCACTTGGTTTTTATCATATTTTGCAGTATTCATTGTTTTTAAATCTTCAATTAGTTTAATTTAGTTTTAAGAGGTGGGAGGGGGAGAGAGTGGGTTGATGGTATGTTTTAACTATTGTTTGTTTTAATCATGCTGTACCCTGCCCCGGTTGCTGAGCAGAAGGGCAGGTTAAAAATAAAAATTATTATATTATTATTATTACAATGAGTTTTACTATCTTACTGCTGCCACCAATTTTGTGATGGGGACTTTTCACTTTCTCTTATTTTGGCAGTCCTATGTCACACCAAGTACTCTGCTTATTTTGTTTCTTAGGGGACATTCAGATGGCCACCCCTGGGAATGCCAGATCAGGGCTGCGGTAACTACATGCTGCAGCCCTGATCTGGCTTTTTGCCACTCCAAAAAGAGCTGGCAAATGCAACTCCTTTTTGGAGGAGCAAAAAGCCACCCTTATTGCCACTGCTGCCATGGCTCTTCTGCACCCCTTTGGTGTAGCCTGTCCACACGCTGGGCCAAGGGAGCACCCTGATGCTGTGCACCATGTGGTGGGGTGCAAGCGTGATGGCACCGTTGGGGCAGAGTCGAGGCATCTGACATGCGGTCGCCCATCCCTAACTCCATCCCCAGGCCAGCCCTTGTTGCCAGTCTGTACAGGCCTTTAAACTATGCTTCTTTTTAGGTCAGTTCCTTGTGAAATGGCAATGTATCGATGTAAGTGTTTCACTTTATGTACCTCTTAGTAGTGTGGAAATTCAATCCAGGTTCAGAGAATCTTGTAATTAAATAATCATAAAACTTTATTTGAATGATGGTTAACAATGTTTCATTTGTTACAAGATTGTATTCACTTGTTCTTGTTACACTTTGTTACACAACTCTTTATCTAGAGAACACCAGTTACTCCCATTTAGGATCCTCACACTGTCCTTATTTACTGTTATCCTTCTGACCTTATTTCTGTATTAGCCCCTAGGCTAACTATATCTTGCAGGATATAAAATACCAGCAAATCCCTTACTCGGGGTGTTATACTCGAACTAAATCCCTCACTATTGGACTTTTCCCTCACAGTTCCTACCTTCTGGACTGTTACCCTACCAGACCCAGTCTGAGTCCAACTGTCAGCAATGGAATTCTTTATCACTTACAGCTTACAATTCTATTGGCTGTTGCTAGCTCACTCCTGATTGGCTGTTGCTCAGCTGGCCCAACTCTAACTTTTCTCCACATAGGCTTTCTGTGTGATAACAATGAAAAGGATGAAATTTTTTGATCTGGCTGCTGATAGTGAAATCTAATTAGACAGTGAATCCAGAAAGCATTGTTGTTGTTGTATGCCTTCAGGTCATTTCTGACTATGATCCTAAGGCAAACCTGTCTTGGGGATGTCTTGGCAGAATTTGTTTGTTGTGTGTGTGCGCCTGTGTCTGCATGCATGTGTGGATTGCCTTCACCTTCTTCTAAAGGTTAGAGAGTATGACTTGCCCAAGATCACCCAGTGGTTTTCCATGGTTGAGCGGAGATTTGAACCCTGATCTCCCACAGTCCTAGTCCAACACTCAGACCACTACACCATACTAGCTCCCTATTCAGAAAGCATTATAACCTCATATATTAGTACAGTTTCTTACTACAGATTTTTTATGCATTGGCATGTTACTGGGTATTCAGAAAAACATTACAACTTCATATCCAGTAACATGTCATGGCATATGAAACTTTTAGTGAGAAACTTTATATTGAACAATATCCATGCTCCATGTAGTTCACTATTGCTCAATTGCAGTATTGAGTGAGTGGCAGTGGTTTAGTTCCAAGGCAGATACCTTTTTACTTGAAAGCCTTTTAACTGAAGATGCCAGGGGCTGGACCTGGGAGCTGGAGTACGTGCAAAGCATGATTTCTAACATGCAGCTATGGCCTCTCCCTCTGCATTTCAGGGACCACAGGAACAGCTGAAACAGTGGCGATAAGTTCTCATATTGACCCAGGGTAATGAAAGAGGAAATAGGCAAGAATTATTGCAGCTAGTCTTCTGAATTTTGTCAGTCAGAAAACGCACTGTGCTTGGAAAATTGGCTGGAGGCATTAGTTTACGGGCAGGACTGCTTTTACAGCAAGCATTGGAAACATGAAACTATACCAATATTTGTAGCATTGCAAGGACAACATTTATGTAAGAGTGTATGACTCATGCACTGTTTCCCCAGGCTAAAACGAAACATGATGCTCTCCAACATTAGCCATACCTGGTTCCAGCTTGCTTTAAATATGCATTTAGTTATTGAGTGAGACAGAAAAGAAGTTTCTTCTTCTGAGACACTCTTCTGTAAGCCTCAATACTGTTTTACCACATCTAGTTCTAGTGAGGTGGAGTGGTTTGAGCATTGGACTAGGATTTTAGGTTCAAATACCTGCTGGGTCATGGAAACCCATTGGGTGACCTTGGGCAAGTCACATTCTCTCAGCCTCAGAGGAAAGCAAAGTTAGCCCCCCTCTGAACACATCTTGCCAAGAAAACCCTGGTCCAAAACACACTGCAGAAATAATCCAGTTTGATACTGCTTTAATTGCCATGGATCAGTGTTAGGGAATCCTGGGAATTGTAGTTTATTGTGGCACCAGAGTTCTCTGACAGAGAAGGCTAAATGTCTCACAAAACTACAGTTCCCAGAATTTCCTAGCATTGAGCCAAGGCAGTTAAAGTGGTCTCAAATTGGATTATTTCTGCAGTGTGTCTTGGACCCTTTGACAGGTTCACCTTAGGGTTGCCGTAAGTCAGAAACAACCTGAGGGCACACAACAACAACAACAGTTCTCAAACAAATAGTCAACAATGTGACCACCCAGTGGATTGTGGCTGAACACATAGAACCCCAGGGCAGCTTGGCTCCCACACTTTTGAAAGCAATGCAGACTTGCTGTAGTGGTTGCTCTTTGGCAAAATGGTTCCTGAAGTTTACTTTGCATGGTGTTGGAAGAGGAGGGAGAACAAGAGTGGTTACCTCTTCTACTCTTCAGTAGGCCTTCACCTAACCACCCCTACAGCATTATGAGGGAAGAAATAATCTGGAAGAAGTGTTATGGAGTAACTAAGACTGCTGCAACATTATAGAATGAATGCAGTTTGACACAGCTTGAAGTGTCATAGCTCAGTGCTATGGACTTCTATGATTTGTAGTTTTGTGAAATATTTAGCCTTCTTTGACAGAGAACTCTGGTGGCACAACAAACTATAAATCTCAAAATTCCATAGCATTAGCCATGCCAGTTAAAGTGGTGTCAAATTGCATTGATTCTGCAGTGTGGCAGCAGCCTTTGGCCAAGTCTGCACAGGCCAGAATAATCTAGGACCAGCCTGGAGTAACTGGGTCCTGGAGATACCCTGATATTCCCCTGTTACCTGGGGCCCTCTGTTCTGATGCTGGGTGGCTGGTCACACATTTGTCTCACTGTGCTGTTTGCTGCTGTGAATCACTCTGAGATCAGAACAAGATGTCCAGCATCAGTTTACATGACTGGATGCTTCATTTTGGCCCCAAAGTGATTCAACATGGTGCTGGTGGCAAAAGATGGCACAGCGGGACACATTGTGAACAGCTACCCAGTGTCTAAGCTGAGGACTCCAGATCTTCTGGGAAGATCCAGATCCAGATCTGGGAAGATCTGGATCAAAAGGTGAGGTTTTTAAAAAAAACATTTTAAGTGGGGTATATGGCAGATTCAGTGAACTGGAAGGGTGTCATCTGGATAGTTCACACCAGAAGTGGGCCTTGGGCCTTGTGTTGTCTGGACTTCTCATTGTGGGAATGTGAAGAGGTTATTTTATTTGGCCTAGGTCTATGATTGACTACAGAAAGGGAAAGGTGGGTATCTCACTCTGGCTCTTGCTCTCTCTCTCTGCCTAGAAAACTGGGACAAACGGGATATGCAGCTGGGTGGCTCTGGGCTGCCCCTACTAGCGGCGGATCAGGGCTGCAACAACCGCACGCCATGGCCCTGATCCCCCCTTTTGCCACCCCTAAAAGAGCGGCAAAATGTTGCTCCTTTTAGGGGTGGCAAAAGGCCGCCCTAAGAGCTGGTGCTGCGGTTCTTCTGCACTCTTTCGGCACAGCATGTCTACACGCTGCGCTGGGAGAGCATCCTGACACCGTGTGCTGTGCGTATGGGTGCGCGGCGTTGGGACGGCATCAGGCTGGGGTTGGGGCAGCTGGTGAGTGGCTGCCCTGCCCCAACTCCAGCCCCAGGCTGGTCTGAAACATCCTAAAGTCAATTCCCTGAAGAAGTAGCTCACTGCTGTTAGAAGCCTCAAACCACAACCCTTTGGGGCAGGGGGAAATTCTGTGGTGCAGTTAATGCACTATGCTAGAGAGCAAGTGGGGCATACTGGTTTGTGTGTTGGATTACAACTCTGGAGACCAGGATTTGATTCCCAGCTTGGCCATGAAACCTACTGGGTGACCTTGGACACGGCACTCTCTTGGCCTTAGGGGAAGAGAATGGTGAACCTCCTCTGAAAAAGTCCTTGCCAAGAAAACCCCATGATGGATTTGACTTAGGGTCACATGTTGGAAACGACTTGAAAGCAAGCAACAAGTAGTTTCAGATTTTTCATTGTTGCACAATAATAGCATGGGAAGGCAGACACAATTTGTGGGCATCCTATTTCTCCTGTTCCCCATTAACTTCATGGCTGCTGCACCCACAAATGTTTTCCTCATGTCATTACTACCTTTAATAGGATAATTACACTGCACCAACAGGATTCTGGTCTAAATGCACTGCTGTGCTCCATTGCTCTTTTGGTTTTTCATTTTAGGATGACAGACCTTTGGAGTTTTGATTTTATTTCATATTTCACCAAACAGAGTTTGAAGAAAGTGCAGCCATGTTGTTTTCATAACGCAGATTCACTGCATGGTGGTCTTGTTAGTGAATTTCATGGACACATATTAACTGATAAGTAGAGGAGAAACATCTCTGGGTGTTTTGTGTGTGTGTGTGTGTGTGTTTGAGAATGGATTTTGTCTGTTTAATTCAGGGGTCAGCAAGGTTTTTTTACCTGGGGCTGGTCACTGGTCCCCAGGTCTTCCACCGGGCTGGGGGGGGGGGAAATGGCAGTGTGCGCGCTTACGCGCGTGCGTGCATGTACAGCTCCCACTGACCCCTGCCACCACCCCGCGCGCCACTGTTACCATTTTGTTTGCCAAAATGGCGGAATACTGTGCATGCGCAAACGATTCGGAGCCGCCATTTTGGTAAACAAAATGGTGATGGCGGCATGCGCGGTGGTGGCGGGGTCATCGTCGTCATTGGCGGGGGTTGGCGGGGGTTGGCCGGCAGGGGTCGGCAGGCCAGGTGCGGCCCACGGGCCATAGGTTGCTGACCCCTGGTTTAATTGGATTTCTTATAAACCACAGCAAAAGAATATTGCACTGAATAATAGAGAAGGCTGAACTCTCCCAGCTTGATTTGGATTTTTTTTAAATTAATGAGATTCTTGAAGAATTCTTGGGGGAAGAAAAGATCATTCCTTACTTTTTCCCTCCTGAGAGTCTTCACTTTTTTTTTTTTTAAATGAGTGTCTATACTTGGCTAGTAAAGTTGAACTAGTTGTTTTATTTTGTATATGTTTTTCTTACTTTTTTAAATATAAAGTCACACTTTTAAAAAGAGTTTTCAACTCCTAGAATATCTAGAATCTCCTGGAATCTTGATGGTCGGTGGACGTTTTCACACTACCCTCCCTAAAGCCAGGTGGAGCCATTCCGGAACGGGTCGTGCCGCCGATTCCGGAATGGCTCCGCCGCCGGCAGGCTAATTCCTTTTGACACCCGGAATGACCTTTAAGCTGCAGAAGCCGGAGTTACAGGACTTTTGGCTGGAGTGAGGCCGGACTTACGGCTCCGTGCGTCTGAACACACGGAGCAAGAAGCCGGACGGACGCAGGGATGGCACCTGAAGGGGCGGGGTTTGCCGCCGTGCATGTGTGAACACGCTGGAAATGGAGCCGGAGTGGGGCCGGACGGAGGTAGGATTGAGTCCTCCTAAAGCCCCGTGTGAAAACGTCCAGTTATGAATTGTGATAAATGGAAGTCCCTCCTTTATCAGGGACCTTTTCCCTGTGGGAGGGGTTACTGGAGTATGACATCACTAGTGGTGTGGTGGCAACCAGCCAATCAGATGGCTGTTGGAAAAGAACCTTCTGGATGGTTGCTGAAGAGAGATCATTGAGGAAGTTGAGAGTAAGAGCAGAGAAAAAGCAAGGTTTTGGCTTTTAACCCTTTTTATTAGTCAGGGATTCAGGTTTGGCTGAAATTATTATTAGTTTGTAACTTATCCTTTTGGTTTGTGCCTGGAGACCAGTTGTCCTCCATGCCTTACTCTTTAATGTTGGTTACTTATTAATCAACCTTTTTTTTCAGTACTCTGACTCTTTCTTCATCCCTTTTAATGGCCTTAGCTTGGCTAATATCTGTTCTAATTGTAGGTTACCAGTTGAAGGCCCAACAATGTCCCAGTGTAGCTGTGGTGTGACAAGTTAAATCATTGGCAGCAAGTTTATTATTATTATTATTATTATTATTATTATTATTATTATTATTATTGGGTCTCAAGGAGTCCCATCCAGCTCAGTGGAGTGGAGTGGGACTATAGAGAACCATCACATGGTGGCAGCAGTTTTTGGACCTGGGAGGTGTATGAGGTATTCCCCGTTGACAAGGTTCTCAAGCCGTGTCCAACTATAGGGAGCAGTGCTCATCTCCATTACTAAGCCGAAGGGCCAGCAGTGTCAGAGACTACTCTGTGATTGTGTGGCCAGCATGACTGCACAGAATGCTGTTTACCTTCCCATCAAAGTGGTACCTATTTATTTACTTGCATTTGCATACTTTCAAAATGCTAGGTTGCTAGAAGATGGGACTAGTGGTAGGAGATCACCCCATCATGCAGCACCTGGGCCTTGAACTACCAACCTGCTGATCTTTGCAATCAACAGAGTCAGCATCTTAATCACTTCAGCCACTGATTCCCATATGAAGCTTGAGTTCAGATAAGGAAAAGAATATGGTATCTATTCTTTCTCTCTCACTTTGCCTGCTCAGAGGCATGATAGGGGAGTGTGTGTGTGCTTGCAGTGTGTGCTTTTTGTGTCCCTTTACTGTCAGTGGCTCACAAAAGAAACTTTGTCTGAGCTGGCAAGATAAAGGGTGGCTGGCCACTTGGAGCTAGCAGTAGTTTTTTGCTTTATCTTTCTGTCTCTTTCTCCTTGGTGGAGGGGGCAGTAGGTGGTGAAGAGGAAAGGTTTCCCCCCCCCCTTCTTTTTATTTCTTCTCAAGGAAAGCTAAGATGCTAGCTGGCTGGACTGCTTGCTTTGCTACCTGGTGGCTTGTGAAGAGAAGGGGGAGAGGTAGTTCAGGATTTCTCTTGGCTCTGTCCTGTCAATCTACTTTCTTTTCACAGCAAAGCAAAAGCAGTCTGTTCTGCTTCTAATCATCTCATCCAAGCTGTTTTTATTTTGTCATTTTCATAGATCAAGGGTGTTTTAGTTAGTTAGGTTGTTTCAGTATATGTTCCTTAGGAGTGACAAAGTACTGTCCGTCATGTCTACAGAAGATTTTGACAGTGCTCAGTCTCCCTCAGATACCACAAGTGCTGGCCTGGGACCACAATTGCCACCTCAAGACTTATGGGATCAGGTGCTAATTACACTCAATGCCCTTCAGATACAACTGAATGAGAAGGACAGAGAAATACGACAGCTCCAGTCTCAAACTGCACCTGGAGGGGATAGAGGACAACTCTACATTCCTCAGCCTCACCGGTACCCCACCTACAAGGACAGCTATGATTTTGATGATTTCATTGAAAGTTTTCAAAGAGCTTGTATACATAATGGAGTCCCTAGCAACCAGTACATGCATGAATTTTGCCCACAACTCTCAGGAGTTCTATGAATGGTGGGGTCCAGCATGACACAAGATGAGATGCTGGATTTTCAGCTCTTCTTGGAGATTACTCAACAATTAATTGGCCTTTCCCCAGAGGCAGCAAGAAGACGCTTCAGGGCAACAGCCAACCTAGGAATGCATAACCTAGAGTCACCTTTCCTGACTGTTCCCAGCTGGGCTGCCCCCTTGAGAAGCAACCCAGATGGGAATAGGCTGTGGAGGGCAATGGATCACCTTCCCCACCTCTTTCCAGTTGGGCTACCCCTCAGGAGGCAATCCAGCTGGGAAGAGGCTGCAGAGGGCAAGGGATCGCCTTTCCCACCTCTTCACAGTTGGGCTGCCTCCTTGGGAGGCAACACAGCTGGAAGAGGCTGCGGCAATGATCGGTTGCCTTCCCTGACTCTTCCTTGAGACTGGGAAGAGGCTTGGGGAACCACCATATTGCCCCTTGCATAAGTCGACCCAATATTTTAGGGTCAATTTTGGGGCATAAATTTCTCAACTTATGGTCGAGTATATAAGGTGGACTCTCTTTGATCACAGCAGCTGCTTCCCAGTAAGTGCACACGGGAGTTGTGGGTTGGGATAGGATTTGTTGTGTAGCATTGTGCTTACACATTCAGAACTCTCCAACAGATTCTGCGTATCCTCCATTTGTGGGCAGCAATTTTTGTCCCTATGGACCTGCGGTAGGTGGTGTCATTTGGTAGCAACATTGAGAGTTCAGGGGTGTTTGTAATTAACTCCCAATGTTTGAAGGCCTCCAGGAATGGCAATTGACTATTTTTGAGCATGGCTACCTTTAACTGTGGAGTTATTCTAACTATTGCTGAGCAACTATGGAATAACAAGACCATACACAGAGAAATGGGTTGAATAAGGGCCACTTTATTTAACCTAGAACCTATTTAAACTTCATTAAACCTGGAAAAGAGCAAGAGGGAGGAATAATCTAGAGTGGGATCAGCTGAGGCAGGCATCACTCCTTGACTTCTTCCTCAACCATTCCATGTGCAAACCACCTGAGCCCCAAGCGAAACCAAATATCTGGATTGTTTCATGCCTGGCTATCTACTGGAAGGTGGATCTGAGGAACCCCACTCCCAAATCACAAGTGAGGAGAAATCCTGCAGACCATTCGCAAGGATATTCCCCTACCCATTGTATACCAGGACCTAAAGAGGCCATTCCAGAGCTTGCTCCTTCGCCAAAAGGGTGCCAGGATATTCATCGTAAGTCTTATTTTCACCCTTTACTACTGGCCAAGGACAATAGACAAGTGTCTGCTTAGTCCCTTTTCTCCACCCAGCTGGCCAATAGGGCTCTCACTCTCTTACAAATCCAGCAGGAACATCATATTACCATCCTCTGATTAATGGATGCTGTCAGCTCTGTAGAGTTTGTGCTTCAGAAAAACTATAGTGGGATGTGGACAAAAGTGACCCAACCCACTGTTCGAGGCATTTTGAATCTCTCTATTTACCCTTCTATGGCTGTAACAATGCATCAGGGCTCACTCTTATCCCACCAAACCTGGTAAGGTGAAATGGCTGATCATTTTAATATTATTCCCAGCTACCTATTCTATGTGAACTGGAAGTCATGCAGAGCCTGAAGAATAAGGGCTTTGCCCTTCAACAAATCCAGGTCAGTCCCTTCTAAGTGAATAATAATAATAATAATAATAATAATAAATTTTTTATTTATAGCCCGCCCCTCTGCATGGCAATCGGGGCGGGGTACAACAATGACCAATATATAAGAAGATGTCAGCAAAAATTCAGCATGACAAAATAAAATACTTGACCTAGATTTCCCTACCCATAGTTACTCTGTAAAAATGAACAGGGCATAAAGCTGGATCAAAACAAAGCATGAAACTTACCTTTGCCCCACTCCATTTTAGAGGTTTGTTGTTGTTGTTGTTAATTGCCCTCGAGTCGAACCCAACTCATAGCAATCCTGTGAATGAGACCTCTCCAAGACTCCCTGCCATCTGCTTCTCTGCCTAGGTCCTGCATGCTCAGTTCCGTGGCCTCTCTGATTGAGTCTACCCATCTGGCATGTGATTTCTCCCTCCTTCTACTGGCTTCAACTTTTCCCAGAATGATCATCTTTTCCAATGTGTTATGCCTTCTAATGAAGAGGCCAAAGTATGACAACCTCAGTTTAGTCATCTTGGCTTCCAGGGAGAGTTCAGGCTTGATTTGTTCAAGGACTCATCTGTTTGTCTTCTTGACCATCCACTGTATCCTCAGCACTTCTCTCCAGCCCCACATCTCAAATGAGTTTATTTTCCTCCTATCCACTTTTTTTCACTGTCCAGCTCTCATGTACATACATGGTGATGGAAAATATAACTTTATTGCTCAGTTGTATATCTTTACACTATCCCTGTGTGCAACTTATGGTTATCTCCATTATACAGACCTGAGAATGAAAGACAGTGTACCCATGTCATATGTTCAACTGGGAATTTTTTAGCCTTTTCTTTGCAGGGAAGTCTCACTAACAGCTGCACAAAAAGAGCTGGCCTCTTCTTCTGGATGGTCTTATCTTAGCTCAACCAAATTTGGGCTACCTGCCCTGTGGGGACTGGATTTTCTCCTTTTCTAAGTGGCATCCAGACCAACTTGCATGCAGACAATGAAGAAAAATAAATCTCTTTTGACTTCCCATTTGCCATGGAAGCAGAGAGCGAGAGGAAGCAACACTTCTTACCACATATAAAATTTGTCTTGGGAAAGTTACCACACAGCAGAGGATGTGGGAAAGTATTTCAGTAAATAAGTAGTTCCTTTTTATTCTGCTTCTGTAATTATAGTTGACGATGCATACATTTCCTACATTGTGTGATATATATCATTTTAAGTCAAGGTCACAAGTTAAAAATGAGAAGGTACACAAGAGATGCCTGCATTTGTGCCACTCAATGTATCATTTGATTGCTTACATTCTGAAATGGAAATTGGGCCTTTCAAATAGTTCAGAGAAGAGGTTTCTTGAAAAAGCATCTTCTTTTGCAAGGGGATTTATGCTGGAGGTCAGCATCAGTAGATGACTGTCAAGGGCCATGTCTCAGCAGGAGGCTCATTGTTGAGCACCAGTACCCTTCTCCTGTATCTTTACCACCGACTGCTTATTTGATCAACGATTCTAGTTTCCAGGGGTAGCCATCCGAGTCTTTTAAGATGTTGCAACATACTCATACACATAAATGAGGACAGAAACGTTCATGGACCAGAGTCCACATCGTCAAGTGCATGGAGTATTATCCTTATGTGGGGCAAATGTAGGGGTGTAGAGGGGGCAACATGAGACCAAGGGGTCATGAAATACAAAAGGTAAATGAGGTGACAATTCAGTTAAATGCTCTTTCACAACTGCAACAACAAAGGATAATACCTTCAGCCTAGTGTTACAAGTGGAGAAGGAATGGGGCAGTGAGAACAAGGAAGATTGCATGAGGACACCTCCCACAAGTGTCTTTGCTACCCCAAATCTTGAAGTGGCACATCATCAGTATTAAATACTTGTTCTAGACAGACACACACTCTCTCTCTGGCTGGCATCCTGTTTAGTAATTATGATGATGTCAGTCTAACTCACACCATTTCAATACACCTTTATGGTCATTGCAAATACAGTGACCAAAATTCCCCCACAAGCTATCCTTTCAGCTGCATAGTCCCCCAGCATATCCATTTCTGTGTTTCTGGAGAGCAGGTGGATGATTGGAGTCTCTAGAACTCTTCCTGTAAGTGAACATGCAGTGACATGCATCTGTAGGGAAGACTGGTGCTGAGACCTTGGAATACATCCAGCTACAAGAAAAGAACTGGAGACATAGCTACATCTCCTAATGCAGAATCTTGGCCTCTCTGTCTCTAGTTCTGTCATCTCCATCAGTGGCATCATTTGGGTTGGTATCACCTCCCTCATTGATCTCCTCCCTTATCAAACCACACAGAATCCTTAGTGCCGTATTTTTCGGCATATAAGACACTCCGACATATAAGACGCACCCAATTTTAAAGGAGGAAAATCTAGAAAAAAAAGATTCTTAACCAAATACTGTAGTAAAATATTTTATATCAACTGTATAAAGTTAACAGCAGTTTAAGAACAATTTTAAGTTGTAAATTTAAGTTTAAGCCAGCAGCAGGGCCAGGTGTTGCACAAATTCACTGCCCAACTTTCTTGCAAGTCTCCTGTCGCCTTATGGCGACTCCATGAATTTCTTAGGGTTTTCTTAGGCAAGGAAGACTCGAGAAGTGGTTTTGCCAGTTCCTTCCTCTGAAATACAGCCCGCAGCACCTGGGATTCTTTGGCAGTCTCTCATCCAAGGACTATCCAGGGCTGACCTTGCTTAGCTTCCAAGATCAGATGGACTGGTACCTTTGGAGTTTTTAGGCCATTGGCTTATGGAGTAATTTCTGGCTTATTTTGACCCTACCATGAGGGTTTTCTTGGCAGATTTCTTCAAGGGTTTTTTTTTGCCATTTCCATCCTCTGAGGCTGAGAGAGTGTGACTTGGCCAGAGTAATCGAGTGCCTTGGAGTAATTTCTGGCTTATTTTAACCCTACCATGAGGGTTTTCTTGGCAGATTTCTTCAAGTGTTTTTTTAACCCTATTAAATTGGAAATTGGAGTAATTTCTGGCTTATTTTAACCCTACCATGAGGGTTTTCTTGGCAGATTTCTTCAAGTGTTTTTTTTTTGCCATTTCCACCCTCTGAGGCTGAGAGAATGTGACTTGGCCAGAGTAATCCAGTGCCTTGGAGTAATTTCTGGCTCATTTTGACCCTACCATGAGGGTTTTCTTGGCAGATTTCTTCAGAGGAGGGGGGGTTGCAATTTCCACCCTCTGAGGCTGAGAGAATGTGACTTGGCCAGAGTAATCCAGTGCCTTGGAGTAATTTCTGGCTCATTTTGACCCTACCATGAGGGTTTTCTTGGCAGATTTCTTCAAGGGGGAGACTCTTTCCACCCCCGTCCTGGGTGCTTCAATGGGCTCTTCCTGGGATGGGAGGATCCCATTCAACCACCCAGGAAAAGGGGACCTCTTTCCACCCCCGTCCTGGGTGTTTCAATGGACTCTTCCTGGGATGGGGGGATGTCCTCTGACCCCAGGAAGAGTCCATTGAAGCACCCAGGACGGGGGTGGCAAGAGGAGGAGCCCATTCAACTACCCAGGAAAAGGGGACTCTTTCCACCCCCGTCCTGGGTGCTCCAATGGGCTCTTCCTGGGATGGGAGGAGCCCACTGGAGCACCGAGGCTGAGGCTGAAATGAGGCCTACTTTTAGCTATGGCCTCGGCAGTTACGGTACTTCTTTAGTTTGCCCTCAGCCTGTATATTCACTTTATTAGACGCACCAACTTCCCCACCCTCATTTTGGGGAAGAAAAATTGCGTCTTATATGCTGAAAAATACAGTAATTTTTGTAGTAATGTTACTCCTAAATTGTAATTCCCATGTATTACTTAATGTAATGACAACAAAAGGTAAAGGTATTTCCTGTTGACAAGGTTGTCAAGTCATGTCCAACTACAGGGACGGTGCTCATCTTCATTACTAAGCTGAAGAACCAGCGTTGTCAGAGACTACTCTGTGATCACATGGCCAGCATGATTGCACAGAATGCTGTTTACCTTCCCACCGAAGTGGTACCTATTTATCTACTTGCATTTGCATGCTTTCGAACTGCTAGGTTGGCAGAAGCTGGGACTTGTGGCAGGAGCTCACCCCATCATGCAGCACCCGGGCCTTGAACTGCCAACCTGCCGATCTTTTCAATCAACAGAGTACTGACATAAACAACTAGCAAAATTAAAATTATACTTTTAAATTACAATATCATATGCATAGCCTAATTGTATTTCCATATACATTGTTTCATGTGACTAAAGTTAACATTTGGTAAGATGTGATGTTTTTAAAGAAAATTTTAAAAATTACTTTTAACAAATTAAATTATTATTCCCCTCCCTCAATAATTAATTTTAAAAAGAAAACTCTCTGGGGCCTTTCCTTTCTCTTCCTACTGAACCCTGCCCCATTTCTTCAGCATTTTAAAGGGACACATGTGAACACTACAGCCCGTTTCTGCCCAAAGGAAGATGTTTGGAGAGCAGTGGTGTCACCACACCTTAGGCACACTGCACTCCCCACACCCCTTTACTGATGCCCCTGATTTCCATCTCTCTATATATACCAAGTACAGGACTACTATGACAGAGACCCAAGTCACTTGAACCCATCATATTTGTCAGCTGTGTCATAACAGTGATTTGGTAGAGTTACGGTAGTTTTCATTCCCTGTTTCTTGCAAATCGATCACCAAGAGGAGAGAGCTATGAGAAACTGTCTGACACTGGATGTTTTCATGGAGTGGGAAAGGGAAAATATGAGATATGTGGATCAGTGGCAGTGGGTGGCCAGGTTTTCTTTTGGATTTTAAAGGAGTTTTCCAAGGTGCTGAACCACATCCCCAAAGCTGATAGTTCACTTGGATGTGACCCAAAGCAGATTCACTATCCCACTGACAATGGTCTGTTTCATGTGACAATGGTCTGAGCCTAGAAGTTGTCTTCCACTCAAGCAGGGAAAAGAGATGCAGAAAGGACTCAAGAGGAAGAATATGCAGTGGCCCATGTTCCTTCTTAAACAAGGCAGGGAATTGAGCAGCTTACAAATGGCATCTGGAGACCAGTGACCAGTGAGAAGCAGCACTGAGATGTGTGAGCTGTTCTGGGCCAATGGGGACAAGATCTTAAAGCACTTACATAAGGATCTTAACCTTTGGAGGAATAAATATTTCCAGGTCATAGAAGGGATCCAACCTTCCTTCTAATACTCAGATGGTCCACTTTGATAAAAGTGCAGACTGCAACTCCAGAATTTCTGATAAATTGTGATCAGGCCAAAACAGGTTGGGCTTTTATGAAATCAAAAATTTTGGACCATCACATGGCATGTGGGACTTTGTCTCCTCTTATTCTTCCATATATAAGGGATCTACCCACCGAAAGGCCAAAACAATTATCTTTAACTGGCATTTTGGTTCTAAGTGTAGGAGAGTTGGGCAGACATTTGCCAATAAACCTGATATGGTTATAAATTGCATTGAATGATTGAATAATTTATTATGATCACAGAGCTATTAAAGCTACTAATATAGAACCAATGCAAGGGAGTATAAGAGTTGGAATACATGACAAGAACACCAATAAAATCAGAAAAGTCAGCTGTCAATTGTATCATGTTTTTTCACAGCATTTATCCTAGTTATGTTTCTATCTCTTTTGGAGATTCTCTTCCTGCTAACTTTGTGTCTAGTAATTTGTTCCTGTTACTCATCACCATAGAACCCAAAAATGGCTATTGCATGGCATGATTATGAAATCAAAGGCATCTTATTTGACTGGCCTGTAATCTTCCCTTTTGCACTAACATTGAATTGAAATGAGTGGCTGTGATAGTGGTTTGGCCTCCTTTTGTATTTCTCCCTCTCTCTGTGTCCCAAAGTCTACAACAGTGGATCAGAGCAATAATAATAATAATAATAAAGTTCAAAACTCAATTGGTCTGGGCTAAAGAAAAGGCCATTAAGAGGTGACAGCATTAAGAGAGGACCTAAGCTCCATTTTGCCCAAAGCAGTAAAGCCTGGTTAGAAGGAGATGAAATGTTTCATCTGCTGCTTAAAAAGAAATGCCACTGCAGAAGAAGAGTCCTTTTGGGGAACCAGCATTTTCCCATGGCTTTCAAACATATTCATGCTATTGCTGTGAGTGAAAATAGGCAATCATCCTTTCTTCTCATGAAGTTGAACTACATTTCATATCCCACTCCCTGCAAAAGATTTTGCACCTCAGCTTCTTACCAGCAAGATGCTGATGCATGCTCTCACTGCTTCAGAGCAGTGATCCCATTTAGGATTCCAGCCAGGGGCCAAAGACCCACATAACCTTCTCCAGAATAAATGTTGACAGCAGGGGATGGGAAATATATAGTTCATGGGCCACATGGGCCCACATCTTTACTATCAGCCACCCACACTGCTGCTAGAACATTGGTTCCACTTAGTATGCAGCTGCACTCCTGGAAACTCCTGAGTACTCTTTCCTTCTAAAGCAGAGATGGGCAATGATGAGAATCTAAGGCATTAGATTCTCAGGAGAACTGCCTGGTCAGTTCCTGGTTTTAAAAAGGTCCCTCCTCCTCAGCTTAAAATGGTTTACAAGGGGCTAAAAAGTGGCAAAATGTTCCCACATCCCCGATAGGGCATTGGGAGGCATTTGGGCATAAAAATTGGCCTGGGGCCACATGAGGCCTGTGGGCCATACTTTGCCTACCCCTTCTCTAAAGCAAAATGGAAGGTCTTGCTTTAGTAAACTGAAAGTGAGTTTCTGGTCATTTATAGCTGTAAAAACATAACAGCAACAACAAGAACAACTGCCCTCTAATTTTTTTGGGGGGGGGGTAAGTTTGCATTTTTTAAAGTCACATTGGGTATGGATGAGAGGCCCAATTTTGAACTCTTCCTTCCCCAGAAATGTTAATAAACTCTACCTCCCACCCCACATGTGGAGTTAGTCTTAGGTGCTAATGGGATCTTTTCTTTCACAATTGAAATGAAGGAATCATGTTGGGATCATGGTCAGGGAAGGAGGAGCAAAATCTTCCTTTTCTTGATGCTGAGACTCTCTCTCTCTCTCTCTCTGGAAATGGGAAGGGTGGGGGTTGAAATCTTTTAGGCCCTGCAGGCTTAATATTGAAGGAAGTCATTTGCAATCATTGCCTGTAATTAGATTCATTTTGGCTAGATGGGCAGGCATGTGGGGGGCATGGGCACCACATGGAAACCTCCACTTCCTTCTCCAGCAGGGATGCAGACATTCTTCTTGGGTGGAATGGAGGTGGATGCTTTGTCAAGGTAAGTAGGGTAAGTGCACTGTTTTTCACCTCAGGCAACAGGAGTTGTTGGGCCATCCCTGACAGGGTACAAAGTGATAAATGATGGTTGCTTATAACCTCTCTTCTAAGACCCTGCACTTTGCCTTTCAAAGATACTCTACCTTGTCCTGGCCCTGTATTGCCTTGGATCCTAAACCTTGATGTATTGCTAGAGGAATCATGTTAAGAATTATCCCACTGCCTGTTTGACATACCCCTTTGTTGTTTTCTAGTCCCATGTTAACAGATGTTGGATGAAATGAAGACAGCACCATCCACTGATTTGTCCACTTTTCCTTAATCTTTGTTGTTTTTGGTGGAGTTGGAAAGATTCTAGACTTTATCTTGAAACTATCATTTCCCTTGAATTCCTGTTTCTACTTCTACTCTTTCTCTTTTGAGGTTCAGATAATGCAGGGTTGAGTGGAAGGTGGAGTAGTTGCAGGAGATCATTAAGGTGTATCCAATAGACAGTTGAACAATTTCAGCAACTAGGGCTGGATCCACACTACAGAAATAATTGAGGTTGAAATGCTATGGGATTCTGGAAGGTGAAGTTTATTGTGGTGCCAGAGCTCTCTGGCAGAGAAGGCTAACTGTTTTGCAAAACTACAGTTTTAAGAATCCTATAGCATTGAGCAATCTCAGTTAAAGTGGTGTCAAACTGCATTATTTCTGCAGTGTGGATGCAGGCTAGGAAGTTGAAATTAAGAAAACCTGGGACCAAACTGTTTGTGGATAATGTCAGTTCTAGTGCTGAGAACAAATTCCTGAGGCATGTTGCTTGCTAATTCTATATGCCCACTTTCCTGTTTTGCACCTGGCTCTGGCTGATGGACCTCATGGAGCTTGTGAACAATGAAGTAAATCATGTAAGCATAGAGTCTGCCAGCCCCTGTGTAAAAATGGGAGTTTATCACACGGGGGAAATCCCGTGCGGAAACAGGGCTTTAAATTAAACAAAACCCGCAAAAGCAGGTGTTTTTTCAGACTACGGAGTTTATCATATCCGAAAGTAAAAAAAGCAGGTTTTGTCTAATTTCCGTTCGGATTAACCTCCTTTTAACAGCGACATCGTCTGAAAAAACACCCGCTTTTGTGGGTTTTGTTTAATTTAAAGCCCCGTTTCCGCATGGGATTTCCCCCGTGTGATAAACTCTGACGTCGCTGTTAAAAGGAGGTTAATCTGAACGGAAATTAGAAAAAAAACTGCTTCTTTTTATTTTCGGAAGATCCCAAAAGTAAAAAGAAGCAGTGTTTGTGTAATTTCCGTTCGGATTAACCTTCTTTTAACAGCGCTTTCACTTTTCACACAGGGCAGAACGGGAGAAATCCCGTTCATTGAAAGCTTCCGCTTTTGCGTTTTTTTTTTTTTTTTTTTTTTTACTTTAAAGCCTGTTTCTGCACGGGGCTCCCCATGTGATAAACTCCATAACTAGTTCCATCATAGAACTCAGAAAACAACTTTTAAAAGTATTATGTTCCTGCTAGCCATTCCAGAATTTGAAAAGTTACCCATTTTTGAAAAGTAATCAAATCCAAAGAGGAGGCGCTCTAACATTGTATTAGTTACCATGTTGAAAAAGTAACCTACTCTTTTACTTATTGTAGTGCTTGTTGTTTTTTCTTACTTTTCATTGCTGGTGTGTATGTGTTAGGACTGATAAGAGACAGCATATTCCCCCCCCCCCCAAAATGCCTCTAAAATTCCTTAAATGCCTATTAAAGAAATATTTAAAGGTAACTACAACATATTACTTCATGGCACTAGTATAGTAACTATTATTCTACTCATCACATTACATTTGGAAATACATCATCATCATTTGTTTATTTATTAAAATATATCTATCCCTCCCAAAATTAAAATATTTCAGTACACCTTTGTTAACCCCCTTTCCCAGAAGTAACTGGTCACTTGTGGCTATGCTATTCTTAACACATTTCTTCCAAATTCTGGTTCTATATAGATATTCCACAATACAGAAGGGGTTTGGCCTCCCTTGTGTTAAGAGATTGGCCTGACAATCCTGAAACTAAGCATAGTTCAATTTTAGCAGTAAAGTTAGGCTGGTGGATGAAATGAGCACAGTGTCTGTCTTTCGGACTTGGTTAACAGGAAATAAGAATTTAAGCCTAAATCCCTTAAGAAAAGAGCTTAAGGAATCTCGCTCTATCCTACAAATGTAAATACACCAGCACTAGTTTTGGAACTCTGCAGAAATGGGTCAGCAGTGGGAAAAATGCTGGCCTACAGCAGTTGAAGTGTGATGACAGTTGGCAGATTTTCAGTTTCAGGAATACAACATTCACATGTTGGCCACTATCAACCTACAGTTTTACACTGAAGAGTGAACTACAATCTGCAACCTTTCCTCTTATCTGCTGCTAGTGCTTCCTAATAGGTATTGAGGGAAGAGACCACCGCTATTTCTGAAAGGAGTTCAAGCTAGGACAATTTCAGGTACTGTTTTAGTGGAACTGAAGGTAAGCAACATCCTGTAACTATCCCACTACATTCAATGGAGATCCACCCTGTTGTCTCTGTCATCTAAATTTAATTGAATCTACACACAGATATGTGATTTCCATTATCAGTGCTCCAGTGTTTTAAAAATATTTCATCTTAAATCAGTGTAGCTATTCATGTATTGAGCGTTGGACTACAACTCTGGAGATCAGGGTTCGAATCCTGGCCCAGCCATGGAAAACCATTGGGTGACCTTGGGCATATTACACTCTCTCAGCCTCAGAGGATAGCAATGGCAAACCCCTTCTGAAGAAACTTGCCAAAAAACCCAGTGAAATAAGCTTATTGCACCAGTACCTGTAACATTCCCAACAAGTCCCTGGAATGTAATGATATGAGAATGGGTGTTACCACATTAGACTATTGATAACATGATAGTAACGTTATGAGAACACATTATCACACTGCATTTACTGTTGTACCGGTACTGGCGCTAAAGTAGTTCCTCAGCCGTCCCTCACTGGCACAAACTCACTGTTGTGAAAACTCCTATGTCTGCATTGGAAAGAAAGCTATTGAGAAGTTTAGGTAGCGAGCATTCATTGTTTTTTTTCTCGTAAACATGACACAATTCAATCTACAAAAATAAAAAATATTTTTTAAATTACCTGTGGCACCTTCCTTGAGTCAACACTGGAAGAGTTGAGTTGAGTTTGTGGACAATCTAGGATGGGAGGGGAGGAGGTTGTCTTAGCCAATCAGAACATGAGGACAGATTGAGACCGGGTAGGATTATCACACACAGATCATTTGGAACAGTCTGTAAGTATTCTTGCTGGCTGAGGACACATTTTTACAGTTCTTCTGCTGGAACGATCTAAGTACTGTCAGAGGATGGAACGGGAACTCGATGAGGATCATACCATGCGATAAAATCCGTTCCGTTCACATTATGTACCCATTACGTTATGAGAACACTGTGTGATAAGCTTAATAGATTCACCCTAGGGTTACCCTAAGTCAAAAATGACTTGGAGGCACTCAATAGCAAAAATCTATGTAACCCCTTAGAAAAGTTCCCTTTTCCTGCAATGTATGGCGTCTAATCTTTAATGCATCCTTTCAGTTGTTTTGGTTCTTTCAAAGTGACAGTAGCAATAATAACCCTGCCTGATGATCCTGTGGGTGTGCTCCTATCAATGTTGCCCACACCTCACTGCACATCTTTATAGGGTCCAAGCTGTACAATGCCTTACTAGGCTGATTTAAATCTTATTATTTATAATAAAATGTCTTTGGCATATGTATCTTAAACCATTTGGCACTTTCACTGTTTAGGCACATAGTGCACTTTCCCTAGTAAGAGTAGAGGGCAAAGCGAGTTTGCTTCAGTTTGCTGATCATTCGTCTTTCCACATGGGGAAAGAAGGATGAGGATGTCAGGAGTGCATGGGAAGAGGTGGGAGCTCCTGGTAGATTAGACTTCAGCTCTTTCTCTAAATATTCCACTGCCTGAGAAACAAAGAAGGATGGGTTTTCCTTACTTCACAATTTCCCTCTCCCCTCCTCTATTGGAACAGCTCATATCCTTGCACCTGCCAAAGAATGATGGACCTGTGGCATGAATTTCCACACACAGCCTACCATTTCTGCCTTCTAGAAACCAACCAAGGACCTCAACTACTTCCCCAAAGGGCTGGGAGGTTGGTAGCACCACCTCTTTCCAGAAAACCAAGGAAGAGAAGGGGAGAAAAACACAACCCCCCCAGCAAAAACCCTTTTTGTGCCTTAACTGGACTTAACTGGAGATCCTGAAGAGTTACCCAAAATTTTAACTTCATGGAATTAGGGGGTCTTTGCTAGAGCATGGAAAATTTCCCAGGGGCCACATATCCCAGAATTTCCCAACCAATGGCTCTCTTGGCTGCAATCTGGGAGTTATACTTGAAAAATAAGCTGGGAGTTGGCTAAGTGCTGACCTTCTTATGTTAATCTGATTCCTGCTTTCTTTTAATAGCTGCATGTTAACAATTTATTCCTAATGTAGTTTGTAAAATGTTCCAGAATAACTTATTAATGAATCTTAACTATACCTAGTCATTATTTCATAAATATTAAATAAAGCATGCATAGCTTATATATGAATGCATAATCTAAAAAGACCACTAGGACTAGGCTAATAGTCTGCAGCAGATACACAAACTGAAATGGATAAATTCAGGGTTATTTGGCTTTCACCCTTCATCAAGGAAACAAAGCAAATGTTAATTTGGAAAATTGTTATTCATTGATGTGGGAGAGGGGAATGGAAAGCGATTTCAACATAATCCTTAGAGCAGACAAACTTCTCCTGACATGCATGTAAACTCAATCCTCTTTTGAAAAATCAAGAAAACAGCATAAGGACTTTACAATGCATGACTGAACATAAGCAGTGCCAACAGTAAAATTTCCTTTATATTTTGAAAAGCATGCCACCTTTACAAGTAGAAGGCATTTTATCCTTTGTTTTAAAAGTTTGGTCATATAAAAAATAACATGCTGCTGGTGGGGAGAGACCAAACTTCAGTTTCTTAAACTAAATTGCTATTGACTGAACCATAAACCAGGAATGCCTTGAGTCAAGATGTTGAGCCTTTGCCAGATGTTTTTAGTGTTTGTAAGTGGTGTTGGGTCCCATTGCCACAAGGTGGCCAGATGTCCTCCTTTTCCAGGACATGCTCTCCCTTCTGTTCTGCAGGAATTATTAACATTACATTTGCTGTTCTGTTTTGAGAATCTCATCTATTTGTTAGGCTCTGTTGATAGCAGCTTTTCTCAACCTTTTCACCCTGGAGGAACTCTTGAAATAATTTTCCATATTGAAGGAGCCCCCCCATAAAAATTATTATGTGCCACTTAAACAAAAGAACTGTTTAATTTTTTTCAATTATGCTTATAGCACCCTTCTGTGTTCATAATAATGGAATAAGAAAGAATTTAGAAGATCAGTTTGGAATTCTCAAGTTTTCTACATTGCTTTGATTTTTTTTTTTTTGAGATTCACTATGGGCGTTTTCACACGGGGCTTTAGGAGGACGCAATCCTACCTCCCTCCGGCCCCAGTCCGGCTCCTTTTCCAGTGTGTTCACACTCACGTCGCAGCAAACCCCGCCCCTTCCGGTGCCATCCCTGCGTCAGTCCGGCTCCTTGCTCCGTGTGTTCACACTCACGTTGCAGCAAGTCTGGCCTCACTCCGGCTGATCCAGCGCTAACTCCGGACGTCCTCCGGCATCAGCCCCGGAAAGGTAATTCCTTTTTTAAAAAGGAATTAAGTTGCTGCCGCCGGAGCCATTCCGGAATGAGCGGCACGGTCGGCTCCAGGCGGCTTAGTGGGTCTAGTGTGAAAACGTCCTATGAGAAACCTAGAATTTTCATATTCCTCAAAAGCTGCTCTTCCACTTTCAATAAGAACTCATCAGGAGCACTGATTGTATTATATTCCATAACCGGAATATATTGGATTGGATTGGATTCAATTCCATTGATAAGAATAATCAACAAGCTAGACCACAAAGAAAACTTCCATGTACTTATGTTGTTACAGCTAATTAAACTTTTCCAGGGTTTTAATACTACTGACACCCATTTCAATATGCTATTTTAAAAAACCAGTTAAGATCCATGTCATTTCAAATATCTCAAATTAACAGTATAATAAAATAGCAATGTAACCATTATTATATCAATAACAGGTGAAAAAGCCAAAAGAGTAGTCTTAAAACTCACAGAATGATTCCTACTTGCTTGCTTTTGTCAGTTCTGAGTCACTACATATACTTGTTCTTTTGGAGACATTAAAATGTATTACAGATAACAGACAAGACAATCTGAAATACTTTTCTTCTCCATCTCCTGTAATAATATCAGTCAGAAACATGGAGTCATTATAATTGAAAATTGCCCATATAGATAGAATAGGAAATGTATTCCCAGGATTTGCAAATAAAACGCCAACAGAATGACTCACAATGACTGTTAATTATCATTAATATTTATGTTCTGCCTTTCTTCCCAGGACCTCTGTTAAATTATACTGAGAAAGAATGACTGGCACAAGGCTGAATAATAGTTTGAACATGGGTTTCTCCAGAACTAGTCCAGTCCCAAACCAGTACATCATACTTACTTCTGTTCATGTTGCTACAGAGAACTCGGGTGCCCTGTATGAGCCTTGGGTCAAGGCTGATTTTTGAATTCATGTTTCCAGAATGTACACTCTTCTATAGTTTCATTTCCCCTCTTTAAAACCATCATTCAGTTTTTTTTTTAAAAAAAAGTTATTTAATCATTCTAGCACCAATTTAATTTTTATTTTGTGCTCTCTCTCTCTCTCTCTATGTGATGAAGCAAAGCTATTTGGGTTTGCATTGTTAAGTCAGGTGCTGGAAATTAAATTTCAGACCTCACATGACTTTTGTCTGCCACCTCTAACTCAAGTCAGATTTCTATTGCTAGGTCAGGCAATCTCTCTCCCACTCACTCATCCTGCAGACTCTCTTTCCACCCACAAACACACATGGCTTCATATCAGGCACAGGCGACTGCGTGCAGTCGCTGTTCATTTGAGTGTTAAAATTCAATTTACAGTTCCACAGATGTTCTGGGATCTTTTGAATTTAATGAGGATGACTCAGAGGGATGAAAATGCACTTGGAGACCTCTAATGCTTTCTGAGATCAATGGGTTCCAGATGAAAAACATACAGCTTGATCACAGCTTTCATTGTGGTCCATCCATTATAGCTTCTGCTCTCTCTCTGCTGGTCTCCCTGCTCAAAATACAACATTTTCGGAAATGTGTGGGTTCCAAGAGCATTTGCCTTCATTCCTAGCAAAAGTAATAACCCTTCTTGGCTTTTTGTTCAATTAGATTATGAATGGAGGAGAAAATGGTCATGATCAGTTTTGGCAGATTTTAGTCTACAAAGAAGACAATTTCCTCCTGCTTTCTGGGCAGTGTTTTGATTTCCATTACAAGCTTCAGATTATATATTTGTTGAGCCATTAATTAGCTTTTCCTTCATCATCAGTTTAAAGAAAAGAACAATCAATGGTCAAATCAACATTAAAACTGCAGTGGGAAAAAGCAACAGTGCTGGTAGTGAAGAACTATTTCTCTTGCAGTCCAAAGCAAAATCAATTCTATCATTGTCGAGTGACTGCATCCAATGTAACATTTCTGCAACAACTTCCTATTTTGTTGGGCTGCATGGAAAACTTTTGAATCAAAAGAATACCCAGGACTCAAAAATATCTTTTTTGTGTGCACTTTAACTTCAAGAATTCCACAGCTAGCAGGGGTGTGTGCATGTTGTGATGGTATCTACTGTCTCAGAGGGCCCCCTTCACACTAAAGATTTATAGTACTATGATTCCACTTTATGATTCCCATGGTTCTATCTATTGGAGTCCTGACATTTGTACTTTGGTGAGGAATTAGAGGAGTTGGCTGGCTAAGCATTCTTAAGTAACTTTTTTCCAGAGCACCCCAGCAGTGGTTTTTCAGTAACACTGATCACAACTTCCCTCTATCATGTGTGTGTGTGCATGTGGATGTGTGTAGATGGGTGATCCAGCACAAAGAAAATAAATAAATAAATAAATAAACAAACAATAATTTAAAAAAATCATAGGATGTAGCATGTGGCCTAAAGGCCATTTTTCCTACTCCTGCAATAAAATGTAAAGTTTATACATGTGTTCAAGTTGCAAACATGAGGAACACAAGTAGGGGTATTGTGGGGAGGGGGATGAGGGCCTTGCCCCTCCAAATGAAAATTCTGCTTCCTCAATGAAATTTTCCTTCAGTCTCCAAATTTGTAGCATTACAGAGAGTGAAGCACTGAAAATTATTTACCCTTACAACTCTTATATTTGTTGAGTTCTCACTCTCCTGATAACTTTGCCTGTCTCTTGTCTTTGGATGCCTAAACTCTACTCCTAAATGCTCATGTGAAGTTTTAAGTTAGTGAAATACTAGAAATGTGGAGACTGAAGGAAAATTTCATTGGGGAGCAGAATTTGTGGGCACAATGCCCTCACTTTGCACTGTCCTGGAGCTACCCTCATTGAAATATGGAGGGGATATTGCTTTGTATTCCACCCATTTTGATATTTTTATCTTTGCCTGCTTGGTCCTTAGCACACTTGTGTTGATGGAGAAAGTGTGAATGAGTGTGAACCTCCATGCCATTGGGAACCCAGATAGAGCAGACAAACTGAGTGCCACAAAAACTAAAAACCAACAAACACCTACTAATATATATAGTTGGGAACTTGAATGCAATTTGGATCTTTGATGGTAGCAGAAAAATAAAGAGTTGCATTAACAAGAAACTTAACAGCAAAAGGCCAGACTAATGTAAAATCTTTTAAGAAAAGAATCAATGCAGCAGAAAATTAGTAAAAGCTTGATGCAGAAATCTTAGCAAATAATGGCTGAAAAATCAAGAAATACAGTCCTGTGACAGGGAGTTCCATGTAACTATGTGCTGCTACAGAAATATTGAATGTTGAATATTGCTACCAGCTAGACTCAGAAGGCAGTGGCCCATTCAGAAAAGCTCTGTTAAATATAAAAGTGTCTGAACTTATTTCTGGTCTATGTCAGTTTTGTATGCATTGCCAATAATCTATTTCCATTAATGCTTTTTTCTAAATAACCTTCTTATACTATGTATTTAAATGTACATTCTGCAAACATATTGAAATGTATATTGCCTGTTAAAGTAGTATTTAAATGATCATTTGTATGTGTTTAAATTACCAAGGGTTGCACTACAATATTCAGATAAGCGTGAAGTCTAATTGATAGCTATGCTTGTAGCCTCCACATTAGTCTAAATTGAACACCTTGGGCAATTTGGTAAAGGAATGTGCAAGATCAAATCCTTCAAGGATGATTTTGGACAGCCTTTTATGTTATTTCTTTTCTCTTGTATTGTTATTACTGTAATGTGGTGGTCAGAATGTAGCACTAAGAGTTGGGAAGGTCCATATTCTAGTTCCCATTGAGCCATGAAATTCAGCAGGTGATCTTGAGTCAATTATTTTCCCAGTCTGATTGCCTTATAGGCATGTTGGTGGGATAACAAGGGGGAATGAAGAGACATGTACATCTCTTTGAACTTATTGGAGATATAGATGTAACATAATAATAATAATAATAATAATAATAATAATAATAATAATAATATGGCTATTAGCTGCACAAGAGTCTGCTATTTGAAAAGTAAAGTACATAGTCCCTGACTGAATCAGTTGACAATGACAAGAAGGCTGGGGAGAAGTTTTTGTTCCCTCCACTGTTCTCCTAGATCTCATTTATCTCCCAGACCACCAAGAAGTCCAACAAACAGGGAGCCACCCACAGAGACATGCATGACTCAAGAAAACTAGACCATCCCTATTAATAGGCAGAGGGTGCATCTAGACTGCAGAATTAATGCAGTTTGTTACCACTTTAGTTCCATCCTATGGAATCCTGGAGTTTATAGTTTTACAAGTTCTGGTGCCTCACAAAACTACAAATTCAAGGATTTTGTAGGATGGAGTTACAGCTCTTCAAGTGGTGTCAAACTGCATTATTTCTACAGTGTCGATGTGTTGTAGGATCTCAGCTATGTAATAATAATAATAATAATAATAATAATAATAATAATAATGTTTTTATAATGCCCTTTTCACCAAAGAACAGTACATTAGAACATATATAATAAAAAACAAATGATAAAACACAACACTATAACATACTAAATTAATAAATACTAAAATAATATACTAATATGCTAAAAAAAACCAACCCTAAATTATCACCAGTCACTACCCCTCTTTGCTACTTTAAGTATGCACAGCAACTCTGGTGAATCAAAGAGGAAGATCTTCAACCCTTTACAAAAATGGGTAAGATCCTCCTCCAGCCAGAGGTGCAAAGAAAGACTGTTCCACAAACACAGAGCCAGATCCTGAAAGGCTCGCAGCCTTGCTAGAGATGTACACGTTGGTGGAACCACCAATAATCCTTTGTGTGCAGATCTTTTCTAGATGGTACATACCATGCTAGCCAAGTTGCTAAATACTGGGGGAGGTTACAGTGCATGGTCTTAAACATTAGTACTAAAAGCTTATACTGAGCCCTGGCCTAAACTGGTAGCCAGTGGAGGGATCTACAAGGGGAAGAGACATGTGAGTATTTCAAATACGTCTTTAAAAGAGCAGCTATGCATGAGTAGGTGATTGTGTATTGACTCTCAACACTGTTGCAGTGCATTGCACATTTAGCCTGGCAGGACATGTGAGTGGGGCCAGCCCAAAAGGTTCTACTTCCTTCCCTTTGAAAGGGGTTGGAGAAGGAGGCCATGGAAGGCATTGTAGAATGAGATATTTAAGTGCATCATCTCCAGCACTGCAACTGTCATTCATTTTATGCACTTGATACCCAGCAGAAATAGTTGTGAGGGAGGAGCAGTGGTGGGAATAAGTGAAGCCAACAGATGACTAGGTGACTGAAAGAGGAGGGGGTATCCTGAAATGGTCTGCACAATGCCTATTACGGAATAGTGCCTTGAAATATAATTCTATTTAGAATTTAGAGCATTGTACAGGTCAAGTCTCCCTTTTAAAAAATGCTTTGGACCAGAAATATTTTGGACCTTTGGCGATTTTTGAATACCTGTATTTGCATATACATGCATAATGAGATATTTTGGAGATGGGACCCAAATCTAAACACAAGATTCATTTATGTTTCATATACTCCTTATACACATAGCCTGAAGGTAATTTTATATAATATTTTTTAAAAATTGTGCATGAAACAAGTTTGTGAATATTGAATCATCAGAAAGCAAAGCTGTCACTATCTCAGCCCTGCATGAAAAAAGTTTTGATTTTCGTAATGTTAAGGATTTTGGAATTTCAAATAAGAGAGACTCAACCTATCCTTAGAATATAATGCTATTTTGAATTATACTAAATTGATCATATGACCGTTTACTTGGCTGTGAGTTCTTTTTGGACCTGGTTTGTGCCATTTAATAAAAATAACACACTGCAGATTTTTAAAAAAGATAATATTTGCTACATGAATGCTCTGTTGCATAGTTCATCACAGGTCTCATCCCACCCTGAAGGCAAATTTAGATCCCTGGGCATGTCAGCACTCCAAAGAAAGCAGGTTCTTTATTATATTTTCTCATAAGGAAAATCAAAAGCATAACCATTCCCCATGTTCTCCTCTGAATAGTTTCCATCATTTTTTCATCCATGCCTGCATTGTTCTAGCCCAGCATGCTATACAATCTAAAAATAACATTGAGTTGGATGTGTTTCAGCTTCAGGTCGATGAAACATTTATTGATATTCTGCTCAGTTTATACTGCATTCATTGTCACTGAAAAATGAGAGAAAAAGGAGGGAGCCATCAGGAAAGAGAAAGAGAAGGCTCTCCACTCCAGGGGTGACATTTTCTTTTTATGTATATATGTCTGCATTTCTTTTGGAGGCTTAGAAGTTAGGCCACATGGCTTGGCTCCCTGCAGTTTGAACATTGCAGTTATTTTGGAGTTACTATTTTGATACTTTAATGCTATATTTTCATGTTTTTTTTTAAAAAAAATAAAGTTGATATTTTATGAGATGTTAATGTTTTCATAAGAACTGTGTGTGTATGTGCAGAGGGGCCTGCACACATATAGAAAGCCTACACCAGGGGTAGGCAGCCTTTCCCCTTTAAGGGCCGAGGGACTTCAGCTCCCAGAATCCCAGGAGTTATTGGCCAATATGGGACTATTGGCCAACATGGCTGAGGCTTCTGGGAGCTGAAGTCCCTCGGCCCTTAAAGGGGACAGGTTGCCTACCCCTGGCCTACACATTTATGGAATTAGTGTTTCCAAATAAAGAGGGGAGCTTTTGCTTTACAGAGTTATAGAACTATGATTCCACTTTAACTGCATGGCAGGATCCTGGGACTGGCAGGCTAGGAAGAGGCATTTAAAATTTTCAGCCAGGGAGCTCCTCTGATCAAATTACAGACCCCAGGATTCCACAGGATGGAAACATGATATTTAAAGTGGAATCATAACACTGTACTTGTGTAGTGTGCATGGACATCACTAGGTGTGTTTGTGTGCACACACATGGGAGTGCAGGCGGCACCAGATGACACCACTACTCCCCAAACTTTAATCTGCCTTTTGGCAGAAAAGGGCTGTGGCATTTGTTTGCCTGCATCCCTTTAAAACACTGGAGCTGATGCTCAGTGGGAAAAAAAGGTGTGGGGCAAATGAGCAAGGCCTCTCTTTTCTCTGCCCACTGAGCCCTGAAGGTGTGGGATGAGTGAGGATCAGTGGACAGAGAAAGGAGAGGGCTCCCACTGGGCTGCAGTATTTGTTCACTCACATCCCTTTAAAATGCTGGAGCTCATGCTGATTGGAAGAGAAGGCATGGGGCAAGCCAGTGATGCCTCTCTTTTCTTTGCCCATGAGGCTCAGGGGATGGAGAAAACAGAGGGTCACACCATGCAAAGGAAGGAGAAGGGAGGAAGACAGTGAGTTTCCACATTAGGTGATACTAACTCTAGCGATGCCACTGGTAGTGTGTCCTGGTTTCTTATCGTGCTAGGTATGTTGTTGTTAACTGCCCTTGAACTGACCCTGACTCATGATGACTTGCGTATGAGACATCTTCAAGACCCTCTGTCTTCCACTGCTCTGCTTAGGTTCTGCAAATTCAGACCTGTGGCCTCCTTGAGTAAGCCTAGCCATCTGTGGTGCTGTCTTCCTCTCTTTCCACTACCTTTTACCTTTCCTTGCACTATTGTCTTTTCTAATGAGTCATGCCTTCTCATGATATGGCCAAAGTATGACAGCCTCAGTTTGATCATCTTGGCTTCTGGGGAGATTTCAAGCTTGACCTGTTCTAGAACCCATTTGTTTGTCTTTTTGGCTATCCATGGGATCCTCTGGACCCTCCACCACCACATCTCAAATGAGTTTTCTTCTTATCTGCTTTCTTCACTGTCCAGCTATCATACCCATACATGGTGATGGGGAATACAATAGCTTACACAAATTTAACTTTAGTGCACAGTTGTGTATTTTCACACTTTAGAATCCTATCTAATTTGTTCATAGTTGCCCTTCCCATTTCTAGTCTTCTTTCTTGACTGCAATCTCCATTCTGAACAATATTTGATCCAAGGTATGGTAAATCTTTATTATGTTTGTCTTCTTTATGTTCAGTAACAAGCCTGCCTTTGCATTTTCTTCTTTAACTTTCCTTATTAATTGTTCCATGTTCTAAGATTTTTTCTGCTAGTATTATGCTGTTTGTATATCTGATTGTTGATGTTTCTTCCTCTTGCCTTCGCTCCTCTTTCTTCTGAGTTTAAACCTGCTCTTCATATGATATAAAGAATGTTATTTAAAATACAGTGCACCCTTGCTATTTGTGGGGGGATCTGTTCCAGACCCTCCTGCGGATAGCAAAAAAATGTGGGACTTTAAGTCCCGTTCTTTTCAGTGGGTGCGCACTCCCGCTCCCACTGCCATGCACATGTGCACCCATTGAAAAAGCTGGGACTTGCTGTCCATAAAAGCTCAAACCTCAGATGGCAAGCCCATGGTTGGTGTGGGTATGCTATATAAGTTGTTGGTTGTATCCAAGGTTGCTTTCAGCTATCAGAAAACATTTTGGCTTTGTGCATAGTACGGTACTTTAAGGTCCACCAACACTCAAATCAAATGAAGGTTATGGAAACCTTCAAATGAAGGTTATGAAAATGAATCAAATGAAGGTTATGGATCATCAAATGAAGGTTATGGAAACCCATGCAAGATGGAGCTGTCAGCCACCACTAATTCTAATAGCTGTATCTTACCTTTCGTCACAGATGTAGGATGCCTCTCAGTACCAGCTACTGCGTAACATTCAAAAGGAAAGGTGCAGTTGTTCTCATGTTCTGCCTGTGGGCTACCCAAGAGACTCCTGTGAGAAATAGGGTGTTGGCATACCTCCCATCTGTCCTAATTTGGTAGTGACAAGCCTGATTAATCCTTTACCATCCCTGTTTTTCAGATGCTTTTAAAATGTCCGAATTTCTTTCTCCTCCTCCCAGCTTCCCCTTTTGTCCTCAGCTTACTTCAGTTGCTGCAATCTGATTTGTGTGTTCTTCTTCATTAATAATTCTTCCCATCTTGACCTCACTCTGAAGTTGTATGGTTGCATGAGTCCTTGTTTTCAGCGGTGAAATGTTGGATGGCATGTAATAATAATAATAATAATAATAATAATAATAATAATAATAATAATAATTTATATCCTGCCCCTCTGCTGAAGCAATTGGGGCAGCTTACAAAATTAAAATGTCACAATATACAATCCCAAAGAGCCTCCTACCACCCCCTAAAATAGCATTAAACATCAAGCATATAAAACAATAAAAACAATAAAACAATCAGCTATAACATCTAAAAAAAATCATAATAGCAGGCAGGCAACAGATTATGAATATGACAGAGGGTAGAGCTAGGGTGAGCTCACTCCTTAGGCCGGGAAAAACTAGTCCGGAAAGGTCTGCCAGAAGAGATCCATCTTTACACCCTTTTTGAAGCTGTTTAAGCTGGTAATCTGACGGATCTCGTCCGGCAGGCCATTCCACAATCTGGGAGCGGTTGCTGAGAAGGCCCTCTGGGAGGTAGCAAACAACCTAGTTTTAACAGGCTGAAGCAAATTCCCCCCAGAGGACTGAAGTGTGCGGAGTGGATCATATGGAAGGAGGTGGTCCCAGAGATAGGTTGGACCCAAGCCATGTAGGGCTTTAAAGGTTATAACCAACACCTTGTACTGAGCCCGGAAACTGATCGGCAGCCAGTAAAGTCTGTTCAAGACAGGTGATATATGGTCTCACCTGGATGCGCTGGAGACCAGTCTGGCTGCCATATTCTGTACTACTTGAAGTTTCTGGACTAAGCATGAGGGTAGCCCCATGTAGAGTGCATTACGGAAATCAAGACGAGAGGTAACCAGCGCATGTACCACAGTTTCGAGATCCCTTACTTCCAGGAAAGGACGCAACTGGCAGATCAGCCGAAGCTGATAAGAGTCACTTCTGACCATTGCATTTACCTGATTTGACATCTGGAGTGACAGATCCAGGAGTACCCCCAGACTGCAAACACAGTCCTTCGTGGAGAGTATGACCCTGTCCAGGACTGGAGGTTGTATCCCAATACCTAGCTTTGGGGCTACTACTGTTAGTACCTCCGTTTTTTGTGGATTCAGTCTCAATCTGTTTTTCCTCATCCAGCCCATTACCGTTCTAAGACAGTCATTGAGAGCAGAGATGCCATCAGAGGCCATGGCCGATGACCGAGGCATGGAGAAATATATCTGGGTGTCATCAGCATACTGATAATATCCAGCCCCATGCCTCCGGATGATCTCTCCCAGCGACTTCATCTATATATTGAACAACATCGGGGAAAGGATGGTGCCTTGCGGGATGCCACAATTAAGCTCCTTTTTTGTGGAGCAACTGTCCCTGAGCAACACCCTCTGGAATCTGCCCGAGAGGAAGAAACAGAACCACTGCAATGCAGTGCCTCCAATTCCTAACCCCCTCAGGCAATCCAAGAGGATGTTGTGATCTATTGTATCAAAAGCCTCTGAGAGGTCTAAGAGCACCAACAGGGTCACAATACCCCTGTCAATGCTCAAACGAAGGTCATTAGCCAAAGCCACCATGGCAATCTCAACTCTAAATCCTGTCCTAAAGCCAATTTGAAATGAGTCTAGATAATTGGTTTCCTCCAAGACAGCTTGAAGTTGAAGAGCGACTGCTCTCTCGATCACTTTGCTTAGAAATGGTAATAAAGAGACTGGCCTGTAGTTATTCATATCCAGGGGGTCCAGGGAAGGCTTTTTCAGAAGTGGCTTAACAGCTGCTTCCTTCAAGCAAGATGGAATATAACCTTCCCTGAGGTATGCATTGACAGTATCCCTAAGGAAAAGTCTCAATGCATCCCCCCCTCCCCCGGATGGTCAGCCAAGACGGGCAAGGATCGAGAGGGCAAATTGTCTTCCTCACAATTCCAAGGAGCTTGTCCACGTCATCAGTACTTACAGATTGAAATTTGTCCACGTCATCAGTACTTACAGATGGAAATTGATCCAGTATAATTTCACTAACGGAGTTGCTGGTGACCTCTCCAATTGACTCTGTGACAACACTGGCATCCAAGTCGGCTCTTATCTGAGGGATTTTATCTGCAAAGAAGTTGTTAAACGAGTCACAGCAGGCCGTTCTTAGGTTAAGTAGTGGGTTCTGCACCGCGTCAGTTCCCCTACCATCCTAAACTGGATGGGACTCTGCAGATGCAATACATGCAGAGCAGAAGGATCTCTGCGCTGCACGTATTGCCTCTCGATAGGAACGAAGAAAGTTCCTATGATGAGTCTTGTCAGATAGGAGTCGAGTTCTCCACCAGATGCACTCCAGTCATTGTCCAGCTTGCTACATTTTCCTAAGTTCATCGGTGTACCAAGGCTTTTGGTTGGAAGCGGGCTGGAAAGGACGCTTGGGAGCGATTGTGTCGATAGCCCTTGTAAGATTGGTGTTCCAGGTATTAACCAATGCTTTGACAGAATCACTGGCATTCCCAACCATTAAACCCTCTAAGGCTTTCTGGAATCCCAGTGGCTCCATCAGCCTTCGAGGGCGGACCATTCTAATAGGTCCACCACCCCAGTGGGGTGGACAGTGGTTGTCAGTTTAGCCTTGATCAGGAAACGATCCGTCCATGACAATGCGGAGGTATTTATTATCTCCGCCCATGGATATTCCTGTTCCGTACTAAAGACCACATCAAGGGTAAGACCCTCAGAATGAGTGGGCCCGATGACCACTTGAGATAGGCCCATGTTTGTCATGAATTCCATGAACTCCTGAGCTGCACCTGTGAGACTTGAAAGATTGGTCTCGAGTGGGATGTTGAAGTCTCCTAGGACTAAAAGTCTAGGTGACTCCAACAACAACTCAGAGACCAGTTGTGTCAGCTCAGTTAGGGAGTCTGCTAGACAACGGGGTGGCCGGTATACTAGCAGAATCCCCAAACTATCCCTGGTCCTTAGGCTCAGGTACATACACTCAAAGTGGACCATGTTCCAGACAGGTATCCTGATCAAGGTAAGGTTATTTTTCTGAACTAGAGCCACTCTGCCCCCCCCCCCACGTCCCCTTACCTGCTCACTGACAGAGTACCTGGCTGGGAGGGCCTGTGCCCACCTAGTAGCGCTATCCTCTCCCAGCCAGGTCTCTGTAAAGCAAGCCAGGTTGGCGTCCTCATCTACGAGGAGATCATGAATAGTATGGGTCGTGTATTTAACTGACCTGGCATTGCTGAGGAGCAAGGTAAGGTTCTGTGAAATGGTTGGTGTGCTCTCCAAACCATTTTTAGGAAACAGAGTGAACTGAAGGTGGGATAGCTTTTAAACATCGATCCTGCCTTCTTTTGTAACAACTCTTCATTCTGTTGCTGCCATACCTTCCCTTCCCTTCCCCTGCACAACCTCAATCCCCGCTCCCAGATCATTCCTGGCTACTATACAAGATGGAGATGACAAGAAGTCCAGATTAATATCTAACCCTATGTTCTCATGGCCATTCCGCAATAAAGGGTCTCTGGCCAACCCAATAGAGGGAGTACTATTTACTGTTAAGGGCAGGAGGATGGAGAGGGGCTGAGAGTCTCTATCCAGTCTTAATTATCCACCTGGCCCTTGGCATCACTGCTGCGGTCACTATTAATGGTGGAAGGACTGGATGGACCAGATGGAAACTCCACGTCAGAGGAGGTGGTGGTACTTGGGCAGGCTCCTGAGCCTCCGCCCAACCTCTCCGTGGCCTCATCGCTGCTGCTGCCACTGCACTGCTGAGGGGGATGTTCCTGGGAGGACTTTTATACTCCTCCCTGCCTCTTTGCAGCCTCGCTGCTGCTGCTGCCACCACCGCGCCACTGGGGGTAGTGGTACGTGAGTGGGCTCCAATGTACAAGACGATTGGGACTGAATCTAGGCGTTTTCACTGCTTCAGTGCTTTAATCCAAGTGTTGGAGATGGGCCTTGGGTTGGATCGCTCTATTTATTCTCTTATTTCCACTTACTAATTTCTAGAATCAAGCAGCTGTCTGTTAAATGAAGTGTTTTTTTTTATTAAATAGGGTTAGTTGGCAACCCTAGAAACACTTTGTCCCATTTGAACCAGCACAAAAGTATTCTGTTCCCAAAACATTGTCTCTGTATTGGTGGGTAACATAGGCCATTAATGGATCCTGCACATGTGCATATATGCACACACACATATAACAAGAACACTGCTGTTGCTTTTTCCAGTCCCCTGAAATCTTCCAAGACTCACAGTTAGTTATTATGAATTTTTTTCACCTTCATTTTTTCATCTTTTCTTCTTATCTGACAAACATCACATCAAGATCCTAAATCCCAAGGGTTTTTTTTAGGAGCAGCGTAGTGGTGGTGGTATGTTCTCCTGGATAATTCTGACAATAAATCATTTAGAAATTTCCCTCAGGTGCATATATTTGAAAGTCATTCACAAATCAGTCTAGCTAAGATAGGAAGACCAGACTCTCCTGAATGTTAAGCAATAGAAGTTGATCATTAAGCCCTTAGAATGTCAAATACTCTGTGATGGGGATGGCTTTCCTATTGATTCTACAAATTGTTGTGGGCTTTTCAAGTGTTCCAAAAAGCCTTTGAGTATTTCATTCATATACTTGAAACACCTTATGAATTGCTCAGCTCCTGCCTCCTCCTCCTCCTTGCTATTATCCAGCCCCACATACCTTACTTTGGGTAAAGGAGAAAGGGAGTAGGAGTGGAGTAATGGCAAAGGTGGCTTCTATATCAGTTGGGCTGTGAATCCATTCCTGGTTTTTGTCCCATCTTTAAAGGAGCTAGCAGAGCCAGTATGGTGTAGTGGTTTGAGTCTTGGACTCATAGGCAGCTGTTTCAATCCCCATTCAGCCATGGGAAGTTGCTAGGTGACCTGAGGCAAGTCACATTCTCTCAGCTTCAGAGGAAGGCAATGGTAACTAATCCTGCCAAGAAAGCCCCATGATAGGTTCACCTTAGGGTTGCCTCAAGTTGGAAATTACTTGAAGGCACACAACACGGCATGTTAAAGAAGCTATTGAAAGTGCTGAAGTTTGTTCCCAGAATAGTTCATCATGATGGGTGGCTCTTTAAAAGTTTATATACCACCCCACTGGTGTGGAAGCTACCAGCCATGAAATGAATGGTGGGCACTTCCATAAATTTGTGGATTGTCATTTGTGAAGGAGACCTGACTACAACTCTCTTAGGGGAGCTGGAGCAGATACTGTGGACATCATTTGCTACCAATGAAGATCAAGACACATAAACCCCCAAACCCAGCAAGTTGTTCTGGTAAATTGGGAAGGAAATCCCACAAGCACCTACACCTGTCTCTATAATAAAAACAGAAGAGGAACAAATGAAATATCTTAGAATTGGCACTTTCTCATGACACCCAGAATAGGCTACCTGAGATAGTGGCCAAATTCAGCCTGATGTTAGGATTGGCCCTGCAAGAACATGTGAATGAGACTAGGGATCTCAAGAAGAGAATTCTTGCCATCTCAAACATGGCCCTAGCCTTTGGTGTGTAGCTTTTTTGGGGGGTGGGTGGCTGGGCAACAGCTTATGGCCTTTCATGTGGTGCAGGCATACTTCATCTAGCAAATCCTCTGACATAGAAGCTCTTTTTTTTACAAAGTTTTCTTTCTTTCTTTCTTTCTTTGCATACCCAACCCCTCATTTTTCTCTGTCTAGCTGGATTTTTTTTTAAATTAAACTTTCTAGCAATGTTGGCATTGAGAAGATGGTGGATAACTGCAAAATCACAGACTGTTGTTGCTGGGTTGCATCAACATTTTTTTGATTGTTGTTGTGTGCCTTCAAGTCATTTCTGATTTATGGTGATCCTATCACTGGGTTTTCTTGGCAAGATTTGTTCAGGGGGGTTGCCATTCCCTTCTGAGGCTGAGAGAGTGTGATTTGCCCAAGGTTACCTGGTGGGTTTCTGTGGCTTCATGGGGAATTGAACCCTGATCTCCCAGAGGGCTAGTCCAACAACACTCAAACTGCTACACTACATTGGTATCCCAAACAGGATTTTGTTTGTTACAGGGTTTTCTTAGCAAAATTTGTTCAGAGGGGGTTGCCATTGACATCCCCTGAGGCTGAGAGAGTGTGATTTGCGTAAAGTCACCCAGTAGCTTTCTTGCCCAAGCAGGGAATCGAACTCTGGTCTCATGAGCCATAGCCCAACATTCAAGCCACTACACCACACTGTCTCCCGTTAGCTATATAGCAAAGTGCATACAGTAACATCCAAAATCCACAAAATAGTGACACAGTGGGCCCTTGGTATCCACATGGATAACAAAATTCACAGATGCTCAAGTCCCATTGTTCTCAATGGTGGCATGACCACATGGTCTCACCACCATTGGGGGCAATGGGACTTCACCTCATGCATCCTCCCTCCCTCCCTGCTTTCACCCATGGCAGTGGGCAGCCACCGCCACTGCCACTGCTTCTTCCTCCTCTTCTGCTTCCTCCTGCCTCCCCCGGCTATTCCTTCCTCCCCAGTGGCTCCTCCTCCCCCTCCTCTGCCATGTCCCCTGTGGACTTGCTGTGCATGGATGTTTAAATCTGCAGATGACAAGCTTGTTGATATGGATGGCCTACTGCAGGGGTTGGCAACCTTTCCCCTTTAAGGGCCGAGGGACTTCAGCTCCCAGAATCCCAGGATATTGGCCAACATGGGACTATTGGCCAACATGGCTGAGGCTTCTGGGAGCTGAAGTCCCTCGGCCCTTAAAGGGGAAAGGTTGCCTACCCCTGGCCTACTGTATTCAGCCATTGGTGTTAGGGCTGCATCCGCACTGTAGAAATAATCCAGTTTGGTACCACTTTAACTGCCAGGGCTGAATGCTTTGGGATCCTGGATTTGTAAGTTGGTGAGATATTTAGCTAGAGAGCTCTGGTGCCACAATAAACTACAATTCCCAGGATTCCCTAGCACTGAGCCAGGGCAGTTAAAGTGGTCACAGACTGGATTATTTCTGGAGGGTGTTTTGGACCTCTGGCTTCAGCTGTGGTCCTGCTCCTTGTAAGTCCCATCTCTGATAACCAGTGACACCGGGTGTGGGAATGCCACTGAGTTTGGGCACTTGGTCTCTGAAAGGTTCGCCATCACTGATCTAGGTACTCCAGCACACCTCTATGGTCAACTTTAACCAAAAGTCGCACTGAAGGACCTAGAGATTCCTAGAGAGAACATTCCACTAGGCATTTTTAGCTCCTCCAGAACAGTTCTATAATCAATGTCTGGCAGATTTTGGCCACAGAGTTGTACTGGAGGACCTAGAGATTCCTAGAGAGGTGTTCTCTCAGATACAAACCTTTGCAGACTGCCAGAAATAGTGCACATTAAATTGAGGCACTGCCCTGGCTCAGTGCTAGAGAATCATGGGAACTGTATTTTTTTCTGGTACATTGAGCCTTCTCTGTCAGAGAGCTTGGTGCCACAATAAACTACAGTTCCCATGATTCCCTAGCATTGAGTCAGGGCAGTTAAAGTGGACTCAGTTTGCACTATTTCTGGTAGTCTGCAAAGGCCCATAGTGTTTTTGTTATTTGTGATTTTTCCACATTCACAGAAGTCCTGTGTCCCTAACTCTAGCGAATGTGGAGGGATGAGTCTATATGCTAATTACTATAACTCTTTCGGGGAATTGTAATAATAGTTGTAATTGATTACTTTTAAATTCTGATTCCCACTATACCAGTATATATAATATTGAATTGTCAAGTCATAAATTCTTCAATCATCAGAGAAGCACTCAGTGACTACTTAACTGATTGATATTTGGGTTGTCCTCCCATGTATTAGTGTCATAGTTTTATATGAAGACTAAAAGTTTAACAGTTTCCTACTCTTTATTCTCATCATTCTCAATTGATCTTTGTCCTAAGATGTATAAACAAGACATTCGAGAGCCAAAGTCAAGCCACATAACATAAATATGAATGGAGATTTTCAGATGTGAATGAGAAGCAGCTGGAAAACTCCTCTTCATTCATGGGATAATGACTGGATTATTGTGACGTCACGTGACATCATGCGATAATCTTTGCCAAATTAGCAGGAGCATCCCACTATACTCCTGTCGCTTTTGCCCATCTGAAAATCTCCACAGAGAGACCTCCAAGTCACCCTATCCTCAATTGCCTTGCTCAGATCCTGCAGACACATGGCTGTGGCTTCTCTGATTGAGTCTATCCATCTGGAATGTGACTTTCCTCATTTGCTACTGCTTTCCACTTTACCAAGCATTATAGTCTTTTCTAGTAAATCCTTTGTTCTCATGATTTCCCCAAAATAAGACCACCTCAGTTTAGTCATCTTTGCTTCCAGTGAGAGTTTGGGCCATATCTGCTCTAGGATCCAGACATTGTTTTTTTTAGTGGTCCATGGTATTCTCAGAACTCTTCTCCAGTACCACATCTCAAATGAGTTGATTTTCCCCCTATCAGTTTTCTTCACTGTCCAGCTTTCACAACCTGGCAATCAGGTTTCAATTCCCTGCTCCAGCATAAAAACCCACTGGGTGACTTTGGGCAAGTAACTCTCTCTCAGCCTCAGAGGATGGCAATGGCAACCCCCCTCTGACGAAAAATGTCAAGAAAACCCCATGATAGGGTTGCCTTAGTGTCACCATAAGTCAAAAATGACTTGGAGGCACACAAACACAACTATGGACGTTATCACACGGGGAGTTGCGGGGAGAAAGTGGAAATAAACGGGACGAGCGGAAGACTTTAATTTACAGGATTTGTCCCGTTCCACCTCGTCTGATAACTAAATTCGAATTTAAAAGGGGGTTAATTCGAACGAAAACCTGATCTTTTCAAATCCTCAAAAATCCCGAAAATGAAAAGATCAGGTTTTCGTTCGAATTAAACCCCTTTTAAATTCGAATTTAGTTATCAGACGAGGCGGAACGGGACAAATCCCGTAAATTAAAGACTTCCGCTCGTGCCCGTTTATTTCCACTTTCTCCCCGCGACTCCCCGTGTGATGACGTCCAACAACAAGTGAAAGATGGCACAGAGACAGGGAAAACCTGTAATAGAAATAGGACAGTCAACAGGGGGAAGACCTGAATAGGGCTTTGGGGAACTATGAATGATTAAATAGTTCAGAGGTTAATGTTTACTCAAACATTAAGTGTGTATTAATAAACTTCTATTTTGTTTATTCTTTTTTACACGTGTATCTGGCTGTTCCTGATAGGTTTTGATGGAGAGTCTGGGCATGCTAGCTACAGTGAACCCACTTAGCAACAGAACCACTGGTCCACATAGAGATCACCTTGAAGCCCAAGTACCTGATCCAGAGAGGGATCTTGAAGAACAAAGGGACAAAGTGAGTGACAGGAGCCCAAGGGTTTGGAACTGCTGGACCAGCCTTGAGAGGGTATCCGTTACAGAAGGGCAATGCCATCATTTTGCTCCCAAGCAGCTACAGCTCTGACCACACTCCTTAGATAAATGTAGCCTTTTCTGTGGGTTCCACTCTTGAATGGAAGACTTCCAACCCTTGACCTCATTAAGTTCATGGCCCTATGAAATTCCAGATCTCATCTCTGCCTTGAACATCACACAGTTCCACCAATGCATCAAATTTGGTCTGCCAGCTTTTGGTAACTTTGAGTTGAGAGATCATAATAACTGATGGATATTATAAGAATTTTTCACTTGACATTAAGAGAACATTTTCTGTATAGCTGTTGCCAGAGCTGAGAGAGGTTGTTGTTTTGGACCACAAATCCCAGAATCCCCCAGGCACCATGGCCAGTGAACACGTAGGCTGGTGAATCATAGAACTGTAGTGCAAAAAGACAGCTTTCCCAAATTCTGGCTGTTCCTAGGGCTGATGAATTATGGGATTTGTAGTGCAAAAAAGATAACCTGCCTAAATCTGGTTATTTCTGGGGATGTGGCATTTGAAAGGAAGGTCTTTTCCAATATATATTTAAAACAACCTGTTACCATTCCTTTTTTCTCAGCCTTCTAATGCTGCCTCTTGCTTCTTCCAGGGAAATGATGCAGGATGAGAAGGTGGACAGAGGTGTTTGCATGCCTTACAGGCACCTGGAACATTTTTTATACAGGGTTATAGAGAAAACTTGCAAATACGAAATCACCTTCTTGCCAGTCAGTGTCACCCATGTATTCCAAAGCAGGGAGTCAGAGTGGAGAAGGGCAGAATCAGTGCCTGCATTCTAAAGGCTGTGGTTTCAATGCTCCCCTTCCTCATAAACAATGTCAAAGGGAATTAGACTCGCCTTGTCTGTAAACCAGCAAATTGTGTGTAGTAGACAGGCACCTGCTTGTTTGCTCAAAATATTAAGCTGTCAAATGACACGGATGTTTGTGCTCACAGCCTTTCTTCGGATGATTGATGTAGGTCATGCCTTTGTTTGAGAAAGACCTGAGCTAGTCAGCCACAGGAGAATGTGCTTTGGGTTTGTTCTTTGAAATAAGCATGTGAGGTCAGCAGGGAGTTGCTGGCTTAGCCTGCAATTATTGTTGCCTCTCTCCATTTTTTGAATGCCATCATTTAAAACGGGAATTGTGGAAGGTCCAGGGCAGTAACAGCTGGTAGCTTCAATTTCATTTGGGCAGCAAGTTAGTCCCAAACCTCACAGGAGCTGAATCTTATCCTCAAAATAGGCACAACACATTGGATAGCTACTTTAAAGTTCAGACCAGATTCACTGAGGCCGTTATATGCATTTACTCATTGCCCATATTTTAAACATTTTAGATTTTCATGGGGTGTACCCACTCTTTTTTCTCAATTCAGAAATAACTTGAAGATCGTTTCTGATTTTTTATAAAAAGGAAAAAGCCTGCTTTGAGCCCCTCAAAGATCTACCCCCCCATAGCATTACGGTGGGAAACTATGCCCTTTAGAGGTTTCTGGAGTGTGACTGTCCTTTTTTCAGGACAACGTATTCCCCCCCCCCTCCAGCAATGAGAACAGGTTCTGGGCACTCAAGGAAGGTCCTGAAGGCTGTAACTGGGGTTTGCTGAGGAACATGACCTGCACAATTCTCACCCCACATCTCACACCCCCCCACTCTTATTTTAAAGGTAAAGACATCAGCTACATATAAACAAACAATCCTTCCTGCACATAGAAAGCTAGCAGGTTAGCCCAAATACAGCAGCACAGCTCTTCTACACATAAATTGAATGTGTTGAAGAGAAGCTTCTATATGTGGTGAATTTTCATAGAGAGGGGGAGTTGGCATTCCAAAATAGGCCTTTGCCACTTACATATATATATATATATATATATATATATATATATATATATATAGGTAGAGCCTTAGAAAGAGCTGCTATCATGTGCTATTTTGGACTGTATAGTCCTGCTCTTAGTCACATCAAGTCTGTTACAGAGTAGTTATGTGCTGATAGGCACCTGAAGAGCAACAGAAGACTAAAAAAGGCTCTGAGGAAGCCTCTTTCCAATGTTACATATATTTCCCCTCCAACTGATCCACTCTACTTGTTACTTGGCATACCAGGTAATTTCCTGTTTTTGTTTTTGTTGATGCTGCTGTTATTGTTGTGTGCCTTCAAGTCATTTCTGACTTATGGTGATCCTAAGGGAACCTATGAAGGGATTTTCTGGGGCTGTGAATGTGTGGCCCACCCCAGGTCACCCAGTGGGTTTCCATGGCTGAGTGGGGAATCAAACCCTGGTCTCCTCAAAGTACTACACTATGCTGGCTGTCAAAAAGGCTCAGAAGAAGCCTCTTACAAACATTATGATTCATAGGTACAGGCAGCCCTCCATATCCACAGATTTTTCATCCATGGATTCAAGCATCCATGGTTTGGAAATATTCCCAAAAGATATAAATTCCAAAAAGCAAAGCTTGTGTTTTATATAAGGGGCACCATTTTACTATGCCATTGTATTTAATGGGACTTTAGCATCCATGGATTTTGGTATCCATGAGGTGGGTGGGTCCTGGAACCAAAGCCCAGTAGATATAAAGGGCCCACTGTATTAGTTTTTCCCCTCCAGCTGCTTGCTGTTACATGGCATTCCATATATTTTCCCCTTTACCCTTCTATCCCTTGAAAAGAAGATGATTTAATTTTAAACCAGGGGTAGGCAACCTAAGGCCCGGGGGCTGGATGCGGCCTCCCAAGGCCTTTGGACCACCCTCAGGCTGGTCCTGCCACCGCTGCTGCCGCCTGCCATAATGATATTGATTATTGTTGTTATTACTTATTCTTGGGGTTTTCTTGGCAAAACCTCCACAGGGGTTTTGCCATGGCTTTTTTGTGGCTGAGAGAGTGTGCATGCATATATTTTTTATTTTTATTTATTTTTTATTTTTTTTAAATTAATTAATTTATTTTTTGTGCTTTGGCCCCCCCAATTGTCTGAGGGACAGCAACCCGGCCCCCGACTCAAAAAGGTTGCCTACCCCTGTTTTAAACCATAAATGACCCATCATTTCTTGTTCTCATTCCCAGTATGCAGTGGTACATTTTGAAAGTCATGTCAGTTCCCAAAATGCAGGCAACATTGTTGGTCCATATCATAAACTAGTTCAACCAGTTTCCATGTCTACCATGATCAGGTCTTTTGTAAGGATGGCATCACTTGATTGACCACTCAAACCAATCCATACAAAAGGCATTGAATTACAGCAGAGATAGTTTACAACAGTACTACGTTGCTGGGAAGATCAGTGTCCTTGCTATTCTGAGAGTTGCAGCTAAGTTGAGAATAGACATGGATGTCTGAGGACTGTGGCAGATGATGTTATCATCAAAAAGCCTCACTACTCAACATCTAGGATCCTGTCTGCACCACACCTCTGTGTCTCCCAGAAGCTGCTGTTCACCTTCACATTATGCTTCTTGTCTTGAGCGTGCAATATTGCAGAGTGGAAGACTAGTTCCTTTCAATGACACTACTCATGCCCCATGCTTTTTGGTGTTGAGACCTTAACATCTGGGATAGGAAGGAAGTTGTAGGGAGTGAGGGAGAGAGGGAAAAAGGGGAGAATGGACAAAACCATCAACTGTCTGCATGCAGCACTTCTGATGCCAACTAAAACACATGGAATCATCTTTGTGATACAGAATTACTCACAGTTGCTATGCTGATGAAGATACTTGTCAGGACATTTTATCATATTTCATAAAGAGTCAGCATGGCATAGTGGTTTGAGTGTTGGACTACAATTCTGGAGATCAGGGTTTGATTCTCAGCTTGGCCATGAAACTCACTGAGTGACCTTGAGCAACAAGTCACACTCTCAGCCTCAGAGGATGGCAATGGCAAACCTCCTCTGAGCAAATCTCAGAGGAGGCCCGAAACCAGATTTGGGAATACAGTCTCCAGTCCTGGATGGAGTCACACTCTCCTCCAAGGACTGTGTTCGCAGTTTGGGGGTTCTCCTTGACTCGTCGCTTCACATGACTAGTCAGGTGAATGCGGCGGTCAGGAGTGCCTGTTATCAGCTTCGGCTGATATGCCAACTGCGCCCTTATCTGGATGTGAGGGATCTGGAAGCTGTGGTACATGGCCTGGTAACCTCACTTCTGGATTACTGCAATGCACTCTACATGGGGCTACCCTTGTGCCTAACCCGGAAACTACAACTGGTGCAGAACATGGCAGCCAGATTATTCACAGGAACATCAAGGAGGGAGCACATAACACCAGTGCTGAAATCCCTCCACTGGCTGCCGATTAGTTTCCGGGCGCAGTACAAGGTGTTGGTTTTGACCTTTAAAGCCCTACATGGCTTGGGTCCGTCTTATCTTAGGGACCGCCTCTCCCCGTATGATCCCCCCTGCGCCCTTTGGTCCTCTGGGAGGAATCTGCTACATCCACTAAAAACTAGGCTGTCTCAGACCTCCCAGAGGGCTTTCTCCGCAACCGCTTCCAGACTTTGGAATGGCCTGCCGGACGAGATCTGTTTTATTACTACCCTTGCTGCTTTTAAGAAAGCAGTAAAGACGGATCTCTTTCGGCAGACCTTCCCGGAATAACTGTTGTCGGGTGATAGATGAGTTTTTAAATTTGTTTATACTGATTCCTTGTGTTATTAAGGATGTTTTTATTTTATTGTTGTATTTTTAACTGTCTTCTAGTTTAATTCTGTTTTAAGGGGATGGGAGGGTGGATTATGGGACGAGGGAATGTTTTAATTTGTCTGTTTTAAAACTGTTGTACCCCGCTCTGATTGCCGCGCAGAGGGGCGGGCTATAAATAAAAAAATATTATTATTATTATATTATTATATAAGAAAATCCTGTGATAGGGTCACCATAGGTTGAAAACAACTTGAAGGCATATAACAAACATAACATGTTTAATAAACTTTCCCACAGATTCTTGTAGGTCTGAGGGGGGAAAATGTACAGGATTTTTCATGACACCTTCCAGATTGCTACCCAGGTGGTGCTGAAGATGGGGAACCATTTCATGCATTTTTCAGGATGGGACAGCAGTGACTATGGAGATTATCCTATTTATTTTAAAGTGACTTATCCCCAATGGAATAAAGTCATGTTTAGTTTTAATAGTGGGTACTATCACATTCAGCTGTGGCCAACTGCAACCTGTATGCAGCCTGTGCTTATCCAGCTGTTTTTTAAAAATGGCAAACTCCTGTTTTTGAAAAAATGGTTGGGTAAGTGCAGCTGCATAGGGGTTGCAGTTGCATGGCTGCGACTGAATGTGATAATACCCGCTATTAAAACCAAACAAGACTTTATCCAGTTGTGGATAAGTCACTTTTTATTTGTCTCTTCTTTTTGTTTCATCAGTGATGGTGGATCTCCTCTAGGTAGCCATTGGCCTCCATAAGCTCCTGGAACTTCCAGGATGTATTCACTTCATAATGGGGCATATAGAAAGTGTGGAGTGTTTCCTCTTTACAGTTACCTTGAAAGAGATGGTAATTAAAACATATCAAATGAGTAGGTTGTGATTTAGTGCTCTTCAGAGTTTATCCTTGGCCCTGATTTCATCTGTTTTATTTCCCTTGCTCCTTTGTTCTGCTTTGGAGGGAAATGGCATCCACGTGTTGATAGGAAAGAAGAAGAGTTCTTTCACTGACATTGTCATATTTTTCTTTCTCCTGTATGATTTTTAATACTTTTGCCTGATGACGAAGCCAGTGGAGCTTTGAAAATTTGCATCACATATTTTGTGCATTTTGGTTAGTCCAATAAAGATATTTGTGGGTTTTGGATATTACTGTGCTTTGAGGTATGACCAACACAGCTACCCCTGGATATGTTCACTCTGGTTGTTGTTGTTGTACCTAAGAAAACAACAGTGAGTGTCACTCAAATTTTAAAACACATTTCCATGTAGAAATACCCCACCTTCATTTTCAGATGCTCTTTTGTCTTCTTTTAATTTGAACTGAAAATTGTCTTGAATCTTTGTCTTCTTCCTGCCTGAGGTTCATTTCCATGGGAGGGCTTGCATTTATGTATGTGCTGTTTTCCCTATTATCAAAGAAATGAAGCATTTTGCGTGCCAAAGGCTTATGACAGGGAAGAGGAATGTTTGGCCTGCCACATATTGTTGGACTACAACTCCCATTAGCCACATAACCAATGGTAGGGGTGGTTCATTCAAATCCAGAGAAGTTATCCTGGTGCATGAGACAGAAAAATCATGCAAGCACCTCTCTGCAACCCTGGCTGTAGAGGGTTTTTCATGACACCTGAAATTTGCTGCCTAGGGCAAGTGCCTTACTTTGTGTAATGGCAGGGCTGGCCCCGACCTTTTGGGAGTTTTTGGGTGTCCTTTGCATATATTATCCATAATGTCACAACAACACCTCAGGCTTAACCAGTATTATTATCCCCACATGGCAACTTGGGCAGAGGAACAGTGATTGCCTGAGGCTTTATTGCAGTTTTGTGACTGAGGTGAAACTTGAAGGTTGGCTGCTCTGCTTATCACCTTGAGAGACATTTACTTCATTTCTTCATTTTCTCCATTCTTTCTCCTTGAGAAACTCTGAGAACAATACTGGGAGGGGGGGGGTTACCATTCTTTCATCCAGTTAAGGTCATCCAACACTTTCTTGAAAATATAATGGGAAAGTCATGGCAACCCACTCACCCATAGTATAGCTATGCCCCTTGCACAACATTTGAATACAGTGCTTATAGTATGAGTGCTACAGGTAGGTTGGGAATATTTTGACTCCCACAGAAGTTGGGATTTTGCTTTCTTTTGGCCTTGCTCCCTAACCCTAATGGGAGATAGAGCTGAAGGATGGATGTTGCAGTCCAAAGCATCTCATAGTGGACCAATGGTTCTCCAACCTTATTGTAAGTAAAAATTAATGGGGGAAAGCAATGAGTTGAACAAATCTGACAGAGAAACTTTCCTGAAGCTGAGTGGGCTCTACCTATGGCCCAGGCCTGAGGTCTACTCTCTACACTGCAGAAATAATGCACTTTGACACTGCTTTAACTGCCATGGCTCAATGCTATGGAATTCTGGGATTTGTAGTTTGTTGTGGTACCAGAGCTTTCTGACAGAGAAGGTTGAACATTTCACAGAACGGCAAACCCCAGAATTCCGCAGCACTGCAGAATGGCAGTTAAAGTACCGTCAAATTGCTTAACTTTTCCTGTGTGGTTTAGACTGAATGGAAGAACCCTCTTTTGGCCTCAAGGCCAAGCTTATAATCCTTTCTTTAGTTCTGTAATGGAACCTGGGCAGGATATAAAATGTAATCAAGATCTGCTCTCTGGTTGGTATTGTATTCAACTGAGCACTTGTTTTGTAATGGAAATACTAACACATTTCTATTTTGTAGGAGAGGAGACATCCTAGATGTTCAGGGAAACTTATAAGTACGGGCATTTGCCTGTTTCATCATTGCACACTGCGTCTACCCAGTTTTAAAGGATGATGGAACAAATGAGGTCTTGTGGCAGCCTTTTCTCCACAAACTTTGTTTTGGCTTACTGCAGACTCAATGCTTCCAAAAGAAGTGAGCTGGAGGAGGCAAAATTATAGCTCTGCCTTTAAAAATAATCAGACCTGCAAGCTGAACCTTTTATTTCTGAGTCTTTTTGCACATCAGAAGAGGAAAAGCACACATCCACAGGGAGCTTTAAGAGGCACGGATGGGGAGGAAACTATTGGACAGCAGGAGCTGTTATGGGATTCTCAGAAGCAAAGTTCAGGTGCTATTAAAATCAAATGAAGTGCTAGCAAGACTGGAAGAATAACTGGCTTTAAAAGAATGGTTTAAACATTGCCTGAGGCTGGGAAGAGGAAGGAAAGATGATAGATCTAAAAGAGGAAATTTCTCACATGCAGAAGCTTTGATATGAACTTTAGACATTTGGGTTGAGTTCATCCTTCATGCTTTTCAGTATAATTTATCCAGAATATCTTTTTCATCCTTCTCTATGACAAGGCCTTACCAATCCAAAAGATCAGTGGTCAGGAGTTACCGTTTTTGAATGTATCTGCTTGACTGCTAATTCACTTGACTGCTAATTCACTTGGGAAGTAATTGAGTGGCAAGATGGGGTGAGGCAATATTGTATTGTTTTGCTCTCATTATCCAAGGAAACTGCTATTGCCCCTGTAACATTCCTCCAAGGAACTGGTGCTACCTCTGCATAATGCTTTAACTTCCATGGCTCAATGCCATGTAATCCTGGGATCTGTAGTTTGTTGTGGCACCAGTGCTCTCTGACAGAGAAGGCTAAATATTTCACAAACCTACAAATCCCCAGAAGTCCATGGTAGTGAGCCATGGCAGTTAAAGCAGTGTCAAATTGCATTATTTCTGCAGTGCAGATGCAGCCTATAGCAGCTTTAGAGAAAGAGTTAGATTATTTGGTTTAAAATATAATTTTTAAGAAACAAAAATAAAATAAAATAAAATAGAAAAATAGGAGAAAAAATATTTTTATCAAAGCTAATTTTTCCTTCTGCTACAATCCCCCCCCCCCCAATGTTCTCTGAGCAGAAATTGTTGCTTCCGCTTCCTCCTCCTCCTTTGTAACTGGGGTTCTTTCACACTAGGAGTGAAATGAATATTTGTAATTACTTTACCCCATGTATAAAAGACTGTTTCAGATGGGGTAAAGTAATTACAAATATTCATTTCACTCCTAGTGTGAAAGAACCCCAGTTACAACAGAGGAGGAGGAAGCGGAAGCAACAGAAGCAATTGTTTTAGGATTGACTCCCAAATTTAAGAATTCATTGCAAGCTCTCACCCCTGCTGCTGCTGTATGTCCATGGTTTCATTGTCACTTGATTGTCTGGTCCCACCTTGGTTATAAGGAGAGGGGCTGGAGAGCTCCTCTTCAGGCTGACCTGGCTGCTGGCTTTAGAGGCATCCCAATTTTCTCCTCTGAGGCTCTTCACTGCCTGGGGTTTGGGCCAGTGGAAGAAACCCCTGGGCCTGGCACTAAGGCTCCTGCAACACTTTTTCTGTCTGCTCTCAGTTTCTCCCCTTGTTCTGCTGCCTCTTAGACTTCTGTTTCTCCCCACTTCTTCTCCTGAGAGCCAATGTGATGTAGTGGTTTGAGTGGAGACCAGGGTTTGAATTCCCCCTTGGCCATCGAAAGCCACTGGGTGACCTTAAGCAAGTGACATTCTCCCAGCTTCAGAGGAAGGCAATGGCAAACCCTGTCTCAACAAATCTTGCCAAGAAAACCCCCACCTCCATCCCGCCTCCTGGCTGCAGTCCCGGAGACTTAATTTGATTTAAAACACCAAACAAAGAGCTCCTGAGTTGAAATTTCATCTTTTCCACTTTTTTCACTGTCCACTCTCACATCCGTATATGTTGATGGAGAATACAATGGATTGGACCAGGGGTTGGCAACCTTTGTTGCCGGGGGGCCGGGAGGGGGGAGGATGGTGCAGGATCCCGGGTGCGCAGTTGCCCCCCCGCATGCATGCATGCGCACGTAATGCAGGTGCCCTTTTTGAAGCCCCCCCCGCGCCTGTGGTGGGCAAATTCGCCCGGCGCAGGCATGGGGGGGGGCTTCCCTGGGCCTTCCCTTGGGCCTTCTCAAGGCCCAATGGTGGCTTTGCAGCCACCGTGGGGGCTTCCAAAATGGTGCTTGTCGTTATGCGCATGCGCGTGCGAGCGCGGATGCCATTTTGGAAGTCAAAATGGAGCCCGCGCGAGTGTGTGCAGGGCAACTGCGGTGGCGGTGGTGGTGGCAGCAGGGGGACCAGCCACGGGCCGGTCCCAAGGCCTCCACAGGCTGCACCCGGCCTGCGGGCCGTAGGTTGCCGACCCCTGGATTGGACAATTCTAATTTTAGATCTCAGTTGTATATATTCACACATTAGGATCTTGTCTTGTTCTTTCATAGCTGCTCTTCCCATTTCTAGGTTTCTTCTTATTTCTTGGCTGCAGTCTCTGTTCCAATCAGTGTTTGATTCAAGGTATGGAAAAACTCCAACTATTCCGATTTACTCATTGTCTAGGTTGTATTTATACAGATACTCTGTGGTCATTATTCTTGTTTTCTTTAGATACAGAAGCAAGCCTGCCTTTGCACTTTCTTCTTAGACCTTCTTTAGTAATTGCTCCAAGTCTTTGATGTGTTTCACTGTTAATATGGTATAATCTGTGTATCGTTGGTGTTCCTTTCTCGTATCTTCACTCCTCCTGCTTCTATGTCTATACCTGCTCTTTGTATTATATTTTCTGCATACAAGTTGAACAAGTAGGTTGATAAAATGCAATCTTCCTTGATCCCCTCCTTTGCTAATTGGGAACCATTCTGTTTCTCCATATTCTATTCTAACAGTAGCTTCTGGTCCAATGTACAGATATCTCATCAGGACTGTCAGATATAGTGCGACTCCCATATTTTTGAGAGCAATCCACAGCTTTCTGTGATCTATGCAATCAAAGGCTTTGCTATAGTCAATAAAGCACATGCTGATTTTCTTCTGGAATTCCTAACATTGATTTAAAATTTACCACCAGTTTTACTAACTTATAGTTCTTCATGTTTGAAGCAAAGCAGGCAAATGAGACCCTTCATATATTTTTGGATTGAAGATGTCATTGACTATGCCATCCAAGACTGGTTGGGGTTGCAGGCCAAATACATCTGGACGGACACAGTTGTTCATGTGTTATTGCTGTGGAAAGAAAAGAAGAGAAAGAAGCTGGAGAATCTTCTACAACTAGAAAGACAACAAACCCCTCCAAATATCCAGATTCCATAGACGTCCACTGACTAGTCAATGAGCACATTTTAACCTGGAGTTAAAGTTCTGAAACCTGAATGTTTCTCACAAGCCCATCCCACTAATTTATAAGGGATTTACTCTCAAGTAAATGTGAGTAGGCTTGCAAGCTACATTGACTAATTGCATCAATTAAAGAACTCCTTTCCCTAAGACAATTCTGTAGTAATAAGTGAGACATCGTCAAATTATGGTTTTCCATGCAAGAGTGGGAAATCATTAAGCCTTTCATTAATATATTCTTAATAAAAAAAGCCCTGTAATTTTGGATGAAAATGTTGTAATTGGAGAGGCAAGTACATTGCCTGTGGCTATTTCCATTTACAGGACTTGTTCCCCTTCATAGCTCTCTGCAGCTGACTGCACTGACGTCATCTCTAGAGCCATTGACACATTCTTTTGTGTGGTGTGAATGAAGAAGTAAATTGATCCCAGTGGGGACTGTGCTCACAATGAACAGAAGCCCGCCGCTTCGCCAGCTCTAGATGGCATTAGCTATCTGCTGCAGCAGCACACAACTCAACACCCAAATCATTAACAGCCAGGAGTTGTTCACACCCAGCATGAGTTTTCATTTTTGACTATATTCACCCCAGGCACTTTAAATTAACAGCTAAACATTAATTAAGAACATTGATAATACCAATATTTTTTATCATGGAAGCTCAAAAGAATTTTGCAGAGAATGGAAATGGCTGCAGCTTTGGAACAATGAGGTGTGAGATTGTTCCAGGATTGAGGAGCAAGGAAAAAAGAGATAGGTAACCTGGTTCAGCCATAAAATGATGTGGAGCAAATGCACCGATATGCTGAACAAAGACCCAATGTTCCATCCTCTGATGGTTGTTCTATCTTTCTTTGTATTGCCAAGGATGTACAGTAATCCCCCCCTGCCCCAGTACACACACATCTCTAAACCCACTCTTGAGGTGATGCACCACAGAAAAACAATTGTAAATGCATACACATACACACAATTAAAACACTCCCTAAGCCAATCTTGGTTGGGGGAAAATTTCAAAGAGAAAGCTGAGTGTTTCTAGCAAAACAATGAAGATTCTTGTGGCATCTTTAAGACACATTTATTTTTTCATGAGCTTTCATGATTGCAAGCCACTTCTTCACATGAATCTTCAAGAAGGGAATTCTCATCCATGAAAACTCATGCTGAGATAAATCTGTTAGGACGTTATCACACGGGGAGCTCCGAACAGAAGCCAGCTTTAAAGTGAAAGTGCTACTGCAAAAGCGGAAGCAATTAATTAGCTGGCTTTCCCCGTGTGAAAACCTCCTGCGCATTTAAAAGGAGGTTACTCCAAACGGAAAGTAGTCAGAAACTGCTTCTTTTTATTTTCGGAAGATCCCCAAAAATAAAAAGAAGCAGTTTCTGACTACTTTCTGTTCAGATGAACCTGCTTTTAAATGCGACGTCGTCTGAAAATATGCCCGCTTTTGCGGGTTATTTTCAATTTAAACCCCAGTTTCCTCACAGGATTTCCCCTGTGTGATAACATCCTTAGTTTTGAAAGTATTATAAGATCCTTTATGGCTTCGTTTATGCAGGATTGTGGTGGTGGTGGACACCATTCAGGGGATGCTTTGGACATTAATTGGGTTCCACTCCTGAGTCCCAAGTTGTCTTATTCATTGGAGGGGAACCTGTCACCCTATTCATCTGTGGTGCATGTTCCTGGTGGCAATATGGGTCCTACAGACATACATGCTCATCACAAGCCAGCAGCACCTAGCATAGCCTACAATGTCCACCACTGTAATAGGTGTTGCCTAAGGCACTAGCATCACTAGAGTTGGCATCACCTGGTGCAGTAATTTAGGGTGTCACACCCCCATGGACTTCCTCCCTTACCATACCATACTGAATTTTGAGTAGTGTTTTTTGGACTAATGTTACTCATAAATCATAATTCCCATGTATCACTGAATGTATTGGTAATAGTTGTGATATAAAACAGCTAGCAAAATAAAATTATTCCTTTAGATTACAATATCATACACACAGACTAAATGTATTTACATGTACAAAGTTTCATGTAGTTAAACTGGAAAATTTGGTAAGATTTGATGATTTTATAGAAAAATTTAAAAGAATAAAAAATAATGTTTTTTTTTTTTAAAAAAAAATAATTTTCTAAAAAAAGTATTATTATTAAATTGAAGCTTCTCCTTTCTCTTCCCATTATTCTTCACCCCACTCACACCATCTCTTCAGTGTTTTAAAGAGATGTAGAACAATGCCACAGCCTTTTTCTGCCAAAAGGCAGATGTTTGGGGACCTAGGGTGTCATCTGGTGTGGGCCACACTCTCCCACATCCCACTAGTAACACCCTTGCCTAAAGATGGGTGATGGCCCTCCTGTTTGCCTCTAAGGGACTCAAGGCATTTGAGCTTCAACTTAAACATTTTAAAACCCCATCTCTCTCTCACTCCTTCTACTTCAAGAGTCCCCCCAAAATATTTGGAGCCAGAGGGGTAGCAACCATGGTTATAGCTGAGAGTGGAGACTGTTTTCTGGAGCCACAGAAGAAAACTACACATCATTTCTCCCAGAAAGCTGCTGTCAGGTGGATGATTGCAAGGAAAGATCAGAGTAGGGTTCAATACACATCCTTGCTCTTTGTGTACCAACACGCAGCACAGTAGAATGGGGCAAACACTGGAAGTACAGACAAAAGAAAAGAGATGCAGAGGAACCAATGAAAGGGCCAAATATACCGTATTTTCCGGCGTATAAGACGACCCACATATAAGACGACCCCCCCATTTTTCCAGTCAAAATATAGAGTTCTAGCACCTCTATCCTCATTATCCTTATATCCGGCGTATAAGACGACCCCCCCCTTTAGCCACAGATTTTGCAGGTAAAAAAGTAGTCTTATACGCAGGAAAATAAGGTAATGGGAATGACACTTTCCCCCTATAGGTATGTTTTTGTATAACCTCCTCCCATTTGGCAGACGTACCACTGGACAATGCAGATCATTCTGCCAGTGAAAGATATTCATAGTAGATAAGGTTACAGTATTTTATAACAACAACACTCTGGCCAGTCTTGGTGGCACAAGAATCCAGCAGGTGTCACAGTATGGACTAACGTTACAAACTTTTATGGACTACATTCCTGTAGGCTGCAAGCTCCTCTTTTATTCTTTGCCAGTGCTGTATTCAGTTTCTTACTATGTTTGTTGAGGGTTGCAGGATCAGTGCTGGAATCATCTTTTCTAGAATATGTTTTTTCTCTCTTCCCTTTTCTCTCACTATCAATAATTTAATCTTCTGAGAGAGGAGTGAAAAAATTGTTCTGTATCATTGCACATGAGATAGGGTGTATGTACTTTCTTATCCCTCCCCCTCTCTCTTTCCCCCTCTCTTTCAGGCAAGTGTGACAAAATCAATTTTGGTCAATACAAAAAGGCCAAATGAATTTTGAAAGAGAGTAATCCTTTGCATTAAAGTCTTCTTAACAGCAAAGCAATTGATTTGTCTGAATTAATTTAATCATAACAAAAGATTTCTTCTTCTTTCTGTGACCATATAGCAGATCCTTGCATGAATGACTTTGTATTAGTACTATTCACAAAGTGTGTGAGTCAGAGGAGCCCTTAATGAAAGTGTACCCAGTCTGAATTTGCCTATGTAACAATATATCAGAGGTAACACTGGTGTAGTCTCTGCCCATCAGAGTTCCTGAGCAGTGGGTCATAATAATACCACTTCTTTTGTACAGTAACTATTATCAGATTTCTGTTGAGTCTGGCAAATGTCAAACACATTTTTGGTAGAGTAAGAGGGCCTTTTGTCCTATCATAATGTTTGGCTCAATTTGTGGGAAACATAGAGCTGGCATTCAACTTTGAACAGTTTTGTTTCACTGCATCATGTTCCTGGATTTCAACATTCTCCTTTGCTTTTAGAATGTAATGCTTTTGTGCTTTGAGACCCTTTCATGTTTTGCTCTGCACTCACAGAATTCATATCAATAGCACAGGCAGGAGGAAGGATTTCTGTTGGAAGCAGTAGGAGCCAAGGGAAGAAGTACACTATTGGATATTGGCCAATGACTCTTGTCCAGTGATTTCTTGTAATGTTTAAAGGCCTGAACTGAAATGCTCCCACCATTTTGAGCCTCCATTCTCAGAAAGAAGTATGGTGGGTTTCATGTGAAGGAAAGAAGACATCCCGATAGCTGGGACTGATTTTCTTGGAAACCATTAGCTTCCCCAGTACCACCTCCACCATTCTGGATGTAGCTATGTGGGAATGATGCTGCAAAATAGGAAAAGAGGCCTGGGCCCTCTTTTCAGACCTCAGGAGAAGGGGGAGAAAAGCACTGCCTTGAAAGGTATGGAATATGGCTGGCACCTTGTTCAGTAGTTATGAAGTTGTAAACTGGAGTTATGATCTCATAACTTTTGGGATTCATGTTTATGATCATTAACAACTGGCTAAGACCCCCAAACCCTACATTTGCATGCAGGCAGCACCCAAACCAAAAGGTTTCTGAGGCATTGAAGATTGGGATGCTGGGAAATGGTATTGGCTGTGCTATTCCAGTTGCGGGTGCATTGAGAAAAGACCCTAAGGGGTATCTCCAGCTGTCTGTTCTCAGTGCACCTTGCAACCAGGAGAATAATGCAGGTGACATTTCCCAGCAGGTCAGAAACCCTGCTGCCTGGCTCAAGAGGTAGGTTTTCAAGAGGTAGCATCATCAGATGTAGCTACATTGATAGAGCTCTGTCGTCACAGTTAAGTCTTACAATGCAGGATTGCAACCTATATTTCCCTCACTTGTTATACTTGATCTTTTTTTATTTCAGTGACATAGGTCCAAAACACATTGCAGAAATAATCCAGTTTGAGATTGCTTTAAGTGCCCTGGCTCAGTGCTAGGAAATCCTGGGAATTGTAATTTATTGTGGCACCAGAGCTCTCTGACAAAGAAGGCTAAATGTCTCACAAAACTACTGTTCCCAGAATTCCCTAGCCTTGAGCCAGAGCAGTTAAAGTGGTCTCAAACTGGATTATTTCTGCAGTGTGTTTTGGACCATACTTGGTGCAACTTTGGTTGTTGCTTCAGGTTTCATACTTAATGACATCAACAGGGATCTCCCTTTGTAACATTGCCAGAGCCCTACCCCGGAACATACCTATGCTGCAGGTGTTGGCCCTGAAATATCAGGGCCTGGGATAGTTCTAACCTGAAAACCTTAGTACAAAATTACTACTACTACTACTACTACTACTACTGCTACTATTTATTTCATACTCGCATCTCCCCATGGATTGAGGTGGGGAACAGCAAAAGGTTAAAATACAATTTTTGTTGTTAATTGCCCTTGAATCGATCTCAACCCATGGCAACACTATGAATGAGTCATCTCCAAGACCCCCTATCCTCCAATGTTCTACTTAATTCTTGCAAGCCCATACCCATGTCTCTATAATAGAATCCATCCATCTAGTATGTGGCCTTGCTCTCTTTCTATTTCCCTCCACCTTTCCTAACAATATTGTTTTTCCAATGAGTCCTCCCTTCTCATGATGTGCCCAAAGTATGACAGCTTCAATCTTGTCATATTGGCTTCCAGGGAGATTTCCAGCTTGATCTGCTCAAGGATCCATTTGTTTGTCCTTTTTGCTGCCCATAGGATCCTCAACACTCTTCTCCAACACCACTTCTCAAATGCAATGATTTTCTTCTTATCTTGTTTCTTAACTGTCCAGCTCTCACATCCATACATGGTAATAGGGAATACAATGGCTTGTATGATTCTAACCTTTGTGCTCAGTTATATATCTTTGCATTTTAGAATCTTTTCTAGTTCTTTCATAGCCACCCTCCCCATACTTAATCTTCTTCTGATTTCCTGGATGTAGTGCCTGTTCCTATCAATGTTTGATCCCAGGTATGGGAATTCTTTTACTATATTTCTATTTCCTCGTTGTCTAGGTTAACATTTTCATAGATTCTCCATGGTCATTATTATTTTTTCTTTACGTTCAACATTAAGCCTGTCTTTGCACTTTCTTCCCTGATCTTCCTTAGTAGGTGTTCCAGGTCTGTGAGGTTTTTGGCCAGTACTATGGTGTCATCTTTGTATTTTAGATTGTTGATATTCCTTCAGACTATCAGATGTATTTTCACTCCTCCTTCTTCTGTGTCCAAACCTGCTTTTCTTATAATATGTTCTGCATACAGGTTGAACAGATAGGGTGAAAGGATGCAGCCTTATCTGACCCCTTTGCCAATTGGGAACCATTCTGTTTTGCTTGTTCTGTTCTGACAGTCACCTCTTGTCAGGAGTACAGATTCCTCATCAGGACTATCAGATGTGTTGTCGCTCCTATGTCTTTAAGAGCGTTCCATAGCCTCTGTGATCTATGCAATCAAAGGCTTTGCTATAGTCTATAAAACACCTGATGATTTTCTTTTGTAATTCCCTGGTGTGCTCCATTATCCATCATTTGTTTGCAATGTGGTCCCTAGTGCCTCTTGCTTTCCTGAACCCTACTTGGACCTATGGGATTTCTTTCTCCATGTATGGTTGGAGTCTATGGGCCTCTGAAGACTGGCCCAAAGGGCTGGCCTGGAGGTAGAGTTGGGGCAGGGCAGCTGCACACCAGCCACCCCAACCCCATGCAGATGCCATCCTGATGCTACACGCCATTACGCATGGCGCGCGGCATCAGGACACCCTCCCGGTGCAGTGTTCTGACACGCTACACTGAAAAGGGTGAGGAAGAGCTGTGCACTGATTCTTAGGGTGGCCTTTTGCCGCCCCTAAAAGGAGTTGCTGCAGCCCTGATCCACCACTTCTCGGGGTGGCCCAGAGCCGCCCATCTGCAGAGCCCCTATGATGCAGAATTTTGAGCATAACCTTGCTTGCATGGGAGATCAGTGCTATGGTCCTATAGTTGCTGTAGTCTTTTGTATCTCCTTTTTGTGGATGAGGATGTATATTGATCATTTCCAATCTGTTGGCCATCATTTTGTTTTCCACATTTGTTGACATATGTTGGTTAGCACTAGAGTTGACTCTGTCAATGTGGATTGCAGCAGTTCAATTGGAATATTATCTTCCTATTTGTTTTTTGCCATTTCTCTTATTGCAGATTCCACCTTGCTTTTTAGAATTTGGGAATCATGTTCATTTGGCTCTTCATTCAATTCATATCTGTTACAATATATACCAGTTAAAAACACATAACATCAGTTAAACACATAAAATTAGTTTAGAATATAAGACTAATACATATTAAAACAATCACTCCATAGTTTAAAATTCATAATTTTTAAAATTCATAATTTAAATTATATAAGATTGTTCTTGGGGTAATCAACTCATATCAACTAATTTAAGATGTAGTGATGGAGAAGAGTTTGGTGGATACCATGGACTGCTAAAAATAGATTGACCCTAGAGCAAATCAAGCCAGAACTCTCCCTATAAGTCAAGATGACTAAACTGAGACTCTCATGCTTTGGACATATAATGAGAAGACATAATGTACTAGAAAAGATGACAATGGTTGGGAAGGTGGAAGGCAGTAGGAAAAGGGGAAGGTTGCATTACAGATGAATAGACTCAATCAGGGATGCCACAGCCCTGAATTTGCAGAACCTGAGCAGGACTGCTGAGTTTAGGGTGAACTGGAGGTCTCTCACTCATGGGGTCACCATAGGATGTAGTTGATTCAAAGGCAGCTAACAACTTGGGGTACACCTGGGGAAAACAGTTTGCAGCAGCAAATGGCAGGGAGATTCTTGCCATAATGAAATCCATAGTGCTGGTATTCAAAACCAGAAGCAGAGGTGTTCATTTCCTATATATGCCACCTTATGCTATCCATTTTAAGCCAAAAGTTTGCATCACTGAATTTTAACCTAAGCCTAAAGAAAGAATGAAGAGAGGACTTTTATGGATGGCAGCAAAAAATATATCATTTTTGTTGTTGTGGTGTATTGCATTTGGTAAACTGAAGTCTGGTTCTTCTGCATTTCCTGTAGAGACAAGTGGTAGCATGAACAGTCCATGAACTGGGACCTGTCCAGTTTACAGGCCCTTTCAAATGTCACATTTATATATGACAATGATATCGTCATCATCATCATCATCATCATCATCATCATCATCATCATCATCTTGCCTTTTTCCTAATAAAGGGGCTCAAAGTGGTTTGCAAATTATTAAAACCAGTACATATTAAATTACCATTCAAAAATCATCAGTAAAAATAAAAATATAAGAGTTATTTAGAAACAATTAAACAATCTGCAGTGTTAAGACCATTTAAAATCTATCAACAAACAATATAAAAATCAACAAAGCAGCACAGCACAACATTAAAAGCCTCACAGTTAGGCCCTAAAAGACTGATAGATCCAGTGGCACCACTAGGGGTGGTGTCACTCAGTCCAATTACTCATGCTGTTGCCCCCTGGCTGCCTGGCACATCCCCCAGCCAATCCCCTCTGCCAGACAGATCAACTCTACTACAGTGGATGTTGGCTGCTGCTGCCACTGGGCAGCCTTTTCCAAGTCTGGCATGACTGCTGCGTGAGCAGGATAATGAAATGACTGTCTAACACCTGGCTAAGAGACCCAGAAAGCCCTTTCCCACCAGTAGCTGTTGGTGAGGATGGAACACCACAGCCAATGGATGGCAGAGAGGCACCCTGGCTAATGGAGGTGGGCCAGACAGGCCTCGGGATGGATAGGAGAGACCACCCCACTGGATGTTCGCCCCCTCTGAGGTGTCACCCGGTATGATCCGAACATCCCGTATCTGCTAGTGATGCCCCTGGATAGAACTGGAATGTTTGTACTTGTTGGCAGAAGGAGAGCATGGAGCATACCAGTTTCTCTGGGAATGGAGTTCTAAAGTCTCCAAGAAGGCCTTCTCTCACGTTTCCACCAAACAAGCTTGAAAAAGTAGTTGGACACAGAGAACAGCCTCTCCCAAAGATCTTAGAGCTTGAACACACTCAGATAGGGAGATATGGTACTTCAATAGAGGTCATAACCAGCACTTTGAAGTGTGCCTGGAAACAAACTAGCAGCAATGGAGCTGTTGAAACAAGGCCATTATGTGCTCCCTGTAGCTCAGTTACCAATCTGGCGGCAGCTCTTTGGATCAGCTGCAGTTTCTGAGTATTTTTTTTTAAAAGGCAGCCTTATGGACAGCACATTACAGTAATTCGAATGTGATGTAACCAAGGGATGTGTTGCCATTGCCAGATCAGACTTCTTCAGGAATGGATGCAGCTGGCACACTAGCTTTAGTTGTGCAAATACACTCCCTTTCACCAGGGAGTACACCCAAACTGCAAACTTACAGGTTTTGTTGCTTTAAATGATTTTAATAGCAATCTCAGGAGAAAGGTGTGGTATAAATTCAACAAACAAACAAATTGCTTCAGGCAGAAAAGTAGTATGTACAGTCAAATAAATAATACATGTTTGAGGGTGGCTATGTATGTGTACAAAATTACAAAAACCATGATGCAATGAAAAACTACACAAAAACCTATAAAAGATGTACTTCAGAACTGATTGTGTTATATTGATTCACCCACACCTAGAATCCTCTGAAATTTAAACTAAAAGCTAGATTTTGCACAAAAATTTGTTCTTCAGCAGGATATACAAGTCAAAATGGATGCTGCAGATTTAAATGGAGGCATTTTGTTGCAATTAATTTCTTGTCAAATAATGCTAATTTTGATCTTGCACAAAGAAAATGAGTCAATAACTGATATATTCTATGTGATATTTTTGAAAGGGTTGTTGATAATATTCTAAATGTTACTCTGATTAGTTGGAAACAGAACTGACCATGCAGGTGGGCGATTCTGGTGTTATAGTCCAAAAATAACTTTCCCAAGATTTGGTAGGAACTCAGATTGGATTATAATGTATATTTGAAGAACAGTTGTATAGCAATGTGTGTGTTATGGACACATATATACAAAACTGTATGTATTAAGAAAAGGTGGATAAAAATATATATGTTAGGAAAAATGTGAACAAAAAGATAAATTTTGTTATTTTTTAAAAGCTGAAGAATGATGATGGTGATTATTATTATTATTATTATTATTTTATTTATACTCTTCCTTCACCCCAAAACTGGGAATGATGCAGAAATGGAACATGTTTATGAATGAACACATGAGGAATTCACACAAACTGGATATAGACTATATATAGACTAATGCATCCTTCCCTAGTTGATTCTTTCCATACTTTCTTGTGATTCTTTGTCTTCTTCATGTTGCTCTGTGCATTCAAATAAATTCCAACTTATGTGACCTTATTCTATGTTTTCCTTGGCAAGAATTGTTCTTAAAGGATTTACTATTGTCTTCCTCTGAGGCTGAGAGTGTGTAGTTTGCCCCCAAATCACCTAATGACTTTTCATGATGGAGTGGGGATATTTAACCCTAATCTTCCAGAGTCCTAAAGTGCATTTACTGTGTAAATAATGCAGTTTGACACCAATTTAACTGCCATGGCTCCATCTTACAGAATCCTAATATTTGTAGTTTTGTGTCGCACCAGCACTCTTTGTAGAAAAACCCTACAGATCCCAAGATTCCATAGGAGGGAGCTAAAGGACTTAAAGTGGTATCAAACCACTTTATTATTTCCACAGTGTAGATGCACCGCTAGACAAACACTGAAACCATTACATTGCTGGTTCTTGTGACCATTTTTCCTCCTCATTTGAACAGTTTGAAATTATGCCTTCAGTATCTCCCTTCTGAAAAACTCCCATCCGTCCTGAACTCTCTTCTCTTTTAGTATTCCTGACTACAGGATCACCTCCAGTATTTCCCTAAGTTTACTGAAACCTGATTTCTTAAAATCTGGGATGTATGTCTGACTAAAGGACCAAAATGGAGAAATGGCCATTCTCTATTAATTCTTTCTTGATGTTTTCCTGTTCACTCTATGAAACATCAAACCTGTTACATAGCTGTTTGTTAAGCAAGAGACATGTGAGGCCATTGATGTAAGTCTGTCACGGAACATGAGTCTGAGCTGACAAAGAATGTTCACCATGTTCTAGTGCAGGAAAAGCAAAACAAGTTGGTGACAGCCTTTGGCAGACATTTGCTACCATGGACAGCATATTGAAGCAGAAGGCAAGCTGTCTCACTGAGCAGTCTTTGGAACTCAGATAAATACTACTCTTAGATCAGCATTGATTCTTCATCATTACATGCTGCTTACTCAAGGTAATCTTGGGACTACAGCAGCATCCCTAGGGGAAAAGGGGGCTGTAGTGTGCCTGTTTGCTGGCATATTTGGCACTGCTTGAAAAATGCATTTCTTCCTCTATTCCAGCTCCCTGTGCACCCCTACTCAAATTTGTCCCACACTGTTGGGGTGGGCTCTGGAGCAAAGAAACACAGAATCCTAAAGTTGGAAGGGACTCCAAGAGCCTCCAGTCCTACCCCCTGTAAGAAGAACTTGAACCTGGGGAATTACTAAAGTTCAGGTCTCCAATGGGCTCATTCATCCTATGTTTACAGAGGTGGCTAGGGAATAGACTGATAGAGACAAAGCTTCCAATGAGTCTGTGATTTATTTGGGGATTCAAACTACAAAGGCACTCTAACATTCACTCATACACTCAAGAACTCAGGAATAAAGTAGTTAGCTTGGAGAGGAAACAGAGGCTTTCTAATGGTGATAATTACCTGAAGGAACCTGCTCCCATGATGAATGAAGATGGTTAGACTCAACTGTTATGAAAGGGAAAGGACAAAGGAACGAGCTGGGACCCAAGTCAGAGTTCACAATGGTCCAGTGGCACCATGAAATCTAACCAGACCCCAATGTGCCTGAGATTTTGGGGATCTTTTATACCCTTAAACCTAGCCTGAGGTGAAGTGTTGCTATTGTATATCAAAGGATTCCGGATTACTACTCTTTGAAGTAGACAATTTCCAAAGAGAGGAGATGGGATGTTAATTTTATCTTATCTGCAGCTGGACACATCCTGGCTCGTACTCATAAATCTCCTAGGTGTGAAAGTCCTGCTTTGCTGCTCCTAGGCCTGGCCCTTTTGATCTGCAAATTGTTATAGATGCAGAAGTGACCTTTCAGGTGCCTACATGAGGTTCTCACCTTGGATCCATGGCAGTTGGGCTTTATCTGGTTTAGGGCCATGACAGGAGACTCATAAAGGTTTTTTTTTTTTTATATTAAAGCAATTCTTGGAACACCCCTGCCATGCAAGAATACACAATCAAAGCACTCCCAAAAGATGGCCATCCAGTCTGTTTAAAAACCTCCAAAGAAGGAAACTCCATCATACTCTGAGGCAGCATATTATATATATTTAGAAGAGGTACAGGATATGCAGGGGAGAAGAGAGGAAGAGAAAGTTTAGTCTTGCCAGGGGAATTCTACTCATATGATTCTGTAATGTAAAATAAAAGAACAGTCTAGGAGCGTATGAAAAATCATGATCCTAATATTCATTGGTCTGCTGCACATAGACAACTAGTTTATTAAAAACACATCCATCCATGGGGAAATGAATCAATTTCCTCCCCTCCCCTTCCCTTCCTTGATACATTTTTTTTTTTTGCAAAAACACAGCAGTTCATATGCCCCTGACGCACTATCCTAAAGATCTACCCAATATTAAGGTATTTTACCAGAAGAACTATTGGGTGCTTAAGCATCTTTGAAATACAACAACAAAATCTGAATATATAGAAACATCAGCTCTTGTTTTGCAATGCATCAGTTCCTATTTTTGTTCCCAAAGAGGCATAGCTGTTTTCCCAGCCTCTGTGACTTTGGCCTTTTGCAAACATCAGTACTAATTTTTACATAGAAACTAGTGTTTAATAACTAATTTCAGTTATTAAACAGTTGGGAGCATCTTCGGAAAAGGCAAGGACTGATTATAAATGCCTGTTCCATCTGTTTCCTGAAAGATCCTTCTAGCCCCAAAGTGACCCTTTGATAGCTATTCTCAGTACTGGTGAGTCACTCATTAGAGCATTTGAGTCATTGGTGGTATCAGTTTCACACAGGCATTAGTACTGCAAGTGTGCGCACTATATATAAAGAATGAAAGTAGTCAAGAAAGATAGAATTACTCTAAAAGAGTATTTCTTGTTTTTCTCCTCTTCTTGGGTCTAATTTGATATTATCTCACATATACAGACACCATTAGTGGAAATGAACCACCTCATCTACAGCTCTCATTTTGAACTACTATTGCAAGGAAGAAAATCAAACATAATGGTTTATGTTCTGTTGTACCTGGAACAGAAGTTTCCTGGCCAAAAACAACATTTAGAATAATATGGAATGGGTGGCTTTATACTTCAGAAGTACTTTACTGAGAAGTCAAATGTGGGAAGATATGATAATTTTAATCTGGGTTATTTATTTTCCCTACAGCCAATCCACTTAGTAGAAAATAAAATAAAATAGTAATAGGATACAGTCAGGAGAAGGTATCATCTTCATTACCATGATAAACTTTCATTTTTCCTGCACCTTTGTCATGATGTCACACTGTTGAAATGTCCACTAAATTAAAGTTTTGTTTGTTTTAGTCACCAGTGAGAGGTGCTGTTATAAACAAACTGCAAAAAGATAGTAAATCTCAGTCAATATGGGGAAACTTTCTCAAGCTGAGTGATGTGAACTACTGTGGGGGAAGTGAAGGCCCTCAAAATGATGTGTGTGAACTTAATCACTTTTCTTTCTTTCTTTCTTTCTTTCTTTCTTTCTTTCTTTCTTTCTTGTTTTTGGACCACAACACGTATGGGAACTGGGGAAGAAAGTGCATTGGTAGAAAGGGTAGCCAGAATGGACACACGTTTCAGTGGCTGCATCCCAGAGTTTGGTGCAACATAACAGAAGGGTTGGTCATTTGAGAATCCTTTTCTCAGTTGAGTCTCCACTTTAATCTGCTGCTGGGAAATGGAGGAGATGTCAGGATTTCAGGGGATCATGAAAATTTGTGGACCTGAAACATTGGTTCCCCCCCCCCCTTTTGTGTGGGAGTAACGCCAATGGCCAGGTTGAGAGGAAAAACTGGAAGGAAGTGGGAAGATATGCATCAATAATATTGTACTGAAAAACTGAGATGGAGAGGAATTCAAAGAGATGGTTAACAACAGCAAAATATATTTCATTTGTGATCTTTTAGTACAGGAACCAGAGCTTAGAAAGTTAATTTTTTTAAAATAAGCATATGCCAGACTGCTGTATCACCATTGTAACTATGACAATGGAGCCCTATCATCATAATTATCTCTGACAGTCCCCACAAATCAACCTTTGCAGCCTGACAGTACCCTGGCTAAACCATTTCAGACATGCAGGAGATCAGGGTGCTGAGAAATGACATCTGCAACACTCTCCTAATTGTGGAGCATTGAGAATAGGCTGCTGGAGAGACCTTTCAGCATCCTACCATAACTGCTTGTCCCAAATAGTTCTGTGAACAGGACAGCATTGCAGAAGTCAAGTCATAGGCTTTCATGGCTGGCATCCATAGTTTTTTGTGGGTTTTTCGGGCTGTGTGGCCATATTCTAGAAGAGTTTCTTTCTAGAACTCTTCTAGAATATGGCCATACAGCCTGAAAAACCCACAAAAAACTATTGCAGATGTCATTTCCCAGCACCCTGATTCTCCAGCATCTTGGAAATGATTTGGTTGGCACACTGCCAGGCCATAAAGATATTTCCCCCCCCCCCCCCCCGGTGTGTGTGTGTGTGTCACATTTAGTAATTCACAACCATAAATGTAGCATCCAGTTCTACAGTATGTGCAGAATGCCCCATCAGTCTTTTGGTTCAAGACGATTTAAAATAGCATATACTGATATTAAAATAAGAGATAGATCAGTTCATTTGGAGCTTAGATCTTATTTTAAAATGGGAAACTTAGTAATAAAACAAAATTAATATGTGTCCCAGAAAATTGTTTCAGTTAATTATGTAGTTGACTTCATTGGATACACACGAAAGTTTATCTGCCAACTTAAGTGAAGTCAAAAAGTCAGTTAGTAAATGGTGCTTTCATGAATCTTGCCATATCTTCTCCACATTTAATTATGATTATGAGGAAATAAATTGAATGGAAATTATTGGGAAGACACTTGCAACCAGAAAAAGCAGAATAAACCTAAATTTAATTTATGTTACACATCCTCTACTTAGCAACAGTAACTCCTTATAGTGGTTGCTGAGACAACGACATTTCTAAGAGTAAATGTCTACATCCACAAATGTATGTGGAAGATGTTCACCCATTTCTTATATAAGAACTTGCATTTTTTAAAACATAAATACTTCTGTGGTTCAGTTAAACTCCCACAGATTTCTCTTTCTGGCAAAAGTTCTGAAATGGTACTCTTCCATTTGACAGCTCTTAGTCATTAGTTTGCCATTTTTGTATTCATTTATTCATACATTTCACCATATCTGTAACCTATTCTTTCCTCAAGGATATCAGAGTGATGAACATGGGGATGATTTCCTGCCACATCTATGAAAAGTAGATTAGGTTAAACATTGTGACTGTTTTAGGATTTATGAGCAAACAGTGCAGCCCAAGCATGACTGGTAACTTCAAATCAGTGGGATAGTGAACTTTAAAGGAGCAATCCAAGATGCTAATTCTATTCTGGGGATAGGATTCATCAACTTAGGTAAATTCTGACTAAAACTCAGAGCAGATTCATTGCCATAGTGACATGATAGCCATCAGTAGCTAGTGGTGGAATCCCTGTCTGGCAGCATGACAGGTATAGAAGTTAGCTCCTTGTACAGGCCATGCAGTTTTGAAGTTGTTCCATTTCATGCAAGGCTCCCCCCCTCATTATGTGTGTGTATGCATGTAGTGGCCAAGTTGGTTTTTTGTTCTTTCCCCATATAATTTGTCAATTAAGGGCTTCCTAGCTGTCCACACAGCTTGGCTCAGCACTCACTTACACAGATCATCCAGTTGTCATTTACACAAAACTCTATATGGCTGGGGTCCGGGCTGTTTGAAGGATCATATCTCCCTGTATGAGCCCAATAGAGTACTAAGATCACCTGGAAAGGCCTTTCTCTCTGTCTCACCATCTTATCATGCTGATTTGGCAGGGGCAAGAGACGGGAGGGCCTTCTTGGTGGCTGCTCCCAGACTTTGGAACTCCCTCCTAGAATGACCAGGATGGTCCCATCCTTGTTCTCCTTTTGGTAGCAGGTCAAAACACTTTTATGCTGCCCAGCTTTTACAAACTGATGAGAACTGAGTTTTTAATATATACCATGCTGTTTTTTAAAGCTTTTAAGGGATTTCTATATAATTTTTAATCCATTGTAATATTTTTAAGGTTTAATGTTTTAACTCATAAATTGTTTAATTGTTTTAAAATCTTATTTATACCTTATTTTGATTTGTGCCTAGTTTTTTAAAACTTATATTGCTTTAAATATGTTGCTAACCACCCTGAGTCCCATTACTGGGAGAAAGAAAAGATATATGTGTCTAAAATAAACCTAATAAAACACAATCTTATGCTCGTAATGCAATTTATTGTGGCTGAGATCCTGCATTGTGCTGGTAGATTGTAGTTAAATCTTGCCCCTGGTTCCTGCATGCTCAATCTACCTGTTTTCTGTCTTGGCATCCCCTCCACGCAGCCATTCAGTGGCCAGAGGAGAGTGACAGGGGGAGAACAGGGATCAGCAAGGCAGTCAGATGGCCCCATTCCTGTAGCTGTCTGCAGGAAGATGATTTCATCTCCCAGGAGGTCTAGGAAGATGCCTTTTTCTTCCTGCAGAAACAGAGCTGTCTGGGTGCATGGCTGCCCCATATCCTTCCCCATCCTCTCCTGGCCACTGAATGGCCAGGAGGAGGGGTGTCCATCCAGAAAACAGGAGAAGGCGTCATACCAGATGGAGCTGCTCAATTACTTCATTTATCACAATCAAAAAAAAAAAAAAAAAGGTATGTATTCTGGTGGAACTTTCAGTTTCATCACTATCAGGATGCCAGCCCATGTTGGCTTCCAAGGCCGAGTGCAAGGGTTGCTTTCCTTATATGTAGTGCTCAATGGATGGTGAGGATATAGGCTCACTTGTAAGCTCTTTCCCATGAGAGTCCCCATAATAGAGATGAAAATAATATTTAAAAATATTCAAAAGTGCCCAAAAAACATGACAAACCAAATCCTGGACTGATGAGAATTTTCGCTATTTTGGAATTATTCTGAGCAAAATCCTACTGTTTCCAGTGCAGAAAATGCTGTTTTCAGGGGGAGGGGAGGAGGAGGAGCATGTTTGAAATTTGCACAGAATGAGTTCAGACTGGGAATAGTTTTTGAAAAGTCTTCCTTTTGAGAAAACTTTCTTGCAGTGGGAAGAATATTGCTAAAATTGTTAGATGCTTCCTAAACAAACCAAATTAGCAAAACAAATTACATTCCATGTATTCATCAGTGTCCTAGACTTACACGTCTGAAGAGGTCTCTGTATTGCATTTGGCAAAATGAATGTAGTTACAGAGCTCTGGTGACTGAGACTTCTGACCTGGTCTGATTCTTGATCATTGCAGTTCTGTAACCACATTCAGCCAAGTGTGACTACAGACTTCTATGCAGATCTTTCTGCTTAACACATGAAGGTCTGGGATGCCCCTGGGGATCTTCAGGGGCAGGGTTACTTGCCAATTTAGCTCCACATGTGAATGCCAGAATAGGGCTAAATATGCTTGAACAAGACTTGGTTTTTCTACATTAAATGATCAGCAGCTGAATTCATAGCTAAAACCCTTGAAAACCATTGTGTAGCACAGATATGAAAGTTCAACTTGTCTCATTTGAACTGGGATGGGCCATTTGCATATGTGAGTCATTACTGGATGTTCCACCTTCATGGGGTGATGAATATGCATGAGATGAACAGGCCCACTGTCTCATTTTCCAGCCAAGGTATAGTTTAGGTTAAGCAGGTCTCCGAACAAACGTTGCTTGGCGTGAGCCTGGGGATGAACTTTAATGAGAATATCTTCTCTCTTTCATTTTCCCAGCTTAAGCCCTGCCTTGCCATTTGCTTAACTCCACTGCCTCATTAGTGTAAGCACTTAATACAAGCAGCACAGGAAAGAGCAATGCCAGGGCTTTGTTTAAAATCCATATTTGTATAAGAAGTAATATAGAAAAAATGAGATGCTGCTGCTTTCTTTTCAGGGTACACATTTCAGAGTAATAGAATAGCATACATCTATTCAGTTGTGGCAGCTGCAGAATACTAACAGCCAGAATAGAGCATCTCTCTCTCTCTCTCTGTCTCTCTCTGTCTCTCTCAGAATCACGTCTCCACAGAACGAGTGCTCAAGGCAATTCACAACAAAACCACAATTACAGTAAACCCATAAGAACAATAAGATGCAATGATTCTGAGTTACAAACATTGGATGTTATTCAGCAAAGACAATGTTATTTGAAGCCTCATGGGTGTAAAAGATAATGACAAGGTTACATTTCACCATATAAATCAATGGGATTTTATGTCTTGAACATTTGTATCAAATTTTTAATCATCAACTAAAATGGAGATGATTGTAGAGCCAGTTAAAAGTCACATAGGTAATAAGACATGTCTAAATTCTCTTTCATTTAATGGGGCTGGATAGTATCCTTGATTTTTCTTTTAATAAGTGAAGGGGTTCTTTAAAAATTAAATTTAAACTTGAATAAAGACATCTTTTCACATCTTTACTTGTGTCCCAGAGTTCCTACTGTTTTTAATTCTACGTTTTCAACTTACATTTGTATTTAATATACTTTTAAGGGGGGATCATTATTATTTGTAATATTGTTTTATTGTCCATTGTAGGGATAGTTTTAATTTTTGTGTAAACCACCTTGATTGCCATGGTAAAAGGTGGGGTATAAAAATAAATAATAATAATAAAAATAATAATTATTATTATTATCTCTAGGCAGTACTCAATTTATTAAAAAAAATTTTTTTTAATTATAAAAGCTCTGGGCACAAACCAATACCTGGCTTGACTAGAGTGCAGAATGTCTGGAGTTTTGTTTATGCAGACTTTAAAGGAGACAGGAAAGGTGCTGAGACTATTTGGAGGTCAGGGTTTCGAACGTCAGATGGTTCCTAGATTAAAGTCTAGAGTAAAACCCAAAGCAGATTTGCTGCACCATTAACACAAGACCTGCCAGTTGCTATGGCCTACTTTTCCCCCTTGAATCCAAAGTAGTTGATTACACACACATACACACACACACTGTTCATGTTTCTCAAAATTAATTACTTTTTAGGTGCTTTAAAAAAACCAACAACCTGCCATGCCATTAGGTTGGCCTGTGGCACAAAACACAGTGTTGTTCACCTTTCAGTTGCTGAACATCACAACAGAGTATGAAGGTGCAGCTTGCAACACAGCATCAGCCAGATGTGCTGTGCCTGGCAATCAATGGCAACCTGTTCTACGTAGTGGCTATGGTACTATTCAATGGCTAACATTCTAGATCTCTGTAGTTGAGTAATGGGGTCTCTGGACTGGGGTACACACCCTTCAAGGACTTGCCAAAAGAAGATGGACTCTCAACTTTTATAAAGTGCAGAAATAAACAAAGGACATTTACATTTACAGACAGGATCTTTCTCCCATCCTAATAGCTGTGAGAACAGCACAAGCAGATGAGTAACAGGAAAGTTTACTCTTCCTATCCATTTTGACCACTCTTTCCCAGCCATGAACTGGCAAGCTAAAATAAGATTATCTAGCAGGAGCTACTGAATACTAAATAACCTGTTTTATGCCACAGAACAGATGTTAACATTTGGCCACAGTGCTGATAAGGACTGTAAACCCCTTCTGCCTCCTAGCACAGACCATACTACGATACCCAGCAGCCAGGCACTCTCAGCCCTTCCCCTGTCCTGTACAGATTGCTCCCTCCAGCTTCTGTGAGCCACCACCACAATCCTAGGCTGTTTCTGTTCCTTATGAGGTTGTGGGGAGTGACAAGGAAACCTTGGGCAATTTCTGAACTGGCCGTAGCACACAAATTACCCTACAGATATCTAAGGTTTAATCTACGCTGTGTAGTGAGGTATGCTCTGTAAATATGAATATTAGACCTTGATGCATAAGACAAGAAAGCTGTCTTTTGCCAGATCTTAAATGATCATAATGGACAGGCTAGGACTGCTGAAGCTTGCAGCCTGGACACTTTGGGGGGATGCATATGGGTGGCCGTGGGCTGCCCTGGGAAGCAGAGGATTGGGGCTGAGGCTGCCCCATGCCTCGGCCCCAATCCTTCTTTCTGTCGGCCCTGGAAGGAGCACTAAAATGCCAGTCCTTCCAGAGCCGGCAGAAGGGGTGCATCAAGATAATCGGTTTCATCCATTTCTTGGATGAAACTGATTATCTAGACCCATTTCAAACCGGCTTCAGGACAGGCTTTGGGGTTGAGACTGCTATGGTTGCCTTGACCGATGATCTGCGTCTGAGCATCGACAGGGGTAGTGTGACCCTGCTGGTGCTCCTAGACTTCTCAGCAGCTTTCAACACAATAGATCATGGCATCCTCTTGGGCCGCCTGAGAAGGTTAGGTATCGGAGGCACTGCTCTCCAGTGGTTCCGGTCCTTCCTCTCGGGAAGGTCCGAGAGGGTGCTGCTCGGGGACTGTAGCTCCTGTAAGAGGGACCTCACTTGTGGGGTCCCTCAGGGGGCTATTTTGTCCCCAATATTATTTAACATCTATATGAAGCCGCTGGGTGAGATAATACGGAGTTATGGTGCTGGGTGTTATCAGTACGCTGATGACACCCAAATCTATTTCTCCATGTCTCGTTCATCGGCCTCGAATTCCAATGGCATCTCTTCTCTCAATGAATGTCTTCAAGAGGTAATGGGCTGGATGAGGAAAAACAGATTGAAACTGAATTCAGACAAGACGGAGATGCTCACGGTAGTGGCCCCGAAACCAAGAATTGGGTTGCAACTTCCAATCTTGGAGGGGTCACACTCTCCTCCAGTGACTGTGTTTGCAGTCTGGGGGTGCTCCTTGACTCATCACTCCTGATGACGAATCAGGTAAATGCGACAGTCAGGAGCACCTGTTATCAGCTTCAGCTGATACGCCAGCTGCACCCTTTTCTGGAAGTAAGGGATCTCGAGACTGTTGTACACGCGCTGGTAACCTTACGCCTTGACTTCTGTAATGCACTCTACATGGGGCTACCCTTGTGCTTGGTTCGGAAATTACAGCTGGTACAGAATATGGCAGCCAGGCTTGTTTCGGGAACATCTTGGAGGGACCACATTACTCCGGTTCTGAGGTCCCTCCACTGGCTGCCTATCAGCTTCCGGTACCAGTACAAGGTGTTGGTTATTACCTTTAAAGCCCTAAATGGCTTGGGTCCAACCTATTTCAGGGACTGCCTTCTCCCATATAATCCTCCTTCTGCTCTCCGATCCTCCGGGAGGAATTTGCTGCAACCTCAAAAGTTTAGGCTTGCGGCTACCTCCAGGAGGACTTTCTGTGCCACCACCCCTAGACTCTGGAATGACCTGCTGGACAAGATCCGTCTCTTAACATCATTAGACAGCTTTAAAAAGGTTGTCAAGACGGATCTCTTCCGGCAGGCCTTCCCGGATTAAATATCCCGGTCTCGGGTACAACTGACCCACCCCAGCGTACGATCCTTTGTGGCCCCATCTGAGAATGGTGAGGATCATTATTGCTGGGCTTATTTACTGGGCTAAGCCTTTTTTTATTAATTGTAATGAATTGTTTGTCATTTTAATATTCATGATTTAATACTGTTTTAAGGGGGGGAGGGGGTTTCTTGTATCGTTTATATCTTTTATGGGTATTGTATATTTTTATTGTTGTAAGCCACCCAGATTGGACTTCCAGAGGGTGGGATATAAATAAATTTTATTATTATTATTATTAAGAGCCACCACATTGCTCTTCTGCACCTCTTCTGATGCAGCGCGTGACATCGCTGTGCCGGGAGAACGTATTCGGGGCGCGCGCCATGTGTAAAGGTGCTCATCCTGATGATGTCCTCAGGGAGGGGTTGAGGCGGCCGCCATGCAGCTGCCCCTCCCCTTCCATGCCTCCAAGACGGTGCTTTGCGCTGTCTGCAGAGGCCCACAGTCCATCTTGGAGAAGCCAAGCTCCATTTTATACTGCAAAATTACTCATTCCCCCACCTCCATGCTGGCAAGGAAATGGTTGCACTTCTGGAAAGCAAGCAGTGCTTAAATGTCATGGGTTTTTCAGGCTGTGAGGCAGTGTTCCAGAAGAATTTCTTCCTGACGTTTCACCTGTATCTGTGGCTGGCATCTTCAGAAAATGGTGGTATGGAGGTGTGTGGGGTATATATACTGTGTGACCCTTGGTTGAGAGGATGTGATTTGCATGTTAATCTGTGTATTGTTCTGTTGTTGAATGGCAAGGCCTCAGGGTAGGAGGATATGCAAGAAGGATTAGTGTCTATTTAATTAATCGTTCATTGTCTGCTGGAAAAATCCCATGGTTCAATGAACCACTAATGGCTCTTCCACCCCCTTTCGGTGCAGCATGTCTGCATGCTGTGTCAGGAGGGCGTCCTGAAACTGCACACCATGCAAACGGGCACACGGTGTCAGGACAGTGTCAGGGTGGGGTTGGGGTGGCTGGCATGTGGCTGCTCCACCCCAACTCCACCCCCAGGCCGTCCCTTTGGGCCAGTCTGCAACACCCTGATTTTCCCCCGTCTCCAAGTCATCTTCCCCACATCAGAGGGTGAGATTATCCATGTGTGTTTTTTATTCTGTAGACCCCTTAAATTTAGTTACACTCCTCTAGCTTCCCTTAGATTGGTTAGGATTGGTTGATTTTTAGGCCCCATGCTGTTTTGCACTCTTTTACTTTGAGAATCATCTTGTATTTATTATAAACTGTTCTGTGGTTTCTGTTGCGATCGTTTTCTGTCTTTTTAATAAAAAAAAATGTTTTGCTGCAAAATCAGCTTGTACTTCTAGCTAATTTTTACTTGGATCCCCTCGGTTAATTGTCAATTTTTAAAGTTTTCAGCCTATAAGATCCTGCAGGGAGCTACTACCTAAGGGCTCCCCCCCCCAAAAAAAAACCCCACACAGTACAGAGCTCTTAACAAGCACTTTAACAGCCATGGCTTAATGTTATGGAATTCCGATATTTGTAGTTTGTTGTGGCTCAAGAGCCCTCTGACAGAGAAGGCTAACTATCTCACAAAATTGCAAATACCAGAATTCAGCAGCATTGAGCAATGGCAGTTAAAATGGTATCAAACTGCATTATTCCTGCAATGCAGATTAGACCCTAAACAAGGTTGCAATCAGTAGGTCTGCTATGGGGATAGTGTTTTTCAGTGCATGAATTTTAAATATGGTTGTGTAACCTTCACATCATGGCATATGCATAATTGTCTCTGTCTCACAGTTCTTTGACATTCATTAGGCCTATACAATGTGTTTGAACCATGCAGCTAAACAGAATTTACCATCCACATCTTATGTGGTTTGATACATAAACACCTGAAGGTACTACATTAACCTGACCAGTTGTTGAGATCACGCAGGAGGGAATCTCCTCTGGTTGCCCCTACTTTCTGAGATGAGTTGGGGCGATAACTGAAAATAAGGGTCTTTTTGATGGCGCCTTTTCAGTCATGGAATTCCCTGATCAAAGTGGTTGGTCTGGTACCTAAAATTTCTGTCCTGCAGGGATGGAAATAATGTGGCCAGGTACTTTTTTTGTGTGGTCCTAAGCCTTTTTTGGCATGCCTGAAAGCCTCTGCACCCTTGATTTCTTAAAAACATTTTTTGGAGGGGGGTGTCCCCCTAAGGCTAGTGTGGTGTTAAAATCCCAGCTCAGCCATGGAAACCCACTGGGCAAGATACACTCTCTCGGCCTCAGAGGCTGGCCATGGCAAACCTCCTCTGAAGAAACTTGCCAAGAAAACCCCATGATAGATTCACCACCACAGGGCTGCCATAAGTCAGAATTCACCTGAAGACACACAACAACAATAAAAAAAATCTCTAAGGATTTGCTGCAGATTCCAAATGACAGCAGGAGTGGAGGATTATGTTAGAACATCCCAGCCCTCAACACAGCTGCAATGAACACAGAATTCAAAACCAAAATAAATATTTATTGTGATTTTGAAAATAGCTTAGTGCAGCCTGGCAAAGGGGAGAAAGCTTGCTCCCATTCCCAACTTGCATGACCATCCTTGCTTTAAACTTGTGATTAAGTGAAGACCATTATCTGCTCCTGGGATTTTTATATATTGTGTTTAATTGCTTAACTCTGTTATTATAGATGCAGCTTGTATTGGTTTCCATTTCATGTTGTTGATTTTGTTTTCCTCTCATTTTTTTTGTGAACTGCTCTATTGTTCAAAGGTGGTGGATGAATGTATAAAATGAATGAATAAGAAAACACATGAATGAAATGAAATGGTGATTCACCATAGACTGCGTAGACATCCTGCTTTTGCTGCCTTGCTAGGAGTACAAGAAAGTTATCAAGAGGCAACAGGCATGGCATAAACCAGGGGTCGGCAATCTTTGTTGCTGGGGGGCCGGGGGTGTGTGGAGGGCGGGTGCGTGCATGCTTGCCCCCACGCATGCGCATGCGCATGATGTCGTGCGCATACGTGCGCGGGTGGGGGGTGCCATTTTGGAAGGCCCCACCCCACCTGCGCCGTGCGAATTCGCATGGTGCAGCCATGGTGGGGCCTTCCCAAGGCCCAATGGCGGCTGCGCAGCCATGGTGGAGCCTTCCAAAATGACGCGTCCAAAATGGTGCCCGCGCTTGCGCACGCATGCGCACAGCAGTGGGTGCCATTTGTGCATGACACCGGCATGTTGGGCGTTCCAAGATGGCACCCGCCACTGTGCGCATGCGTGCGCAAGCACGGCCGCCATTTTGGATGCAAAAATGGCGGTCGCGCTCGTGCACGGCACGTTGGCGCGCATGAGGTGGCGGTGGCGGTGGGACCAGCCACGGGCCAGTCCTAAGGCCTCCGCGGGCTGCACCCAACCCGCGGGCCGTTGGTTGCCGACCCCTGGCATAAACCCTTGGCCACTGAACTTCATTGTTACAATGAAAGAGAGAAAAAGGCCAGGTTTCTGCTATCAAATTTGCTTTGGAAATTTCACTTTTTATAGACAGGAATCCACAACATCTCCATTTTCCATCTGTGCAAGATGAGGATCTCATCTACTCTGAACTAATAAGATTTTGCAAAGAGGGAAACACACACATGCACAATCCAACAACTTTCCATGAAATTGCATATAACTCCTGTGACTGGAAGACTGCAGGAGAGATGACAGTTCCTTTTGCTCTGGCATAATTTAATTCAAGGTTCAGCAGCAGGTACAGGATGTTCTGAGGAGCTACAAAAACTCATTAGTTCCCTATAAGGAAAGCCTACCCTGGAGCTCGCAGTTATTATCCTTGAAGCAAAAGATGCAAGTTGAAATTCAGCACAGCTTCACTATAGCAGGCTTTGCTGTTTACTTTTTCACTTCAACTGAACCCTTTTGGCTTTTCAGTCTTCATCAGAGCCCATCAACACAAATCACAGATCAGTTTGGCCCAAAAAATACTCCCAACTCAGGTTCCCATTAAGCGATTAACCCACAGATGCACCCTACTCCTGCAGCTTGGGCATTTGTGATGAAAGGTTTTTTTTTTTTACATTTTCTTGAGATGAACCCAAACAGTGAGACCTATGTGGTCTGAGAAGTCATGATCTCATTGTAATGCTTTTATATATTATTTACATCAGCCGATAACAAGAAACATTAATTGCTACCTTGTATGAAGACATGCTATTTTTCCTGTTCTGTCTTTAGAAAATGGTCATTATACTGTTTTTAGGAAAGAAAAGGCACCCAATGTTCTGTTTAGCTGCAGACTAAGTGAATATACCCACCCACCCACTCACATTTACAGCCTTCCATTACTTTGTCCCACTTGTCTTTTAGTGCAGTACACTTTCCTGTCATCTGGCACACTGATTCTCAACCTTTGGGCCTCCAGATGTGTTGGACTTCACTTCCCAGAATCCTTGACCATTGCCTATGTAAGCTGGGGCTTCTGGGAGTTGAGATTTAAAACATTTGAGAGACTAAAGGTTGAGAACCACTGATCTAGGGGCAGGCACATCTAAAGGCTCTTACAGAGAATGACTTCCTGCACACTGAGAATCAGCTGAAATCATTTCAGATCAAGCTTGTAGCCTGCAATTTTAGGGCAAGGAGCCTAAGCAAATGGAAAATGAAACAGAACATTAATTCAAATAGCATGGTATCACTGTCATTATTAAACGGTATGCCTTCACTTGAAGCCATTGGAAAAACATGGTCTATATGCTTTATTTCTTTTAATGAAAGTGAAAGAATTGGGGAATTAAAGCAGTCTATGAATGGCAAACTCATATGCAGTTCTCCCCAGTAGGTCAGGAGTGGGAATTTTTCATCTTTTCAGGGGCCCTTTCACACTAAACAGTTATAGCAATATGATTCCACTTTCATTGTTATGGCAATATCCATTGGAATTCTGCAATTTTCAGTTTAGGGAAGATTATTTACAGTTCTCAGCCAGAGATCTCTAGTACCTCATCACCAAACTACAAATCACAGGATTCCATAGGATGTTATTATGGTAGTTGACATGGAACATAGCACTATAATTGTGTAGTGTGAAAGGGACTCTGATCTTTGGCCTACAACTCCTGTTAGCCTTTCCCAGCATAACCAATGGTAAGAGTTCTGGAAGCTACAATCAAAAACATCTGGAGTACTTTCCTGACTTTGTGCTCTTGCAGTACCTCTCTTGCCTGCTTCTAGCATTTTGTTGCTTGCACCATTCAATTTCCTTTCACTCCTACACTTCCTTCAATTCACCTCACCCCTTTGCAATGTGTGCCTCATTATTGTTCTCCACTGTTCACACCACATACTCTCCCTTCTCTGTTCCTCCCTCCCTAACCTCACCTCCCATCTTGACAAGTGGTCAACTTGGTGGGTTTTTTTTAAACCAAAGAATTGAACAGAAGAGTGGGCCTATACATTTTATCCCTTACTTTGGCTCCCACAGGGGCTAGAAACTTGTGTTTTTGTAAATGAATGCTTGGCATCTGGGCCAGAGGTTGGTCCAAATGTGCACCAAGTGGTATGCCTAGGATATGCCTCAGACACATTTGGGGTATGGCAACCCTAACCTGGAGGAAAATGTCATCCTTAGTGTTCAGCTGCAGGAGCACAACCTGTTACTACCTGGACACCTCTTGTCCTTCTGTAGTCACTAAATAGCCTGGATGTAGGACAACCTGGCTGCAGGATCTTAACTAACGGGAGCATGCGGAAGGAGCAGAGATATACTTTACTTTCTGCCAGCTTAAGATCTTGGCCATGGTGCCTTGAATCTGTTAAATCTCTTCCAAGAAAGCTGACTTGCACTCACTTTGTTTTTGTTTTTAGTATCAGGTGAAATTCTTTTTCTTTGCCAGAGCCTTTGAGAATGTGGTCTTTTACTGATGAAATTATAATTTGTTCTGCTCTTGATCCTTCAATTATTTTATTATTCTATTGCTGCAACTAACAACATGCTGTTCTGGTAGCCCATAGGGGCTGAAGAGTTAGGTACTAGATGTTCATATTAATGAAATCAATATACAAGATCTCAACTTTGTGTGCATATTGAAAAGCCTAGAACAATTACCAGTCTGTGACTTCACACAGTCACTATCTCAGATTAGCAATGAGCTCTTAAAATGATACACAAAAGGAATTGAGAAAACTTCTTTTTGCTTACTATTGTTTCTTGCTCAACCATGGAAACTCACTGGGTGATCTTGGGTAAGCCACACACTCTCAGCCCCAGAAAACCTCATGATGGAAAACCTTGCCTCAGAGTTGCCATAAGTTGGAAATAAATTGGCACACAACAACAAATCTTCAATGAGCATGTGAAAAAGTGTAACTTTCAGAATACATCCATACCAAAATTACAGTTGGAACACTGTCACTTGTATGCTACTTAAGCAAGACATTGTTGAGATTTGTTTAGACTAGAACACAGGAAGTAGTCTTCAAAAGATCTGAGCATTCATAATCCATCTAGTTCTGAGGTACCTATATTGATTTACAGTTAATCTTCAAAGTTATACAGAGGAATCTTTCCCCGTCCATACCTGGAGGATCTAGGACACTGGATCCAAATTACTCTACTGAAACTCTACTGATGGAAGTGGACTTCCCCATCTTCCCTGCTCCATGGCAGGCCCTCTGGAGATGCTACAGAGAGGTTTGGGAGACCTAACTGCATCAGTTGAGCTGGAGGGTGGGGTAGAAGGGGAATCCCTAATAACTGGGCAGAGGTACCTCCCATAAATAGAGACCCTACATACCAGGAATGCAGGTTCTGAATCCAGTACATGAGTTTAGTTTTCTGATGAAATGCTCTTGCCAAAAATACAAATTCTAGAAAATGTGAAAAATGGATCATTGGTGATCAACCTCATGACACACTTTCAAAACCAGACAGATTACAGATCGTTGTACTGTCTTCTTACAGTTCAGTAATCTCCCTGCTTAAACTGACAGGCGATATTGGCTGTGGTGATGAGAACTGCCAGGTTGTTAGTTCTATCTAGGGGATTTCAAGAGCGATGCCAATGCCTCTAGAACTGAGGCAACTCAGGGCTTTATGGAAACCACAACAGCCATCAACAGCCATGGAACTATCTCAATGTATTATTGACACTGTGTAAATGGCTGGGCATCATTTGAATTTAGTTTTCTCAGGGGAAAAGAGAACAGGATGATTTGAACAGGGTAATCTCATCCTTATGCCCCCTTCAAGATGGTTATGTATGAATTTCAATAGAATTCAAATGGACTTTTTTTCATGGTGCAAAGCAATATATAAATCTAATAAATTGCACTGAAGCAATTAAAATGAACCAATTGTCAAAGAAAATATCAAATGAATGTTTCAGTCATTTTCTGCTGTGATTCGAATAGAAAGTGAACAATGTATTAACACCACAGAGAACAACATCTTTTGTATGCTTAAGTGTACATATCAAGACTGAATCTAGTTCATTCCCTTGTGCCAGGGACCATAGCTGCTACACAGGATTCATAACAAAACATTGCCTTCAGCTGGATATACCTAGTGAATGATATATACACTGAATAAACTCAAGTGAGAGAGTTCTCTTCAGGTTGTGTAGATGTGTATTTTAAATTTTACATGGAATAATTTAAAAGAGATGGATAATATAGTAACTTTAGTTACTGTGAAATCACAGAACTCTACATTGCTTTATGAAAGGTGCCAGGACAGAAATTGAAGCAACCTTGCAGATCATTACTATCTATGATATTATGGTAAGTGTATGTTTGATCACAGAAAACATTTTAGTTAGTAAGCCAAATTTTGGATGGGCAGGAGGCCCAAGAAACAGGAAGAGTTTTAAAAATTTGATTTGTATAGATTTTAACTAATTTAATATTTCCAATACTTAAATTGTTTAATTGCTTTTAAAATATTTTCTACATCTTTACTTTTATTAGCTTTGTATACTTTTTAATTCTATATTGCTTTCACATATGTTGTTAGCTGCCTTGAGTCCCATTTTTGGGAGGAACGGGGGGTAAAAATGAATAATATAGTGTTTTGATGGTTGGATAATGGAGATTATCACACAACAAAATGCCGCTGGGATAGATGAGGGATCTAAAACTCAAAGACAGATCCTATCGCATTGCTTTGTGGCCGGGCAGCAAGCAGCCTGTATGCAACCTGGGATTCTCCAGGCTTCTCCTGCAGCTTTTCAAAAATGGGATCAAAAATGATTTTGAAAAGCTGTGAGAGAAGCCCAGAGAAACCCGGCTGACTACTGCCCAGCCATGGAGCAATGCCATAAGATTCATCTTTGAGTTTTAGATCCTGTGTCTATCCCAGCAGGACTTCGATTCGATTCCCTGCTTAGCCATGGAAACCTACTGGGTGACCTTGGGAGAGACACACACTCTCAGCCCCAGAAAACTCCATGATAGGTTTTCCTTAGGGTTGCCATAAATCAGAAATGACTTGAGGGCACACAATAACAGCAACAGTAGCTGCAGCAGCAGCAACAACAATTTGGATTTTATGTTTAATTGTGATTCCTTTTATTTATTTTTGTTTAAAGTTTTAGAATAGTTGCACAGTCCTGAAGAATGTTAGCTAACTAAGGGACACAGACAAAATTGTTTAGCAATTTAATGCAGGCCTATTTGCACTAAATAAATCTAAATTAGTTTGTGAGTTGCAAACGCACAACACAAAAAAGGACATAATGTCCAGTTACATTCACACAACTCAACATGTGCTACAATCACAGAGCTTGCAGGAAAAAAAATTACTTTTGAATAATAAATCCTAGAATCCCCAATTCAGCGTAGCCATTGACCACAGATATTTCTGGGGGCTGGAATCTAAAATAACATTACCAACCTCTAGCTAGAAGAAGAGTACCTCTGTTGATTGGGGGGTTCTGAAAGTTTTAATCTCAGGCCTCATTCCCACTATGATATAAACCGAATCGCTGATTGATTTATATGTGCATCATTCACACTTGAAACCATTTCTGACCCAACTACATTCGATCAAAGTCATGTTAAAGCAAGGCAAATGCAAATGCAAATGCAAATGCAAATGCAAATGCAAAAAAAAAAATTTGCTTTATTTGAAGACAGATGAAAAAGTGGTTGTTTTGAAAAGAAGTGATTTGCAACTGTGTCCAACAGGTGTGAATGACATTTGGACCAATTGCATCGTCCCGGAGGGGAGGGACTATATGGAAGAGGGTTGGCCTCTGCCTGGAGATTCACCGCTGGTCGCCACCTCCTTCTCCCCCAAAGGCTGCTCGGCAGGATCTTCCCTCTGCTTCCCCTGGAGTTGACAGCTCTGATCGTCTAAGCAGCAGGTCTCTCCAGGGCTGGGCGTCCTTTCCAGGAGTGTCTCCTGTGCTCATGCCAAGCTTCACCACCTGCCCATCCCTCCCAGAGCCCCTACCTGGTGGCGGTCCCTCCCTGCCCAGCCCCACAGCAACAACAAAGCTGTGGCTGATAGGAGGCAGAGTCAGTGAATGCTCTGGGTGGCCCCACTCCTGCCATGATGGGACCTTTAGGGGCTCTGGGGCTGCTGTCTCCCCTCCTCCACCTGTGGCTTCTCCTCCTCCTGCTGCTCCTGCTGCTCCTGCTGTCAGACCCTTGAAGGACTGCCCCCCCAGGACTGTAGAGCCCCCCCCCCACTTGATTCAGGCGCTGCAGTTGCCCACAGCACCTCCTGGACTTCCCCTGCCCTGATGGAGGACCTGCCCTGGAAAAGGAGGATGCCTGACGAGGGGGAGAAAGGAGGGAGGTGGAAGATGGAAGGGTCTCCCCCTCAGCTTCCTCTCCACTGGGGCTGTTGGGCATTGCCACACACGCCTGGTGATTGACATTTTTTTAAAAAAACTGGCTAATGGGAATGGCAAGAGTTACAAAAAAGACATGAATGCATGGAATTATTGAAATAATTACCTTCCATAGAGGGAACTATGCATCCGTGCAAATGGATTCAGCGACCCTGTGTCAAGGTGACTCACAAACTGGTTTAAATGCAAGTGGGAATCAGCCCTCAGAGGCAACCAAGACTGTTTTTACAGCCCCTGGATGCTTAAACTCTCTTGGGTTACCCTTTTCCTTACTCCCAGAAGGCAAATTGTCTCTCCCAGAAGTATCCAGAGGGAACAATTCACCCTTTAAATAGGTCGTATCCTCTCCTGCACTGCTGAACTGTTTTTAAACAATGGCTGGCATCCTGCTCAGTAGTTACAAGATTGTAAACTGGATTTCATGATCTCATAATTGCTGGGGATTCATGTTTACAGGGCTTAAAAACTGAACATGATCCCAAACAAACCTTGCCTTCTCAGACTAGCAAAGGGTTTTTAACTGAAGGGTTTCTATGGTGGTGCAGATCAAGGGACCAGGAAATGTTGTCTGCAGCACTCTCTTGATGGTGGGGTGCATCACACTTTCCAGCTGCCTGTTTTCAAGACTGGGAGAGCACTGCACACATAATTTGCCATTGCTGTGATTTGAAGCACCTCATAAACCCTTCAGTTGGGGTGCTGCCAAGCTCAAATAGTTAGGGTTTCTTTTGGGTGGCATCATCAATCATAACGCCCTGATTGCCAAGCAGAGGGGCGGCTTATAAATACAATATTATTATTATTATTATTATTATTATTATTATTATTATTACAATGATGATGAATCTCTGGGTGTATCTATACTGTAGAAATAATGCAGTTTAACACAACTTTCATTGCCATGGTCCATCCTACAGAATCCTGAGATCTGTAGTTTGGTGTAGCACCAGCACTCTTTGGCTAAAGAAGGCTAAAGATCTTGGATGGAGCTGCACTTAAAGTGGTGTCAAACTGCATTATTTCTAGAGTGTATGGGCACATTCTATTATCACAGTTACATCTGATGATGCAGGATTGCAGCCAATGCTTTTCAAAATTAGAAGAGGACTTCAAACTACTTGCATTTTTGGCATCTTTGTGGCCCTTGGACAGTCCCAGGAGCAGAATTATTGGCCCCTATACTCTCTACAGATGCTTACCTCAGATTTATTTGGATCTGTGAAAAAAACTGAATATCTGACACACTAGCACCTGTTCAGTCTTTCAAACAACAGTGTTGTAAAATTGTTATTTATATGAAGTGAAATCTAATTGGCTATATAATGCCAACAGAGTAGAATTTTTCATTAAGGCAGAAGGATAAATTGTTCTCGTTTCTTGTGACACAAGCTCATTTTTATGCCTCAGATTTATTTCAAAGAGTAATTAATGAAGAACAAACTTCCAAGGGAATTTGTATCATTTTTTAAACATTAGCTTTCAGGAAAACTTCCTAAGACCTTAGTCACCATGAATAATATATACCCAAGGGCAAATAAACCATAAATATAATTTACATGCAGCTCAAACTCATAAACAGAATCTAAAAAAGGTGTCATAAGATTTAGAAAAGGTACAAATGGATCATGATATTCAGGTGGGTATTATCCTTCACAGCTAGTTATTAAATGCTATATTTGCCTGAATAGTTGTCACTAGCACATTTGTTCTTGATTTCTGGGAAATTGTACATTCAATCTGAAAGAAATTTGCCTCTTTGAACTCCTTTGAATTTTTTTACATGGGTTGTAACTGCCATTGAGTTGACTTTGACTTATGACAACACTATGAATGACAGATCTCCAAGTTATCCTGTCATCAACAGCCCTGCTCAGGTATTGCAAAGTGAATGTTGTGGCTTCCTAGACTGAATCTATTCACCTGGAATGTGGTCTTCTTGTTTTCCTGTTGCCTTCTACCAAGTACTATTGTCTTTTCTAGTGAATCATGTCTTCTCATGATATATCCAAAGTATGGCAACCTCAGTTCAGTCATCTTGGCTTCTAGGGTGATTTGCTCTAAGACCCATTGATTAGGCCTTTTTGGCACTCCATGGTATCTGTAGAAGTCTCCTCCAGCACCATAGGTCAAATGAGTTGGTTTCCTTTCTTTAGAAAGATAGAAATTAGAAAAACAATGGCGTTGACAATCCGGATCTTGGTATTCACTTTGCACTTAAGGATCTTGTGTAGTTCCTTCATAGCTGCCCCTCCAAGTCCTAGACATCTGATTTCTTGACTGCAGCCTCCATCTTGATTAATGATTATATAGGAATATATTTAAAACTTTTGACTATTTCAATGACTTAATTGTCTACTTTAAAGTTATATAAATCATCTGTGGTAATTATTTCTGTTTTCTTAATGTTCAACTGTAAACCTGCCTTTGTACTTTCTTCCTTGACTTTCTTCAGTGTTGTTCCAAGTCTTTGTTATTTTCTGCTGGTAGTAAGGTGTAATCTGCATATCTTAAATTGTTGAAGTTTCTTCCTCCAGTTTTCACACCTCCTTCCTCAGAATCTAATCCAGTTTTGTGTAGGATGTGTTCAGTGTACATGTTAAATGGATAGGGTGATAAAATGCAGCCTTGGCAGACCCTTTGGCCAATTGGAAACCACTCTGTTTCTTCATCATCTCTCCTTACAATGGCTTCTTGTCTTGAGTACAGATAATGCATTAGGACAGGGTTAGGCAACTTAAGGGCCGGGGGCTGGATGTGCCCCCCCCAGGCCTTTGGACCGGCCCCAGGCCAGTCCTGCCGCTGCCCGCCCGCCGCCGCTGCCCACCATGATGATATTGATTATTGTTGTTATTACTTGTTCTTGGGGTTTCCTTGGCAAAATCTCCACAGGAGTTTTACCATGGCTTTTCTGGGGCTGAGAGAGTGCATGCATATTTTTTTTTATTTATGTTTTATTTTTTTAAATTTTAATTAATTAATTAATTGATTGATTAATTTTTGGTGCTTCGGCCCCCCAATTGTCTGAGGGACAGCAATCCGGCCCCCGGCTCAAAATGGTTGCCTACCCCTGCATTAGGATAATCAAATGTTTTGATATACCCATTTTTTAAAAGAGCAATCCATTGTTTTTCATGATTGGACTGTCTTATCGGAGAGTTTTAATCTTTGGATATACTCTCAACATTCTTTGGACGTTTGGTATTTGACTGCATCATCTGTTAACTACACATACTTCAGGTTGTATGGAATTATTTGGTATTAAAGTTTTAAATTTGAATACCTGCCAGACATAAACATGGACCAGAATTCTCTATCAGCTATGTAGCTACATAACTACCATAGTTACATAGATACATTGCATCTCTCAACTCGAAACTCTCAATTCCACTTACTAGACAGCAGCCTCTATGACTGATGGGGGGGGGGGTCTGTTCACCTGTCCAACAGGGAAACAGCTGATAGAAGTTCCTACCTGCTTAATCACAATTTTGGCACTATTGCCATGATTATAACTCACCCTAAATCAGCTGCATGGGGAAGAGATCTATTCTGCCAGTGATTGGAGTGTGAGTGGATGACTGTAGCTGATAGAGGATTCAAGCCATAATTAACATGACACAATTAAGAAATATAAAATTAAACTTTTATAACTTAAGTTTTCCATATTGTCCTTAAAGGTAGAAAAGAACAGAAAACATTCAGTAAATATAATATGTTGTTAAATACTTTTAGGAGATTATCTCTTGGCTTTTAAAGTGCCTTATCCCCAACAGGATAAAGCCACATTTAATTTTAAAACTGGGTGTTATCACACTTACCAGTGGCCAGGCAAATACAACCCTTATGCAGCCCAGGTCCCAGCCATGCTTACCCAGTGGCTTTTCAAAAATGAGATTTTGCAGTTTTTGAAAAGCTGCTGGATAAGCGCAGCTGGGATCCGGGTTGCATATGGGTTGTATTTGCCCTGTCACTGGCAAGTGTGATAATACCCCATTTTTAAAATTAAATGCACCTTTATCCCATTAGGGATAAGGTGCTTTAAAAGCAATGTGATAATCTCCTTAAAGGTTTCACAAATAACTGAACTCCATGACTTTTGGGCATTCAAGCCACATAAATTCTAAAGTAAACAAATAGATATAAGTCCTCTAGAGTTGTCTTGAGATGTTATTTACCACTTCAGTTAACTTGGAAGGAGAGTGATGTCATCTGTAAGCAATTCTGAGGGCATTTTCTTTCATGGAAGTTGACCTGAAGTGGAGATAGGAGTTACCCATTTTGGAGACCATTTATCTTCAGTAATTCTGAATGGAGGATCTATCACCCAGGTCAATCTGGGAACAGAAGCACTTTTAAATGTAGTTCCAATAAACAAATTATATAAACAGGATGTAAACATCTGGGTGGAAATAATATTTTCAGTACACTTGGCCTCAAACATGGTCAAGGACCATGGTGCTACTTCCATCTCAATCACTTCAAAAACAGTAGTACTGTAGTTGATATAATTGAAAGCAATTATAATTTGCTGCTTGCAGTTATCAATCATTTAAACAAATTACTTATACTGAAGATACCTCCTAAAGCCAACTCTCTATGACAAATTATTTTATCCAAGGAGATAAAACAGTATTCTTATAATATGAATGGGTGATTGGGGAATGGTAAGGGTTGATGAAAGATAATTTGACTCACTTATTCTTTGCCTGTTGCCACACTGCAGAATTAATGCAGTTTGAAACTGCTTCAACTGTCATGGCTCCATTCTATGAAATTTTCTCATTTGTTGTGGTACCAGAACTCTCTGGCAGAGAAGGCTAAATATCTCACAAAGCTACAAATCTCATAATTGCATTGCATGGCAGTTATAGTAGTGTCAAATTGCAGTAATTCTGCAGTGTATATGCAGCCATAGTCTTCAAAGAGTTGACAAAGATGGAGTTTTAATTTTTTTAAAAAAAAATAGCGTAGAGAAGAGAAAGGTCATCATCAGTTGGATGCTTGTATCGATTCTCCACCAAATTAAGAAAAAGGCATCCTTGATGAACTGGACAGACTGATTTACCTGGAAAAACTTGCAATTTAGTGCTATCTAGTGACAGGGCACTTTGAACCTTCCCTACACCTGAATATGGGTGAGGTTGATAGAAGAGGGATATTTGAAAGTTTTCATCAAGAGGGGGCAAGAATGAAGGGAGGAAGGAAGCGAGAGAGGGAGAGAAAGAAAGAAAAAGAAAGAATGAATCCTGCTAAATTCCCAGTTGAAGTTGCAATGCCACAAGGTGTTAGCTTATATGACATAAAAAAGGTAAAAGTATTCCCCGTTGACAAGGTTGTCAAGTTGTGTCCAACCATAGGGGGCAGTGCTTATCTCTGTTACTAAGCTGAAGAGCCAGCGTTGTCAGAGACTACTCTGTGATCCTGTGGCCAGCATGATTGCACAGAACGCTCTTTACCTTCCCACCAAAGTGGTACCTATTTATCTACTTGCATTTGCATGCTTTCAAACTGCTAGGCTGACAGAAGCTGGGACTAGTGATGGGAGCTTACCCCATCATGCAGCATCCGGGCCTCGAACTGCCAACCTGCTGCTCTTAACCACTTGGGCCACTGCATCCCATATGAGGCTTGAGTACAGATAAGGAAAACAATGTGATATCTATTCTTTCTCTCTCATTTTGCCTGCTCAGGGGCATGATATTTGCAGTCTCTATATTTTCATACTTTCATATCTGGGGCCAGACATGTTCCAACCATGTTTTGCACACCAGGTGAATTTGCCATAGGAAGGACATGTAGGCCCGAAGACATATGAAGAACCCACATAATACTGAGATAAAAGCTGAATGGGTTTGCTGATTGCTCCATCCTCCCCCAAGCTTTCCACATATTCTCTTGTACTAGAAACAAAAGGTGAAGACAGAAAAACAATGTTTCCTATCTACTCCCTGCTGTGTTCCCAGCCAACCTCCCTATCCATCTATCCTGGAGTTGATCTAAATCCAATAATTGACTTTGTTACTCCAAAGTTAAAGCCATCAGTTGTTCCGGAATCTCTTTGTTGATTCCCTAGGAAGACCATCAGGTCTTTGTTATACTGCAAGATAGAATCCAGCACCCCTTGAAGCTAGGATCTCAGCTATAAAAGCAGTCCAAAACCTAGCCTCCTCACACACAACCAGCATCCATCTCTTGCATACAGTTGCCTCCAGTCTGTGCTCTGTGTGAACAGAGATTCTTCCATTCACTGTGTTAGTCCCTGTCTGAGCCATATCCTGCTTCCTGTTATTTTTCTCTCCAGGACAAGTAAATATTACCCCCTCTAGACCCCTAAACTCCACTATCCAATTCCCATACCCCTACTTTGGTTAGCTTTGAATGGTGTCTGTTTGAATTACTATCATGTGTTTAATTGCACTCTTGCATATTTCTAAATAATCCTTTTATTCACCCCAACTTGGAGTCCTCCTCAATTAATACTGGTATAGATAGATAGAATTGATCCTCAAGTTACCCACCCTCTCACAAGCTTCTTTGAGCTAAATAAATTTTCCCAGCATTTAAAAGAGAAGCTGATACAGTTGGTCTAACAACCTTTATTTCACGCTGAAGCTACTATGCTTTCCATTCTTATTTTTCCTCAAATTGTTTTGACTTCCAAGATATATTTTCTCTTCCGCTCTTCTCTGAGATGTACCATTTTCATCATATTTACACACAATTTGCCTTTCTTTTACAAGAGAGAGTTTTCATTGCCATACAAAATGACTATGTCTGGAATATGATTCCTGGGTTCCCCCACTCCCTCCCTTTTAAACTGAAGGTGACAACTAGTTATCCATGGAATGTTATAGTTGCAAGGTCACTTCAACTGTGCTAGACATAAATGATGAATAATAGTTTCTCTCCCTGGCAGAAGGATATTAAATTCACAGTTGTCATTGACATCCCTGAATACTGCTGGAGGTTATGCAGTAGGCAGTTTTCAGCACCATGTCTTTTTTTGTTTAGAAAGTAAAAAAAGCAATGGTGGTAATTATATTCTTTCTGATACAACAGAGTGAATTACATCAATTGAAGCATATGCACATACCTCTAAAAGAGGACTAAACCTTAGTGTCAGTCCTGCTGAAAGATCTAATAAAATGAATAAGACTTGTAAGTCACATCTAACTTAAGACTAATAGATTTCAATGGGTCTGCCCTAAATTGGCTGAATGTTGGATTTAGCTCTTAGAAGCTGTTTGGAAGGGAATGAGTGTCACAGGACCACAGCAATTAATTCACTGCCCTTCAGGCTTACTTTCCGGTACCTGAAAATATGCGGGGAATCATTTTCCTTTCCTGTAGGCAACCAGGCTTGGGTGAAGCTTAAGGCAGGGATGGGTGAATTCTTGGGGTCTGTAGGCCAATTGCCAGCCCTCAGGGTCCATCCAAAAAATCCAAAGTGGAAGAGGCTAGGTGGAGGTGTGTGTGCCTTAAAAGGGAGCCCTGCACCTTGTCTGAATGCAGAACTGCTACTCCTTGAATCTTGCAAAAGCCAGACTTGCAGTTTGGGGTTGTGGTGGCTTGTTTGCAAGGCAACAGGTAAGAAGTGAGAATGTAGATTCCTGACTTTCAGTTAAATTCAGGACTGGATCAGAATGGATTTGGCCGGTCTTAATTACGGCTTAGATCCAAATCGCCATATTGGGCTCTGAAACATATCAGGGCCTCCTTGCACAGGTCTACCTGTTTCCCAAGCAAACTGGTGTGCCCAAGAACAAAACAAAACAAGGCACCCAAGAATTTTAGGTTTTAGACAAATATGTGGTCTGAATTTTCAAAGTTCAAAGTCCTGCAAAAGACAACAAAATAATTTATTTTGCAGAAGGTAAACTGCTCATTATCATAAAAACACATCTATCTCAGTCAATGAAAAGAAGGTAATACATACAACACTAACATACACATACATACTACATGTACAAAACATCTTTTCAGCAAGGGGTTCTTTCTCCCTGCCATACGCTTAATCTGTACTGCAGAAATAATACAGTTTGACAAAACTTTAACTGCCATGGCTCAATGCTATGGAATTCTGGGATTTATAGTTTGTTTATTTATTTACTTTATATGCTGCCTTTCTCCCAGAAAGAGACCCAAGGTGCCTCACAGATAAAATAGTTTAAAAACTTTACATTTTTTTTTAAACAATTAAATTCATCATACTAGTACCATAGAAATTCACATAAAACATACAAGAGTTAAAAACAATGTTTGGGCCTTTGCAGACTGCTAGAAATAGTGCAAATTGAGTCCACTTTAAGGGTTAGGGTTAGGATTAAGGAATCATGGGAACTGTATTTTATTGTGGCACCAGAGCTCTCTGACAGAGAAGGCTCAATGTCTCATGATTCCCTAGCACTAACCCTATAACCCTTAAAGTGGACTCAATTTGCACTATTTCTAGCAGTCTGCAAAGGCCCTTTGTTTCTTGTGGCACCAGAGTGCTCTCAATAAATCCTAGAATTCCATACCATTGAGCCATGATAGTTCAAATGATGTCAAATTGGATTATTTATGCAGTTCAGATGCAGCCATAGAGATATTGCCAACAACTTCATCTCTTCCAGGATGCTCCACATCAGGTGTAATCCCTTGTTGCCGAACATAAAGAAAAGAAAAATAATGGCTATGGAACATCTATATAAATTCAACATAGACAATGAGGAAATTGAAATAGGTAAAGATTTCCTGTATCTTGGGGAAAAAATTGATCAGAATGGAGACTGCAGTCAAGAGATAAGACTAGGAATGGTAAGGGCAGCTATGAAAGAACTAGAGTATTCTAAAGATTCTAAAGAGTAATGATATACATCTAAACACTAAAGTTAAAATTGTCCAATCCATTTTATTCCCCATCACCATGTATGAATGTGAGAATATAACAGTGAAGAAAGCAGATAAAAAGAAAATCAACTCATTTGAGATGTGATGCTGGAGAAGAGTGCTGAAACTACCATGGAGAGCCAAAAAGACAAACAAATGGGTCCTTGAACAGATCAAGCCAAGATGGTTACATTGAGGCTGTTGCACTTTGGCCACATCATGAGAAGGTGTGAATAATTGGAAAAGACAATAATGTTAGGAAAGATAGAAGGCAGCAGAAAGAGAGAAATAATAATAATAATAATAATAATAATAATAATAATAATAATATGGTTTATTTATATACCGCCCCTCTGGGTAACCAATCGAGGCAGTGAACAACAGACTACATTAATACATTACAACAAATTAAACAACAATAATGCAGTAATACATTTCAGCAAATTAAGTACATCATTATAAAACATCAGAACAATACATCAAAATGAAACCCTATCCCTCTTTCACCCACCCACCCATCCCCCAAACATACAAACAAATTAATAACAATAGCTAAAAAACAATTTAAAAGGTGCATCTTTCTTGTCTTATGGTCCTCCGGGGGCTGTAAGATGGCAAAACAGTCCTCCGTGGCCATAACGTGGTGCCGGCAAGATATTCTCCGGCAGCGTCATATGGCGAGGTGGAAGTGGGGCGGCTCAGGTCACACAGATGGTCTCCCGTCTCTCAGGTGTTTCTCCTCAAGGCTGGAGGGGGTGGAGGGGGCTGGAGAAGGTCTCCGAGCGCAGCCAACGCTGCCTCACATGCCGGGGGAGAGATGGTCCCAGGGAGGGGCTTTTATCCCCCCACCGAAACTCCTCCCGGCTCTCAGGCAGCGCGTCCCTCAGGTGTTTCTCCTCAAGGCTGGAGGGGGTGGAGGGGGCTGGAGAAGGTCTCCGAGCGCAGCCAATGCTGCCTCGCATGCCAGGGGAGAGATGGTCCCAGGCAGGGGCTTTTATCCCCCACCGAAACTCCTCCCGGCTCTCAGGCAGCGCGTCCCTCAGGTGTTTCTCCTCAAGGCTGGAGGGGGTGGAGGGGGCTGGAGGGGGTCTCCGAGCGCAGCCAATGCTGCCTCGCATGCCAGGGGAGAGATGGTCCCAGGCAGGGGCTTTTATCCCCCCACCGAAGCTCCTCCCGGCTCTCAGGCAGCACGTCCCTCAGGTGTTTCTCCTCAAGGCTGGAGGGGGTGGAGGGGGCTGGAGAAGGTCTCTGAGCGCAGCCAACGCTGCCTCGCATGCCGGGGGAGAGATGGTCCCAGGCAGGGGCTTTTAAAAGACCACAAGCCAGATGGATGGCCTGAATGAGGGAGGTCTCGGGGCTGAATCTACAAGACTTAAGCAGAGCAATGGAGGATAGCGGGGCTTGGAGATGTCTCATCAACAGGATTGCCATGAGTCAATGTTGACTTGAGGACAGCTAACAATCACCTTCTCTCCCCCCCCTCCTTCTACCCCATGGGCAGTGGTGCACTGTTAAAAATGAAGTGTTGGGCTCCAGCTGCCCAGAGTTTTTATAATCATATGAGGGGGTATTGCAAAGTTTTAATTATCACCTTTAAAAACATTGACAGAAAGTTTGTTTTGATTTATAGTTGTTAACTTTTCTCTACGTAGTCACCATCCAGATTTACACATTTTCCCCAGTGTTTCTTGACCCTCCAAATAACGTTACTGTAGTAGTCTGCAGATTGCGCCTTAAACCACTCTTCCTCTTCATGAATGACGTCATCTGTGTTGTCAAATTGGTGACCCCACAATGCATTTTTCATTTTTGGGAAAAGAAAAAGTCACTTGGTGATGATGACACTGACAAAGTTTCATCAATATACCATAATAACTTCAGTGTGATAATTATTACTTTACAATATGCCCTTGTACTTCTCAATCCTACACTTTAGTCACTTCTGGCACAACCTGTAACAAAAAATAAAGGACACAATGAGCTGATTTTCTCGACATCAAGCATTTAGGGACCAATGATGATACTGACCAAATTTCATCAATACACCATAATAACTTCCAGGTGATGATTATTACTTTACGATGCTCCCTCATACCTCTGGAATCCATGTCTGGAGGTATCCTGCAAAATAAAGGTGGTGCTCAGGGCCAGTGCATTGTTTTACAGCATCACCCCCTTTTAAATAGAAAACAACAGTAGCAACAACAACAATAAACCTCAATTAAAACTTTCAGGGGGAACAAAAAGGCCAAATCATGGGGAAGTCTGGCTGATGTGCTCACAGATACATTGGTGTTCCCAGGCAGCCTATTGCAGAACCCAGAATTGCAAGAAACAGGATTAAGTATTACAAAGAGGATAATTTTTTTTTAAAAAGCCTTTTTTTTTAAAAAAAAAAAGGAAATTATTGCCAAGAGGCTAAGCAATGTTACAAAGCTGTCTGCCAAATCTATTAAACATTAGTGTACTTGTCTATGAACCATGGCCTTTTGATGATCTAACTATTTCTTTTAATTAAATGCTTCTGAGGCACATCTATGTATGTTGAACCACATGCACATAACCCTAAAAGTTAGGGCTAAATCTGAGTGTCAGTCCTACTGAGAGGAGATCTAATGAAATGAATGAGACTTGAAATGTCTATAGACTCCAGGCAGCATGATCTTTTCCTTCCATTCACAGAGGGATCTCTACAAATCATCTTTTGAGTTCTCCGCTCACAACTATTCATCCCAACTCTTGGTACAAACAGTTGGTGTTCATTCATGTAGGCGACCACAGTAACAAAGCAACATGCTCTCTGTGCTTACTGATTACACAAGGATCTTCCGAGGCTGCATCTGTACTGCAGCAATAATCCAATTTGACATCATTTTAACTGCCATGGCTCAATGCTATGGAATCCTGGGAACTGTAAGTCCATGAGACACTTAGCCTTCTCTGTCAGAGTGCTCTGGTGCCACAATAAACAACAGTTTCCAGAATTCCATAGCATTGAGCCATGGCTGTTAAAGTGGTGTCAAACTGGATTATTTCTGTAGTGCAGATACAGCCTCGGAGGAGCCTTGCATAATCAGTAAACACTTACACAGAGTGCAGATGCAGCCTGAGTCTCACAGTCAAGCATCTAAAGTGCTTTTTTGTTTTGGACTACCCTCATGTAGCATGCATGCACATTCAAAAGGCTCACACCCATAATGTTATTTATGGTCAACACAGCTATACCTGCAAATATATTCATTTGAAGATACAAAATGTAGTTGCTGAACAAGAGAATGCTTACCTTTAAGGAGTACACCCTATTTCATTTGGTATTGGGACTTGATTTTCTGAGAGTTGTTATAAAAGGTAACAGCAATCTTATAATCAGCAGACTGCCAGAAAAAGTGCAAATTGAGTCCACTTTAAGGATTAGGGTTAGGGTTAGGGAATCATGGGAACTGTATTTTATTGTGGCACCAGAGCTCTCTGACAGAGAAGGCTCAATGTCTCAGAAAAAAATACAATTCCCATGATTCCCTAGCACTAACCCTAACCCTTAAAGTGGACTCAATTTGCACTATTTCTGGCAGTCTGCAAAGGCCCTTTGTCTCTAGACCTGATAGTATAGAACAGGGGCTGGCAACCTACGGCTTGCAGGCTGGTTCCGGCCCAGGGCCCTGCACTTACCAGCCCAGGCGGACCCCTGCCGCCGCCGCCGCTGCCACGCGTTTTGCTCGCCGTGCGGCTGCGTGCACCGCAGCTACCGTTTTGGTTTCCAAACATTTTGTACTGCGCATGCGCAAATGTGTCGCGGCCGCCATTTTGGAAAACAAAATGGCGGTCGCAACATGCACGGCGGTGGCGGCAGCGTGCAGGGGGGGTCGTGCGTGGCAGAGGTTGCACGCACGCGCATGAGCGCACGTGCCGCCATTCCCCCCAGGCCCGCCAGGGAGGAGGACTTTGGGGGAATGGCCCCTGGCTCAAAAAGGTTGCCTATCCCTGGTATAGAACCTTCCTAAAATGAAACAAAATCCACTATCTACAAAACAGTAATACTTTTATTGGATCAAGTGAAAAGCACAAAATACATCATGCAAGCTTTCAAAGCTCTACTAGCCTCTTCATCAGGTAAAGATGTTACAAATCATACAGGAGAAGAAAAGTTTCAATGTAAGAGTCACAGGCCTATATTTTGTCTCAAATATTACTTCTGTCATCAGTTAAGATGCTCTACTTGAGGGATGTAAATGCCAGCAGAGAGCACTCCTCTTCTTAGCCATGTTTGGACTATGGACACATGACAATAAAACAGAGGCAATAAAATTTCAAAACCATTAGGAGCAAAGTAACTTCCATTGAGATCCAGGCAATCTCTATCCTTTGCAGGAATTTCTCACAGTCTTTGTACTATTACATCTGGAAAAACCTTTAGGTGATCTTTCATTTGGAATACAATTCACAAATTTTACCTATAAATTATCTAAAGGTTTTTCCAGATGTAACAGTAAAAAACCTTCATGAGAAATTCACTATTGTTGGAAGTAGAACCCTCAAAGAGTTAAGTCCCAATCCATAAGCTCCCTCTTGTTAAAGGTTCCCCTGTAGGTGTCTTCAAATCCAGGAAACTATTCAGGAGTAGCTGTGATGTCCATGAAGCAAAAGACAACAACATGGCAAAGCTTGCACAATGTATTTTACCACTAAAGGTATCACTGTTTTTCAGAGTTAGACTTTTGTTGTGTCACTGCAGGAGTGCGGACAACACTAAGGAGATTATCGCACTACCTTTAAAATGCATTAAAAAGAGACTTACCTCACGTTGCAGACTGTCAAAAATAGTGTGAATTCAGTCCACTTTTAGGGTTAGGGTTAGTGCTAGGGAATCATGGGAATTGTTATTTTTCTGAGACATTGAACCTTCTTTGTCAGAGAACTCTAGTGCCACAATAAAATACACTCCCCATGATTCCCTAACCTTAACCCTAACCCTAAAAGTGGACTGAATTCACACTATTTCTGACAGTCTGCAACCCCCCTGAATTGAAGTAAAATTTGGGCTGCATCCAGATGGTATCACATAGATTTTCCCCCCAAAAAAGCCTTCGGAATGCAGCCCGAATTCAGCCCAGTTGATTTAACTCGCTTGGCCTCTGATTCAGCTGGGCTGAATTTGGGCTTCATTCTGGTGGCAGGTTTTTTGGGGAAAATCTGTGTGATACCACATTGATTCATTTCAATTTGGGTGAGGTAAGTCTATTTTTACTGCATTCTAAAGATAGTGAAATAATCTCCTAAGTGATATCACAAGGGGTGGTGGTGGTGACACCTGGTTGGATCCTTCTACTGGGACCATGGGGATGGAGATGGCAGTTCACTGTTGCTACCACCCAGCAGCCCTTTCCATGCCTGGGAGGGTGCAGCTGACCAGGCAGGAAAGGGAGGTGCCTATGGCGGCAGTGGCAGCAGCAGTGGTACCACAGATTCCTGTGGTTCCTATAACCGTTTCTTCCCTTTCCCACCTGCCCAACTGCTGGGCAGCAACAGCATATCACCACCACTGCCAAAAGTGCCAAGGCTGTGGAGAAGCCCAAATGGGTGGGTGGCAGTGGTGTAGCCAGCTGGTTGCAGCTGAGGATGCCAGTTCGTTTCTGTTGCCTTCAGTTCTCTCAGATGAGAGAACCAAGGCTAGAGAGAAGTCCAAATGGGAGGTGGCAGCCACAGCAAGCCAGTTGCAGCTGAAGATGGGGTGGAGTAGCAGTCTCAATACCATGCTAAGCAAATGCCTCAAGACAGATGCAGTCTTGTGAATCTCCTCCCTGACTTTTTACCACCTTTGTCTGAGAAAAAAACAACAACCACAAACCCATGGGCTTCAATAGCTAGTATGAACTATTTTGCATATTTTTGGTTGCCCTTGTACAGGTATCACTACTATGTACACCCACAATTCAGTGTTAGAAGGCATGCTTCCAATGTATCGGCTTGGGGGTATAATCCATGGAATCTCCAGAGGCCTCAGATATCTATTTACAGAAAGATCAGTGTGCAAGCCTAGGTGGGGTGCAGACGAGAGGCTCTGGGCTGCCCCGGGAAGTGGCAGATCAGAGCCACGGCTACCCCACACCACTGCCCCAATCCTCCCTTTTACCGCTCCTTTTAGGGGTGGCAAAAGGGCGCCCTAAGAGCCGGCGCAAAGCTCTTCTTTGCTCTTTCTGGCTCAGCGCATCAGAATGCTGTGCGAGGAGAGCATCCTGACACCGTGCGCTGTCAGGATGGCATTGGCATGGGGTTGGGGCAGCTGGTGTGTGGCTGCCCTGCCCCATCTCTGCCTCCAGGCCAGCCCCTTGGGCCAGTCTGCAGAGGCCCTTAGTCTGTCATAGGGTGACAGTACTAACCTAGAGGGACAGTTAATCTATTTGACAGGTAATTATATAGTATCAAACCAAACACCAACAAGACATAAAGCAGGAGGCATTAATTATTCCTAGCCCATGGGGTACCTTATTATTTGACATATAATTCCTTATAGGCTCCAGAAATATTGGCTACTACAAGGGTTGCCAGATCTCATGACCTAATTCCTCTTTACCAGTCCTCAGGGTGACAGGGAGGGATATCAGGGCTATCTTGAAAAAGTGTATCTATGTATTCCTGGTTTCTTAGATTTTTTTTTTTATTTGAGCATCCTTCTTCATGTAACGGTGGTTAATGCTTAAGTTGTTGTTCTCAATGACATTACTAGAAGCTGCCCCTTATAACCCCATCAGGACCATCTCCCTGTGACTTCACCAAAGATTATCCCTAGGTTACAGGTTTTGTCCTAAAATTGCAGGACCCAGCAAACCTAGACATTATATTTGCTAAAAGCCTTTGGATTTTGAAAATTTGGATTCCACAGGATCTCATTGCTTTTCCAATCTGCTGAGGGAAGTTTAATTGTATTTTATAGTCCATCTTTGGTCCAGTTCAAGAGCTATAAGATTCCCCCCCCCCCCATGAGTGAGTGGTGTAAAAGAGAGAACATGACAAAAGTTGGAGCAAGGCAGGCCAGCTTCATTGAGCCTAGCCTAGATTAAGAAAGAGAACCCTCCCTCCAGTCCATCTGCCATGGTCCAGGCCTCAGAGGGAGAGAAGAACTGCTGGACCCCTTCCCCACTGCCATTCCCTTCTCCTTTTGTGTCATGTCTTTTTAGATTTTAAGCCTGAGAGCAGGGAACCATCTAATTAACCATTTGTAAGCTGCTCTGAGAGCCTTTGTAGCTGAAGAGCTGGGTATAAATACTCCAAATAAATAAATACTTAGCTAAATAGGTTGGCTGAATATCCTGAGACCTAAACACTGAAGAACATATTATATGAAATGTTGTTGCTGCTGTTTTGTGCCTTCATGTTGTTTCTGACTTATGGCAACCTTAAGGCAATCCTATCATGGGGTTTTCTTGGCAAGATTTATTTGGAAGAGGTTTGCCATTGCCTTCCTCTGAGGCTGAGAAAATATGACTTGCCCAAGGTCACCCAGTAGCCAAGCTGGGAATTGAACCCTGTCTCCAGAGTTGTAGTCCAACACTCAAACCACTATGCTACACTGGCTCTCATATGAAACTGCGCTTAGCTTTATATGAGAATTTTCTGCAAAACCTATGAGTTTCTTTTCTTATATTTAATTTTCATGAAAATAAGTTTTGCCTCATATATTCATTCATATTAGACAGCCAAAGAAAAGTGCATTCTTTTGTTGGCTTACATTTGCTCTAGTGGTTTTAATTGGAAAACAAATTTGGCTGTTAGGCAGTGCTGACTGCAACAAGACAAATGTGTTATATTTCTTGCGAAGGAGGAAGGAAACATTTATCTCTATATAAAACAATAAGCAGTACAATAGGAACGAAGCAGTGCGCTGACAAAAAATAATCAGTTGATGCATGGTTTCCTTGAAGTTATTCTTTGTCTTGCTAACATTAATTCAGTACTACAGAAAGAACTGTATGATGTGTTTATTTATTGTTTAGCTGTGAGAGGCCATAGTGATCAGTCAATCCCTATTGAGTTGCACTACCTGTGCACTTGTTCCTGCCAACTTTTCCATGCCTATTGTATAGCATCAGGACTGGTTTCGGTTTTAAGAGGGTGCCCCTGCAGAGTGCTCTCAGGTGGATAGGGCACCCTTTCTAGCGGGGCTGTGTGTGTGTGTGGGTGCAGTGTGCAATGTTTGATAGTGCAATGTTCAGAAAATATTGATAGTGCAATGTTCAGAAAATACTGGTACATAGATATATCATTATTTGTTTTAGGCTGAAATTGTATATCACATATCCACTTATCCAGCAATAAATCCCAAGGAACTCCATAGATTTGAATTCTATGGGTTCACACTGCTCACTGTAAAAACTTGTAACTAGTTATGGGATGTAGTAAATTGGGGTTTAGTGAACCACGTTTCAAAAGCAATCTAATGAGTGAGAGCAATGTTACCTTATTGGTCTATTGACTGTATAAATCAGGGGTACGCAACCTTTCCCCTTTAAGGGCTGAGGGACTTCAGCTCCCAGAAGTCTCAGCCATGTTGGCCAATAGTCCCATGTTGGCCAATAGCCCCTGGGATTCTGGGAGCTGAAGTCCCTTGGCCCTTAAAGGGGAAAGGTTGCCTACCCCTGGTATAAATTATTAACTACTATTAATATCAATAGCACTTACTATTAATGACCATTCAGTTTCAGCTGCTCAGAAAGAGGACTGTGGGCCTCTGCAGACGGGTGGCCATGGGCTGCCCCGAGAAGCCGTGGATTGGGTCAAGGCTGCTGTATTTCTTGGCCCCAATCCACTTTTTTTCTGGCCCTGGAAGGAGTGCTAAAATAGTGCTCCTTCCTCAAGACACGGAAAGGGCACCACAAGAGATGTCGCGTGCCTCTTCGGTGTCTCTTCCAGCTCAGCGTGTCTGGACGCTGAGTCAGAAGGACGTCATCGGAACATCTGTCATGTGCAATGACGGGCACTCCAATGACATCCTCAGGAAGGGGTTGGAGCGCCCAGCATGAGGCTGCTCCTCCCCTTCCTTGCCTCCAAGATGGCGCAAAGCGCCATCTGCAAAGGGGGTGTCTTTATCTTTGGGTGTTCAAATGTTCTTCACACTTTCATCAGTCCCAGTTGCCCTTGAGAGAATATGCTTCTTGTGATTGGCTGTCAAATACATTGCATTATGTCAGGGGTAGGCAACCTTTCCCCTTTAAGGGCTGAGGGACTTCAGCTCCCAGAATCCCAGGAGCTATTGGCCAACATGGGACTATTGGCCAACATGGCTGAGGCTTCTGGGAGCTGAAGTCCCTTGGCCCTTAAAGGGGAAAGGTTGCCTACCCCTGCATTATGTGAATGAAAAAATAACTGCAGGACTTTCAGGGCCTCCCAAAATAAATTTCTTGTACATCATGTAGTTTGTATGTTGTCAGACTATCATAAATATCCCTTCCAAATTTGGCTGTTTATGTGGTAACAACAGACAAACAGAAACTTAATGACCAGTAACTTTCATTTTTGAACCCAGTTTGTCAAAATCTTTCAATTATGTGCCTCTCTACCCTGTATGAATTGGCTGTCCTGAATGAATTTTTCATGTCTACTACAAAAATGGTATTTTACGTCAACCTATCTCAAATATAGCTTTGAATGGTAATTGGTGAAAATACTGTTTAAAAATAATTGAAATGCCCTTGCTCTCCCAATGCATTTTGTGTATGCCATATACCCTATATTTTAAATCAGAATGTCCCAAACATATAATCCAAATTGAATGAAAATACAATAAATAAATGATTGGGTTGCCGCCTGTCTCCAGTAATGAATTTTGTGTCTACCACATAGCCTATACATAGGCCCTCCATATCCATGGATTCTTTATCCATTGATTTAACCATCCATGATTTGAAAATATTCCAAAAGATTATAAATTCCAAAAAACAAACCTTGATTATACTATTTTATGTAAGGGATACCATTGACTATGCCACTGTATTTAATGGGACTTGAGCATCCAAGGATTTTGGGATCCGCGGCTGGTCCTGGAACCAACCCCCAGTGGATAGCAAGGTCCCACTGTATTTTAAATCACAACATCTCTGACATACCTTCTAAATTTGGAGGATTACAAATGATAAAATAGGTACAGCTAAAATGAAAATTATATCACAAAAGTTAAAAATATAATTAAGCTATCAATAACGTTAAAAGTTGCTAAAAATATAAGTGTTAAGAAGAAACAAATTTACAACACATTAAAGGTGTTTTCCCTCTGAGCAGTCAGCCCTCAGAGGCTTGCTCAAACAAAAAAAGTCTTTGCCTGCCTGCAGAAGAACAGCAAGGTAGGCAATGCTCAAATCTCTCTAGGAAGGAAGATCCAGAGCCTGGGAGCAAACACTAAGAAGACCCTTTCTTGTGCTCCCACAAGATGATGATGATGATGATGATGATGATGATGATGATTTATATCCCAGCTTTTCCCCTCCCCCCACCTTTTACATGATAACAATATGATTAAAAATATGCAAAAAATCAGCATTAATACAACATTAAACTATAAAGCATATTAAAACAGTATAAGCTACACACTCAAAAAGAAACAGTTATAACAGTATAAGTTAAAGCTAATAAACGGTCACCTGTGAAAGTTATGTATGAATTTTATAGCATATAAAACTACAAAATTATTCACAGGTGCACTAGTCAGGGTGGTGGGACAGAGAGAAGGGGCTCCCCAGAAGATCTCAAGATTCATACAAGGAGAGTATTGTTGTTGTTGTGTGCCTTCAAGTCATTTCCAATTTATGGTGACCCTATGGTAAACCTATCTTGGGGTTTTCTCATCAAGTTTCTTCAGAGGGGGTTTGCCATTGCCATCCTCTGAGGCTGAGAGTGTGACTTGTCCAAGGTCACCAATGAGTTTCTATGGATTGAGTTGGGCTCAAACCTTGGTCCTAGTCCAATGCTCAAACCACTACACCACTCTGGCCCTTTAAATTGCCTCAACCTGAGATGCATAGGGTTTGGTAGTTCTTTGTGTTCAAAAACAAACTGGCAACCAGTGCAGCTGCTGCAGCAAGGCAATTCTGTGCTTCTTCTTTTCAGCCCCAGTGAACTATCTGGCTGCTGCTTTTTGGTAGTACAAAATTATGTCTGCTGTGTGACAGTAGATAATCCTGCTTTAGCAGATTCTAGAATACAGTAGCTACATGCCAGACACCATCAGAGACAAAGGGAAATCTGGATGGAGAGAGAAAGTGAGAGAGATTTCCATGATCTAAACAGATAATTAACCAGAAAGATAATAGATGATAGATGAGATGCAGTCAGTACAAAGCACAAGGACAAATGGCAAACTTCCCATTTTACAAAGCCATGTATGAATTGCAAAGGCTTGTACAATTTTGTGCCATAGAAAACACACTCTTTCATTGTTACTTGAGGCAGGTCTACTTATACTGCTGCAGTGAGACAACTGAGAGTGCCTAGGCATTAATTCAGAACAGAGTTGGTGGGGATGCAGATTGACGATCTCCATTTACCCGGGAAAGAAATACAAGTCTCTGCTTGCAGTGGGACTTGGCAGAAACATTTCTTTTGTTCCCTTGGGCTTTCCTGTCATGCTAAGTGAAGGGATCTTAGTTAGATCCACTGGCATTTGTTCATGCGGCACAAGAGGGCAAATAATTCATGATAGTGATCTTAACATTTACCTTTATTTTAGAGATAGATTTGGTCATCTGCTATGATGGTGATTATAATCTGTGGTCTTGTAAAATTACCAATTGAAACCTGGTTTTACAAAATACACCAAGGCAATGATCCATTCTGAAGGTTAGCTGTAACCCCTCCTTCATTGAAAATTTGTCTTCAACCGTTAAAATTGCCTTAGGGTGTTTGCAGACTGCCAGAAATAGTGCACATTAAATTGAGGCACTGCCCTGGCTCAGTGCTAGGGAGTCATGGGAATTGTATTTTTTTCTGGGACATTGAGCCTTCTCTGTCAGAGAGCTCTGGTGCCACAATAAATTACAGTTCCCATGATTCCCTAGCACTGAGCCAGGGCAGTGCCTCAATTTAATGTGCACTATTTCTGGCAGTCTGCAAAGGCCCTTAGCCCACTATTTAATGAGCTGGCACTTTAGTTGTATACTTCACTAATCAAACCAGGAAATGGTACAATTCTGTGTTTACCATTTACTCTGAAATAAATCCCAGGATTGAACTCTTTCATGAGCATACTAAGAACTACATCTTAAAGCTTGCACTCCTGATACTGATGAGCAAACCATATTCTTTAATGAGCATTTCGCAGGGCTAAAGTTATAGCAACCTGAAAGATTGAAGTCTTCATTCTTATGCACATTTACATTTAAGTAACACTCATTGAATAAAGCAGATCTTACATCAGGGGTAGACAACTGTGTGAGAGCCAGGGACCAATTTCTCTCTGGATTGCATCCTTCACAGGCTGCAGTCCCCCTATCAAGGCCAAATACCACCATTTTTCTCTACAGTGACACTCAAAATGTAGACAGATAGAAGAAAATATGTGAGCCAGCATGGTGTAGTGGTTTAAGAGTTGGACTAGGACTCTGGAAAGGAGTTTTCAAATTCCTGTTCAGCCAAGTCACACTTTCTCAGCTTCAGAGGAAGGCAATGACAAACCCCCTCTGAACAAATGTTGCCAAGAAAGTCCCATGATACTTTCCCCCTAGGGTAGCTATAAGTCAGAAATGATTTGAAAGAATCATAGAGTTGGTAGAGACCACAAAGGCCATCCAGTCCAACCACCTGCCATAAAGGAAATCACAATCAAAGCATCCCCAATAGATGGCCATCCAGCCTCTATTTAAAAACCTCCAAAGAAGGAGACTCCACCACCACCCTCCGAAGAAGTGTGCTCCACTGTCAAACTGCTCTTACTGTCAAAAAGTTCCTCCTAATGTTGAGATGGAATATCTTTTCCTGTAGCTTGCATCCCTTGTTCTGTGTTCTAGTCTCTGGAGCAGCAGAAAAGAAGCTTACTCCATCCTCAATGTGACACTCCTTCAAATATTTAAACAGAGCTATCATATCACCTCTTAACCATCTCTTCTTCAGGCTAAACATACCCAGCTCCCTAAGTCGTTCCTCGTAAGATATGGTTTCCAGACCCTTCACCATTTTGATCACCCTCCTCTGGACACGCTCTAATTTGTCAACATCCTTTTTGAATCGTGGTGCCCAGAACTGGACACAGTATTCTAGGTGGAGCCAGACCAAAGCAGAATAGAGTGGCACTATTACTTCCCTTGATCTAGACCAGGGGTCAGCAACATTTTCTTACTTGGGGGCGGTAAGGTCTTCCCCAGGTCTTCTGTGGGCCGGGGGGGGGGCGGAAATGGCGCCGCACATGCATACGCAGTACCCCGGAAGTACTGTGCATGCACGCGCTCGCTCGCTCCTGCATGCACAGTACTTCCAGAGTACTGCGCATGTACGAGTGAGTCGCGGCTGCCATTTTGGAAAACAAAATGGCGGCTGCAAATGCATTTGCGCATGCGCCGAGTACTGCGCATGTGCAAACGAGTGGCAACCGCCATTTTGTTTTCCAAAATGGCAGCCATGACTTGTTTGCACATGCGCAGTACTCGGCGCATGCGCAAATGAGTTGCGGCTGCCATTTTGGAAAACAAAATGGTGGCCACGACATGAGCAGTGGTGAGGCGGGGGTTGGCGGGGGTTGTCTTGTCATCATCAGGACTGGTCTGGGGCCAGTCCAAAGGCCTCGGGGGGCCAGATCCAGCCCCTGGGCCAGAGATTGTCGACCCCTGATATAGATACTATACTTCTATTGATGCAGCCTAAAATTGCATTGGCCTTTTTAGCTGCCGCATCACACTGTTGCTCATGTTCGACTTGTGGTTTACTAGGAGCCTTTACAGACTGCCAGAAATAATGCAATTTGAGTCCACTTTAGCAGCCCTTGCTCAGTTCTAGGGAATCATGGGAACTGTAGTTTATTGTGGCACCAGAGCTCTCTGACAGAGAAGGCTCAATGTCTCAAAAAACTGCAGTTCCCATGATTCCCTAGCACTGAGCCAGAGCAGTTAAACTGGACTCAAGTTGCTTTATTTCTGACAGTCTGTAAAGGCCCTTGGTCTCCTAGATTTCTTTCATATGTAGTCTCATTAAGCCAGGTGTCCCCATCTTATATCTATGCATTTTATTTTCCCCCTCTAAATGCAGTACCTTACATTTCTCCAAGTTGAAATTCATTTTGTTAGCTTTGGCCAACTTTCTAATCTATTAAGGTCATTTTGAATTTTCATCCTGTCTTCTGGGGTATTAGCTATTCCTCCTAATTTGGTGTCATCTGCAAATTTGATAAGCATGCCTTCTATTCCTTCATCCAAGTCATTGATAAAGATGTTGAAGAGCACTGGGCCCAGGACAGAACCCTGTGGCACCCCACTGGTCACTTCTCTCCAGGATGAAGAGGAGCCATTGCTGAGATCCCTTTGGGTTCAAACGGTCAACCAATTACAAATCCACCCAACAGTCACATTGTCTAGCCCAAATTTTACCAGCTTGTCTGCAAGAATATCATGGGGGACCTTGTCAAAGGCCTTACTGAAATCGTGATATGCTATATCCACAGCATTCCCTTTGTCTACCAAGCTGGTAATTTTATCAAAAAAGGATATCAGATTAGTCTGGCATGACTTTTCTCAGAAACCCATGTTGACATTTAGTGATTATGGCATTCCTTTCTAAATGTTCATAGATTCTCTGTTTAATGATCTGCTCCAGAATCTTTCCTGGTATTGATGTCAGACTAACTGGATGATAGTTGTTGGGATCCTCTTTCCCCCTCCTTTTTGAAGATGGGGGACAATGTTTGCCCTCCTTCAGTCTTCTGGGATTTATGTTCTCCAGGAGTTCTCAAAAATTATTGCCAATGGCTCTGAGATTACATTTGCCAGTTCTTTTAATACCCTTGGATGTGGTTCCTCTTGTTCTGGAGACTTAGGGCTGATGCAGACCAGCCTAAAGGGCCGGCCTGGGGGTGGAGTTGGGGTGGGACGACCGCATGCCAGCCACCCTGACTCTGCCCCGACGCTGCTGTCATGCCGCACACCCAACTGCACGGCACATGGCATCAGGGCACCCTATTGGAACAGCCTGCACACACGCTGCGACAAAGGGGTGAAAAAGAGCCACGGCGACTGCTCTAAGGGCAGCTTTTTGCTGCCCCAAAAAGAAATGGCACTTGCCAGCTCTTTTTAGAGTGGCAAAAAGGAGGATTGGGGTCGCAGCATGTGATTGCCATGGCCCCGATCTGGCACTCCCAGGGGTGGCACACAGCCACCCCTTATGGGCCATCTGCATCAGCCCTTAAATTCATTTAGATTAACCAGGTAGTAGTAGTAGTAGTAGTAGAATTTTATTCGGTCATTGACCAGCAAGATCAGAAATCATTAGTACAAAAGTACAAAGATCACAATAAAAATGCATAAATTTCTACACATGATTATAAAACATTAAAAGTAAAAAGTAAAAACTCATAATGTTTCAAAATATTAATTATGGTAAGTCCGGTGCCAACCGCCTTTTCTCTAGAATTCTGTGAATTTCCTTCGAACTATACAAAGTGTACAAAATCAGCTTGTGTTAATTCCCGGTGCCCTTATATAAAAAAGCTTTATCTACAATAAGCCCAGATTTGGAACATAGACAGACTGAAGCTGCAACCTCAGCGGAAATCAGCGGTGTTGTAATCCCAATCTATTTTGTCAAACGTTAGTAACTCAAGTGTGCCCGAGGCCAGAATCGTTGCATCCTAAGTTCTATCCCTGGAAGCCACCAATTTACAAATTACAGCCTTGCCTATATTAATTACCATTAACCATTTGAGATCGGATTTTACATACGATATAGCAAAACTTTGCTACCTTAAATATCACTTCAGGTACCTGGTTATTTAAAAGATTGCGGATGTAAAAAGCATCGGAGTGACCAGGGTATTTTTCTAGAAGGGGAGTGATCAACTGGAGACAGATATCTTTGTAAAATTGACAATATAAAATGACGTGCTCAATGGATTCAATTGCACCTGTATCACATGGGCAGAGACGGGATTTGTAAGGCACACTTTTAAACCTACCTTCCAGTACTGCTGTGGGTAAGGCATTGAACCGAGCCAAAGAAAAGGCTCTCCTGAATTTAGGCAATGTGATTTGTGACAGGTATGCAGCAGGTGAAGTGACTCAAATTTGTTTGTTGGCTATAATATATTTGGGGAAGGCAGCGGTTTCTAACTGATCTTCGATGTCAAGCAATCTTTGTTTAATGATCAGTTTTGCCTGATCTAGGTTTGATTTCAGAATGATATCTCTAGATAGACCCAATGATTAACCAGGTATTTCTGTGCTTCCTCTTATTCTGTGCAGCATTTCTCCTATTGTGTACTCTGCTCCATTTTCCTCAGGCTGAGCACCCTTTTCGTTTTCTGAGAAGACTGAGGCAAAGAAGGTGTTGAGTAGTTCTGCCTTGTCTCTGTCCCCTGTTAGCATTTCACCATCTTCTTCATAGTGGCCCTACCATTTCCTTTTTCTATGGACATACCCAAAAAAGCCCTTTTTATTGTTCTTAACCTCTCTACCAAGCCTGAGCTCATTCTGTGCTTTTGCTTTTCTGACTTTCCCCTTACATGTGCTAGCTATTTGCTTCAATTCCTCCTTGGTTATTTCTCCCTTTTCCCATTTCTTATACATGCCCCATTTAAAACTTAGCTCACTTGAAAGTTCCTTAGTCATCCATCAAGAATGCAACAACATCACCAGCAGATGAAAATGGTGGCATTTTTGGGAAACTAATATAGAGTTATGGTGTGCTAGGGGTGGCAGCAGGTATTTACATGTTTTATCATTCATTTGGAGGCCTTCTGTGTGATTTGGGGGTAAACCTTGCTCGAAAATTGCACATTTAAAAAATCCTGGAAGGATTGGTGGGCATTGTGGAACTGGTGAGTGGCTTCAGAGACCACAAATACCCACCCAAAGCTTACATCCTTGTTACCCCATCCCCAAATAACATATTACAATTGACTAAGTCACTTGTAACCCATTACTTTCATGCTCTGGTGTGAATGGAGAATATGCAAGGACTTTATGGCAGGCACACTGCATCAGGGGGATTTACAGAGAAGCAGCATCAATCAGGTTCCAAGTTTGGATTGTATAACTTGAAGATCTCCTTTTTTTGGAAGCAATATTGACCAGTAGCAAATGTTTTTGTTATTATCTTCCTATATTTCATGGCATAAAGGCAAAGCATGGAACAGGTAATATATGACCTGGGTCATACAGAACCCTTGGGAATATATACTGTAAAAATCATATTTATCCTGCTTCCCAATGCCAAGGGCCATTAAACATTACAGATGTAAAATGTAAAATCATTCATTTTCTAGAGTGTGTGACTGGTTTTACATCTGTAGTCATTTATCGTGCATCAAGGCAATAATTCTGGCGGTGTTAGAATATTTCCATTAGTATGTATCATGGCTAACCCATTACGCAAGAAATCTGAAAGCTGAATTTTATGCAGCAGTGCCAAAATTAAGGAACTGTCCTTCGCCTGGCACACTCTCTACAAATATGTATTCATTCTTGCTTTATAATGGTAGATAAACTGGATCGTAAGAAAGGAAAATCAATTCATTTGGGATGTGGTGCTGGAGAAGGGTGCTGAGGATCCTAGGGACAGCCAAAAAGACAAACAAATGGGTCCTACAGCAGATCAAGTGAGAAATCTTCCTGGAGGCCAAGAAGACAACACTGAGGCTGTCCTACTTTGGACACACCATGAGAAGGCACAGTTCATTGGGGAAAACAATAATGCTAGGAAAAGTGGAGGGAAGCAGAAAGAGAGGAAGGCTGCATTCTAGATGAATGGACTCTATTAGGGAGGTCATAGAAATGAGTTTGCAGGAACTAAGCAGAGTACAGGGAGTCTTGGAAATGTCTCATCCACAGGATCGGCATGTGTCAAAATCAGTTTGAAGACAATTAACAAAACAAAAGAAAGGAATACTCTAGGAAATAGAAGCAAAATCCCTATTTGTTTTCTGGACTTTCCTCCTAGAGAAAAAATATTGGTGATGATAGGTCATAGAATGACAGAATTCAAAGGGGCCTTATGGACCATTAATTTCAACTCGCTGCTCAATATTCTCCAGCTAGATTATAGCAATCCTGCAGATAGCTGTCCAGCCTCTTTTTGAAGACATGTAAGGAAGGAGACCCCACCACCTCTCTAGGCAACTGGTTCCATTGTTAAACCATCTTACTGTCAAAAAGCTCCTTCTGGTGGTTAATCGAAATCTACTCTCCTGTAACTTCAAACTATTAGAGCTGGTTCTTCCTAAAGCATCAGTCATAGAGCTTCAGAGAATCTGAATAATCCATCAATACAATATAAACTAAACTCTCAGAGTTTCAAAAAATAGTGGTGCAACAAGACACATAAGTGACTGAGACTGCATTGTCTCATGCAGATTGAGAATGGTGCAGTCAATACCACCTTCTCTGTTCCAACTATTGTCATTTCAGAGCAAGAAAACTTCCTTTGGCCTTCTTGCTTTCCTGTCAAAAAAGTGGCAGTTTATATAGGATATTTCCATTGATATGAAATGAATTTAATTTGTTCACGGAAGGGTATTTTGACTGGTGAGGGTAGTTTTGGGAGGGATAGTTTTAGTGGAGTGCATTCTGATCTGTGGTATAATTTTAATGAGATTACAGGCAATATGCTTTGAGTTCCCTGTGGGTTTAGAGCTCTTTCTCGGTATAATTTTGCCCAGTGACTGCATGTATATTCTGACATCCTTGCTATCACTTATGAACAAGGACATTACAGTAATCTGACATCATCTCCTAAGGTCTTGCCTGAGGAGGAAAGAAGAACATGGCTATTCCAGAAATGTTACTCTGCTGGGTAGGAACTGAAATTTTTCACAGTTCATCTTCAGCAGATTAAATGGTTAGGTTAATAGTATTCACTGTTCTATAAATATGGCAGTGTACAGAATCATTGATGCTGTCCCAGGACACTTTGCTGCCCAAAGTAGAGCTCAGATGCTGCTTTCTGAAGCACAGAAATCACTTTAAGATGTCATGCTGCACCAGACATCAATTCTTGACTTCATCCAACAGGTCACTTTCCATTGCTGTATAGTATAATTGGTGTAACATTGTTGCATCTCACCATATGATTTATAAAAGAAAGAATTTTTTTTTCCAGATGATAGATGGACATCACTTTTCTGCACCTTGTCATATTCAGTATCTGAGAAAGTTCTCTTCTTTCTTTCTTTCTTTCTTTCTTTCTTTCTTTCTTTCTTCTCCATCTTTCCTTCCTTTAGATCAGGGGTGGGCAACTTTTCCCCTTTAAGGGCCGAGGGACTTCAGCTCCCAGAATCCCAGGAGCTATTGACCAACCTGGGACTATTGGCCAACATGGCTGAGGCTTCTGGGAGCTGAAGTCCCTCGGCCCTTAAAGGGGAAAGGTTGCCTACCCCTGCTTTAGATGGTGGTAGTTAGAGTGATAGTTAGAGAGTTAATATGGTATAGTGGTTTGAGCATTGGACTACGACTCTGGAGATTAGAGTTTGATTCACCACTCAACCATGAAAACCTGTTGCGTGACCTTGGACACTCTCTCAGTCCCAGAAAACCACACAATAGGTTTGTCTTAGGGTTGCCATAAGTCAGAAATGACTTGAAGGCACACAACAGCAACCGAGTTAGGGCCTTTGCAGACTGCCAGAAATAGTGCACATTAAATTGAGGCACTGCCCTGGCTCAGTACTAGGGAATCATGGGAACTGTAATTCATTGTGGCACCAGAGCTCTCTGACAGAGAAGGCTCAATGTCCCAGAAAAAAATACAGTTCCCATGATTCCCTAGCACTGAGCCAGGGCAGTGCCTCAATTTAATGTGCACTATTTCTGGCAGTCTGCTTAGGCCTTTAGAGCATGTTTAGGATGGGCCCTTGCACACAATAGTGGTAGAGTAATATTTCCTGATGGTCAAACCATACATTTCCTATATGCCTGAATTTATTACCACCTTCCCACATGGGATGTGAGTCTGGACACACCTGAACAATTCTGATGGGCTGATGTTTTCACTGAGAGACAAAGCTCTGCTGAGGGAATAAGAGCCCAAGATGGCGAATGTATCTCTCTGGGTCTTTTCACGTTACCCAATTAAAACACTATGATTCCACTCTAACTGTCATGGTTACATCCTATGGAGCCCTGGGGTTTCTAGTTTGCTGAAATACTAGAAGAGCTCTCTGGCTGAAAATTCTACATATCTCATGCACCTACAAATCTCAGGATACTACAGTATAGAACAATGGTTCTTAAGCTAGAGACTTGGGGCCTCGGCAGACGACTAATAGAGTCATCTTCGAGGCCCGGAAGGGGAGGGGCAGCCGCACGAGCGGCGCCCCTTCCTCTTCCTGAGGTCGCCCTCGGAGTCGCTGGCCCTCCACACGGCCGGCGCTCCGGGGATGATCTCACACCGCAGCGACCGCATGCGCTGTGGCGGAAGAGTCAGGGAAAGTGCGCCCGCCGCTTTTAGGGCGCACTTTCCCTGACATCTAAAAGGAGCGCCAATTTGGAGCTCCTTTTAGGGACGCCGCAGGAGCGCCGTGGTGCGGAGGCTCCGCTCCGCCCGCGCTCTGTCCGTCGGCGTCCCAGAAGCAGTCGTCTGCTTCCCCCTATAGTACTGTAATTGGGTAGTGTGAAAAAGCCTTCGGTGTGTGCTTATGCATATACCCGTATTTTCTGACGTATAAGACGACTGAGCGTATAAGACGACTCCCAACTTTTCCAGCTTAAATACAGAGTTTGGGATATATTCACTGTATAAGACGACCCCTCTTCCAATGGGAGAATATGAGAAAGTGTTGGGGGGAAAGGACTGCCAATATACTAGGTGATGAATTCTGGGGTACGTACAATTTGTGGCCAAGTAAGTGACCCTGGGCATATCACACACTCTCAGCCTCAGAGGATGGTAATGGCAACCCCCATTTGAAGAAACATGCCAAGAAAATCCCATGATAAGATTGCCTTGGGGTTGCCATAAGTCAGAAAGGACTTGAAGACACACAAGAACAAAAAAAATCTGCAATACTTTTTCATAGGTAGCACATGGGAATACAAGCCAGCATGGTGTAGTGGTTTGAGTGTTGGACTACCACTCTGGAGACCTGGGTTTGATTCCCCACTCTGCCATGAAACCCACTGGATGAACTTGGACAAATCACATACTCTCAGCCTCAGGGGAAGGCAATGACAAACCTCCTCTGAACCAGTCTTGCCAAGAAAACCCCAGGATAGGGGTTCTCCTCTTATCTGCTGCTGCTTCCTCCTCCTGCCTCACGCCACCCCAAGCCACCCCTTCCTCCCCCCCCTCCTCCTCCTCTGACATGGAATTCCTCTCTTCCTCCTCCTCCTGCCTCCCGCTGCGCCACACCTTCTTCCTCCCCCTCCTCCATCCGGTGTATAAGATAACCCCCGACTTTGGAGAAGATTTTCCTGGGTTAAAAAGTAGTCTTATACGCCAGAAAACACTGTATCTATCAATCTTTATCTCTCTTTTGATGCCTTCTTATAAAGATACTTAAGGTACCTTAAAAATAAATGAATGCTAAAAACATAGAAATCATAGGAAAGCATAGAAACAAAGAAACAAAGGCAAGCAAAAGAAAAACAAATCCATGTGTGGTACATTAGCAATACTATCTGTCTTCCACAATGAGTAAACGGCCTTATCTATAAAAGATAGTCCTATTGTACCTGTCACAGTGAGCTGTTTCTCATAACAACAGTACTTACCATTCATGTAGTGCTTTCAAGCACTGAAAGGGCCTCAAATGCACTAGTTGGAACAATCCTTTCAATAATCCTGTAAAGTACTTAGATATTACCATCCCTGTTATAGTGTGAGTGGCACTTAGGCAAAAAGTGGCAAAGGCAAGATTTAAACAAGGGACCTCTTGGTTCACGGCTTAGCCTCAGAGCCATTATCCTAACCCAGTTCTGACCTGCACATATACGGGTGGACATACCAAGCAAAATGAAACAGAGGATGTCATACTGCGGGTAGAATCCCAGTCAGTAGCCTTTACAAATGATTTGATTTATAAAAAAACTAGGAATTAAACTCTTTTATAGTCAGTTCACCTTATCCACGGATTCTTGATCTATGGATTCAAATATCCACAGCTTGAATATTATTATTATTTTTTTGGAAAAATATACATTGAAAATAGCAAACCTTGATTTTGGCATTTTATGTAAGGGACACTATTTTACTATGCCATTGCATTTAATGGCTCCTGAGCATCCACAGATTTTGGTATCCACAGTGGGTCTTGGAACCAAACTGCAATGCATACCAAGGACCTGTTGTATTTTTTAAAAAACCTCTTTCTGTATGTAATAAGTAGAAAGACTCCCCACTGAAATTACAGACACCTGAAACACTTCTCTGTAGTTATACAAATATTAGCTACTAGCAATAAAAGGGAATTGAAAAGACAGTTGCTGGTATTCTGTTAGTGGCATATGCAGGTATAAGTCACCTGTGTATGTCCCTTTTTGGTTCATGCAAATGCTGGTATTCCTTTCTTTCCTCTGCACCAACCAATGCCCCCACAACCTACTTTAGAGTCACTTCAGCCCAGTCGCCCTGGCCATTCTGTACCTAGGAACAGAGTGTGTGTGGGGGTTGGAGAAGCATCTAGACATGTCCACATAACCAGCTTTGAAATTGTTATAACATCCACTGAGACTTCCAGAGGTGCTGAATGTAATCATTTTGCATCTGGCACCTGATGCTCCTCTGATCTCTTCCCAGGCAAGAAATGGAGGGGGGCTGAAGAAATTCTACAGTAGGTCTGGGGGATGTGAATGGCCCACTGTAGTGTTCTTCTGTATGCAGAACTACCACTCTACCCTGAACCATACAGAATTGTGGTGTTTGCTTGGAATTCAAAACCACAAAGATATGACAATCAAAACCAAACACTCCCTACCAGGGCCTACTTCTGTACCAAACTCTGCTGCAACTACAGCATATAGCAAGTTCCAAACCAAAGAACAACTGAGCTTCTTCTACACCTTGCAACCTGGACTGCAACAATATCTTGGGGGGGGGGGGGAGGAGATATAATAATAATAATAATAATAATAATAATAATAATAATAATAATAAGTTTTATTTATAACCCACCCCTCTGCTCGGCAATTGGGGCGGGCTACAGCAAGTTAAAAATACAGCAAGTAAAAACATTTCTTCTTCCCCCCCTGACCCTCCCACCCCTTAAAACAGGATTAAACTATTGTCAGATTAAAATCAAATTACACAATTAAAAACAACAGTACTGCCGGATTTGGCCTATCTGTTGGAATGGCAGAAAAAAGGATATCAAGTAGCCTCCAATTTAGCCGGGTAGCTATTCCAGGAAGGCCTGCCAGAAGAGATCCGTCTTTACTGCCTTTTTAAATCCCACCCCTTCCCTTCTCCACAGGTGAATTTAGTAACAGTCCGGTGTTTTACATAACATCTCCTGATTTGTCCAGCTGTTTCAGGGTGAAGGTGGTTTGTGTTTAGTTTTTTAAAAAGACATGTTTATTAATTTTCTTACAATATAACAATATCAGATAAACTGTATAAAAATATTAGTTGTCACTTCTTTAAATCATAAGCAGCCTTACCCTTAAAACATCAGCAGCTACTGATCTACCCATCTGTTCTATCTATCCCCATGCAGGAATTAGTATGTCTGAATGAAGAAGCAACCTGAGTCTTTTTCTTACAGTGTGTGTGTGTGGGGGGCACTTTAGCATTCTAGTGTTCTAGCAAAAGAATGGGGCTGGAAAAGGAGATGTGAGTAATAAGCAAAGTTTCGGTTTCTGACAAGCTCTGGGTAGGAGTGGGGAGGGGTCGGTAAAGATATTTTTTCAAAATATTTTTTAAACAGTTTCTCACTGCTACAAAGGAAATCATATTTTAAAACCTGCTTCTCCTCCTTCTCTCCTGATCAAGTTTCCCCACCCACAGCATGCCCACTAACCCAGCCTACCCCCCAAATTGCCATTAAAGTGGGATTTAACTTTCTCACTGCAAATCAAAGTAGGATAGTTGTGGGAAAGATGGTCTGTAATGGCTTTTTTGGTGAGTAAAAAGAAACACTTTCAAGATGGTTTCAGATGGGACAGTAATAGGACACCAATGCAATGAGGCTCATAGAGACTATTTTCACAGGAGGTGAATTTGTGATATGTCATGTAAAAATCATTATCCTTTTTCTGATGGCACAATGGGCAGAGTAAGGACACCAACCACACAGGAAAACATGGAGAATGCTTTTGTCTTGAAAGATGTGCAGGCCTTTTACATCACTATAGACTACCAACAATAAACAAGACTGTAGTCTTTCCTGCTGAGTTTCAAATGTACTGATTGTCAAGATATTGTAATGTAAAATTAAGATCTGCAGAACTCCATAGTCACGATGTGTGTGTGGTATGTGTGACAAGGCCAGGATATCTGGTGATAAATGTCCATGAGGTGGCCAGACACCTAAATGTCTATTGGACACTGCACCTGTGACTATGGGGGGAAGCAGATGGCTAATTGAGCCATTTTGGGGGCAGGGAAGGGGAGGGGCAGCCGCACGATCGGCACCCCAACCCCTTCCCCAGGTCGTCCTCAGAGCAGCCGGCCCTCCGCACAGCCGGCGCTCTGAGGAGGACCTCCCGCCACAGCGTTCACACACGCTGAGGCGGAAGAGTTGCCGAAGGTGCGCCGCAGCCTTTTGTGGCACACCTTCGGCGACTTGTGAAAGGAGCACCAATTTAGCGCTCCTTTCAGGGGCGGCGAAGCTGCGCCGTGGGGCCGAGGTGTGGGGATACCTCGGCCCCACAGCGCAGCTTCCCGAGGTGGCCCACGGTCGCCCGTCTGCTTCCCCCCATGTATGATTCAGCAATATGATGTAATGTATTATGCCATGTACTGGAGAGTTGCATCAGCCAAGTGTATATAAGGCTGTGACTAATATAAACTATTGTGGGTTATTGAAGAGTGGGTTATTGAAGAGTGGTTAGAGTTGTGGAGAGTGCAATTGCAGTTTGTCAGTAAGTATTCAGAGAGTTCTAGTGTACAGCTCTGTGTGGCTGTGAGTTTCTGAGGAGGAAGAGAGTGTGTCCTTCCATCATGGAACTCTGTTTTGTTCCTGCTTCTGTAAATAGCATCTCCTGATCACTTGTAAATAAATATCTTCACTGTTAGTAGTCTGGTTCCACTTCCTGATTTCTTCAAGATATCTCAAGGTCTGGCTGAGATACTGAAAATCACATTCATGCCTCGTTCCCAGCATAACATTGATGTGTTAAGCAATACACTGCAATACAATGTCATGTTGAGTAGCTTAGCCCTTTCAAATCCCTGTTTGTTCCACAAGTTACCCAAACCTTGCAATGCTCACCTCAACCTGAAGTCTCACTGGCCATAGCAGGAATGAGGGAAGCAATGAATCAAGTGAACTGAAAAGGAAGTATGGTGGCTAGAGGCAGAGACTTGCTTTGAGTTCCTCTTTTTAAAAGTTCAGCAACGTCTTTGTTGCCCTAACATTACTTTAGAATTACTAGATAGTGCATTTTGTATAGTCTTGAAGGTATTTATTAGTCCCCCAGATATCTCTCACTCTATCCACTCTGCTGGGAGTCTGTCTGCTACTTTCCAGGCCCAAAGTTCTTCTCTTCATTAAGTTGTGTCTCTTAGTTGTGGAAGGAAGCCAATACAAATAGTTGGCTTCCTTCCACAACTGGCTAATAAATCTTGACTATGTGAGAAGTGTCTTTTCTTCAAGTAATCCCAGGTGCTCAGCAATGGATGTGTGTTGGACTTGCTTGCTCTCCTTGTCCCATCTGGTGCTTCTGCACATACAAGAAAGGATGACACCTGTCCTCAAAGCAGTCAATGATATTTCAACAGCACCTACTTGCACAGCTGAATGGTGGCAACTCTGCTTATCCATTTCAAGCAGGGGTAGCAAACATTTGAACTTCCAGACACTTAGGCCAACTGCTCCCATGAGGACCACCCACTGTGGTCAGTGGTAAAGGTTGCTTTGAAGGACCAAAGGTTCCCTGTGTCTAGTTGAAACTTTACTGGGTAATTCCCCTATGCAAATGTTTGTAATAAGACCTGAGTGATACAGGGCCTTTGCAGACTGCTCGAAATAGTGCAAATTAAGTCCACTTTAACTGCCCTGGCTCAGTGCTAGGGAATCATGGGAACTGTAGTTTATTGTGACACCAGAACTCTCTGACAGAGAAGGTTCAATGGATGTTATCACACGTGTATCAGAAAAAAAATACAATTCCCATGATTCCCTAGCACTGAGCCAGGGCAGTTAAAGTGGACTCAATTTGCACTATTTCGAGCAGTCTGCAAAGGCCCTAAGTTAGCCTTCCACAACCTGGTGATCCCCACATCTTTGAGACTATAACAATTATAATTATAACCATTGCCCATTCTGGTTAAGCCATATGGGAGTTGTAGTGCCAAATATCAGGAGGGTAACAGCTTGGGGAAATTTAGACTAAGGTTTTGTTCATGTGATTGCATAGCCTTTTTCAGACAGTAGGCATCTGATCAATATTTCTAAAAATAGTTAGTGAACCAAATAAAGAACCCGGTAACAACAAAGTCAGTGATTATTGTAGAACCCATACATAAAAGCAGAAGGTAATTATTTCAGTATCAGCATGCGATTACTCAAATTACATAGAGGGAATGCCACTGCCTTGCTTTAGGAAGGCTGGTGGCATCACTGCTCAAAGGGATGTGAAGAAAAGCTGGCATGCATTTCACACCATCAAAGGAAGTCATTTCACATAAATAAGCTAATTGGATAAACCAGTCTATAATTGTGACAGGTCAGGAGGATGCAGCTCAAGGCATGGGGGGGGGGGGGGAGACCCACTCAATTTCCTAAAAGCTGTTTTTACTAGGAACTAAAGTTGATTATGAAAATAAGAGTCATTAAGACGTGGATGGAAAACATCTGGTTCCAGGCAGATGGGCAATTCAGTTATCAACACATCCAACAGTTAAGCTGAAAAAGGCTGATTTAATGCTGAAAGTATGGCTTTTCCATCCCCATTCATTTACTGACTGTGAAAATACTTGTTCTGATGAAATGGGGCTTTTCAACAATTTGATATGCTTTGTGTTTGCATGGTCTTTCCTCTCCTCCTTCTCCTTCTCGGTGTGCACACCTTCTCCATGCTTTGTTCCAGCACCATGGCTAAAACAAAGAGAGATGAGTCACTCTGAAGGAAGGCAAAAGAGGAGAACAGTCACATGGCTTTTCCATTAAAGTGCAGTCAAGGCAAATTCATGCCTTGAATAACTTGCCTTGATTTCTATGGAATCGCATGGCAAATTTGCTGGGAGCCGTGATGTGCAAATACAAAAGGAAATAATAGCACCCAACAATGGAATGGGATAATGCTAGAACCACATAGAAAGGATAGAGCTGTCTTTGAATTTTACTGTCAGAAGTTGGATCTGCAGAGATAAACTGGAAAGGATTAGCCCTAGGGGAAGGATGGGGACAGTCAAACAATAGCCAAAAACATGCCTCAAATCCTTTTGAATCCTGTTGTCAGCATGGACGGAACATCACTACATTTTAAATACAGGTGTGTTTGTGTGCACACGTGTGTATGATAGTAATGTCTGGTTAAATTCTGTCATTTGTTACACTTGAAATCAGAAAGGATGACCCTGACTTCCTGCCAGTATGATAAATAGCATGCAGCTATTATGTCTTGGCAAATTACCCTACTCACATATTCTGATATGGGCCGTTTATTCTTTTGTATGGCCTTCAGATGCTGTAGCATGGAGCCAAATACTTCATTCCGGCCCCTCCCCAATCTGTTGCTACACAAAGGGAAACCACCAGTTCTGTAATACTGAGGATACTACATTTATCCACATGGACTAAATAGGCTTTGATCATTGCAGCTTTGTTTCTGTAATGTAACTTATTAGAATGTGAGCATGCCCAGGTCTGTGGAGCTGTTTTACCCAAAATTACACCAGAAATCAGAGGAGGGAATTGTGTGGCTTGCCAGTTGTTGTTGGACTAAAAATCCAAACATTGTTTTTTGTGGGTTTTTTGGGCTGTGTGGCCATGTTCTAGAAGAGTTTCTTTCTGACGTTTCACCAGCATCTGTGGCTGGCATCTTCAGAGAATTCATTCTTCACCATAGGCTATGCTGGCTAGGACTGATGGGAGCTACAGCCCAACAACATCTGGAGGATGCACTATGGCCTCCCCCCCATCAACAAAAGAGATGTAGATCTGAACCACAAGTCTGAGTACCAAGAGGATCCTTGCTTGGTCAGACTAAGGAGACTATTGCTCTACAGCAGGGGTCGGCAAATTTTTCATACCTGGGGCTGGTCCGCTGGCCTCCAGGTCTTCTGCGGGGTGAGGGGGGGGAATGGTGGCGCATGCGCTCACAACGAGTTGCACAAACGAGTTGCGGCTGCCATTTTGGAAAACAAAATGGTGGCTGTGACGCGCGCAGTGGCGGTGCGGCAGCAGCATGCGCGGCAGTGGCGGGGGTCAGCGGGGGTTGTCGGTAGCGGGGGTCAGTGGGGGCCGGTCCAAAGGCCTCGGGGGGCCGGCCCCAGCCCATGGGCCATAGATTGCCGACCCCTGCTCTACACTTTTAAAATGGGGCTAGGTCGCTTTAAACACTCGGGCTGCCTCCTGTTGCATCTGGAACTTGTAGTTTAGGAAGAGGCATTTAGAATATTTAGCCAGGGAGCCTATAAGCCTTGCTGAACTACAAACCCCCAAATGCAACAGGAGGCAGTCAGAGCAGTTACCTAGCCCCATTTTAAGAGTGTGGTGTGGAAAGCTACTGAGGGTGCATCTGCACTCTAGAAATAATGCAGCTTGACATCACTTTAATTGCCATGGCTCCATTCTACAGAATCCTGGGATTTGTAGTTTAATGAGGCATAGCACTCTTTAGCAGAGAAGACAAAAATCCTTGTAAAGTTACACATTCCAGGATTCCATAGGATGGAGGTAGAACCCTTAACATGGTGTCAAACTACATTGTTTTTACACTGTAGATGCAACCCAAGTCTTCTTGATATGATACCATGAAATTAGGTAGGTTGGCTAGGTGACTCTGGGAGCAATAGTACAAAAATTGTAAATGAGATAATGATATAAACCCAAGAAAACATGAAAATATTTTCTCACCTATAGCAAATGAAACCAATGTCAGCCTTATGTAGGGATCTCTCATGAACCATGTTTTGATTTGCGGGGTGGAGGATGGATAAGAGCAAAGGGAAATGGGGCCAAGTACCTATCAGCCCTCTGTCTCCTGATTTATCCCTTTCTTTCCACCTTCTGAACCGAATGGAAATGAATATATTTTGCTTCTGTCAGTATTGTACTAAAACCCTAGTCCTACAAGCTATTTATCATGAATTGACTGATTAAATGGTCATGCTGGGGTTCCTTACTGATCCCTGGGCTGAAATATCCCAATGAGTGTAAAATTCCTGGCAATAAATGTTTCTCTTGATGAGCTACTTTTCAAGTGAAGAAAGGCAGTGTGATAGATGCACTGGACAAAAATCCATGAAGAGCTCTGAAATGATTGGGAGTTGTACAACAATAGGGGAGTCTTTAGTTAAGAATAGAGGGACCAATCCACTAGTCAGGTCTGCCATGCAACAGAGTGAGACAAGTGCCTCAGGCAGCAGATTTTCCTTTCCTCCGTCTTCACTCTCCTTCCTCTGAGTCTAAACCTGCTCTTCTTATAATTTTTTTTGGTGTACAAGTTGAACAGGTAGGGTGATTGTATGCAGCCTTGCCTGACCCTTTTTCCAACTGTTTAAAAACTGTAGAATAGATATTTAAAACCAATTAAAATCATCTAGCTGAAAACCAGTGATGTAGACTTGAGTCAATTGATTTGAACTTAAGTCAGACTCAAGTCACTTCAGTGACTTGACTTGGACTTGACAAAACTGACACACTGACTTGACGTGACTCACTTGTTGGTGCCATTCATTTCAAACAGCAGGCAAGACCCACGCCCAATGCATAGCGCACATTTCTTGGAAGGGAACAGTCAATGTGTTAGGGAAAGGCCTTTGAAAAGCTTTAGAAGGCTCTTCTGATGCACTGTGGGGACAGTTTACCAAGCAAACGCCAACCCCTACCTCAAGCCCATTGCCTAGCACACTTGCTATTCCCTCTGAGAAACATACTCTGCCTCCTTTTTTTCTGTTAAAATTGGCTCTCAGACTTGAGACTTGATTTGAATGTATCTTGCAAAGACTTGAGACTTGACTTGAGACTGGAAGGGAGAGGCTTGAGACTTGACTTGAGACTTGGACTAAAAGACTTGAAAACAGTATAAAGTTACAGAAAACATACAAAAGTGTAAAAAACATAACTAGAGCACTCCACTCTATAAAAGCTTTTCTGACATTATTATTTTTTTAAATTAAATTTTATTGGTTAAAAGCGAAAAATAAGACAAAACCAATGCAAAAACAAATAGACATGCATAGAAACTTAGACAAAAAGAAAAAAAAAATCATACGAATAATAAAACAAAACAAAACAAAACAAAAACTGACGTACAAATAAATTATTACATTAAATCATTACAAACATATTACATACAACATATAACAATTAAAAACACCTCCTAAACTTGACATACCTTGCAATTTAGCCTGATTTACTACTACTGGTACTTCTTATAAACATACTTTAAATTTCCCAAGTTCTGCATTATATATTTGTTAAGCCTCTATATCAATCATTTTCTCACTTATCCTTATCTCACCGTTTTTAGCACATTAATGCAGCACTCCTTGTATTTTATATTAGGCTATCTTACATATGTTTTACTCTAAACCTATTGTATTTACTAAATCTCCAGTTTGTTTCCAGTATTCAACCAATTCCTTCCAATCTCCCTTGAACGCCTCCTCATTATCACCTTTAATTAAACCGGTTAACTTATCCATCTCCATAATATCTAACATTTTCAACATCCAATCTTGTGTAGATGGTATCTCCTTCGACTTCCACTTCGTGACATATATTATTCTGGCTGCCATTATAAGATTAAAAATGAGTTTTCCATGCTTTCTTTCCAGTTCCTGATCTTCGATAATACCCAGTAAAAACATCTGAGGGTCCCTTTTCAACTTGATTTTCAATATTTCACCCATCTTTTGTATTATTTTGTTCCAAAACTCTCTTGCCTTTATATAGCCCCACCATAAATGATAAAGAGATCCACTTTTCTTCTCACATTTCCAACAATGATATTGACATTATTATATATTAAAAGCCTGCTTGAATAAAAATGCCTTTGCCTGCCCACGAAAGGAAAGCAGGGAGGGGACCTGTGGAATGTATGCATTTTATTGTTTCATTTATATCCAGCCTTTTCCTTCAATGAATTTAAGGAGGCTTCCAGTACTCTCAAACTTCTCTTTTTATCTTTACTACAATCCTGTGAGGTAGCTCAAGCAGAGAGAGGGAATGAGAGAGAGAGAGAGAGAGAGAGAGAGAGAGAGAGAGCGGGAGAGGGATTACTCTAATGTAGTCAAGTGGGTTTCTTGTCTGACCTAGAACCTAGAACTTCCAAATCTCAATTGAACACTGTAATTTTTACACCAGAATGACACTCCATTTATTGGTTATATTCCTTCCACCAAGGGATTCAGAGTGTTTTTAAAGCCTCATGGCAGCCCTGTAAATCAGGTGAATTTTAGGAGAGAATGACAGCTCAAAGTTGTGCAATGAACAGAGTGGGGATTAAATTAGCTTTCTTTTATTCAAGTTTCTAATATGAACACAATGGGCATGGAATATTTTTTCCTTTTGCAATTTCCCTTCTATATTATATTTTCCTATGCAACACAAAAAGTACAAAAGGACCAAAAACTGATATGAAGGCCATCTAAAAAGGGCATGTCGCTACTGAATGCTCTCATGTAGATCCATTAGCCTTTCCTCCCTCATTTTCTCCATCCTCAACTTTCTCTTTGTCCCCTCTGTCAAATGTATATTGAAATCTCCAATGGGGAAGAAGGCCCAATATTATTTTCTATTATACAATGTAAAGATACGGTGCCATGCCATATATAGGTTAAAAATAATAATAAAGTGATTCATGCAGAAAATGAATGCCCTGCCAACCGATCATATTTTGTTCATTTTGCCACAGAGTGCAGTCATGAAGGTCACATCTGGGACTGACTCAGATGTTGTGTACGTGACTACATTTCTGTATCTTCCTATGTTTCAACTCATTATATATCCCCCCTCATCAGAGCAATGCAATCCAACCCATGCAAGCAATGTTTTTTGAGGATTCTATATGATTTCCTTTCCCAAGTTGTTTGTAGTCTGGATTCTGCACCTTTATAATGCTTTTCAATGTAATCCACTTCAGCTCAATGCAGTCTTGATAAATTTTTAGTGTAGTCAAAACACAAGGCTGCCTATGCTTGTGAACTTCCCTGAATAGGGATATTTTTCTAAATAACCATATCAGTTAATAACATTGTTTGGGCTTTTGATTTTTCTAAATTGAAAGTGAAAGCTATATGGTGGTTTTATGTTTTATGTTGAATATGTGCTCATATTCAATTACTTCTATTTTCAGATAGATGAGCAATGGATGGGATGTTGATATAATGCCATTACACTCAGCCACTTTTGATCTAACTCACAGGAGAAGTGTGTATGCTTAAGGCTGAAATCCTATATACACTAGCATGAGAGTTCATATCCTTCAACATTTCACAGAGAAAAACCAGGACACTTATGGTCAAGTAACACTAAAATGTGGTCATGATTCTAGGAATTAATAATGAGAGAGAATACTAAGCTAGGAGAGGCTGTAGCAGTTTGCTTTTGTCTGAGTCTACAGGGAAGAGTAAGACTTCACCCTCTCCTCATGAAGTGTCTCTTGCTTAGATTATCACAACTACTTTCTGGTTCCCAGCCAGCATCATACTACATTTCAATAACTCCCTCCACCATTCATATGGTTATCTAGTCATCTTGGTTTTAGGCAATATCTTTCTTCCCAACTTTGTCCAACAACTATTTTTAAAACTGAACTTGTCACTTCATTACCATAATCACAAGTTTTGCATTTCTGTTTAACATTCACACACACACACACTCCTACATATTCAGGGTCATAAATGTCTGTCTATAAACACTTCACTCTGTGATGAAGTAGACTAATTTATAAAAGCTTATGCTGCAAATTTCTTTCAGTCTCAAAGGTGCTACAGTATCCTTTTGTATACAGATGCCTCTGGTTTTACAGCATTGCAAATTTAAATCCAATGAAATTTAAGACCAAGCAGATCCTTTTCCCACACAGTAGTTCCAGAGCTTGAGAAAAATACTTTTGGGGGATGATTGTTTCCAGAGTCACTCAGCCAACCTCTGTAATGGCCCTGCTGACTGGGGAATCCTGGGATTTGTAATGCAAAAAAGTGATCCCCCTCCGCCCCAAAGTTCTGGCTAGTTCATACATTGATATGCCGCAAGATTTGCTGCTGGCCTTTTTAGTGGCCTTTAAAAGGATTTATTGCCTTTGCAGACTGCCAGAAATAGTGCAAATTGAGTTCACTTTAACTGCCCTGGCTCAGTGCCAGGGAATCATGGGAACCGTATTTTTTTCTGAGAAATTGAGCCTTCTCTATCAGAGAGTTCTGGTGCCACAATAAACTACAGTTCCCATGATTCCCTAGCACTGAGTCAGGGCAGTTAAAGTGGACTCAATTTGCACTATTTCTGGCAGTCTGCAAAGGCAATTAGTCAATGAAGGCTTGGTCTTATCAATGATGCCTACATGAAGCTAGTCCCATTTTGTATATTTCTCAATACCACATGCTGGACAACCAGTCTGAGCTGTTTACTGAATTCATAATCTGTCTGAGGGTTCCCTGGAAACACTGGCCCAGCTTGTTTTGGAAACAGAATCCTATACACACATGAATTTTTAGCTGTCATACACACACAGAACCAAGTTTGGATTTTGGAGGGTAGAGGATAAAAACTATATTACAAAATGTGAATCTTGGTGTGCAAGTGCACTTTGGTTGGTCTATTTGTTTTGGGAAGTTTGAATTAGAGAAATTTGGATGGACCTTTTCTCCTACCCTCTCCCCAAAGTAATACTATGCCAGTTTCATCCTCTTGACCTGGTCAGCTCTGACCCATCTGAATTTCCTCCTGACACAGGGATGATTTCGCAAGATCTCTCTCACTTTTTCAAGTGTAACCAAGAGAAGATTGTTTTGCTGGAATTGATGCATGGGTGGATAATGTCTCTATCTCCACACCAATGAGCAAGACTGCAACAAGGAATTGCAACAGAGTTCCTGCTTCTGACAGTGGCAGCTTCACTGGCTGGTAAGAGAGAGATGAAAATGTCATTCAACTACAGACCTACCACCATCAGAATGGACCTCCTTATCTTCCTACAGATGATGCTTAGTAAAGTATGTTGGGGAGGCAGTTACAACTGTGGTAATAGGGCCTCAATCGTGACTATGTAGGAATCATGAATATGGAGCAGTTACAGATGCATATCTCTAGGTTATGCATCCATAATTGTGATACTGAATGCCAGCCCAAGGTGGTGTGTGCAGGAGCCAGAAAACTGCAGGAGCAGCCTGCAGTATTCTAGCCCTGGAGCTACCCAGACATCCCCTCATTACCTTGGGCACTCCACTGCAATGTTGGGTGGTTGTTGTATGCACTTCCTACTGTGCTGTCTGCCCTGCCACTACTGTTGTAAGTTGCTCTCTCTGAGGTCAGAACAAGGTGCCCAGTGTCTATTGCATGGCTGGGTACCTCATTTTGACCTCAGAGAGTTTGACTCACACCAGTGGCAACAGTGCCAGGTGACACAGTAGGATGTGTTGTAAACAGTCATCTGGCATTGTAGTAGCAGGCTCTGGACTATTTTAAAAAACCTTTTAAGGGTGTTATACCTCAGGGTTGGTGCTGAAGTGGCCAGATGTCATCTGGAAAATTCACACAACAACTGGGCATTGGGCCCTGCATTGGATGGACTACTCAACGTGGGAATGATGGGAGGTCATTTTATTTGGCCCTTACAGACAGGGCCTAAGTTCTTGAATAAATGAAATGGAGTATTATTTAAGGAAGGGGCTTTTTAAAAGATGTAGAAGGGCTCTGACTAGAAACAAGCAATATTTTCCAAAGCATGAGGAAACACATCCTTTTTTATGCAAAATATAATATCCTCACACTAATAATCCACAGGTAGTAAGAGCTAAATTGGACAATATGTGAAATAAAGGCTTACATCTCACATATTCACATTGTCACTGTTGGTTTTCAGTAGCAGCCATAGAGGGGTCAATCCAGGCTACAACTGGTGCTGGAGGCATGGAGTAGCTAGTGGTATCTCTATGAAGGGGAGAAATGAAGGCATTGCCCCCCAAATAAGTATTCTGTCCTCAAAATAATTTTTCTTAAGTTTCCAAATTTCTAGCATTGCAGTAGCTTAAAACATCAGTTGATCTTCTTGAGTACATAATGCAGTTTGACATTACTTTAACTGCCATGACTCCATCCTATAGAATCCTATGATTTGTAGTTTTGTGGCTAAAGACTCTGTAAAACTACAAAATCCAAGATTCTATAGGATGGAATTACAGCACTTAAAGTGATGTCAAATTGCAGATGCACTCTCAAAATTCAGTTTAGTGTTCAAAGAAAGGGGAAGAACAAAGTTACCAAGGGTATGAGAACACAACAAATATATTGTGTGATAGCCTTGAGAATGCTCCCAGAATGCTATTCCAAATGGAGTGTGTGTATGCAAAATGTTGTCAATATTTAATTCTCTGCAATGGCAGAAATTAACTGAAGGAAAATTTCAGGTGGTGGGATGGGAAAATTCTTATGGTCTGAGAAATACCCTCATTTTGCCCCCCCCCCAGCTAAATCCCCAGGAATATCCTTTTCCCCTTCACCCATGGTTCTGACAAAAATGGCTTCCAAACTGCCATTTAATGCTGGTGGTAAGCTGTGTCAGTCACACTTTGCCCACAGTTACTGCTTTGTCCCTAAAATATACACAGAAGTTGGCTTGGCAACAGTGTTAGAAAGGCTTCTGTTTGTTGTGAAAAAAGTGATGAAATCCACTTCCCCTCCTTTTTTTGGAAGGTAAACACCAAAGATGGTATTTCCACACAATGAAGATCATTTGCTATGACTCTGTTCCTTTGACAGTTCTTAATCCTTATACTGAGAAAGTTATCATTGACAAAGGCACTTAACTCATTTGTTATGAGAAGTGATAGTGCTCAGAATGCTAATGTGAATGGTGTGTGACAGACAGATGAGAGAATTTCATATAATTTGTTTTTATTCATTTATTTACTTTATTGATATGCTACCTTTCTCCCACACCAGAACCCAAGGTGGCTTCCATAACAACAAATTAAAAATGTTTACAAAAAGTTTTAAAGCCATTTTAAAAACACCACATTAAAGTAGCTTTTCTCACAGTGGAAACATGTACAGTCTAGTCAGAGAGATCTTGTAGCACCTTTGAGACTAATTGTACCAAAGAAGCTGTAGCTCTACAGACTCTACATGAATAATAAACAGTGACCCCTCCACACTGGCAGGGATTAGGGGCAGAGGATCCCCAAGGAAGTGAAAAAACCATGAATAAGTTACACCCCCCTGACATGAATGATAAAAAATCCTCTCCTACCCATAATTCTCTTTGTAACCTTGCAACACTTAGGAGATTATTGCATGGACAAATAACCTGTCTGCTCCCTAATGAGATGCAGCTGGGTTGTGGGATGTAGGCAGGTATTATTGCACCAAAGTCACCACTGATTCTGCCGGGTGAGTGCAACCCGGCTGCATCCTGGATCCTAGGCACACTTCAGAGGCTACTTTTCAAAGACGGAAAGTTCCTGGCTTTGAAAAGTGGCCTCCGATGTGCACCTGGGACCTGGGTTGCACTTACCCAGCAGAATCAGCAGCGACTCTGGTGCAATAATACCTGCCTGCATCCCCCAACCCGGCTGCATCCCATTAGGGAGTAGCTGAGCTATTTGTCCATGCAATAATTTCCATAGCCACCCACACATTTCCAAAGTGCTTCCACTTTCAATCTTATGTTCTTATGCAATCTTATGCAGAGGATCCATCTTGTCTCCTCCCCTCCCCTCCCCTCCCCTCCCCTCTCCCTCCCCCTCCCCCTCCCTCCTGGCTAGACAAAAGCAACAACATATCTTCCCCACTTTGAAAAACTTTATATTCTCCTCATTTCTAAACTCTTCCACTTTGAATCCAATGTTTGCAGCCACCACCAAGGAGGATCCAATTTTTCTCCCCTTCTCCTCCTTCCCCCACTCCTGGCCAAACAAAAGCAGCATTGTAATAATAATAATATTTATTTATATTTCCTGCCTCTCCCTGTGCATTGAGGCAGGATTACAACAATAAAAATACAAGAATACAGATACAAAATATAAAATACACTATATAAAAAACTGGAATCAGCAGCAAACATACAATAAAGTATAATAATGCAATATCTAATATCTAAAATGGCACTCGCCCTCATTCATCATCCGGGGGGCATATAAGGTGGTCTTATTTTATACCTTCCCCACTTTGCCAGACTGCATCCTCCTCATCTCCAAAGTCCTTCCCTTTGAATCCGATGTTTGCAGCCACCACCAGGATCCAACTTCTCTCCCATCATCTTCCTCTTCCTCTCTCTGAACCAGTCAAAAGCAGTAACTTTCCCACTTTACCAGACTTTGCATCCTCCTCATTTCCCAAGTCCTTTCCCTTGAATCGGATGTTTGTAGCCACCACCACAAAGGGAAGGTACAGTGTTGCTTTTATCTGGCTGTGGGAGGGAGGAGGAGGAGGGTAAAGAAGTTGGATCCTCCCTGGTGGTACCTATTTATATACTTGCATTTGCATGGTTTTGAACTGCTAGGTTGGCAGAAGCTGGAACTAGTGATGGGAGCTCACCCCTTCATGCAACACCTGGGCCTCAAACTGCCAACCTATTGCTCTTGCAATCAACAGAGTCAGTGTTTTAACCACTTGAGCCACTGCATCCCTACCCATTCCTAGTCATCATCTTATTTCCTGACTGCAGTTTCTATTCTGATCAATAAAGTTTATCAAATGGGACGAATCCCATGGAGAAGCTAGATTTAAAGTGAAAATAACATGACATTTGGGGTTAACCTAAACCTGAAAGTAGACAAAACCCACAGTTGCGGGTTGTTTTTCAGACGACATTTGCGTGAAAGAGAAATAACGCAAAAAAAAACCAAAACCAAAAACAAAAAAACAAAAACAAAAAACAACCTGAACAGAAAGCTGACAAAACCCACTCCTTTTTACTTTTGGGAACTTCCAAAAGTAAAAAGGAGCGGGTTTTGGCAACTTTCCGTTTGGGTTAATGTCATGTTATTTCTCCTTTACACAAATACATCTGAAAAGCAACCCACTTTTCAGTTTTTTTTGGGGGGGTTTTTGGATTTTAAAATCCTGTTTCTGCAAGGGATTTAAGCAATTTGGCCCCATGTGATAAGGTCCAAGGCACTGGAAATCTAACTATTCCAATTTCCTCGTTGTCTAGGCTGAATTTATGTAGATCCTCCATGGTCACTATTTTTGTTTTCTTTATGTTCAGGAGTCATCCTGCCTTTGCACTTTCTTATTTGACCTTCCTTAGTGATTGCTCCAAGTCTGTGACATATTCCACTAATAATATGGTGTCATCCACATATCTTAGATTGCTGATGTTCCTTTCTCCTGTTTTCACTCCTCCTTCTGAGTCTAACCCTGCTCTTCATATCATATTTTCTTCATACAAGTTGAACAGGCTGGGTTATAGAATGCAACCTTGTCTGACCCCTTTACTTGAAGTCTAGACTCTGAAGTCTAGTCAGAGATAAGCCCAGCTAAGTGCAGTAGGTTACACTCCCTGGTGAGTGTATATAGGATTAAGATTGCTATTTTCATGTACTTTCTAGTAGGATAAAATAACATAAAACTTTGTGTTTTTCCCTATAATACAATCATTTCATTTCCAGTAAGTTTGACCAGGCAAAGGACATGTCAATAAATTGAACATGTGCAAAATATACAAAAAATGCAGCCAAATGATATTGTTACAGACAATGATAAAACAGAATTTCAAATTACCAAAAGGAAATGCTTTGAGTGTCCAAGATATTTTGTGGAAATTTTATCTAACTGTCTCTATTGAAAGAGCCACTTTGTGTGTTATAGCCATTGGTGTCACTCAAATGACCCTGAATCAGTTCTACAAGACAGTTCTAACTTACATGACTCAGCAAGGATTTAATTTTTTCTCTCTCTTGGGTTATTGTACAAGGGAAAGATGAACACTTCATGAATAATGCCTTCCACATGACGGCTGCAAATACACAGTCTGTTTTCAAGTGGCACTTTCTTCTAGAACTCCAATTGGCATAACTTGGAATCTCAGTTCAGTGAAAGCATTTCTTAGAGAAACGGGCTGGAATTTTGTCAAATAGCCGGTTCTAAAATGTTCTGTTTTTTTAAAAAAGAGAATAACAGATAAAATGTAGACATATTGGTGCCTACATGTGATTGAAAATGCATTTCAGCCCCATTTCTAGCCCTATGTTGACACATGATCTTGGCTGACTCTTGAGTCAATCCTCATTTATTCTTGTTCTTATGAGTTAAACATGGGATTTAAAAAGGTCACATTTTAGTCCAGTTCTTTCCCTTTAGCCTGGGTATTTTTTTGGTGGGGGATCATTTCTACATGTCATCTTTATCCCCCTTATATAAGCTTATTGCACTGTGTTCTCGTAACGTAATGGGTACATAATGTGAACATAACGTAACATATTTTATTGCATGGTATGATCCTCATCGAGTTCCCGTTCTGTACTCTGACAGTCCCTAGCCCGTTCCAGCAGAAGAACTGTAAAAATGCATCCTCAGCCAGCAAGAACACTTACAGACTGTTCCATATGATGTGTGTGCGATAATCCTACCCGATCTCAATCTGTCCTCGTGTTCTGATTGGCTAAGACAACCTCCTCTCGTCCTAGAATGTCCACAAACTCAACTCAATTCTTCCGGTGTTGATGCAAGGAAGGGGCCACAGGTCATTTAAAAAATATTTTTTATTTTTGTAGATTGAATTGCGCTGTGTTTACGAGAAAAAACAATGCATGCTCACTACCTAAACCTCTCGGTAGCATTCTTTCCAATGCTGACGTAGGAGTTTTCACAACAGTGAACATGCGCCAATGAGGGACAGCTGAGGAACTACTTTAGCGCTGGTACCAGTACAACAGTAAATGCAGTGCGATAATATTTGTTCTCATAATGTTACTATCGCATTATCAATAGTCTAATGTGGTAACTGTCAGGGATGATGGGAGTTGTAGCTCTTCACCTCTGGCTCTAACTCACCACCTTGTTATGCAGCAGAGCTGACCAGCTTTGATCAGTGGTTGATGCTTCTTTCCCAAGCAGCAGAGTTTCAGAGAATAGGCTGAAGACCCTGACAAACTCTCCAAGCCTTCTCACTCTTCTTCCTGAGATGTCTCCAAACCTCTCCAGGATTCTTCTGGTTCTTGTATCTTCCCTCAAGACACCAGACAACTCAGTAGTCTTATATAAAAGATCTACTTTATTCTACTATATACATAAATACTATATGCTCTACAAAACACAATCTCTACACTTCACAATATCTCCAAAAATACTCCACAATACACCAAACTACTCCACAATGTACATTAGCGAACATTGCAATTTATAGCCATTGTTAGACACCACCCACCAGTCAGTTTCCACCCAGTGGGTGTGTACATACATCTTGATTGGTCCACCTAGATCATCCCATACCTAAGACCAACCCAAGTGTTTCATCACTTTACCTTGACCACTTAATGAGTCTCAGGTGTTTGCAATCTATCACAGGTGTTCTCAATATACCTTCTATAACTTTGTCCTTGGCTCTCAAGGCTTCTTAATTATATTATCTTTTTCACCTGTGTATCTTCCTGATTGCTCCTGCTTAGTCACTTTGACATTCACATACATATTTTTATTTCTATTACTGTATATCCCATGTTGCTTTTTCCTTAACAGTAACACCCGTTCCCATATCATTACGTTCCAGGAACTCGGTGGGAACGTTACAGGTACTGGTGTGATAAGCTTATTAGTCTCACTTAGGTTCTGCACTGTTAGGCATGGTAACGCAGCGTGTGGAGACCATGTAACGTGAAGTACCAGGATCCAAACTTCTCTGATGAAGCAGGCTGCTTGTCAGCTGGAGAAACTCCTCTCCCCTTCCAGATAGAGCACAGAGACTCTACAGCTAGATGTCTCACGAATGAGGCTTTAATCTTTGTTGCTCTATATACAGATATGTACAGCATACACCAACGCAACTCCAACAGCAATACGCAATCCACCATCAACAATCCATAAGCCACAGTTCACTTGGGACATGTTACCACCTTGGCATTCTCCAAGCCACACTTCTCCAGCAACCTTTCGATCTTCCTGGTCTGACTTAGCAACACCATACCATCTGCAGTCCTCTCAACCTCAATCCCAAGATAGGCCTTGAGGTTCCCCAGGTCCTTCAAAACAAACTTCCTGGCCAACTCTTCCTGCATGGCCTTCACCTCCTGCTCCGTCCGAGCAGCCACACAGAGGTCGTCTACATATATTACCAGAGTGACCCCTCCTCTCCTATACACACATGCATCTGCTATACTGCGTGTGAATCCAAGCCTTATCAGCTCCTCATGAATGCACATGTTCCAGCAGCGCCTCTGGGTGGTGCACTCGCTCCTTTTTGCAACAGGATAAGCCTGGGTGGGAACGTTACAGGTACTGGTGTGATAAGCTTATTAGTCTCACTTAGGTTCTGCACTGGGGATAGTTTAGTTATTTTATTTTTTGCAGAAACAGCCAGTTTTTTTTGTTGTTGTTCCAGCATGGAGCCATGTGGACATATATATCACTACAAACTATTGCCTCAGACTGGTACAGGAGTGAAGGGTGCATGTTGCCCAGCAAATAACAATAATGTGCTGCTGTTCTGGGGTGATCTAGTGGGACTGGAGGCTTTCTAGTTTGGGTGACAATCTTTACTGTTGTTCATGGTACTGGCAAGCCAGACTCTGACCCTTCCATTTCAGCTTTTTTATGAAGACTCAGTGGCCTTTGCCACATCTAATTCCCACATGCTGTGTTTGAGGGATAACGAGGTCCAATGACTCTCAGTGGGGTCACTATCACTGTCCAACCATTGGAAGAAAATCCACACACTCCCTTTTACCCACCCAAGTGAAAGGAGGACTGGAGAGAGACCTTCACCTGGAAGTAAAGTGCCATTGAAGTTAATGGGGCTTACTTCCACGCAGGCACACATAGGATTGTATTATATAAAGCAGAGATAATGCAGATGGGTGTGCACAAATAAGGTAGAAATAAGGGAATGTATAAAGTGCAAATAATCACATTATTTATTCCCATACTGCCATCCTGTTTTTCTTGAGTGTCATGTCTTAAACAGATTGTAAGCCTGAGAGTAGGGAACTGTTTTATTGTTCTTTTACTTGTAAAGCACCATGTATAGTGATAGACTACATAAACTAGGGAGTTTATCACACTGGGAAAATCAGGAGTTTAAACAGGCATTTTCCCAGGACAGTCACGTGATTGCGGTGAAGATTTTCACATGATGTCTCAATTAGAGAGGACTTATCCCAGGATGAACCAGGAATGTTCCAGCAACAAATCATTCACTGGGAAATCCCGTGAATGATTTGTTGTTGGAGCATTCCTGGTTCTTCCCAGGATAAGTACCCTCTAATTGTGATGCGTGTGAAAATCTTCACCGCGATTGCACGACTGTCACAGGAAAATGCCTGTTTAAACCCCCGATTTCCCCTGTGTGATAAACTCCAAGCAAATAAACAGACAGACAACAACAGCTACAACATGTGATATTTGAATCCCCACATCTATAAGTACAGTAGAAATAAATATATTCCCTAAAAAAGAATACATTGCACCAGGAGTTGCAGCTCATCCATGTGGCCAAGAATATGCTGAATTTCATGCTAATGACAGACCCATGTACACACTGCTGGCATGCCTGCTATTCCAATTTTAAACTTGAATGTGGCTCACAAGAGCAGTACAGAATTGGTCTAAAAGCACTATCCAGGAACTGACTTCAATCAGAAACAGATTCAAGACTCTAATCTGAAGCAGATTCAAGAGAGGTGCAGAACATGCTCTTGTACAGATCCAATTCTGTTTAATTCTAAGTCCCTTCTGAAATCTGTCTGGAATAGTCAGTCTTTTAATGGCCTCTTTTCCATAACCGTGTCAGGGTTCAGCTCAGGAATGTGGCAACTGTGTAGTACATTTTCAGCACAATCTTGGTTCACCTAACCAACAAAATGCACACAGTATTTTTCAACCTAACTGTTAATATAAATTATACTAAAATATTTTTGAGTTAGAATGTAAATAAATCAATGTGACTATTTTGCTGTAATAAATATGTGTTGAATGATAGTATAGAATAAAAAATCCTTCAAAATCTGATAGAGAAGTTGAAAACCATTGCATAATTATATATCCTTTTTGCAAGCAGTATCTAGAAATGACTCTCAAACACCCACTAATTTTTGCCAACTATATCTAGAAATGACTTGCATAACACCCACCTAGATTTATTTCACAACACTTCCTGTCTGAGGGATGTTAGGAACTGAAACATATGTTCGTACCATCATCATCCAGTGGTTCATGATTTTATCTGTACGTTCAGAGAAGACAGACTACCAAGTGACACCTTCAACTGACAGCAATTAAAAGGTAGTCCAAACAACTGTGCTGGAGTATCCATTTTTGTGTATAAAAGTCTAACTGCTCTAAGATCTATGAAGGAACCAAGTATAATTTGGCAAAAATATAGTAGCCAGTAATGTGTAGATCAAAGCTAGTGGTGCATGGGTCCAGAACCTAAAGTAAGCATGCCCCTGAATTGCTTTTCTCTGTTTCCATCATTCTCTTTTCTCCCCTCCCTTTCCACCCCCCTTTCTTCTCACTCTCCCTTTTCCCTTCCACCTAGGGCTGCATCTGCACTGCAGAAATAATGCAGTTTGACACCACTTTAACTGCCAAGTCTCAATGCTATCAGATTTGTATTTTTGTTTCTGGGATTTGTAATTTTGGCTCTGGTGCCACAACAAACTACAAATCCCAGGATTCCACAGGATGGAGCCATAACAATTAAAGCAGTGTCAGATTCATTATTTCTCCATTGCAGATACAGGTGGAACAGTTGAGGAAGGGTCTTAATTCTTTTGCAGTTGCAGAACACTTACCTGGGGCTTTTGAAATTAGGCTGGGGCACACATGAGTTTAGGTCAAACTAGGGAAATTATCCCACTGCTGAAGTAACTTGGTTTACCTCTTCCGAACTGGAGCCTAATTCGGTAGGCACCCGGTTCTTATCACAAGGATTTTACTGTCAGGTGAGTCCAGCCTGGCCACAACCCCGGTCCCCAGTGTGCTTCGGCAGCCTTTTTTCGAAACCGGGAGCTTTCCGGCTTCAAAAAATGGCCACCGAAGAGCACTGGGGACCTGGGATGCAGCCAGGCTGGATTCGCCTGGTGGCTTCGGCGGCAAAAATCCTTGTGATAGGACCCAGCTGCATCCCGAATTAGGCTTCAATTTGGAAGAGGTAAACTGAATTATTTCAGCGGTGGGGTAATCTCCTAGATTAGGTCAAAAATAGTCAACTCAGGTTGGGACCATCCCTTTTCATCCTGAGCACACCAATCTCACCTGATTTTGAATGCTCAGAGAGTTTGGATCCAGTTGAGGAGAGGGCATAGGTTATCCAGTAGGCCATCACAAGCAAACAAATGCCACAGAGAAGATATAATGATCGCTTCTAACATGCCAGTACCAGAAATCTTTGGTACTCTAGCACTATGGCAAGAATGGGAACCTCAGGTCTTTCTTGGGTTCCAATCCACCTCTTTGGGTTTCCCCAGATGGTCAGATCCCCTTCTTGGGGCCATTACTTGATGGGTTTCCCAACTTTTGTGCAGTTTTTTCTACTCTAAAAGGCTGAAATGCCTCATCCATGGTTGAGTTACAGAAGTAAGAACTCTAAACTGACATATACTTATATTCTTAGTCCTACATTTTTGTCTTTGGCATCATTCATCACAGGAATATGCCTCTTGAAATATCTCCCCTCTCCTCTGTAGTTGTGGTGTTAGTATTGTAGACATATGTTTATTGCTCTGTAGAAGTAATCACAGTGTGTCTTCTTTTCAGTAAAATAGGAAAAGAAATCTATATTATCCAATTTTTAAAATAAAGATGTACAATTTATCATTTGTTGGCTTACTAATGAAAATCAATGCATTGCAGCTGTGCAAGGGCCCACAAATTCAGTTTGGAGCATAATTTGGTGATTCTGATCTGGGTCCAATTTGTTATGAAATATTATTTTCCCAGTTCAATCCAGTCTGGACCTCAAATCTAAAATGAGATTCAGAAATCTGGATTCCTCCCTCATTGACTTACACTGAAAAACAAAATATGACAGTAACTTCATTTTTTCACACCTTCACATGAAATTAAGAGACACCATTGGCCCTAAATAGGGAGTTAATCCAGTCCAGTTTTCAGGGGATTCATCACCCTTTATTCCTGCCCCTGCTGCCTGGTTACTGGGACATTTCTTCCTCCATCCTGAACAAGACTGGCACTGTCTCTTGTTAAGACATTGGAGCAGGCTGCTGGTACTCTTTTGCCCTGGCAATTTACTATCTACATTTGCTTTTTACAGTGAAGGCAGATAGCAACATGGGATCAGCTTCCACCCCAAAGTAGTCCCAGTGAATGCTCTGCCTTTTCTGTGTTACTTACAGATTGCCTGCCATCCATCTAACATCTAAAAAGCAGTGGTGTCACTAGGAGGGTATGAGAAGTGAGATCTGTACTGGGTGACACATGAGAAAAGGGGTGACACTTAGTTGTGTGCCCCTCCTGGCTTCTCTGTGGAAGCAGCTTCCTCCTGAGAAGGAGGCCACCACCACAGCGGAGAAGGGCGAATGTAGCATTTTGGACACCACTGCACCCCCACAGCCCCCCTGTGCTACGTGACACCAGGTGTGGGGATGCCACTGTTGAAAAGGACAGGCAAAGAGTAGGTTTTACTACCTAAAACTTAAACAGCCTCTTCAACAAGCATATTAACAAAAAACCCATAGAAAAGATCAAGCCAGGCTATTCAAGACAAAAAGAATGACCAAAATCCAGCTCCTCTCCTTCCTCTCTTGAGTGTAGCCACATTGCAGAAATAAGGCAGTTTGACACCACTTTAAATGCCATTACTCTATCCTGTGGAATTCTTGCATTTGTAGTTTGGTGAGCACCAGAGGTCTCTGACCAGGATAAATACTTCACTAAGGGCCTCTACAGATGGGCCCTTTGGGCCATCCTGGAGGCAGGAATGGGGATGGGGAGGGGCAGCCGCATGTTGGCCGCCTCAACCCCTCCTCGAAGACGTCCTGTTACGCATGGAGCACAGCGTTAGGATGTCCTTCCGGCACAGTCTTTTGACATGCTGTGCCAGAAGGGGTGCTAAAGAGCCGCATGCTGGCTCTTAGGGGGCCCTTTTTGCCCAAGGTGGCAAAAGAGAGGATCGGGGCCGAGGAGTCTGGCAGCCTCAGCCTTGATCCTCCACTTCCCGGGGTGGCCCAGGGCTGCCCATCTGCATCCCCCCTAAATTACAAATCCCAGAATTGAATAGGATGGAACTATGGCAGTTAAAGTGGTGTCAAACTGCCAGGCATGTTGTATCACCTTGGTATTTTCCTAATCAGGTCCTATTGGAGACATGTTGTCTTGATTTTTCCTTATTTATTTGTAATGTCAATATTTCTGGTCTGGTTCAAACAACTTCAGGTTGTGTTGGGACTCTGGAACCAAACTGGGGGAATCTGATGTGATCTAAAACTGCTCCAAATTGGCCTCAAACAACATGATTCACTTCATTATTTGAGATTTTGCTAAATGTGCTGCAAATGTCCTAACATGCATACATTTCAGGCTCACATTAGGTAGCAACTATGGGAGCTGAGATCTTCCCTTTCATTTGTTACATACAGGTGGAGTCTCCCTTATTCAAAATTCTGAAATTCAAAATATTCCAGAAACCAAAACTTTTTTCATGGGTGACTGAGATAGTGACACCTTTGAGTGAAATGGCTGAGATAGTGACATCTTTATCTATTTTTCTGATGGCTCAGTGTACACAAATTTTGTTTCATGCACAACATTATTAAAAATATTGTATAAAATTATCTTCATTCGATGAGCCTTATTGCATGAGAAAAGTAATCTAACACAGAGCGGGAGAGTAGCTGCTTTCTCTGTGCCTTTCTGCATGCCATTGTAGCACTTCTGTTCTTTTCCCAACAGAAACATTAATAAAACCTTGCCTTTTGTTGAACTGATTTTTCCAGCATGACAAAAGGCATGGTTTTATGATCATGTCCCCTGGGAAGAGAATGGAAGTGCTATGATGACATGTAATAATAATAATAATAATAATATTTATACCCCACCTTTTGCCATGGCAATCAAGGCGGCTTCCATCTAAAACAGATACAGACCCCAATAATAAGCATACCCCCCCTTAAAAATACATTAAATACAGTCTCAATTAAAATCAATGTAAACATAGACATTTTAAAATAAAAAAGCGAATTACATCAATTAAAACAGTAGGCCCTCTGGGGCGAGCAAAAATAAAAGAGAGGAGAGTGTCTAATGAGGAGAAATCAGGATTGTAGATGTAGAGAGGCACAGAGAAAGCTACTTCTCTCTTGCTTCATTTCGGCTTTCTCATACAATAAGGTTGTAAGTTTATGAGGTGTATATGAAACATAAATGGATTTTGTGTTTTGACTTGGGTCCCATCTCCATGATATGTATGCATATGCAAATACAAGTATTCCAAAATAATAATAATAAAAAATTGAAATCCAAAACACTTCTGATCCCAAGCCTTTTGGGTAAGTGAGACTCAACCTGTATATACAAATAAATACACACATCAACAGTAGCAGCAGCAACAACAGGCACAACCACTTTTTGTCTATGGAGAATATATGTAAAAAGTATACAAACACATTTAAAAGTGTGTATGTTTAGAAAACTGCATGCCAAAACAATAGTTAATCCTCAGATGAGGGGAAAAAGCCCCAAGTCTTCCAATGAATTAGCATGTGAAAACAAGAATAGAAAAAACATGCAGGTGAAATTGGGAGAAATGTGACAAAATGAGAGATTTTCACAACCCCTTTGTCTGGTAGAGGCATTGTATCAAAGAAAGTGATTGCTCCCATAATCCACTTGAAAAAGCAAGGAGAAAATATAATTGAGAAATGCATAGTTCACAAATAGCCTCAAAGTCACCTCCTCATAATTATTTTTCAGAACAGCCTCATGAAGGGCAAATTGAAGCCTGGACACAGGCCTTCCATTGATCGTGCAGCAATCCATGAATACTATATATCATGTTTCTTCTGTTGCCTCTGTATGTCCTGCTGATAGGGAGAGCTCTGTGTGCCTCTGTGGAAGCCAGATTAAAACAACAACAACAACAACAACAACAATGAATTCAAAAGTAGACATTTCCCACAAGGTGGTGTAGATTTCTGAAGTTGTTTATTATTCTACTAAACTTCAGAAATCCATAATACCTTGTACAATGTATTTATCATCTAAGATGAGCAGTGGACCACACTATCCCCTCAACTAAACAATGAACCATTTTTCAAAAATCACATGAATAAATTTCATACAATTAACATTGAACTGCCTGATCTGTGTATTGAAAACAAAGCAAACTCTACTCCTGAACCTCTTCAGCATTGCATATAAAATCATGACAGAGATTATTTCTGAATACAAAGAATGTCATGTATGCAACAGTTTGTGTGTTTTTGAGCAATATATTATGCAGTTTTCAAGGTAAAGCAGGACAGGGAAACCATCTCAATGTTGTTGGCCTCCATTTCCTTTCAGTCCTAGGACTAATCTGCACTGCAGAAATAACACAGTTTGGCACTGCTTTAACTGCCATGGCTCCATCCTATAGAATACTGGGATTTGTAGTTTGTTGTGGCATCAGAGCTTTCTTCCAGAAGAGGATGGATATCTCATAAAAACTACACATCTCAGAATATCCATAGCAAAGTGGTTTCAAACTGCACTAATTCTGGAGTTTAGATAGCTTCTAGTCTAGCCCAAGGGGTCCCAAACTTTGGTCCTGCAGGTTTTTGGACTTCAACTCCTAGAAGCCCAGCCAGCTTTCCCAACAGGCAGGAAGACTGGGAGCTAAACTTAATAATACCTGGTAGACCAAAGTTTGGAAACCACTGGCTAGTCCATGATGAGGCACCAGAACTTGAGGATGAGTACGGTTGCAGACTGCCAGAAATAGTGCAAATTGAGTCCACTTTTAGGGTTAGGGTTAGTGCTATGGAATCATGGGAATTGTTTTTTTTCTGAGACATTGAGCCTTCTCTGTCAGATAGCTCTGGTGGCACAATAAAATACAGTTCCCACAATTCCCTAGCACTAATCCTAACCCTAAAAGTGGACTCAATTTGCACTATTTCTGGCAGTCTGCAAGTCAGCTTCCAGTGGGATGAGGGCTCCCCGACCTCATTTGAAAAGCGTGGGAATTGACCCTCAATTTCAAGGGCCTATGTTCTGGTCAATAAAAACTTATAATAGAATATACTATTTTAAAATTACATGGTTTAACAACAACCGCAACATATAATGAAACAAGATTTTAAATATTTTCAGCTTACAGTTGTAATGATTTAATAAAAGGGAAATATCATTTGACAATCAAGGTCTAAATCCAAGGTTGCATTATTCAATGCTATAGTGCCAGTGTTACCATGAAAACTGGTTTTAGAAGGTTCCTCCAGAATAGATATTAGGGATAGATGGGGCACTGCAGAAGGGATGGAATACCACATGCTCCCAATTCTACTGATTTGCTGACTGAAGAAGTTTAGTCATCTGAAATATCTCATTGGATCTTGAATACAATGACAATAATAATGAGAAATCAGAATGATAATATTAAAGCCTGCAGTCATATAGCAAAAGATTTATAAGACTAAAATCATTTTAATATCATTAGTATGCATTATTTAAAGAAGCATTTCCATATTTTATAACACTCAAATAAGCCTGTTCTTATCACTTATGATTGTACTTGTTTATCATTATCTGTGTTGCTCAATAACATTTCTATGGAAAGACAAATGTGTAAGGTAAGGGAGGAATTAAAATAATGAAAATCAACTGTTATTTATCTTGTTTTAGCCTTCTTGGAAGCCAGCTTGGGTCTTGTGTTGGGAGAAAGGTTGGATATGAAAGAAAGAAAGAAAGAAAGAAGACCCGAAAGCTTCCAAGTGGTAAAAGTAAATGTCTTTTGTGCTGTTAGAATACCAGTTCACCTGGCCCAGCATTGTCTGTTGGCAACTGTGGCCCTTCAAATGTTGTGAGTATGTAGCTTGACCAGTGTCTATATAAGCAGAAATTACAGTACAACAATACCTATAGCACCACATATTCCACACCACTGTTAACTCCATCTGTGTCTCCTCAGGTTATCAAGAGACATTTTTTCATCTATTTTTGAAGTAATCATTTGCACTGGAGATGCCAGAAACTGACACATGTCTAGGCTTGGAAATCTAGGCAATAATCACCACCAAGGTCTCTCTCTCTGTCTTCCAAATATATAATAATAATAATAATAATAATAATAATAATAATAATTTATATCCCGCCCCTCTGAGAACAATCGGGGCAGCTAGCAACAATTTAAAATTACAAACAATATGATGCCACAAAGACCCCAAAACCCACCCACCCCTTAAAAAAGTATTAAACCAAGGAACTATTAAAACATCTAGTTAAAAGACATAGAATAAAAACTAATTACAATTAACAATATAATAATAAAATAAAACACACGGAGCAGGGGAACATCCAAATTGTGAGAGGGTGGGATAAGAGGCCAGGAAATCTATTCTGGAAAGGCCTGCCGGAAGAGATCAGTCTTAATAGCCTTTTTAAAGCTATTTAGCATTGTAATCTGACGGATCTCATCCGGCAGGCCATTCCATAATCTGGGGGCGATTACTGAGAATGCCCTCTGGGAGGTTACCGACAGCCTAGATTTTAATGGCTGGAGCAAGTTCCTCCCAGAGGACAGGAGTGCACGGGGAGGATTATATGGGAGGATGCGGTCCCGAAGATAGGTTGGACCCAAGCCATTTAAAGCTTTAAAGGCAATAACCAACACCTTATACTGGGCCTGGAAACTAATAGGCAGCCAGTGGAGGGACTTCAATACTGGAGTTATGTGGTCCCTCCTAGATGTCCCCGAGACCACTCTGGCTGCCATGTTTTGTACTAGCTGAAGTTTCCAGACCAAACACGAGGGTAGCCCCATGTAGAGCGCATTACAGAAATCCAGACGGGAGGTTACCAGTGCATGCTCACCAGTCTTGAGGTCCCTTACTTCCAGAAAGGGGCGCAGCTGGCATATCAGCCGAAGCTGATAACAGGCGCTCCTGACCGTCGCATTTACCTGATTAGTCATCAGTAGCGATGAGTCAAGGAGCACCCCCAGACTGCGAACACAGTCCTTTATGGAGAGTGTGACCCCGTCCAGGACTGGATGTTGCAACCCAATTCCTGGTTTCGGGGCCGCTACTGTGAGCACCTCTGTTTTGTCTGGATTCACTCTCAATCTGTTTTTCCTCATCCAGCCCATTACTGCCCTAAGACATTCATTGAGAGGAGAGATGTCATCGGGAGTCGAGGCCGATGATCGAGACATGGAGAAATAGATCTGGGTGTCATCAGCATACTGATAACATCCAGCTCCATGACTCTGAATGATCTCACCCAGCGGCTTCATATAGATGTTAAACAGCATCGGGGACAGAATGGTGCCTTGAGGGATGCTCCTTTTTTCCAGAGCAGCTGTCCCTGAGGAGCACCCTCTGGGATCTGCCCGAGAGGAAGGAACGGAACCACTACAACGCAGTGCCTCCGATTCCTAACCCACTCAGGCGATACAAGAGGATGCCATGATCTATTGTGTCAAAAGCTACTGAGAGGTCTAAAAGCACCAACAGGGTCACACTACCCCTGTTGATGCTCAGACGCAGGTCATCGGCCAAGGCAACCATGGCAGTCTCAACTCCAAATCCTGTCCTAAAGCCAGTTTGAAATGGGTCTAGATAATCGGTTTCATCCAAGACAGCTTGGAGTTGAAGAGCAACCGCCCTCTCAATTACCTTGCTCAAAAATGGTAACAGAGAGACTGGCCTATAGTTGTTCATATCCAGGGAAGGTTTTTTCAGAAGTGGCCTAACAGCCATTTCCTTCAAACAAGATAGAATATGACCTTCCCTAAGGGATGCATTGATGATGTCTGTAAGGAACATCTTCAATACATCTCCCCCTGGATGGCCAGCCATGATGGGCAAGGGTCAAGAGGGCAGGTTGTTTTCCTCACTCTACCAAGGAGCTTGTCCACGTCCTTGGTACTCACAGATTGAAACTGATCCAGGATAATTTCATTAACGGAGTCGCTGGACACCTCGTCAGTTGTTTCTGTCAAAACACTGGCATCTAAGTCAGCTCTTATCTGAGAGATTTTATCTGCAAAAAAATTGTTAAATGCATCACAGCAGGCTGTTGTCGGGTTAAATAATGGGTACTGCACAGGGGGTACCTGCGTCAGCCCCCTTACCACCCTAAACAGCTCCGCTGGATGAGATTCTGCAGATGCAATACGTGCAGAGCAGCAGGATCTCTGTGCTGCATGTATTGCCTCTCGATAAGACCAAAGAAAGTTCCTATGACAAGTCTTGTCAGATAAGAGTCGAGCTTTCCGTCAGGTGCGCTCTAGTCATTGTCCAACCTGCTTCATTTTCCTAAGCTCTGATGTATACCATTGCTTTCGATTTGAAGCGGGTTGGAAAGGACGCTTGGGAGTGAACGTGTCAATAGCCTTGGTAAGGTCAGTGTTCCAGGTATCAACCAAAGCTTCGACAGGGTCACTAGCGTTCCCAACTATTAAACCCTCCAAGGGTTTCTGGAATCCTATTGGTTCCATTAGCCTTCGAGGGCGGACCATTCTAATGGGTCCACCACCCCCGGAGGGGCAGAAAGAGGCTCTTAGTTCAGTCTTGACCAAGAAATGGAAATGATCCGTCCATGACAATGCGGTGGTCTTAATAACCTCCGCCCATGGATATTCCTGTTCCATACTAAAGACCGCATTGAGGGTATGACCCACACAATGCGTGGGCCTGACGACTAATTGGTATAGGCCCATGTTTCTCATGGTTTTCATGAACTCCCGAGCTGCACCAGTCAGATTTTTTTAAGCTGGTCTCGAGTGGGATGTTGAAGTCTCCCAAAACTAAAAGTCTGGGCGACTCCAGCAACAGCTCCAAGACCAGCTGTGTCAGCTTGGTTAGGGAGTCTGCTAGACAACGGGGTGGTCGGTAGACTAACAGAATCCCTAAACTATCCCTGGTCTTCAGGCTCAGATACATACACTCGAAGTGGACTGTTTTCCGGACAGGTATCCTGGTCAGAGTTAGGTTGTTCTTATGAACCAGAGCCACTCCGCCACCCCCCCCCCCTTGCCCACTTCCCCTTATCTGCTCACTGACAGAGTACCCGGCTGGGAGGGCCTGCGTCCAGGTTATGGCACTGTCCACTCCCAGCCAGGTCTCTGTAAAGCAAGCCAGGTTGGCATCCTCATCCAAAAGAAGATCGTAAATAATGTGAGTCTTATTTTTAACCGACCTGGCATTGCAGAGGAGCAAAGGAAGGTTTTGTGGAATGGTTGGTACGCTCTCCAATCCATTCCAGGGAACAGAGTGAACTGAAGGCGGGATAGCTTTCAAACAGTGATCCCGTCTTCTTTTGTACCATCTATTCATTCCATTCCAACCATACCTCCCTTTCCCCAGCACAACTCCAATTTCTGCCCCCAACCCATTCCCGGCCTCAACTGGTGGAAAGGTTGCTAGAGCCATGCAACCTTCTCAACTGCAGCTTCCAGTCTCTCTGCTGTGAGTCCAAATGAAGGTGAAAATGGGCAGGGTGGGCTGGGTGGAGAAACCTCGTTCAGCCCAACTCCCAGCCTCAGGTGTTAAAAGGGTTGGGCGGGGTAGGTGGAAGTCCTCCGCCCCAGCTGATGCTCATCGGCCACTGCTACTGATGGTATAGAAGAGGTTGGGGTGGGTTATATGGCTCCGCTCTGCTCAGCCCGACTTCAGTCTCTAGTGTCTGCTGCAGCCTTCTGGCCCCGGTGGAGTGGGGGAAAAGAGGCTGCTGCAGGCTTTGGTCCTCCTGGCTGGCGAGCTGGTGTTCCCGAGGGGTGTGGGAGTGGCTTATAATGCCAGCCACTCCTAGCCATGCCCCCTCTCACTGCTGCCCTGCTCCAAGAGTTTCTCAGGTCCTTCTGCAGCCGTCTGGCCCCGGTGGAGTGGGGGAAAAGAGGCTGCTGCAGGCTTGGGTCCTCCTGGCTGGTGACAAATAAAGTGGGGCAATCTGCAGCAGCAAAATGGCAGGTGGGAGGGGAGTACTTAACCTTTTCCCATCCTTCCTTCCTTCCCACAGATCTCTTTCCCAAGAACATTTTTTTCATGGCATGTAAATATACAGCCAGAATTCCAGGCAGAAGGAAGGACTGCAGGATGATGGACTGCTGATGACATACAATCAGGGGCTTTGATGACTTACAAGGAAGAAGCCACATTCTTTTCTGTTGCATTAGTGTATTCTTTTGGAAGTCTGGTTAAGATTTAAGAAGTAGTGAAAAACAAATCACCAGGAACAGATGGTATTCCAATTGAACTGCTGCAATCCACACTGAGAGTCAACTCCAGTGCTAACCAACATATGTCAACAGATATGGAAAACAAAACAATGGCCAATAGATTGGAAGTAATATACATCCCCATCAACAAAAAGGGAGACACAAGAGACTGCAGCAACTATAGAACCATAGCACTGATCTTCCATGCAAGCAAAATCATGCTCAAACTTCTGCAACATAGATTCCAATGATACATGGAGAGAGAAATCCCACAGGTCCAAGCAGGGTTCGGGAAAGGAAGAGGCACGAGGGACCACATTGCAAACAAATGATGGCTAATGGAGTGCACCAGAGAATTCCAAAAGAAAATAAGCATGTGCTTTATAGACAACAGCAGAGCCTTTGACTACATAGATCATGAAAGGCTATAGAATGCCCTTAAAGACATGGGAGTTCCAACACATCTGATAGTCCTGATGAGAAATCTGTACTCTGGACAAGAGGCTACTGTCAGAACAGAACATAGAGAAACAGAATGGTTCCCAATTAGCAAAGAAGTCAGACAAGGTTGCATCCTTTCACTCTATATGTTCAATTTGTATGCAGAACATATCATAAGAAAAGCAGGCTTGAACACAGAAGAAGGAGGAGTAAAAATAGGAGGAAGGAATATCAACAATCTGATATGCAGATGACACCAGGAAGATCAAAGAAGAAAGTGCTAAGGCAAGCTTAATGTTGAACATAAAGAAATCAAAAATAATGACCACCAAGAACCTTCACAAGTTCAACCTAGACAATGAAGAAATAGAAATAGTAAAAGAATTCCAATACCTGGGATCAAACATTTATAGAAATGGGGACTGCAGTCAGGAAATCAGAAGAAGACTAAGAATGGGGAGGGTGGCTATGAAAGAACTAGAAAAGATGCTAAAAGCTAGAATCATACAAGCCATTGTATTCCCTATTATCGTCTATGGATGTGAGAGCTGGACAATTAAGAAAGATGATATGACGAAAATCAACTCCTTTGAGATGTGGTGGTGGAGAAGAGTGCTGAGGATCCCATGGGCAGCCAAAAGGACAAAAGTGAGTCCTAGACCAGATCAAGCCAGAAAACTCCTTGGAAGCCAAGATGACCAAACTGAGACTATCGTACTTCGGACACATCATGAGAAGGGAAGACTCTTTGGAAAAAACAATAATGCTGGGGAAGGTGAAGGGAAGTAGGAAGAGAGGAAGGCCATATGCTAGATCAGGGGTAGGCAAACTTTTTGAGCTGGGGGCCGGGTTGCTGTCCCTCAGACAATTGGGGGGGGGGGGCGAAGGACCAAAAACAAACAAACAAGCAAACAAACAAATATAAAAATAAAAAAAATAAAAATTGAAAAAATATGCATGCACACTCTCTCAGCCCCAGAAAAGCCATGGCAATACCCATGTGGAGATTTTGCCAAGAAAACTTCAAGAACAAGTAATAACAACAATAATCAATATCATCACGGCGGGGGGCGGTGGCGGCGGCGACAGGACCAGCCTGGGGCTGGTCCAAAGGCCTCAAGGGGGTGCATCTGGCTCCCGGGCCTTAGGTTGCCTACCCCTGTGCTAGATGGATGGACTCTATTAAGGAGGTCGCGGGTATTAAAGTGTTGCAGGAATTAAGCAGAGCAGTGGAGGACAGAGGTTCTTGAAGATGTCTCATCCATAGGGCCGCTATGAGTCGAGATTGACTCAAGGGAAGTTAACAACAAATAAAAAACCAAATTGACATATAGTTGGCCCTCGATATCCATGGATTTACCATTTGCAGATTCAAGCATCTGAATCTGCAAGCCTCAATTGTCTCCCATGGCAGTGCGTGCACACAGCCACACCGGCATTAGGGACAGGCCCTGTTTTCCCATTAGGGTGTATGTACACAGCTGTGTGCCATCAATTTTCATTGTGCTCAATGGTGGCATGCCCACATGTACATGCTACCATTGGGGACAACACAGGCTTGAGCATCCATGGATTTTGGCATCTGTGTTGGGGGTTTGAAACATTTCCCCCATGGATACTAAGGGCTGACTGCATAGTGTCTGGCATGATTTTTTGTCCCCTAGGGAGGTACGTGGGGTACCTTGTTCTGACCTCAGAGAGACTGAGGCATGGCATTGGTGGTGGTAGCAGGAGGCACAGTGGGACATGTGTGCAAACAGGCACCCTGCTTCACAATGAAGTGCCCAGCTAATGGGGTCATTAGGGGCAGCTACAATGCCAGAATACTTTGGGCTGTTCCTGGAGTATTTTGGCCTATGCAGACACCAGCCAAGTCTTAAACTTCAAATATTCCTTGAAAACTGCAGTTTTTGGAGACTTTCTTGCAGTGAGAAGGAAATTGATAAAATTATTCATTGCCTCCTTCAAGATGAAAAGTAGGAAACAAAGAAATCCTAAAACATCCTAACCCCAGGCCAACCATGTTATTTTGGTACCTCTGGCAAAAAATCTCACAGGCATCTCTGCCCATCATTGCTAATGAAAATACAATGCCAATAAATTAAATATCAAACAGTTTGCTTCCCTTTAATATCACCCCAAATCTGATGCCTGGTGCAGTCACTTAACTCTACCTAATTATAGGCCCAATTCTCTCTGCCCTTTAAGGCCTGGTTACTAAGAGGCACTTTAGTATAGTTTGCTACTAACACTACATTCTAGAATCTAACTCTTATTCCCCCTTGCAGCAATGCTTAATAAAACAATAATTTAAAAGTTATTTAGCAATAGAATGGAGACATTGACTGAGTGGAAATGAGCAATTGAGAGAAAAATTAGATCTCCTCAGACTAAAAGCCTCTTGACTCATCATCTTTGTGATTTTGCAAATGTTATCTGTAGCTATTGATTCATGTCACCAGTGACTGCAGAGCAAGCAAAAGGTTATGACTTGTTTGACAAGTACATTGTACTGATTTGCATAGAATGCAAATAGGCACTGCTTGTTGTTGTGGAATCATTAAGCTAAGTGATCATGAAAATTAAATATACAGTAGAATGTGTCCTACATACCCTACCCAATGAAATATTATGCTGTCACAGAAACCTTACTCAGGAGCAGGGTTAGGGAAATTTAGGCCCTCCACCTGATAGACTCTAGAGCTCATTAACCCCCAACTGGTCTGGCCAATAATGAGAGGTTATAGATGTATACATTCATCAACATTTGGAGGTCCATAAATTCCTCAGCCCTAGTTTCAAAACCCTTTTGATATTTACATCACTTGAAGGTGAAATATTACACTAGCAACTCCCAGACATTCAGTCCAAAATCCAAATTATACATTTTGGTGATACTGCAGTTAGGCCAACCAAGATGTGTAATGTTAATCACACCAGCTTTTGAAACTCATGGGATTCTTCATTAGGCAAAGATGCTAAAAAACAAAACAAAACACCCATGTCATGGGGAAAAAAAATGACGGCTCTAGAGTCACCTGTTTGCCTCAGGCTTACTTATTTACTTAAGGCATTAAAGAGAGACAGTCTGTGCAGACAGAAAAATCAAGCTACACTTCTCATACCCATGAGGTGATTGAGAACAAAAGCAGTCAAAGAAGAGCATTTAAAAAATCCTATATCTTTTGCAGTCACGAAGGCTCGATTTTAAAATCTGGGCCTGTCTGCATCCTGTGTTAGGCTCAGACTGCTTTATCTTCAGAATTCAGCAAATCTTTATCAGCATCTTGTGCCCTTCCACAGGATCTCAGTTGGGCCAATGGAAGAAAGCAGAAGATGCCTATAGGGATGATGAGTAGTGCTGATCACACCTGAATAGGGCTGATACCTTTGTGTGATGAAATGCAATAGGCTTTGATGGCTTTGAAGCCAGCAGTGAGTCTATAACAGCTGTTTAATCTGGAGCTGGTCCAGAGCATTGTGCCCTGGATTGGCCCCAGATTGGCCATAATGGTAATAACATGTATGGGGCCAAAACCAGTGTGATGCCGCATCATTGTGTTCATGGGCTGACACCACATCTGCTCCACTGGTCTATCCCCCAGTGTTGCTGCTACCACTGCATCATTCCCAACCAAGCAGCTCCCTGTGGGAGCCTGCACGGCTCACTGTTGTTGCTGTGTGCCCTGTCACAACAGGCTACCCTGCCATGTGGTTGACAGGGAGGGGAGGCACTCTACTTCCTCCTTGTTGATCGCATGACCTCCCCATTCTGAGCTCAGCAGAAGTGACAGCCCACTAGGCAGGTTTTACATGGAGCTGTTGCCCATAATGAAGCAGTGGCAGTGGCTACGAAAACAGGCCACCCTCTTTCCCCGCACTGCTCAGTACAGGGAAGGAGGATGTCATGCCTCCTGGCATGTGGATAATGGATCAGGCTGAAATGGACCCAATCCAGCTGTCCACATGCCACAAGAACCCAAGGTCACTCTGGGATTTCCAGGTAACACCAGGCATTTCCCTGACTTTGCTTAGTTTGGAGCAAAGTTGGGTTAGGGACCAAAGCCTGTGGTATCTCCCTGGAGCTAGCCACATATTGTGAGGACTGCCCACACCTGCTTTGGGGTGGGTTTGGCATTTTTTTTTTACTGGTGTAGACAAGCCCAAAGGTTGCTGGGAGAAGGCTTTTTTCTACAAGTTTGCAGAATTAACTGTAAAATGGCAGCCCATGTTGTTGTATATCAAGATGCAAAGTAGAGATGGCATTTAGGGCACAGCTTCTTAAAGCTATCTCCTCATCACCATCTTTGTGTCCATTGGATACAAAAGCTCTCCAGGGACCACAAGCTAATGGCTCAGGGTTTGGAACTAGCTCTCATACACCACTTTGAGCAGTACTCAAAGTGGGGAAAGTATAGTACAGAACTCTTAATTTTCAGATTCCGAAATGATTATTCCTCTGGACTTCTATTCCTTAATCCCATTATGAGCAGCAGAGAAATAATGGTACAAAATTCTATAAAATATACTGTTCCCTTCATAATTTCTTCTTAAAAGTATTGGTGCAGGTCTTTCAGTCTTCCTTTGAATATTTCTCTAATTCTGGATCTGGTGGTATCTGTCTGCTGAGGGAAGCAGCTAAGTCAACACTCTCGAATTTAGGCAACTGAAGTTTCTTTGTCTCTCTTTATTGAAACCTAAAATGTCATTCCCCCTAAATTAGACATATTGATTCTGAAACTTTGCCAAGCCTGAAAACCGACAAAAAGTTTTTTGTCTCCTGGACATGCATGGCACACAAAAGAAGAGACAACACAAAAAGGTAGCAGTCAAAACCAACCCAAACCAACCCAAAATGCTTAAAAAGAACATGGATGCAAAATATATAACATGAAGGCCACTAACTGTATACAAAACCTGAATAAATACAAAATATAAACTTTGTAAAGAAAACAGTGTATTACAAAATCATAGTGTGGAATGGCAAACCAAATAAACCAGAAGCACTAAATGTCAAACAGTTTACACAATATTGATAAGAATAAATAGGAACATTAACAGGCAGGAGAACACAACCAAATGTAATACAGGACTTCTAGATTATATCCTGTTTTGATATATCTTCCTCAGTAAATGTCCTGTTACTCTAATAATTGTCAGAAAAACTTGCTATATGACATGAAACATAAAATACTATGGGTAGAGGGTCAGTAATTAATTGTCCTAAGGATTTTCAAAAAATGCTCAATGATTTCATCTTCTGAAATGCCTGGCCAGTACATTAAACAGACAGACTTTTGCTCTTTTATAAATCTTGTCACAGAGACAAGGTGACAGCCTAAATCCATTTGCAAGTCCCCAGAGAAGTAGATTCTTTGAATCAATTGCTGAATGATAATTCAATGCTTCACTGATTAAGTTGGTTTACTGTAGCTGGAATGAGCAACTGGATTTAGGCCAATGTCTTTCCTGCCACAATGTCATGTTCTCTCAGCTTCAGAGGAAGACAATGGCAAACCACCCTCTGAATAAATATTTGCCAAGAAAAACCTATGATGGGTTCACTTTAGGGTCATGATAAGTCATAAACCACTTGAAGGTACACAACAACAGAGATTTTCTTCCCTTAATATCCATCCCAACACACCTTTTACTTTCTGTCACGTTGCTTTGCTTAGTAGTAGAGCAGGTAAACTGAAAAACCCCCAACCCTATTTTCTTCTGTACAGACGTTAGGCAAAAACAAGCTGTTTTGTGTAACATTTAAGACAACAGGAAGACCTTTGTCCAGTGCAGTTATTACGATCAAGTATTCAATGGCTCTAATGATAATTAGAGCCATTTCCTTCCTTTAGTTAAAATATACCCTTTCCTGACAATTGTGCTGCTCCTGGCCTTTAGAATGAGTCACCACCTGAGTGCAGACATACAGAGAAATGTCTGAGAGGTTCATCTCCTGAAAGGATGTTATTAAAACTGCATTTCATTCTGTGCATCAAGGTTTTCTCTCTCCTTCCTTCACTGTAGGGGACAATTATGTGGCTAGTAGAACTGCAAAGATAATTCCAGCTTTGAAAATCGTAGAAGTGAGCTCTGTTCACAATTATGTGGTAACAAATAAGACCCATCAAAACTCTTGAGGGAAGTAGGTGCTGACAAATGCATTTGCTTTTTAAAATTATGACTTAAACAGAAGCCTCTTCACTGATACCAGTGCTCTAAGATCATGACAAATAGAAACTGATTATAAGTTTCAGTTGCATTTTATTTACTGGAAGAGAAATCAATAAGTAAGCTCTCTCTTCCTCTCTCTGTAGATTTTCGTAGTCTGCTTTTCTGGACTCTCTGTAGATTGCTTTTCTATATTCTCCATAGCCTGCTTTTCTGGAAAGATCATACACTTAGTACTTTGTTGCTTGTGTGCCTTCAAGTTGTATTTGACTTATGGTGACCCCCAAGGTGAACCTGTCCTTGGGTTTTCTTGGAAAGATTTGTTCAGAGGTAGTTTACCATTACCCTCCCCTGACTTGCTCAAGGTGGGTTTCATGGGCAAGGAGGGAACTGAACCCTAGTCTCCAGAATCATAGTCCAATGCTCAAACCACTATGTCACACTGGCAGTTAGTGTTACTACTTGTTAAGTTCTGCAACTCACTTAAGATACAATCTATGATATGTGGGAGACATCTTGAAGGGGATTAGCATTATTATTTTTATTATTTGAAATTAATTATTAATTACATCCTGTCTTTTCATCAAACATGGCAGTAAAGATGGCTAACAATAATACAATACATATGGAAAACAGAATCTTCATTAAAACTGAAGGCCTGCTTGAATGAAAGTGGATGTCTCAAACCTCTTGCTTTTTGAGAGGGAGGAAAAAAGTTCTATCCTAGGAAGTAGGATATCAGAAGTTGGAAACCTTGTCACAGCTACTGTGGAAATCTCCTCAGCCAGTCGTTCTGTGACATTCAAGCAGACCTTTGTCAGGTAAATTTGGACCCTTTCACACTACATAAATATAGCAATATGATCCCACTTTTAATTGGCATAGTCCCAACCTACGGAACCCTGGGATTGAGGGAGGGGTACTGAAGAATTCTCAGGTAAAGAGCTCTTATCGTGCCTCACCAAACCTCAAACCTCAGGGCTTCCCATGGTAGTTCAAATAGGATCATAGCACTATAATTGTGTAGTGTGATCATGTGTTGTTGAATGTAATTTAACTAGTAGGGGCTAGCTATATCTTTCACTGTGATGTTATTAATTGTATTCATAATTGCTTCAACTTAAAACTCAGGTTTTCATGAAGATTCTGTGTTTTGTATGTATTGTATTATTGAGGGGTGGGGAGACATGTACGGAGGATGTGTTGAAAAAGGCTGTGAATTTTCAGAATCCACAGCCCTCCTATTCTCCTATTTATATCTTATAAATTCTTTCTAATAGGCTTTTAAAGCAAAATTATTTACTGGAAGAGAAATCAATATTTTATCATCAGTATGATCACCTGAGACAAGCAAGTCACTTCATGGCTTAGGTGAATCAGGGACCTACCAATTCACAGCTTAGCCAATACATTTGCACTCATGTGAAACAATGATACTGAGTCAGTTCAAAGCTGTAGGTATTAAGAGCATGTTATTTCTTCTTTTCAATAAAGCAAGAAAAGTGCCAGTCCCTGCTCAGTGCCATCTAAATTTGGATTCCAGCTATCAGGAGGGTTGCTATACCATGTAGGTCAATGCATTTAAGGAAGTACATTTAACTTTTTTTAAGCAGCACAAAATTTTATTGAAAAAGTAGTGACCACTTTCAGTTAATCACTGAAAGGATAGTAAAAGTTCACTCAGGCCTTCCAAGTGTATCATGTGGTGCATGTAGGTAGAGAGAAATCACTTCCCTTTTAGAGATGTTTCTACACCGTTCCATCCAGTATCACTCTTTTGGATCTCACCTTCAAATCCCACAAACTGTGGCTCTCTCTTGCCTTTAGTCATTTGAAAAGAGGCTGTTGGTGCTGCTAATGTGGAGGTGGTATGTTGGGTCTATGTAAAGCAAGTCAGCCGGTACATGTGTGGGCAGCTTTTTGATTGTACTTCAAGTAAGGTTTTTTTTTTTTTTTAAGCTGAAAGGATGAAGGGATAAGTGGAATAGTAACAGTAGCTTCCATGTGAGTGGGAGAAGAGCTGTGAGTTTCTTCTTTGTTTTGCTTGCAAGCTGTGCAACTGGTGTTGTTTCTGAAGGAACAGAGATGTGTGTATCTGTTGGAATGCAATGAAGCAGAAGATTTACTGCAACTATTTGGATTTTCATCAGAGCCATAAGCAGGCATGAAGGAGGACAGAAGCAATGTAAAGAAGGTTGTCTGATGGTTCTGGGAGACAACTGGGACAGGACTGGGCTTTTTCTGAGCTCTCCAGGTAGTCATCTCTGTTTGGGGAGAGGGAGCAGTGTGTGGACCATTGCTTCTCTTGAATCTCTTAAATTAATCTGCTTTCTCAAGCATGGTGGAAGATGCTATCTCATCAACTATCAGTTGAGGGAAAAGGTTTGAGGTTTACAATAAGGCCAAAGTAAGGTAGAGCCATGCTAAAGGAAAAGTATTCTGAATGAAGGGGAAAAATAAAAAATAAAATAAAAAAACAACTTCAGAATCATTAAGCTCTTGGGAATCTCAAGGAAAAACAAATTAAGCCTTACCAAAACATTGTGACTCTCTTGTCAACTGACTGGCACTTTCTACTCATAACAACAGCAATCTGAAATATAAGGAGAAGGTTCAACATGAATAGTTTTTACCTGGTGCCTGTTTGAATTCAAACTGTGGCATGGGAGTATATCTGCCTTACAAGTTTGGAAATAATATTTGAAAAATGATTGAAAACAGGAAACCTTGCCAAAGAGAATACTGGATTGTTCATAATTTGGGACTTATTCTGTGCAAAATTCACATTGCACATAAAACAGCATTTTCTTCTCAAGAAGCAGCATTTTCTGTACACACATATATGTGATGTTGGAGACTGTATGCAAAAATCATATGTGGGACTTTTGCAAAGAAACTGTTTTCTGTGCAGGAAACAGCATTTTCTGCACAGAAAATGCTTTCTTTGCAAAACTACCACATGTGATTTTTGCATACACAGTCTCCAGCATTACTGGAAACAACATTTCTATTTTCACAGAACCAGAGCAATATATTGTTTGTTTTTCTGGGAACAACAGGAAGTAGTCTAAATATGCACATCATTTTAAGAACCTTCCTTCACAGCATGGTTTATGCATACACCCAAATTAGGTTCTGTAATGTGCTTCTCACATTGCACAGAAATAGGACACACAATGTGGTACAAGATCTAATAGCATTACAATTTTTCATTACTGAAGAGTCTTTGGGGACATTTCCCTCTGTGATTAAGCCAACATGTCACATTACAGTGGGCAGTGATCCATTTATATAAATCTGTATGTGTCTCAGTCATGGCTACAGCTGAGGAGAGGGTACAAAGTTGAGGGGGAAAGTTGGGCATAGATAGGGGAATCTATCTTTCCTGGCTCACAACTAATCTCCCCACAGCTTGCCCTCAGTGTTGCAGTGTTACCAAATTGGGATTTGCTGGAGGGAATGGTCTATGGAGGGGGGAAGATCTATAGTGGTCATGGGGGTTTATGCCGTAGGGATGGGCATAAAACTGAGTGGGCAATTTTTTTGTCCCGAGGGGATGCGGATCACTGTGCTGATGCATTTTAGGTTTGTTGTTCTCATTTTATTTTGAGTTCACAAATCTCTTTGAGTCATTGTAACCGCTTTGTTATTCACATATGCCAACATTTTGCGATAAAATGGACCTGCCTCCATTCCTTTGAATGATACAGAGCAATCTGAAATGATTCGGAAGCTTACTCACGCTGCCAAATATATGGATCGATGCAGATCTTTCAGGAAAACTTGGGGGGGGGGAGCCCAGTATCAAATATCCTGGGTTTAGAGAGGGTTTTTTGCCAGCCCCCCATCCCCCCCAAAGTGCATCAAATGCATCAAATGCATTTGGGACATGTGTGAACAGCAAGGATTCAACCCAGATTATTTTCATAGAGTGAATGGGGCCTGAGACCCTCTACCATAGTGCCTTATGGATGATTAGATGAATCCTGAGGAGTAGGCAAATCTGGGGTGGTGCTGATAAGCATCAATTTTGTACCTCTGAAGACTCACGATTTCCTTAAAATTGTGATGCATATTTGTATGATGTACATATAATAAAGTAATGTGCATTAACAACCTAATGGAATATTAAGTCTATGAGTTCATTGTTTGGCTTCACAGCAGTAATCCTCTCATTATCACAGCATCTCACCTATACAAATAGGATCAACCTCATGGTTTTGTTCAGAAAATGGACAGGATACTGATGGAAACAAACAAACAAACAAACAAAAGCCCTAAAAAAAAAAAAAAAAGCTATGGCACTTTTCATTCAATCATTAAGGAAAATTGTGTATTAACCTTAAAATGAAGCTAATAGTGCAATTCCATTTCTTATCCACCTAGAGGTAAGTTTTGCTGAATTCATTGAGGCTTACTGCAAGGTAGGATTACAGAAAACCTGGCAGTCCATGGATATTTTAGGGAGATATTATTGGAATATAAATATCTGAATATGTGGAGTTATAAGCTTTTTTTTGTACCATATTTATTTCTTTAAAGCCAAGATAAATGTCCAAAGTCATTATTTCCCAATCAAATAGAAAAATGGTTTCACAGAAAGCAATAATTGACAGCCTGAGAGAAAATTCAAAGAAAAAGTAAATGGCAGTGTGTGTGTGGGGAATCCCTTATCAGTGTTTTATTCATGGAAATCTGCCTTATTCTGCTTCTAGGTTGGATTCAGCAGGGACCTCCAGCCTTAATTATGTAGCACTGCCAAGCTTGATCTGCCTTTTAAAGCACTCAGCAGACCTTTACTGTAAAATAGAAAACTGGAGAATAACAATCTCCTTCTAATTCTTGTCTGGGTTTATGGAATCATATAAGAAGTGGTCATTTCCTAATTTGAATGTTTTTCAGGTCACTTGCTTGATTCTGGACCAGAATTAATATGTAGAACAGGCTCTCTCTTAGTCAATTTGAAATTCTGTTACTTTCCTTTATTTTTGTTCGCCTGCAGCAATATTGAATGAGCGCTTTTAGACTTTTCTCCCATTCTGCACTGAGGCATAGCCATCGAATACATTCTTTGTTGTTGATTAAGGAGCTTGCAGTGAAAATAAATTTACTGTAGCTATCATTTAATGCAAATTTAAAGCTGAAAAGTGAGCACTACTTATAAATGGAAAAAATACATTTGCACATAGATTAGCGACACATTTGAAAATGCTTTGTGTCACTCCTATAGAAAAACCGCCAATCGAATCATGCATACAGAACCCAGAAAAAGTACTCTTTTAGACTACAACTTCCAGAATCCCCCAGCAAGCTTTTCCAAAGCTATGTATGCTAATGTAGGACATTGAACTGAGTTTAGATGATGCATATCTCCAAAGTGGCCGGCAGCTGCTCTGACGCTGCAAAAGGGAGTTGGTTTATCTCAGCCTGGCATTGCATGGGACTTGTGGCAGCAGCCCACTTCTGGAATGGGCCATGCAGTTGCCATGATCCCAACTCAATCGCAGGCAGAGACTGTTCCTTCCCAGCCATCTGCTTCATCCCATAGATGTCAAAGCTCCATTCACTTATTTGATATTAGACCATTTTTTCTAAAAAGTATACTTGTAGATGGTTTCTCATTGTTTCTAATTTCAGTTTAAATATCTGCTTGTTGATTTGCTTAAATATTTTCCCTTTTCCCCTTTCAATGTGATTTTTTTTTCAGAATTAAAAAATGAATAATAAAACAAAACACCACAAGAAAATATGGGCTACAAGTATGAGGCACAGCATGAGTCAGAATTTAAATCAGGTGATGTTTGTCCTCCACCATTTAGTGAATCCACACTATAGAAGGAAATAAAATGCAGCATTATGTTGAGAAATGAATGAAGTTATCAATTTTAAAGTTACAATGATACTGTATTGTATCTATACCACACTAAATACCCTGAAGACACTAGATTGGATCCTGTCTGATCTAAGCTAAGGAAGGTCAGCTCCAATTAGTACTTGGATGGGAGACTGCCAACAAATTCCAGGTGCTGTTGGCTATATGTCAGAGGAAGGAACTTGCAAAGTCACCTCTGAGGATTCTTTGCCTAAGAAAACCCTGTGAAAGTCATGGGATCACCATAAATCAGCATGAGACTTGAAGGAACATAATACATTAGGAAAAGGAATTTATAATGACAAGTTGCTCATTTTTGTAATGTATGCCGAAAGGCCAGAGAAACATAAGGAGTCTCTTCTATACAGTCAGATTATTTATCCATCCAGGCCAGTATTGGCTTCTTTGATTGGCAGTGGCTGGGCATGGTATCTGAAGAAGGTCTTTCCCACTAGCTGACACTTGATTCTTTTAACTAGAGATGCCAAGAAATAAAAAAAGAGATTTTCTGCAGGCAAGACACATGCTCACCTTTGAAATTCTGCCCCCCCCAACATATGAAGTGGTGTTTTTGAATAGGTGTTACAATGAACCCAATGTGATAACTTTTCTCCACTACCACCTTATTCCCTTAGAATATTAGGTGTAGATGTTCTATGGTGGATCAAATGGGGCAAATCAGGATAAAAGTTTGCCAGGCATTTACTTTCACATCATTACATCTGATGTGCCGTAATGGCTATTGATTCAGCTAACTGCAAGTAGAAAAACCAGGGGCGGGGGGAATTGTGAATGAAGTTCAGTTGTCAGACATTAAATCATAGTGAGGCAACTTAATGGAACTCGCTGGTCATTCCTTACAAGATGCGTGGGGCAGTAAGATGTGGGGGGCAGAAACATTACGGTTCCTATATGAACTCTCTTTTCCCACAGATGACTTCATACAGTGTGCTGAGAAAAGAATAAATGGCTTTAAAAAAACACAACCTCATGGTGTCAGAAAGATATCACATTTAAGGCATAGATCCTTGGCTCTTAAAATACTTGTGCTTTCAATTGCTTTCTCAGTGTGTATTTAAATACTCCCATGAGGCTCAGACTGCCTTCAGTTGCTTCCTGTTTAAATAGAATGCAATTCTTCCTTCCTCCCTCTCCCACCCTTTTTTTTGTAATTCTGTGGAATTCATGCAAGGGGGAAAAGGTCAGCCCAAAATGGAGAAAGCAATTTCCTTATTCTTCATATCACAGCCTTCCTTGGGGACTTGTAATTTAAGTTTCCCAGACAGGTCTCCTTTTCTCACTTTAAATACAGATATTACATCTCATCTACCTGGTCAGGCAATTGAGTGAGGGCTGTTTGATCCTAAAAGAAAGATGATTAAAGTAGCCAAATAGGAAAGGCAACACTGTCAGCAAAGGGGTGCTTCACTTGTGACTCTGGCACAAAGCTCACTAGGGGAAATGGGGGGAGGGAAGTATGAATCTAATGCAAGACACACAACAGTTGAAATAAGAGATGTCTGCGATTCACTCTTATGAGTACAAAGCAACAGGGAAATGTGTTCAAGCTTTCCTAATTTGTTCGGTCATGCTGGGTAACTTCATGTAATATGTCTCTTTCCTGAAGAGATAAAAGACTACATTCAAGACATATCCTTTAGGACCAGGCCCTTCCTAGCTTCAAGATGATGCCACATCGTTCCTATCATAATTGCTTAAGCAGAAAGCAGAAGGGACAAGGTAACCCTGCCAGAGAAAAGAGGGCTACATTTACAAAAACAATCCCAGATGGCTCAATACATGAGTCATCTTGTATGCAGCCATCCTTTCCTTTTTTCCCTCCCTGATCATCACCTCGTTGGTCTTCCTGTAGGAAATTCATCCTCCCTTTTAAATCAGTAATTGGATAAACTTTGATTCTTTTGGACCGGGGTGGGGAAATATTGGCCCTCCAGATGTTTTTATTGCTGCCATCAGCTCCACCTAGCATGACCAGTGGTATTGTGAAAGTTGTGGTCAAAACACATTTTGAGGGTCAAAGTTTCCCACATTTTGTTTTAAGCTTTGTAAATATTCTTTAGTGCCAACCCCACCTTAATCTTATTTTCCCTCTATGATGAGAGAATGGTTATTGAGATGAGTCATGTGGACACAAAACCAGAGACATGCTTTAAACCCAAATATGCCACAACTGATTACATGTACTTGGTTCAAAATATGATGTGGCCATAGTTTCCCCCACACTTTCTTGGATATGGGAGTGAGCTATGGCTTGTGCTTCCCAAATTTGCAAAGACTCAAGATTTGTTTATGTATGTACACAATTTAGGTCATCCATTTGACTATAAAAGAGGTGGTGGTGATGCAGCATTTAGATTGATTATGTATAAGGCGCTATTTATAGCAGGAGTCCCACTACCTGGTTATGGTATGCTTGGAAGGGTGCAAGAACTACCAGCTTGCTCTCACATCCTACTATAAGCAGCCTATGGGTTTGGGCAGGACTCATGGACTTCCAGCAGTCTTTTTAAAGGTGGATAGAGTGGGTATGAAAATGAACCTCAGATTATAAAAAGTGAGGTGGAAACTGCAATAAGAGAAATAGCAAAAAACAAATCGCCTGCTACATAATCAATCTAAATGCTGCATCACCACCACCTCTTTTATAGACAAATGGATGGCCTAAATTGTGTATACACACAGATGATATACCAATTGAACTGCTGCAATCCACACTGAGAGAGTCAACTCAAGTGCTAACAAACATATGTCAACAGATATGGAAAAGAAAACAATGGTCAACAGATTGGAAGTGATAAATATATATCCCCATCCACAAAAAGGGAGACACAAGAAACTGCAGCAACTATAGAACCATAGCATTGATCTCCCATGCAAGCAAAATCATGCTCAAAATTCTACAACATAGGGCCTTTGCAGACTGCCAGAAATAGTGCAAATTGAGGTCACTTTAACTGTCCTGGCTCAGTGCTAGGGAATCATGGGAATTGACATTGAGCCTTCTCTGTCAGAGAGCTCTGGTGCCACAATCAACTACAGTTCCCATGATTCCCTAACCCTAACCCTTAAAGTGGACTCAATTTGCACTATTTCTGGCAGTCTGCAAAGGCCCATAGACTCCAACCATACATGGAGAGAGAAATCCCACAGGTCCAAGCAGGGTTCAGGAAAGGAAGAGGCATGAGGGACCACATTGTAAACATATGATGGCTAATGGAGTGCACCAGGGAATTCCAAAAGAAAATTAGCATATGCTTTATAGACTATAGCAAAGTCTTTGACTGCATAGATCATGAAAGACTATGGAATGCCCTTAAAGACATGGAGGTGCCAACAATTCTGATAGTCCTGATGAGGAATCTGTACTCAGGACAAGAGGCCACTATCAAGACAGAACACAGAGAAACAGAATGGTTCCCAGTTAGTAAAGGAGTCAGACAAGGCTGCATCCTTTCACCCTATCTGTTCAACTTGTATGCAGAACATATTGTAAGGAAAGCTGGCTTGGACATGGAAGATGGAGGAGTGAAAATAAGAAGAAGGAATATCAACAATCTAAGATATGCAGACACCAAAGTAGTAGCAGAAAACCTCACAGACCTGGAATACCTACTAAAGAAGATCAAAGAAGAAAGTGCTAAGGCAAGCTTGATATTGAATATAAAGAAAATACCAAGGCCTTCACAAGTACATCTTAGATAATCAAGAAATAGAAATAGTAAAAGAATTCTCATACCTGGGATCAAACATTGATAGAAATGGGGACTGCAGTCAGGAAATCGGAAGAAAACTAAGAATGGGAAGAGTGGCTATGAAAGAACTAGAAAAAGATTCTAAAATGCAAAGATATACAACTTAGCACAAAAGTTAGAATCATACAAGCCATTGTATTCCCTATTACCATGTATGGATGTGAAAGCTGGACAATTAAGAAAGATGATATGAAGAAAATCAACTCCTTTGAGATGTGGTGGTGGAGAAGAGTGATGAGGATCCCATGGACAGCCAAAAGGACAAACAAGTGGGTCCATGAGCAATCAAACTGGAATCCTCCCTGGAAGCCAAGATGACCAAACTGAGACTGTCATACTTTGGACACATAATGAGAAGAGAGGATTCATTGGGGGAAAAATCAATAATGCTGGGGAAGGTGGAGGGAAGTAGGAAGAGAGGAAGGCTACATGCCAGATGGATGGACTCTATTAAGGAAGTCACGGGTATTAAGGGATTGCAGGAATTAAGCAGAGTAGTGGAGGACAGAGATTCTTGGAGATGTCTCATTCATTGGGCCACCATGAATCAAGATTGACTCGAGGACAGTTAACAACAACAAAAGAGTCAAACCAGTGAAGATTACTGTTGTGCCGAAATCTGCCATCCAATTTTCCAAATGTTTCCTTCGTTCATTGAAGGGGCTTTATATGAACCATACCCAGCAGGCTTTATAATGTTTGCATTTCCTCCAGCAGAGATTTTGAGTTTACCATATTGTTCAGGTATGGCTGAGGGGTAATTGGTGTAAAGGTAAAAGTATTCCCCATTGACAAGGTTTTAAAGTCCATAGTGGACAGTGCTCATCTCTGCTACTAAGCCAAAAAGCTAGCCTTGTCAGAGACTACTCTGTGATCATGTGGCCAGCATGATTGCACAGAATACTGTTTACCTTCCTACTGAAGTGGTACCTATTTATCTACTTGCATTTGCATGCTTTTGAACTGCTAGGTTGGCAGAAGCTGAGACTAGTGACAGGAACTCACCCCATCATGCAGCACCTGGGCCTTGAACTCCCAACCTGACGATCTTGCAATCAACAGAATCAGCATCTTAACCACTTGAGCCACTGCACTGTACTTTGTGGTGCATACATTATTCTTTCCATTATACATATCTGCATTCCTCAACATCCTCCCCAGCTACTTTCCTCTTCTTAATTAGAAAAAGCCCTACAGGGAGAGAACATTCAAAGAGCCCAGTGGGATCAGACCAAAAGGCCATCTAGACCAGTATCCTAATACTACTGTGCCCAACCAGATGCCTCTTGGGGAGTCCAGAAACAGGGCATGAGGGTAACAGTGTGCTTCCACTCATGTTATCCAGCAACTGGTGGCTAAGGGTTTGGAATGTTAGGCTTGAAAATTAATTAAACATTACACACAGGAAAAATTATTCATTTCCACTAACACTAATAATTGAAATGGTTTAATTAATTGACTTATCAATTATTAACTTGTTATTTATAGGGTTAATTTTCAGAAAGGACCATGCAATTTATGGAGAATGACATGCTACTGAGCCCAGAGGAACAGTTTGTCATTGCCACCCTAATAAGTGCTCTTTTTATGATTTTAAAGCTCCCTTCTACCAATCTGGATTTTCCCCCTGATGTACTACAAAGCCCAGAATATGATTATTGTATGGAAATGGCATAACATATCTGAAAATAATCAGGTTTAGAAAGGCTAAACTAAAGTATGGGATCTCATCTTACAAACCATTTACTTAAGTTTTGTCACTGGTCTGCCTCTTCATCTGTCTCTTTTCTACTCCCTTCCATGGTCACCAATGTTCAGTAGCCTATCATACACCTCACTTGTTAAAGGTTAATAAGTAGTGACATTTAAAGATTACTAAGGAATTATGTGTTTAATTCATCTAGAGGCCGCTTATCCACTGAAAATGCAACAGTGTGTCTGGCTACAAAGATCAGCCTGTGAATCAAGATAGATAATTGCTAATCAGAATTGTTCTGAGTACCTCTGAGCATATGCAGAACATTTTCCTTCACAAATGAATCACTGCATTCTCTCTTCTTCCCCACTCTCAATCAAGATATGTGATTTACAAGGATCAATGGTAGAACACATATTTTGCCAGGATTCTATGTTAAATATGTAGTATCTCTATTTTAAAATATCCGGTACCTAACAAGCCCACTATTCTCTTCAAGCATCTTGCTTTAATAGTTTTTATCTAAATCTCATGCTATATGTTTAAGGGCATAAAGTGATGTTTGTGCTCATTAATTTTATTGCCTGATATCTTTCATATGACATATATTAAATGTTTGCAGCAAAGGTTCAGGAAGGAATCAGAGTAGCCCAGGGACTGATATACATGTTCATTAAAAGAGCCCAAAACATCTACTCTAACAGTGTGGCCTTGATGATTCTGTGGTCAAACCCTGTCACCTCAAAAAATGGGCTTAATACATCCAACAACCCCCTCTGAGTATCTGATCCACTCTAAAGGGTCATCTACTCTAAAGGATCCACAAAAGGATGTGTGTGAAGAGACAAAGAAAAAGAGAAGAACCAAAAGAGGAGGAAATGGGGTTTTGTTTGTGTGCGTGCATGTGTGTAAAACTTTCCATCAACTTACTGAATTATTTAGCAATTGTGTAATAAATATTTCTTAACACGTACTTATTAATAAATAAAATAAAATTAAATTAAATTAAAAAAACACTAAAATGGTACAAAAGGGGTTTGTTGCAACTCATGCCAATCAGTAATACATATTATTATAGAACAATATACAATATTAAGCAGAATAAAATCTGTTGAAGAAGAAAAATGAAGAGACAATGTACTCCCACACTCCTTAGAAATACTCTAACCAGCTCAAGTACATATATACAAGCAAACTCCAGCTTTAAGATCAGCAGGATAGGGCTTTCTCTTACAGGCTCATTTGGTGAGGAGACAAGACAGCCTTCTCTTTGTTCACATGGGTGGCTGAGATAGTGATACCTTTGCTTTCTAAAGGTTCAGTGTACACAAACTTTGTTTCATGCACAACATTATTAAAATATTGTATAAAATCACCCTCAGGCTATATGTATAAGGTGTATATGAAACATAAATTAATTTCATGTTTAAACTTGGGTCCCATCTCCAAGATATATCTCATTATGTATAGGCAAATATTCCAAAATCCAAAATACTTCTGGTCCCCAGCATTTCTGATAAGGGAAACTCCACCTTCTTTCTCACTCCCCTCCCAAATCCTCCATGATACTGCATGTAGATTAGCCAACCTAGCAGCAGAACATCCAGTCATAATCCTTTGCCTTCTTATCTTACTGTCTTACTGAATCTGAAGAGGGGAAGCCTCTTCCCCCAATATGCTCTAATGATGTAAAAGTAATAGCCCATTAAAGCAAGTTTAACTTGAGCATTAATCAGGAAAGCAACCCATGTTGGTGGCTATCACTAAGCTGGAAGAAGAGAACTACATTGTTTCAATAACCATTATGTGAAGAAATATTTTTCTTGGCCCAGACATTAACTGGACTGCTTACACCCTGCATTATTCAGACTTCCCTCTGAAAGGAAGGGGGGAGACCAGTTTATTTGGCCTGTGTGGACAGGGATTGAATGCCTTAAGACTGGCAGTAGTTGTTTCCCCAATAGTCATCTCCTTTTGAAAACCTTCTGCTATGTTATTTTGGTTGATGTGTCTGGACAGCTAGTTCTCAAGAACAACATTAGGAAAATTCTCATTTTGGACATTTTGGACTACCTTTGGGGAATTTGGGGCAAGTGTTTTGGGGGAATAACTTACTCAAATTTCATGTTTGAGCTGAATTTTGAAAGGCAGGACTGAAGAACATGTAACCCTATAGTACTGCTGGACTACAACTCCCATCAACCCTCACCAGACTAGCCAGTGGTGAAGAATTCAGGGAAGTATGATGGCACAACATCTGGAAAGCTGCACTTTCCCCATCCCCATCCACAAGAGGTGTGTGGTTCTCAGCTCTGCACAAATAAACTGGGACAGCAAAATGTAGAAACTCATGATATTCTTGGGCACATTCATATTCATAAATACCTCATGGTTGTCTGAGTAGTCATAAATAATGAATTTTGGACAACCACAGAAACCATAGAAAATGAGTGCTTATGCACATAATGTTTTGGAATATTTCTTTTTCTTCAACCCACTTTAACTGAAGCAATATGTGGAAAATGTATCCCACTTACCGTATTTTCCGGCATATTAGACGCACATTTTCTTCCCCAAAATGGCGGTGGGGAAGTTGGTGCGTCTAATAGGCCGAATGTAGCGCCCCTCCGAGGCCGCCGTGCGTCCTCGGTGGTTCAATGGGCTGCTCCTGGGATCGGAGGCCGAGCAGCCCATTGAACCACCGAGGACGCAGGGGGAAGGAGCGTTGCTTTCCCTGGGACCATGCTGGGGTCGGAGGACTCCTCCGACCCCAGGATCACCCCAAGGAAAAAAACGTTGCTTTCCATGGGGCAATGCTGGAGTCGGAGGATGCCTCTGACTCCAGCATCGCCCCATTGAAAGCTTCCTTGGGGCGATCCTGGGGTCGGAGGACTCCTCCGACCCCAGGATCACCCCAAGGAAAAAAACGTTGCTTTCCATGGGGCAATGCTGGAGTCGGAGGACGCCTCTGACTCCAGCATCGCCCCGTGGAAAGCTTCCTTGGGGCGATCCTGGGGTCGGAGGGCGCCTCCAACCCCAGCATTGCCCCAAGGAAAGCAACCAGGCTTTCCCTGGAGGGATCCTAGGGTCTGAGGCGTCCTCCGTGGGTTGGAGGACGCCTCAGACCCCAGGGTCCCTCCAAGGAAAGCCTGGTTGCTTTCCCTGCAGGGATCCTAGGGTCTGAGTCATCCTCCGTGGGCCGGAGGATGCCTCAGACCCCAGGGTCCCTCCAAGGAAAGCCTGGTTGCTTTCCCTGCAGGGATCCTAGGGTCTGAGGCGTCCTCTGTGGGCCGGAGGATGCCTCAGACCCCAGGGTCCCTCCAAGGAAAGCCTGGTTGCTTTCCTTGCAGGGATCCTAGGGTCTGAGGCGTCCTCCGTGGGTCGGAGGACGCCTCAGACCCCAGGGTCCCTCCAAGGAAAGCCCGGTTGCTTTCCCTGGGTGGATGCCGTGGGTCTGAGGCGTCCTCTGTGGGTCGGAGGACACCTCAGACCCCAGGGTCCCTCCAAGGAAAGCCCGGTTGCTTTCCCTGGGTGGATGCCGTGGGTCTGAGGCATCCTCCGTGGGTCGGAGGACGCCTCAGACCCCAGGGTCCCTCCAAGGAAAGCCTGGTTGCTTTCCCTGGAGGGATCCTAGGGTCTGAGGTGTCCTCCGTGGGTCGGAGGACGCCTCAGACCCCAGGGTCCCTCCAAGGAAAGCCTGGTTGCTTTCCCTGGAGGGATCCTAGGGTCTGAGGCATCCTCCGTGGGTCGGAGGACGCCTCAGACCCCAGGGTCCCTCCAAGGAAAGCCTGGTTGCTTTCCCTGGGTGGATGCCGTGGGTCTGAGGCATCCTCTGTGGGTCGGAGGACACCTCAGACCCCAGGGTCCCTCCAAGGAAAGCCCGGTTGCTTTCCCTGGGTGGATGCCGTGGGTCTGAGGCATCCTCCGTGGGTCGGAGGACGCCTCAGACCCCAGGGTCCCTCCAAGGAAAGCCTGGTTGCTTTCCCTGGAGGGATCCTAGGGTCTGAGCTGTCCTCCGTGGGTCGGAGGACGCCTCAGACCCCAGGGTCCCTCCAAGGAAAGCCTGGTTGCTTTCCCTGGAGGGATCCTAGGGTCTGAGGCATCCTCCGTGGGTCGGAGGACGCCTCAGACCCCAGGGTCCCTCCAAGGAAAGCCTGGTTGCTTTCCTTGCAGGGATCCTAGGGTCTGAGGCGTCCTCCGTGGGTCGGAGGACGCCTCAGACCCCAGGGTCCCTCCAAGGAAAGCCTGGTTGCTTTCCCTGGGTGGATGCCCTGGGTCTGAGGCATCCTCTGTGGGTCGGAGGATGCCTCAGACCCCAGGGTCCCTCCAAGGAAAGCCTGGTTGCTTTCCCTGGAGGGATCCTAGGGTCTGAGGCATCCTCCGTGGGTCGGAGGACGCCTCAGACCCCAGGGTCCCTCCAAGGAAAGCCTGGTTGCTTTCCCTGGAGGGATCCTAGGGTCTGAGGCATCCTCCGTGGGTCGGAGGATGCCTCAGACCCCAGGGTCCCTCCAAGGAAAGCCTGGTTGCTTTCCCTGGAGGGATCCTAGGGTCTGAGGCGTCCTCCGTGGGTTGGAGGACGCCTCAGACCCCAGGGTCCCTCCAAGGAAAGCCTGGTTGCTTTCCCTGGGTGGATGCCATGGGTCTGAGGCGTCCTCCGTGGGTCGGAGGACGCCTCAAACCCCAGTATCCCTCCAAGGAAAGCCTGGTTGCTTTCCTTGGGCGGATGCCTGGGTCGGAGGCATCCTCTGACTGTATTTTATTAAGAATCTTTTTTTCCTAGATTTTCCTCCTTTAAAATTGGGTGCGTCTTATATGCCGGAGCATCTTATATGCCGAAAAATACGGCAGTATATGGACATTTCAAGCTCTATTGAAATCATGTTTTATTTGCAATTTGACCATGATTCTCCTCTTGGCTTGGCATTAGTTTTCTGAAGGTCTTGTGTATCATGGTATGTAAATATAAGAAAAAGAGAAGGGTGTCTGTGATGTATGCAATTATGACTTCCAAAGCTTCAGTTTAAAGGTTTCCTTACTTTTTATTAAAAAGTAATTTTGGGTTTTCTCTCCAGATCTGGAGTCTGAAAGAGCAGTTTTCTTGCTTTCCTTGTTCACTTTGACCTGGCATCAATCTTTCAACCAGGTTGGAATAGAAAGCATGGTAGAAAAGAATCATAGACTCAAAGGAACTTATCACACATGGTTCCTCCCCCACTACAAATGCATTGCCTGCAAAAATAGTATATAATCGAGACTGCAGTCTTATCTCCTGCACCTTTGAACCCAATCCAGGATTAGAGGTCCTGTTAGCACCAAATACTATCCTCACTGCTTCTGCTTCTGCTTCTGCTTTCCCTCCCCTCCCCTCCACCCCCCAGGAAAGCCACAAAGGTGAGAAAGGCTTGCATGGCTGCAATGGAAGGAAAGGTAAAAGGGGAAAAGCCTTGGGAAGGAAGGATGAAGGGGGGGGGGTCACTCAACCTTTGCCTACAATAAAAAAAGTGAGAACTGTAAGGAAAGTGTGTAGTTCTGGCACCACTGGAGAAGTGAGGTTTATGTGTGTGTGTGTGTGAGAGAGAGAGAAAGTGAGAGGGCAAGAACACAGTAGTAGCATTGCTGCGACAGAAGAGCAACAGACACACTCTGGAAAGGGGCTGGATCTTCCCTGATCACTACCATTTCCTTACCCAAAGCAAGCTCACTGAGCTTTCACACTGCAAATCATAGGACGTTATCACACGTGGGCCACAAACCGACAATAAACTGGAAATGACAAATCCCGAAAATAAACCGAAAATAAATCTTGATTCCGCAAATGGCTTTCACACGTAATTACTTTAATTGCACAATTAAAGTAAGCTCCCGCTGAAACCGCATTTAACGTTCACACACAAGTGAGAAAATCCCATACATGTACTAGAAATGATCTTCTAGCACATGCGCACTATGCTTGCCACGGTTGTCACTTGCCGCGGCTGTCACTCGCCGCAGCTGTCACCCCGATCGGGTGATGTTTCATCTTTTACCCTGATCGGGTGATGTTTCATCTGTCACCACGATCGGCGCCCCAACCCGTTCACCAGATCGTCCTCAGAGCAGCCGGCCCTCTGCATGACTGGCACTCCGGCACTCCGAGGAGGACCTCCCACCGCAGCGTTCGCACATGCTGCAGCGGAAGAGTCGCCGAAGGTGTGCCGCAGCCTTTTGCGGCGCACCTTCGGTGATTTGTAAAAGGAGTGCCAATTTAGCGCTCCTTTCAGGGGCGGCGAAGCCGCGCCGCAGGACCGAGGTGTGGGGATACCTCGGCCCTGCAGCGCAGCTTCCTGGGGTGGCCCACGTCCGCCCGTCCTTCAAGCCGCCAAAGGTGCGCTGCAAAAGGCTGCGGCGCACCTTCACCGACTCCTCCACTGCAGCGTGTGCAAATGCTGCGGCGGGAGGTCCTCTTCGGAGCACTGGAGCGCCATCCGTGCGGAGGGCCGGCTGCTCCGAGGACAGACCTGGTGAAGGGGTTGGGGCGCTGATCGTGCGGCTGCCCCTCCCCTTCCCTGCCCCCAAGACGGCCCTTTAAGCTGTCTGCTGAGGGGGAAGGAGACCCCGTGGAACCATGGGAAAATGCAGGGAAATGCTTCCAAATGCACATTTGCTTTTCACATTATGGCAAATGCGAAATTATCTTAATTGCGCATTTGCATTTCCTCAAAACAACCAAATTTCAAAAGATCTCCATTAACACCAGTTTCTGTCCACTTTCTGTCCAATTTCTGTGCGACGTCGTGTGAAAACACGAGGCACTAATCCAGTTTCTGTTTGGGTTTTGTGTGGATTAACCAGCAGATTTGCCCCCGTGTGATAACGTCCATACAAACTAGAAGCAGTAAAGGAGGTCATTAACAGATCTTTCCTGTAAGTAAAAATATTCACTTTTAATACCATCTTCCATGGGACAAGAGCCCATCAACAACATCATGCAGGAGGTGAGAGTCGAAAATGTTGTTGTCCTGTCATGCTGGCACTTTATTGGCCTAGTGCAATAAGTTCCATAGAGTTGGAAGGGACTGCAAAAGATACCTGTTCCAACATCCTGCCATGCAGGAATACACAGCTAAAGCATTCCTGAGAGATGTCTATCCAACTTTTGTTTAAAGGCCTGCAATATAGAGAGTACACCACCTTCCAAGGAAATCACTTACTCTGTGAAACAGCTCTTACAATCAGGAGGTTCTTCATAAAGTTTATGTAGTTTGTATCCTAGTTTCTAATGGAGTAGAAATCAAACTTTCTTAATCTTCTACAGGACCTCAGTACATTTCCCATATCATCTCTCAGTCTTCCCTAAACAGTAAAGATACCCAGCTGCTTAAATGGATTCTTAAGCGGTTTGTCATGCCAACTCTGGATACATTCCACTTGGTCAATATCCTTCTTGAGCTGTGGTACCCAGAATTGGACAGTGTGCCCCAGATTAGGAAGCTTATCACATTCTTAAATAATACAGTTTACCTGGTCCAGTTTAAAATTTAAAGTGGGTGGCATCCTGATATTATCAGAAGGATTTAGCCATTGAAATTGCCTCCCCGGTCCATCCCAGGTCCATCCCCGCTCCCAGGGCCGCTCCGGCAGCCATTTTCTTAAGCTGGAAAACTCCCAGCTTCAAAAAGAGGCACTCTTTTTGTGTCCCTGGGAGGGGGATGGACCCAGGATGGACCTGGGCTGTGATTTCAGCAGCTAAATCCTTCTGATAATATAAGGATGCCACCCACTTTAAATGTTAATCTGGATCAAGTAAGCTGTATTATTTAAGAATACGATAAACTTTGAAATCTGATTAAATCAGAACAGAGAGGTACTATTATTTTCCTTGACCTGGACACTATATGCTGTTGATTCACCCCAGAATTGCATTGGCTTTTTAGCTGCCACATCTGTTGACTCAAGATTAGTTTGTAGTCTACTAAGACCCCCTAGATGATTTTCATATTTACTTCTTTCAAGTATAATATGTCCTGTATTTGCACATTTTATCTTTTCTGCCTAAATGTAGAATCTTTAAGGATGGAAAGCATATTTTAAAATATATGTTTAAAAATTGATTTCTTGAGAAATCTTGATAAGAAGACTCCTGGATTGACAGGTGTTCTTCACAATTTAGGATTTATTCTGTTCAAATTTAGCTTATGGTTGTTTCCTACAGAAAACAGCATTTACTCTGCATAGAAAATAGCATTTCCTGCACAGAAAAGAATAATTCTAAGCAGAAATATTATTTCCTGCACAAAAAAGCTGTTTCCTGTACACAAAATTCTGTCATTGGGGACTTACACCACACAAAATTCACAGTAGTTGATTTGCATAGAAAACAGCTTTTTCCAGAGGAGGACACCACATTTTCTCAACATTCTTGTGCAGAATAAGTTCCAAATTGCAAAAAGGCCCCCAGCATTATGTGGTATCTTCCAACTCTATGATTCTAGTATAGCATGGTATAACATATTATGACATTTTTGTTATGCCATAAGCTTTTATGGAGTGGACTCATCAGATACATAAAGTGTTATCCAGAATTTCTAGTATTTTCAGCATATGCAGTGGGGGCTATGAGGCTATAGATAGTGAGGCTAGAGGGCAATTAAATGCAGAAATTGCTGACAGTAACAATTGTATCATTGGCTCAGGTCATTCACCAGTATGCAAAGGGATCTTGTAGCACCTTTGAGACTTACGAAAGAAAGAAGCTGGTAGCATGAGACTTCATAGATGTGAGTCTACTTTCTCAGATGCATGTAGACTCCAATTTATGAAAGCTCATGCTGCCAACCTCTCTCTTTCAGTTATTCTCAAAGATGCTACAAGAGTCCTTTGCAGACTGATTTTCCAGACTAACATGGCTATGTCTTTGAATGCTACAAGTCATTCATAAAACTGCTCTTCTTTATAATCCATACTTTAACAGAAGTAAGACACATATTGTGATAAGAAACCTTCATCCCAATTTAGACTGTTAAAGACAAACTGGAACCTGTTGATGAACTGCAATTTATCAGCCACCTGCTCTAATTCCCTTTCAAAGTTTCTTTTCTCTGCAATGTCTATTTTAAAGTTTATTTTAACCTCTTGGGAGGTTAAAGTGTTGTGCTGCTTTTTGAGAATTGCTATTTTTGATGTCAGGTTTGTATCCATTTATTTTTTTGTATAGAGATTGGTCTGTTTGCCCTACATAGAATGCAGAAGGGCACTGCTGGCAGATGATGGCAGGCATCACAATGGAAGATAAGCAAGGGAATGAACAAGGGCTTTTTGACAAATAAAAGATGTGTTACTCCAGGTAAGTGAAGATTGCCCATTTGTTTTCACAAACAGTTCTCCTTTCTGGAACACTGCATTATTGCAACACTTATCTCCAAAAGCAAACACTGAATTGATTTTTGTAATTCCACAATTGTCATTGCATCTCTCTTGCTCAATAGAAAACCACAGACCCATATTAATCATACATTATTCTTCATTCTAAAGTACAGATTCAACTTGCTTGTATATCTTTCCCCAGTCCAAAAAGAAAGAAAGCCAGAAAGAAAAGAAGGAAGGAAGGAAGGAAGGAAGGAAGGAAGGAAGGAAGGAAGAAAGAAAGAAAGAAAGAAAGAATCTGATTGTAAAAGTATAGCTTTAGACTACAGCCACTCTGAATCATTTTTTGGGCAATTTATTTAACTATGTTACTTGATCGGATGTATATATCAAATCACTTTCTCCCCCTATAAAACCACAGACTTGTATTAATCATACATCATTCATCATTCTAAAGTAGAGATTTGACTTACTTGTATGTCTTTCCCCAATCCAAAAAGAAAGAAAAAAGAAAGAAAGAAAGAAAGAAAGAAAGAGGAAAGGAAGAAAGAAATAACATGAGAGAGAGAGACAGGGAGGGAGGGAAAGAAAAAAGATTTGATTGTAAAAGTACAGCTTTAAACTACAGCCAATCTGAATAATTTCTTGGGCAATTTACTTAACTATATGTTACTTGATAGGATGTATATACCAAATCACTTTCACCCTCTGTAGATATGATCTGCCCATTCACAAAGGATATTTATCTTTAATAGCACATATATGGCTGGCATCTTATTACTGAGCTGTGATGGCCTAAGTCCCAATTTATGGGACTTGCAATCTACTTTTTTGGTTGTCACAGAGATAAGAACTCTGTTCCAAACATGCAACAACCAGAATCCCACCTCCCAAACCATCTCTTGATTGTAGCAACCTCCTCCCAAAATGCCCCCTTTTTTTTTTTTAGTGGAGAGCATAGAGAGTGGCAGAGAAGCATCCAGCTATATTTCTGGAGACACAGCAACAACGTCCTCCCCAAGGATCTCTGGAGGACCGCTGCGAGTTCCCTGAGGATGCCTGTCACAATGTCTCTGGCTAAAGGGCAATAGCTGGGTGTGTCTCTGCTATTCCCTCTGTTCTCCACCAACAAAGGACCTGTTTGAGCAGGGAAGGTTGTCACACTGAAAAGGTGAGTTGCAGGGGGATTGCAGTGGGAGACATGTAAATATGTGCCAGATGTTGGTCCTGCAATTCAAGAAAATAAAATGATAGGTTTTTGTGATATTAGTATAGGAAGCCTCTGCTTATCCAATGAGTTAGGGATCACAGCACTGTCACAAAGAAGAACTGGTCAAAAAGCAGAAACCATACAGGGAACATGAAGGAATTACAATGGCTTGCTTGAGATTGTGCTCCTATCTGTTCACTGCTTGCAAAGTCTCTCAGTCAGCTTGGTGCTCCCCCCAGCTCACTCTGCAAGCAGTGGGCACATACACAGTCGATCCCAAGCAAGACTCACTCTGTAGGCAAGAAGAAATTATGAAAGAACAGGCTCCTTGTTGGAGTAATGGAATTTGTCCTTAGCTTGCAAGATCCAAAGAATGGGCCGTCAGATAACGGGGAGTCGAAAGATGAGGGCTTCCTGTAGCAACAATCTATTGCCAAGCATTCTCAGTTTCCTACCTTATTTCAAAACTTTTCTGTTCCAAGTATTGGGTGGTGGAGATGAGGAATCTCCATTCAATATGTACTCCATTGCAAGGAGCTCAGAATGCTGTTTTTGCTTCACAACAACCCTGTGAGATAGAATTAGATTATTTACCAGCTTTGGTACCAGCTTATGTACCAAACACCTTCCTCAATTCAAAAAGTCTTCGGAATTTATCACATACCCTAAAGAGACATTTTACATCTTCTGGCTTCAATCCTTGATAGGGAATACAGCCGGATGTTATCAGGCATAATTCGCTGCCAATTCTGCTGTGATGTCGCCGGCCGAATGCAGCCCTGCCGAAAGCCACATTGAGCCAGTACTTTTTCAGAAACGGAAGTTTTCCAACTTGAGAAATTGGCTGGCTGAGCAGTCCTTGGACCTAGGCTGCATTCAGTCAATGACATTGCAGCAGAATCGGTGGTGAATTATGTTTGATAACTTCTGGTTGTATGGCCAATCAAAGATTGAAGCCAAAAAAGGTAAAACGCCTCTCTAGGGCGTGCAATAAGCTCTTAATGACAGAAAATAACTTGTCCAGAAAAGACGCTGGAAGCAAGCAGTTGCTTTCAGTTAGTTCTGTTTGGCATTATTAAGTTGCATTACAATTGTAACTGATAACATCACTTCTTTTAGTGTACAAAAAGTAATGTTTGTAACTTTGGTTACTTTTATAGTGGAAAGTACGTGGTCTCACTAAATGGTGGTGGAGGAACATGGTTCAAGCAACAGTGTTTAGTGTGCCTGAGGCTGCTGCATATACTCTGTTGTGAGCACTGAAGTAATGATGAGCTGGGCAGGAGAAGATTCTTTGCAATTCAGGGCAGCAGCTTGTAGTATTCACATTTTTCTAAAAAGAAACTCATGATAACAATTTTAATTCAGTTACTTTTGAGAAACAGGAAAGTAATAGTAACTGTAGTGGTAACCAGCTAATTACTTATAGGGTTTCTTGAAACAATTATTGTAACTAATTACTTTTTAACGATAGTGTTCCAAGCCTGGGGCTATCCAATGAACTTCACAAATCAGTGAGGATCTGAAACTATCTAACTATCCAATTGCAACATTTAACTACCACACTGCACAGCAAGAAGCATTCAACTTGGGCCATTAGTCACATTAGTCTCTCTGACTAATGGGAATAATGTATCTAGAGCAGGGGTAGGCAACCTTTCCCCTTTAAGGGCTGAGGGACTTCAGCTCCCAGAAGCCTCAGCCATGTTGGCCAATAGTCCCATGTTGGCCAATAGCTCCTGGGATTCTGGGAGCTGAAGTCCCTCGGCCCTTAAAGGGGAAAGATTGCCTACCCCTGATCTAGAGGTTACCATCTGGTACATAGTTTCCAAATCATAAAACTATAGCACAATATCTCTACAGCAATATGTGCCTGTTACACTTACATATATGTTTAGGCAGACCTTGAAGAAACACCACCTTTGGCCTCTGGATAATAAAATCAATGAACCATAAGACAAAGGAGAGCAGGAGGAAAGAAAGGTCCGTAAGAATGACTGACACTGTATTTTAGCATCTCCAGCACAAAGCCTGCTATGTGTACAAGATCCATTTCTGATATTTAGCCCACCATTTGGTAATGATTTATCTGGAATGAAAAGACCTACTGTGGCTCTGTATCAAGAGCACACTGTCCCTCCCCTCCTTCTTGTGGGTTCCACCTTCTCCACTGAACAAATTGTTCAGAGATCAAACACCAAGCTTCCCAAGCTGCTGTGAAGTGAAGAACTTGCAGCAGGTGGTAACATATGTGTCCATCCAGTTCCAGCCAAAACAAACCAATTTGTAGAAAGGGTACAGGATCTTACTGTGACTCAGTGCTGAGGGGGCGAGGAAGGAACAGAAGGGGCTCCGGCTCAAACACCATGCCTGCTGGGGAGGGAGATGTTTCTTCACATGGTATTAATCAAATGTAGAAATGCCTAGGATGACACTTTTTAAAAATCCGTCAGCAGTCAAGGTAGCTGCTGGACCTAAGACAGACAGACAGACAGACAGACAGACAGACAGACAGACAGAGATCTATGCTAAGTTTCCACATCATCAAAACATAATAGTCTTATTGGATCAAACTAAAGGTCCATGCCATCCAGCAGTATCCTGTTTTCCATAGTGGTAAAGGAAAACAACATATTTTTGGAAAGGCCACAGCATTGCTTGAAGGCCTTCTAGAATTCTGTCTCTCAAACCAGGAAGTAAAATTTGGTCATCAAGACAGTGCCATGTTATGTTATAGGGGCTGGTCAAAGACATTTTGTTTGGATCTTATGAACAGGCTGTTATGGTGAGAGCTGAGCTGAAATTTCTCAGTATTTTGGAGGTTTTTCTATTTCAGGAACCAAACAAAACAGGAGGCTTACACTGTAACTAATCCAAAATGGGAGACAAAAAACTGGTAGGTATACTATAAATAATTATGTACCACTATAGATAAATACAACAAAACTGAGACATATCCTATTAAATATATATATCCAGTAACTAATAAATACAACAAATTGAAAAGTAATGACAAAAACCATACAAGGGTATACGATGCTGCAGGGGATAATTCTTCTATTTAATCCAAAACTGGTAATATAAGATGACTATCCCAATAATGCAAGTTCAATGACCAGTCTGACAACTATAACAATGTCCTGATGAATCACATCAATATTAATTGTCACATTTGTTCTCTTTACATTGCTGAAAAATCCTATTTATACATGTAATGTATGATTATTATGTATTTCAGCCTATTCTTAAGTTTTAGATGTTGGGAGATTCAGGGGGGTTGCAGACTGCCAGAAATAGTGCAAATTGAGTCCACTTTAACTGTCCTGACTCAGTGCTAGGGAATCATGGGAACTATATTTTATTGTGGCACCAGAGCTCTCTGACAGAGAAGGCTCAATGTCTCAGAAAAAACAACAACACAATTCCCATGATTCCCTAGCACTAACCCTAACCCTTAAAGTGGACTCAATTTGCACTATTTCTGGCAGTCTGCAACCCCCCTCAGTTTACTTCACTATAGTTTCATGTTCCTTTAAGAAATTCAATGTATGTACCAGCCACCTGCAGGACATTTAACAGTAAGAGTATGTTAAGTCTTTAGTTACTACTAGTCTGCTATCATGGACTTGGCTTTTGTAAACTGAAGATGACCTAGAATATGGGTAAGCAATGGATATGGACAAGTAATATTATTTTCAGGTGATTTTGCTTTATGACTATGGTATATATTGTCACTAATGTATGTTAATTTCATACATTTAGAAGCATGGAATAGCTCATTGGAATTATAATCCAGAATAGTATGTTATATTATTACTGAAGAAGACATTGGAGTTGAAACGGCCACACAAATACTCTGGAGATAGCCGTCTGCTACCAGTGACAGAAATACTTTTGATATCTATGCTACTATTACTTCAATTATTTCCTACTGATACCAGTGACAGCAATACTTTTCATACTTATGCTACCATTGCTTCAATTACTTGCTACATGCTACCACTCTGAGTTACTACAATTGAAAAACCAACTCAGCAAAATCTCCTGCAAGCAGATTTCTTGTGATTCATCAGGACATTGTTATAGTTGTTGGACTGGTCATTGAACTTGCATTATTGGGATAATCATCTTATATTACCAATTTTGGATTAAATAGAAGAATTATCCCCTGCAGCATTGTATATCCTTGTATGGTTTTTGTTATTACTTTTCAATTTGTTGTATTTATTAGTTACTGGATATATGTATTTAATAAGATATGTCTTAGTTTTGTTGTATTCATTTATAGTGGTACTTAGTGATTTATAGTATACTTACCAGTTTTTTCCCCTTCCATTTTGGATTGGTTTTTCTATTTCCCCTCACTCACCTCAGAAGGAGGAGGTAAATATATGGAATTTTATCAAGATATTCTCCACCACTTCATGTTCCCAAAATGTTCCCAGAATGCCCTTGAGTGAACCTAGGTTTGTGGCAATGGGGAGGAATGTGAAATAATGGCCAGGCAATAAGTACTGTTGTTACTGTTGCTCATTGCACACAGGTCTGCAGTCTGGATGGGTGTACTTCTGGATGCAGCTTAGAACCTAGAAGCTCAGTTTCTACAGTGCCAAGGAGCACATCTGCACAATTAAAGCTCATGTACCAAGTACACCCATTCCTATAGCTACCTGGTCTAGCCAGTATGGCACATGTCTTAATTATATCTTGTTTGGATTACCGCAAAACACTTTATACGAGTCTGCCTTTGATGAGGATGCAGAAATCTCAGCTGCTTCAAAGCTGCAACTAGATTTTTAACTGGGGCTGGTTACAAGGAGCATTCAATTCTCTTGATATGATAGCCCTGTTTAAACGTTTGAAGGAGTGTCATGTTGAGGATGGAGCAAGCTTGTTTTCTGCTGCTCCTGAGACTAGGAAGCTTATCACACCACTAAAAAACCTGGCTTACCTCTCCTGAGTTGAATTTTAATTCGGGAGGCAGCCAGGTCCTATCGCACACATTTTGCCACTGAATTCACTGGCGGAGTTCAGCCCGGCTGCATCCCAGGTCCCAGGAGCACTTCTACAGACACTTTTCAAAGTTGGGTGCTTTCCAACTTTGAAAAGCGGCTTGCTGAGTACTCCTGGGACCTGGTCTGCAGCCGGGCTGGACTCCGCTGGAGGATTTGGTGGCAAAACATGTGCGATAGAACCCTGCTGCCTCCCAAATTAAAATTCATCTTGGGAGAGGTAAGCTGGTTTGGTTTTTTTAGCGGTGCGATAAGCTCCTAGGACATGGAACAAGGGATGCAAACCACAGGAAAAGAGATTCCACCTCAACTTTAGGAAGAACTTCCAGACAGTAAGAGCTGTTTGACAACGGAGCACACTCCCTCGAGGAGTGGTGGAGTTTCCTTCTTGGGAGGTTTTTAAACAGAGGCTGGAGAGCCATCTATTGGGGGCGATTTAATTGTGTGTTCCTGCATGGCAGGAGATTGGACTGGATGGTCCTTGTGGTCTCTTCCAACTCATGATTCTATCTTGTGGGAACAAGAAAGAGGGACTTTTGTCTGTTCCAGGTTATGGAATCCCCTTTCTAGAGAGCCTAGACTGGACCTCTCCATCCTCCAGGTGAAGATTCTTGTTCTGGCCAGGCTATTGAGGCTTGGTAGCTCAAGGAGAAAGGGCCGCTAATAATGTGCTATATCATATTTATTTGTTACTCTTTTTTAATGGTATGTTTTAATTTTTGTTTAAATATATATATTAATAATTTTGTTATATTTTAACCTTTCCATGATATGAACTTTTTAATGGTATCTGTTTTAATTTTTGTACACAGTCTCAGGGTGCATCTACACAATAGAAAGAATGCCGTAGACACCGCTTTAAGTGCTGTAACTTCATCCTGTGGAATCCTGGGATTTGTGGTTTTACAGGGTCTTTAGCCTTCTTTGCCAAAGGGTGCTGGTACCTCACAAAACTACAAATGCCAGGACTCTGTAGGATGGAGACATGGCAATTAATGTAGTGCCAGACTGCATTATTTCTACAGTGTAGATGTACCCTTAATTCTCAGAGCTAAGGAAAAGGAAGGATTTAGATAAATAAAATCAATAAAATAGGAAATATTTGTAATGAATGCTATTTCAATAAAATGCTCTTTTATAATATAATTTTGAAAGGCTGTCCCTGGATGAATCCTGCCATACTCATCTGAACCAGAAAACTGCAGACATGTGTAAGGGAGCATAAAGCAATACTTCAGGCTAATGACAAATGAATAACTCCATGATTCATCAGCTCTATGGATATAAAAAGGCACAACATGGGTCGGAATACATTTGAGAAACCATCAAAGCTGAATTAATTTTGCAGGTGTATCATATGGAAATGAATATAGAGAGGAAAAACATGCAAGATACACTTACATAGATACTGTAGTTAAAATGAAAATCTCACTTTCACAGGAAAGTGAGATTGTGATGAAGATGGAATTCAGTGAGAATATACAATACAGATATTGCCTGAATTTTGTGATGTACTTCACAGAGATCATAATTAAAAAGCTCCCTGGAAAACTCACATGTCTAGAAGAAACTGCTTGTTGATGTAATTGCTCCCACAGCTCAGTCCTTTCAAAAGGTTGCGAGAAAGCCCTGGTCTTCTTTTATATTTATATATGAATAACATTATTTTATATAATCATGGTCCATGCAATTGCAGGTCTCTCTGTCTACTTACCTTCTCTTCATTAATCACTTTGCCATCATGGTGAGTTTATTAAAACAGATTGGAAAGTTGAGAGGGAAGGGAAAGGAATAACTTCTGTTAGGGGAGCATGCTACTTCTTGGCTAGGATGAAGTGTCCCAAATTCATCTGTTTCAAAACCATTATTATGTGTTTTTTTAAATTACAGTAGGACTTACTAACCATTAAATCCATTCCCTCAGAATCTTTTGCTTTTGTTTTCATTTCTAGAAATTAATGCACAACTTCCTAATAAGAATGGCTCAGCTGACTTGGAATCATGTGGCATGCAGTGTGTTGTGTGTGTGTATAGAGAGAGAGAGAGAGAGAGCATCTGCACAAAAGCAATGATGACCAGACCTTAGAAACGTTACTTTTTTGAACTATTCTTTAGAGAATCCAGTGGTTGGGGAATTCTAGACACTTCTAGCTTAAAGCACTAACTTTCCAAAACTCTGAAAATAGCAACACTAGAATGCAGTAATACCTAAATCCTAAACAGATTGGCAGGAGTCCTCTTGGGGATTTATGAATGCATACACACATCCTTCCCTTTCCCACTTACCAGGCAGAAAACAGTCCAATTGACAGGAGGTTGTCCTCTTGTCGCTTGGGAAGCAACTGACTGTGGTTTCCACCCACTCCCATGAGTAATCTTTGGTGCCACAGGCAGAAGCAGAACTTGTTGCAATTTCTCTTCACACCAGATATCAATGGTGCAAGGGATATGAGAATGCCATCTACCTGTTTCCTGACTGACAGGAGAATGGGCCCCTGTTGATTTCAGTAGCTACTGCGCATAAGTAGGGACTGGGGAATTTTCACAGGTCCTATGTAGCCCCTAAACTAGTGGTTATATAGTGGTCATGAATATGAAACAGTCATGAGAGTTACAAATGAGTAACTCTACGTTATATATTCATAAAGGCCGTGAAGGATTTCGACAATTTATTTTCAAGTAGTTTCAGTTCGAAAGCATGCAAATGCAAGTAGATAAATAGGTACCAGTTTGGTGAGAAGGTAAATAGTGTTCTGTACAATCATGCTGGCCACAGGATCACAGAGTAGTCTCTGATAACGCTGGCTCTTCGGCTCAGTATCGGAGATGTGCACCACCCCCTACAGTCGGACACGACTTGACAACCTTGTCAACGGGGAATACCTGTACCTTTACCCTTAGATTATGGGTGGACAAAATGTGGTCCATGAGCTGTGTGCAGCAGAAAGGGCTGTTTTTGTGGCTGCCAGGGTTTGTTTGTTTTTTGCCCTCATAGGCTCTTCAGAGACATAATCAATTCTAGTTCTAACTAAAATCTGTCTACAAATATGGAACACAGATAAATAGCTCACAGTTTGGAAATGTTCAATATTCATCCCTATCTCCAAGAAAGGGGACACCAGGGATTGCAGCAGCCACAGGACCATTGCATTTATCTCCCATGAAAGCAAAATGATGCTAAAAATTCTACAACAAATACAGGAACAAGAAATGCTGATGTCCAAGACTAGGGACCTTATCCCACGCTGCTGTAAAAGTGGCAAGAAAGCGATATAAGCATCATCCCACTACTATAGCGCTAGCAATCCCCAGAGATGGCAATGGCCAGCACACGCAACTGGCATCATCGCGCTATTGACGATATTGCGATGATGCCCCCCCACGGAAAGCGCATTTGCAAAGCACACTACAGCATGGTATAGTGGGATGATTCCGGCAAGCATATTCTTGCACATGCACTAACTTTTTGCTTTGGCGTCAACACATCACCAAAAGTACTACAAAACATGTTATCATTCACCCCTATGCTCTGCCTGCATCCACAAGCCTGCACCCAACAAGCCTGCACCCTACAACCCAGCACCCACACGACAGGAAAATGTCCACCGGCTGTGTTTGTGTCCCTATGCAAAAAGGAAACACGTCATAGGATGCTGCCAGAAAGAACGATGGGAAATAGCGCTAGGAACGATGGGTTATGAAGTGGAAATGCTCACGGGGAGGGAATTGCTGACCATACCTACAGCGCTAGCGCTTTCATAGCGCTAAGAATCAGCTCGCGCTATTGCAATGCCTGGTGAAACCGACATTCAAAAGAACGTGAATGATGCTGCATTCCGAGCGGTCTCTTGCCGGATTCTTAGCGGCATCGTGGGATCAGTCGGAAAAATTTAGCGCTATAGCGCTGGATTCTTAGTGGCTTCTTAGCGACGTCGTGGGATCAGTCGGAAAAATTTAGCGCTATAGCGCCGGATTCTTGGTGGATTCTTGCTGCTTTTGGCCCCGTGGGATAACATCCTAGTTCATGAAAGGAAGAGGTGCTAGGGATAATATCGCTAATATATATTAGCTAATGCAGTGCACCAAAGAATTTCAGAAGAAAATCAGCCTGTGCTTTATAGACTATAGCAAAGCCTTTAATGTAGACTGAGGTCTACGAAAGCTCATGCTGCCAATTACTTACTTTCAGTTAGTCTCAAAAGTGCTGCAAGATCTCTCTACCTTTGACTGTATAGATCACAAAAAGCTATGATTGTGCTGATGTGTATCTAGTAGTGTTAGGCTACTGTTAGAACAGGATACGGAGAAACAGAATGGTTTCCAGGCAGAAAGGGGGTCAGGCAAGGTTGCATTCTATCACCCTGTCTGTTTGACCTGTATACTAAAAATATCACACACAGGGCAGGATTAGACTCAGAGGAAGAATGTGAGAAAATCAGAGGAAGAAATATCAACTATTTAAATATGCAGATGACACCATACTACTAGCAAAAAAATAGCAAAGAACTGAAACAATTACTGAAGAAAGTGAAGGAAGAAAGTGCTAAGGCAGCTTTATTGCTCAACAGTAAGAAAACAAGAGTAATGATCACTGATGATTTATTTAACTTTATGGAAGATTATGAAGAAAATGAAATAGTTAAAATTTCCCCATATCTTACCTCAGTCATTTGATCAGAATGGAGACTGCAGTCAAGAAATCAGAAGACTAGGGGAGTGTCTATATTGGCCAATAAATAAAATAAAAATCAGCCTCATTTTGCATTTTTCAGGTCCACAGTGACATTGGCATAGTCTGTCACACATCTCCCCTTAGGGAACTCATTTCTTTACTCCTTCCACTTATGGTTTGCTGTCAATCTATTGGACCCACTCTGACACACTCTGATTGAATGCCTCCCCACCCAATCCCCTTTCCCCCTTTGCTACCCCAGTGAGAGAGCGGGGGGGGGGGAATTTTAAATGGGAGGGTGGCCCATATGGGGAAATTTTAACTATTTCATTTTCTTCATAATCTTCCATAAAGTTAAATAAATCATCAGTGATCATTACTCTTGTTTTCTTACTGTTGAGCAATAAAGCTGCCTTAGCACTTTCTTCCTTCACTTTCTTCAGTAATTGTTTCAGTTCTTTGCTATTTTTTTGCTAGTAGTATGGTGTCATCTGCATATTTAAATAGTTGATATTTCTTCCTCTGATTTTCTCACATTCTTCCTCTGAGTCTAATCCTGCCCTGTGTGTGATATTTTTAGTATACAGGTCAAACAGACAGGGTGATAGAATGCAACCTTGCCTGACCCCCTTTCTGCCTGGAAACCATTCTGTTTCTCCGTATCCTGTTCTAACAGTAGCCTAACACTACTAGATACACATCAGCACAATCATAGCTTTTTGTGATCTATACACACATGATGGAGAAAGAAAAATAACATCACATTTTATTTATCTTTTATTTATGAAAATGTCCAGTCATGAGATCAGTGCTGAGGAGTTAAGATAGGGCCACCCTCCCTCTTTCTCCCCCCCCGCCATCTGAGTGTCATGTTTGTTCTTGTTTTTAAGCTAGTGAAAGAGAATGAAATGTAGTTTTCCCATGAGACTTTATATGGACTAACATTGGCAGGATCATACATCAATCTTGTTATAATATTTAGACTCTCTTTTCCAATTAATTCATTAACCACAACACCAGAGAAGGGAGAAAAATGCAAAATAAGAATTATTACTCTCACAGGTGCTGAAGAAAGCAGAAAGGAAAGGAAAGGAAAGGAAAGTAAGGGAGATCTACTAAAAATTAAAATAAATATGTGGAATAACACAAGATTGCAGCTGTGGTAATGTGACACAGGAGGTAAACTGCAACTAATAACAGACGAATGAGGGGAATATAGTAATCTACAGTGCTGAAGCACTGGAAGTATCAAGTGAAGCAGTGATCTAAATTATGTGCCAAGAAGAGTCTTGCCTACACCTGGAATTATTATAACAATCTGTCTGTTCTTGGCAGCATTGTAAAGAGAAATCAATTATCTCATAGTTTTCCCTGCACTCTTTGATGTATGAGGCTAGAACAGGGGTAGGCAACCTTTTTGAGCTGAGGGCCGGGTTGCTGTCCCTCAGACAATTGGGGGGCCACAGCACCAAAAATAAATAAATAAATAAAAATAAAAATTAAAATAAACAAAATAAAAAATATATATGCATGCACACTCTCTCAGCCCCAGAAAAGCCATGGCAAAACCCCTGTGGAGATTTTGCCAAGAAAACCCCAAGAACAAGTAATAACAACAATAATCTCATCATGGTGGGTGGCGGCGGCGGCGGTGGCGGCGGCAGGACCGGCCTGGGGCCAGTCCAAAGGCCTCGGGTTGCCTACCCCTGGGCTAGAAGATGAAGGATTGACAGCCATCCTTTCAAAGTGGTTGAATTCTCAAGGGAGACCTGAAAGTAACACAGCTGCAGTGTAATTGTACAGAACTAGAAGTTCAATGCTTAGAGAGATTTTTGGTCATATATTTTCTGGTCAGACTAAAGGGCATGGCATGTTCTTTTAAAGAATCCATTGGGCATAGGAAGCAAGATGACACCATTCAGTTTCTGGAGTGATCACACAATCCTTCATTTGCTACCATACTGCTTAGACTCTTTTGAGGTCCTTAAAAAAGAAAAAGAAAAAAAAGGGGGAGGGAGAAGGAAAAAGTGATCCCAGAAATTGAGTTTAGGTCTTTTTGCATGCAAAATTGTGCTCTGACAGCAGTAGGATGGAATTTTATTGGAGCTGCACCCTTCAAGATTGGTGACGAGGAGAAAAATACCTTGGCTGAAATTCTCCATTGGGAGATGGCGCATTAAGTTCCACCCAGATGGAACTACACACTCTCTTCCCTCTCATCTTACTCAAATCTCACCTGTCTCATGCTTCCCTCCCCAACATGATCATTTCATGACTGAGAGAGAGTAGGTGGGTAGCAAAGGACCATCTGGCTATTTTCCTGTAGTTAGAGATACAATGAGTAAGGCATCTTCTGACCATGACAAACCCTACTGTCCACCAAATGCCTATGTTAGAGGGCCCATCATGAAACATGTGTTTAAAGGAGCTTGAAGGTTGTTGTATGAGGGATGTATTGAATTCGTCCATTCTCAGTGGCTAAAAGAAGACCCAGGGCTGTGCTATAGGGCTCAGGCCCAGGCTATTTGAAGGGCCATATATTCTCATATACGCCTGCCTGAACTTTAAAATATGCTGGGAAACTCTTCTCTCTGTCCCATCATATGATCAGGCACAGTTGGTGGGAATGCAGGAGAAGGCCTTCTTTTTGGCTGCTCCCATACTTTTGACCTTCCTCCCTAAGGAAGCTAGAGGGGCTCCTTCTTCATTTAGATCTTTCTTTTCCTGTAAACCCATGGAAACTGATTTTAACAAGAAAAGGGCTTTTTATTGTGTGGTACTGTTTTTAATGTTTTCAAGTCAGATTTTAAATGGTTTTAATTCTGTTGTTGTTTAATACTATTTCTGTACTTTTAAAATTTTACTTTTTTTTATACTTTCTGCTTTTTTATAAGGTGGATTGCATCTAGTAGAATGGTGGGATGCATAAATAAAGTGATGGATGGATGAATCAATGGGTATGTCACTAAGAGCATGTCATTCCTTATCTTGAGAATACACAAATTTGGAAGGTTTTGGGTTCTTTAGAGAAATAAGGTGCATACAAAGCAATGTATATATTTTTGAATACGCTGTCTACTAGAATGTATATCATTTTTTTTTAAAAAAACAACCATATACTTTTGTCAACAGGAAAGCATGCACCAGGAAAATGTGTAAATACATCAGCAAAATGTGTATAAATCTGCACAAATTTTGATTTAAAAAACACCACTCAAAACTGAGAACTCAGTGTAAGAGGAGGCAGGGGAGAAAATACATGTGAAGTTCAGAGAAACACAATCAGATTAAGAGAGGTGTCACTGAGCTATAATTGCTTCACATCTGATTTGTAATATAACTATTTATGGTATATTAAGCAGCACCCATATTACATTCTCTCTCATATTTACATGTGTCCCTCATATTATAAATGATATAAAACAGTGTTTCCCAAACTCTTGTTCTCCAGAGGTTTTGTACTTCACCTCCCAGAAGCCCTAGCCAGTTTGGCCAATAATCAGGAATTCTGGGAGCTGAACTCCAAAACATTTGGAGGACCAAGTCAGTGTTTGGGAAACATTGGTTTAAAACAATCTCTGTTCTAAGACTTTCTTCTGACAGTTAAAAAGAAGGGGGGAATGTGAAAGTAGGAAAGTAGGATAACACCAGAAGTCAAGCCATTGTTTGATCTACTCAGTACTGAATACACTGACTAGCAGCTCATCGGGGTTTCAGGCTGGGGCTTTTCCTCTCCCCTAGATTAAATATGGATAATCTTCTGGCAAAACATGTACTCTTCCACTGAGTTGCAACACTTCCCAAAAAGTGAACATATCAGCTTACATTTTGATGTTGCTGGGTTATCTTTTCTGTAGGGCTGGAGGACAGATTGAACAGGGGAAAGGGATATCCTCATGAAGTAATGAGGTGAGTTTCTCCCCATCCACTTAGACTATTAACTGCCAATACTAGTTTGGTGGTGCTGTTGCTAAGTATGGATGAACAACTTGTGGCCATTCTCATGTTATTGGGTTGTAGCTCCCCCCATCTGCCATAATGGTTACATTTGCTAAGGCTGCTACACTCCAAAAACATGCAGCAGTCCACATCTTGCCCATCCCTGCTTTAAGGTCTAAGGAGATTATCACACTTACCAATAATGTGATTGATCCCCAATGGGGTACAGTCGTGTTTGGGGTTGCTACTGGGCATTACTACATGCAAGTCACTGCCGCTGCCTCCCGCATCCCAGCGGTGCTTTGGAGGCCACTTTTCCAAGACAGGAGCTTGTCATTTTGAAAAAGCGGCCTCCGAAGTGTGGCTGGGACCCGGGATGCAGCCAGGATGCAGTCAGCCGGTGGTTGTGGCAGCAACTAGCATGCAACAATACCTGGTAGCAACCTGAAATGTGACTGTATCCCATTGGGGATCAGTTGCATTACTGGTAAGTGCGATAATTTCCTAAAATAGAGAGATGTATTTTATTCCTTTGTTACTAAGATCTGCTCCTTTTAAAGGAGATGGCAGGTACCAAAGCTGGGGCCTTCTGCATAACAGATGGTTGCTTTGACATTCACCTAATAACCATTATACCAGGTTGGATGATTTGCCCTGCCCACTGTTATTCACTCTCACCACTAGTCCTTGGAGTCTGGGTAAAAGGTCTTTGATATTATCTGTTATCTGATCCCTTTACCTGCAGATGCCAAAGCTTGAACTTGAGACCTTCTACATTCAGAATATGCATTCTACCACTGTGTTAATATAGAAATTAGTAAAGTGTTAGCTGGTGATTTGTATTGTCAGAGAAGCAGGAAATCTACTCTGAGTTTTAGTCCTAACTTCAAGGGAATTGTGCCATCAGAAATGGGTCTGTTTATCACACGGGGGAAATCCAGTGTGGAAACGGGGCTTTAAATTAAACAAAACCCGCAAAAGCGGGAGTTTTATCAGACAACGTCACTGTTAAAAGGAGGTTAATCCGAATGGAAATTAGACAAAAACTGCTTCTTTTTACTTTCGGAAGATCCCGAAAGTAAAAAGAAGCAGTTTTTGTCTAATTTCCATTCGGATTAACCTCCTTTTAACAGCCCTTTTACTTTTCACACTGGGCAAAACGGGAGAAATCCTGTTCATTAAAAGCTTCCGCTTTTGCAGTTTTTTTTTTTTTTTACTTTAAACAGCGATTTTGCATGGGGCTCCCTGTGTGATAAACTCCTGTGAGTGAGAGAAGAGTGCATTGGGTTGAACTAGAGCCATCTTATATTGTATTAAATGACAAAGATCAGCAGAGGGATAAAATTATGTCTTGACATGCTACCCAGTCTAACAGTCCTGATGCCTTTGGGCCAAACCCTCCTGCCTGAGAAAAAGGATAGTAGTGTTTTCCACACTCTTATTATACAGGTGAAAGTAGCATTTCCTCCCCATAGGCCTCATAGGCCTAAAGGTGGATTCTTCTAGGTTTGTATCCATATCTTGTCTGCAGATCCCACAGCTCTTGAAACCCAGGTTACCAGGAATGCCTGGTCACCTGGAAAAAAGGCGCCTCTTGGGGATCACCAAAACTTTCATTCCTTTTGTGCCTGCACATCCCAGGCCAAATGTGACCAAATTTAAACAGCAGCAACCCTGCTGACAATTGAACCAAAACAAGAAAATGAACCTGGTGAGAACAGGTGGGAGAAAACACATACAAACAAAAAGAAACAAAACACTGCATCTAGTATGAAGAGGGGGGAGAAATCCTATTCAGCCTTCTACCAGACAGAAAGCTAATCTTCCTCAGAGTGAGAGGATCAGAAGAGAGCTGTTACAGGACATAGGAACCCCAGAAAGGAAGCATGGCTCAAATGGGAGCAGCCCAGCTCCACCACACAAACATGAGAGTACCAAGAAAGTGCCATTATATTTGTTCCTGCCTCCATTTCAGTCCAACTGCAAAGGATAACCTCCACTGTAATGAGATTGGTTGGTCTGTGAATGCTCCAATAGGTGGAGCACCTTGGACAGCTCATTTAAAGGTCGAGCTAAAATCCAGAGTGTTTTTATAACCCCAGGTGACATGGCAATGTTTAAAGAGGTGATCACCCTTTTGTAATGTGTTAAGTTGGTTTCTGTTTCAAACTAGTACTCTATCTCCTCCACTCATCCAAGTATTCAATATAGATGAATATATGGTCTTGCATCTTTAAATTCCCAAACTGCTTTTTTCACAAAGCACAGTGCCTTCAACGAACAGACTCACTGGACTGGTACTGATTCCAAGTGAGAACACTTATCACCAAAACAAAAAATTCTGTTACAGCTCATTGACTTATTCAGCGCTTTGGGGAATTGGTCAGTGTAAAGCTCAAAGGCATTAGAAAGTTTCAGATAAAGGTTTCTTTCTTTCTTTTTCTTTCTTTCTTTTTAAAGAAGTGAAACATTGGAAAACAAGTGGTGTTTCCATGTGGGTGGGATGGTGCTTTGAATTAAGTGTCCATATAAAGGACAGAAATTTATGAGGCTAAAGACTCATGAGGAAAAATATGAATGGAATCAACCTTCAGCTCCTACACAGTGTCTTGAGAAATGATCTGTAACTTTAAAAATACCACCATAAGCTTGACATTCAACACAATTCACAGGGAGGGCCCTACACTCTTTTCTGCTCTGAAGAAAAGGACAAGTTGCTCTCCCCATCCACTAGGAGCACTTTCAGTGTGGAGAAGATAACCAGATTGGCCCCTAAATCTTACTTTAATGCTGGCGATAGAACAGCATCTTTCTCACTGAGGGAAGCAGGCCAGTTTAGGGCATTGAGGGTGATATGAAACATTGAGCACCAATTAATTTGCCAGCTGTTATTCTAGTAATTGTTCTCTGAGGTTGCTGCCTCAGTTTGCCTAAAGATCAGGCTGACTATGACAAATCACATTTGAACTACTGTTACACCTCAGAATGGGGGCATAGCAGGGTAACTTAGCTTTCAGAGTTGTCTTTCTTTGTAATACTATCAGTGTATTGAAACATTGTGATGAGATAAAGGGGCTGGGCTCTGTATTGTGGGTTAAATATGATGGCCACAACTTTAATGCACATACAGTGAACAGCAATACGTTTCATTCATAACAGTACAAATACAGTGCCAGCTGTGTAGGTCTAGGGGCGTTTTCACACAGGCGGCTCTAAAGCCGCCTGGAAGCCCCCTGGAAGCAATCAAGAGCCGCTCCGGCGGCGAAAACAGCAGCCGCCGGAAGGGCTCCTGATTACCTCCGGCAGCAGCCCCTCTAATTCCTTTTTAGAAAAGGAATTAGAAATATGGGGCTAAAGCCAGGAGGGCGCAGGGATGGCGCAGGGATTGCGCAAGATGGGGCGGGGCTTGCTGCGACGTCGTTTGAACACGACAAGCAAGACCCCGGAGTGAGGCAGGGATGGCGCAGGATGAGGAGGGGCTTGCTGCGACGTCGTCTGAACTTTTAGGTTCTGGAGCTGGAGTGGGGCCGGACGGAGGTAGGTTTGCCTCCATTTAAAGCCCCGTGTGAAAACGTCCTTTGTCTGGTAAACCTTTGGGCAGGGCTTTCTGCATCAGTCAATTGCTGTGGCATGTCCAAAATGTTGGCTGGAGGTAAGGTCACCTGAATCCACCCTGATTGTGGGATGTCCTTCTAGCCATCCTGAGGTTTTCCTCCCTCCAATTTAACTCATGCCTGATGTTCCCTCTTCCCTCCCATATCAGCCAGTTGCAACAAAACAGTGAAAAGCAATCTGAATGCTAGTAGCAGGGAAGGATAAAAACATTCAGGAAGACAAATTTAGAAAAGCAAATACTGAAATTAAAGTCCACAAGCAGTGGATGAAAATCCCCATGCTCCAATAACATGGGGGAGACTTCCCAGCCCCCAAAGACAGCCAGCTGTAGCCTGGGAATTTGCTAAGGAGCATAAGGAAGTAAGGGCAGGTTATGCTGAAGCTCTGGCCTAGAATGGTTGGTGACGTGTGGACAGGTATTACCGTATTTTTCGCCCTATAGGGCGCACTTTTTCTTCCCCTAAATATGCGTGGGGAAGTGAGTGCGCCCTATAGGGCGAAGGGGCCGAGGCCGTGGGGAGAAGGAGCCCTCCTTCCCCCCGCGACCTCAGTCTTTGAATGGACTGGTGCTGGGATCGAAGCGATCCCGGCACCAGCCCATTGAAAGACTGAGGCCACGGGGAGAAGGAGGGCTCCTTCTCCCCGCGGCCTCAGTCTTGGAATCGGCTGGTGCCGGGATCGAAGCGATCCCGGCCCCAGCCGATTGAAGACCGAGGCCGGCGGGGGAAGGAGCCTTTCTTCCCCCCCCGGCCTCGGTCTTGGAATCGGCTGGGGCCGGGATCCAAGCGATCCCAGCCCCAGCCGATTGAAGACCGAGGCCGGCGGGGGAAGGAGCCTTCCTTCCCCCCCCCCGGCCTCGGTCTTGGAATCGGCTGGGGCCGGGATCCAAGCGATCCCGGCCCCAGCCGATTGAAGACCGAGGCCGGCGGGGGAAGGAGACTTCCTTCCCCCCCCCCGGCCTCGGTTTGGAATCGGCTGGGGCCGGGATCCAAGCGATCCCAGCCCCAGCCGATTGAAGACCGAGGCCGGCGGGGGAAGGAGCCTTCCTTCCCCCCCCCCCGGCCTCGGTCTTGGAATCGGCTGGGGCCGGGATCCAAGCGATCCCGGCCCCAGCCGATTGAAGACCGAGGCCGGCGGGGGAAGGAGACTTCCTTCCCCCCCCCGGCCTCGGTTTGGAATCGGCTGGGGCCGGGATCCAAGCGATCCCGGCCCCAGCCGATTGAAGACCGAGGCCGGCGGGAGAAGGAGCCTTCCTTCCCCCCCCCCCCCGGCCTCGGTCTTGGAATCGGCTGGGGCCGGGATCCAAGCGATCCCGGCCCCAGCCGATTGAAGACCGAGGCCGGTGGGGGAAGGAGCCTTCCTTCCCCCCCCGGCCTCGGTTTGGAATCGGCTGGGGCCGGGATCCAAGTGATCCCGGCCCCAGCCGATTGAAGACCGAGGCCGGCGGGGGAAGGAGCCTTCCTTCCCCCCCCCCGGCCTCGGTCTTGGAATCGGCTGGGGCCGGGATCGAAGCGATCCCGGCCCCAGCCGATTGAAGACCGAGGCCGGCGGGGGAAGGAGCCTTCCTTCCCCCCCCCGGCCTCGGTCTTGGAATGGGCTGGTGCCGGGATCGTTTCGATCCCGGCACAAGCCCATTGAAAGACTGAGGCCGGGGGGAGAAGGAGCCCTCCTTCCACCCCGGCCTCAGTCTTGGAATGGGCTGGTGCCGGGATCGTTTCGATCCCGGCACAAGCCAATTGAAAGACTGAGGCCGGGGGGAGAAGGAGCCCTCCTTCTCCCCCCCCCGGCCTCAGTCTTGGAATGGGCTGGTGCCGGGATCGTTTCGATCCCGGCACAAGCCCATTGAAAGACTGAGGCCGGGGGGAGAAGGAGCCCTCCTTCTCCCCCCCCCCCGGCCTCAGTCTTGGAATGGGCTTGTGCTGGGATCGAAACGATCCCGGCACCAGCCCATTCCAAGACCGAGGCCGGGGGGGGGGGGGGGAAGGAAGGCTCCTTCCCCCGCCGGCCTCAGTCTTCAATCGGCTGGGGCCGGGATCGCTTCGATCCCGGCACCAGCCCATTCAAAGACTGAGGTCGCGGGGGGAAGAAGCCCTCCTTCCCCCCGCGACCTCAGTTCAATGGGCTGGTGCTGGGATCGGTCTCCAATCCCAGCACCAGCCCATTGAACAACCGGCCTCCGGCTAAAGGGAGGAATCCTTTTTTCTTGGATTTTCCCCCTTAAAAATTGGGTGCGCCCAATATGCCGGAGCGCCCTATAGGGCGAAAAATACGGTATATGCCTGCTAGAAGTGTTGCAAGACTTGTGGTCTGCAAGATTTAGCCCTTGAGATCAAGCTGGATCTCACTCGAAGTCTTGTGGTGACACAGGCCAGAGCTATGATGACCAGCTGAGGAAGCTTGCCACAATGACAACCCCACCCTGGAAAGCATGGGGTAAGTCGTCTGGTGGAAACAGCAGCCAATCCTAAAATGGATTCCTTTGTCTTTTATCCTTCATTTCTCTGAGAACTGGAGCCCAAGGTGGCTTACAACAGATACACACACACACACACATATATAGAGAGAGGTTATTGCTACTTGAGAAATGTATAGATTATTGTTTAGAAACTGAAACATCTCTAGGATTTTTTTAGTGACTTGAAAGATATCAATGGACAATCAAACACGAATCTCTCTCAATGAATTCTGTGAAATAACATTGATTGGATGATACCCTTTGCTATTAATTATTCAGTCATACAATGATAAAAGGGTAAGAATGGACAGAATTTTAATAAAACCTACATAGGGACAAGTGATGTACAGAACTGGAAAGCATGAGGTGGATTTATCTAAGGTTGTCATCTAAGGTTGTCAACCATCTAAGGTTGTCAGACTGATCCCAACATTGGTGGTTTTTGGGGAGTGGGTTGGTATGGCTTTTGTAGTAATTAATTATGAGACTGAAAGTTTCATTTTCAGTTGTGTTCAGTTCAAGTATTGGTTGTAAATCTCACATTCTGATTATGTTTAGGGGTTAATTGTTTTTAGCAATTGGTTTATTGGTTGTCATGTTCCTGAAACCCACCTTGGAGATCAACAAACCTCCCTGAAGAGTGAAGAGTGTCCCTGGAATTTACACTTAACTGGGTAGCAATTAACTGGGTTTGGTGCAAAGTTTTCTGATCACTTATGGCAATTTATAATAACTACAGGCACACCTCACTTAACAAAGTTTCTGACAAAGAAGCTCCGTTTTACAATGTCTTTTTATGCCCAGGCTCAGTTTATATTCCTTGTCCACTGTCTAACTGGAAGTTTTTTTTAGCAGCATAGGCACTGGGAGGATGGTGAAGGAGGACTGGAGAAACATAAGCCTTCAGTGGTGGGTTGCACCAGCAAGTCCATTAAAAACAGTGCAATAAAGCTGGAGGTGCGAAAGAATGGGATTCTACTCTAGTCAACTGTTCTGTAGCTACAGGGAAGGTAAACAGCAATTCCCTCCAGAATCTCTTACTGAGACTGCATGAATAGCCACACGGAGAGCAAAAGGGAGAGCAAATAAGCCTGTCCCAATCACAACCACCAGCATTTTAAAGAAGCCTCCAAAATAAAACTTAAAAGTGGACACTGGTGAAAGGAAAAGTCATCCCTGGATCCATTTTGGAAGATGCCTTCAGTCTCTAGAATCTTCTATATGCTTTTGTTTATTTATGCAAGCCTTACCTAACCTGGTTGTTTCATTTCACATGTGTCTTTTGTCAATTTTGAATAAAAGTTCACTGAAAATCTTGAACTGTTCTTGTCTGTGGTATAGGAACCTATCCCAATTCTTTCCATGTTATTCTGCCTGCAGTACCAAAGTTTCTGTTAAAGTAATGTGCAGGAACACATCTACTTTGTTAACTAATGTACACCTGTATTTACAAATATTTAGGTTATAGGCTGGCAGATTAAGCATTTAAAGAAATGGTGGAATCCATCACATTGACCACAGTTCAGCCAGCCTTCCAAAACAATTACACCCAGAGATTATTCTTTCTCCACTGCTCTCTCCAAAAGTCCTTACTGTACCATGTCCCCTTCATTCCCCTCCATGAACATATACATGGAGACCTGGACTGCATCATCTTTTAGCTGTGGTTTGAGCACTGGGCTATGACTCTGGAGACCAGGATTTGATTCCTTGCTTGGCCACAGAAACCCTCTGGATGACCTTGGGCAAGTCACAGACTTTCAGCCTCAGGAGAAGGCTATGGCAAACCTCTTCTGAACAAATCTTGCCAAGTAAACCCCACGATAGGGTCACCTTAGGGTCGCCATAAGTTGTGAATGACTTGAAGGCACGCAATAACAACAAAGAAAGTGCTAAATATCCCCTTTGCTGGTTTTCTAGTGGAGAATATGCTAGAGTGGCCCTCCATAAAGAAGCAATCCTCTAAGAATGCACTCCTAGTCACACACAAAGGATTAGTCCTAGTATAAAGAGTGCCTTGGGCAAGGACTATTTTCAGTGTGATCCCTCTGTGGGTGTTACAGTGTTGCCAGATAGGATGCTTGTGAAAAATAGCAAAATTGAACAAAATAAAGTTGCATTCCCCTGGTTTTTTATTATTATTCAGACAAAGCACATTAAATTGAAAATGAAAACAGAGGCCTATTTTGAATGACAGAGGCTCATTTCTCACCCTGCATTGCTGCAGATGCTACAATATAGAACTACAATGCTTACTTCGAAGCCTTCTTCACCTTAGCACCAAAGCAACCTGTAAGGTCACCCCTGGATACATATCATGTGGATGTCCAAAATTCAGGCCAGTTATTGCCTGAAAAAGCTACTTCTTAGACTATAGTTCCCAGAAACCTGCAGCTAGTATGGCTACTGACCATCTAATAGGAAGCTGGATTGCAACATGTAATTTCTTGGCTTGATTGCTTAAGCGAAAGCATATGGAATAAGATAGATTTATTTCACTAGCTGTGCCATTTTAAAAATTGGCAATGGTGTGCAGAATTGCACTTGATTGCTCTCTATTTATATTAGTAAAACATTAACAACCAGCGCTATTGTTTGTCCTCAAGGAACTCATCCTTCTTTCCTGGTAACCTTGACTGCAAGAACACACTGAATGTCCAGGGAGCGTACATACAGCAGTGGCTGAAGTAATCTCCTTAAGACAAAGAACTGAACATTCTGGAACAGAAAAAAGAAAGTCCATTGTTTCTGGCCTTGTAGATCTAACTTTGTGAGCTGATGAAAGAAGAGGCAGGTTTCAACTCACCAGGGTCTTTTCTGAAGTTTTCTGAAGCCACCTAGTCTGTAAGAAATTCTGGGTGGGCCTTGCATTTTTGTACTTACAGCTTAGGACGTTTTCACACTGGGCTTTAAATGGAGGCAAACCTACCTCCGTCTGGCCCCACTCCGGCTCCAGAACCTAAAAGTTCAGACGACGTCGCAGCAAGCCCCTCCTCATCCTGCGCCATCCCTGCCTCACTCCGGGGTCTTGCTCGTCGTGTTCAAACTACGTCGCAGCAAGCCCCACCCCATCTTGCACAATCCCTGCGCCATCCCTGCCACTAGCTGGCTTTAGCCCTATATTTCTAATTCCTTTTCTAAAAAGGAATTAGAGGGGCTGCTGCCGGAGGCAATCAGGAGCCCTTCCGGCGGCTGCTGTTTTCGCCGCTGGAGCGGCTCTTGATTGCTTCCAGGGGGCTTCCAGGCGGCTTTAGAGCCGCCTGTGTGAAAACGCCCTTAGAAAAGTTACTTTCTAAAACTGCAACTCCAAGAATCTTCCGGGATGATTTTGGGGAGTTACGGTCCAAAAATGTAATATCTCAAAGCTCTGATTTGACTTCATTTAGTAAGAGCATTCTGAGCTCCTTGGAAGAAGATTGGCATGTAAATACAAGGGAATAAAGAAAAAAGTGACTCCCAGGGAATTTCTGTGGTCAGAATAGTAAAAAATCCACTTGAGAAATCTCACATAAAGACACTACTTGAAATGTGTATAAAGGCCTCAGCAGAAAGTAGGATTCTAACTAGAAAGTTTTGATCTGAACTGGAAGTGACCAACACAAAGACTGTGACTCAGATCTTCACTTCTTCTGTGTTCTGCACTCCTGTTCTGGTTGAGAAATATATATGGGTAGAGATGTGTAGTAATTTGAGTATTGGACTAGGACTCTGGGAGACCAGGGTAAGTCACATTCTCCCAGCCCCAGAGGAATGGAAAGGCAAACCCACTCTGAACAAATCTTGCCAGTATAAATCAGAAATGACATGAAGATGCAAAACAACAGCAGCAGCAGCAACAGCAATGATCATTGGTTGACTAGATCAATGTCCTTGCCTTTCTTCATATATGGAAAAAATAGCTGAGAGCATATTTAAAATCACTTAATAGAAATGGCATACCAAGAAGAGTCTTTTTGGATGTAGCCCCAGAACATCCTGGAGGACAAGATTTGGATAGCTTGCTTGTCTTCAGTAGTTAATTTATTATGATGCATGTGTGTTCACAGTCCATGTTTAACTGATGTCTTAACTTTCAAACTGATAATATTTAACTGAGGAGAAATAGCAAACATTTTAGTCAGTGAATCAATTGATTGGGCCTCTTTTCATGCAGGATAACACTGACTCAGAACTCCGTACAAACAATGAAACTGGAAAACCTGTCATTTAGAACTACATTTGACTGTTTATAATCCAGATGATGCCATGAATCTGGAAAAATAAATCTGTCCTGTAGCAGATGATGTGAGATGGAAACATAAGGGAGAATCTTTCAAATGAGTCCAAAGGATCATCAAGACATCAATTAAGAGGAACCGATACAGTTCATCTGAAAGGAGTAAAACTGTACCTTAATTTTTGAGATGCATTTCAACTTACTTCCCTTTGGATGAACTATATAGGTTGCTTTTAAACAAGGTTTTGATGGTCATTTGGATTCAGTTTAATCCCATCTCACCTCCCCCATCATTTGCTAGAGTACAGACAATTGTCTGCAAAACATCACTAGTGAAACATTTTTTTTTTTTGGCTGAAAGCTTACTGAATCTATTTTTAGTTGGCTGGGGAGAAAACACATTTAATGTTTTGTTCCATGTACGTGAAGAGAAATGACTCTTCTTTGTTGTGAAGAGAGAGACATTTCCATTCAGTAAGCTGGATGTGCAAAAAGCCATGAACCAGGTTAAATAATGGAACTGTCAACCTCGGACCACGTTGGTCTTCCATGAAAGTCACATAAAGGCAAAGCCACCAAATAAAGTTAAGGTAATATTGGAAAACAAGATAAAAACATCCTTCCTTTCTAGGTATCCTGGGAAACTTTGCCAAGTATAATCTGTCTTTTTAGAAAGACTTAGCTTTAAAAATAATTTCCTTTTGCTAGTGCTCAAGCACACTGTCCGGAAGCTTCAGCTTAGGTCAATGGAAAAATGTGTTTGCTTTTAAGATTTTCAGTGCCATGCACATAAACAATGGGTCCAATGATTTCCATCCTGATTGTTTGCATTTCAGTTTTCACACAAGCAGATGAGCTGTCATGTTCAGGATCATCAATTGATGCTGCCCATTAAATCTGCTACTTGGGAGGAAAAATTTGCATACATGTAAACAAATTGAAGGAAGAGAACTTATTTTGGCATTTTGCTCTATTTGCATGCCGTAAACAAAAAGCTACTTGCTAACCACCTAGCATTTCTATTTCCTTGCCTGTTCTTGTTATTTAGCTTGCCTGGGTTATGTCACTTATCTAACATGTAGTATGTCAGAGACATGCTTGTCCCTTTCCTTAAAGCCCATGGCAGAAATGGTTCCTCACCATCCATGTATTCAACTAGTATCAGAAAGGTTTCTGCAGCCATATTGACAGGGATGTAAAGCTCATCCATACCAGAAAAAATCCTTTCCCTTGTCAACTGAACAGCGGAATGATGGATGTTTCCACTTAGTAGCATGGTAGAGAAGAAAACACCTGTGGTGTAGTAGTTTGAGTGTTGAGTACAACTCTGAAGACTAGGGAGTCAAATCCCCACTCAGCCAAGGAAATGCATTGGGTGAACTTGGGCAAGTCACATTCTCTCAGCCTCAGAGAGGCAAAGGCAACCCTCCTCTGAATAAATCTTGCCAAGAAAACCCTGTGATAGGTTCACCTTAGGCTTGCCATGAGTCAGGAATGACTTAAATGCACACAACAACAAGAGTGGTGTGGTGGGCCACAGCTGTGTGGCTATATCTCAAGGGCCTTTGCAGACTGCTAGAAATAGTGCAAATTGAGCCCACTTTAACTGCCCTGGCTCAGTGCTAGGGAATCATGGGAATTGTATTTTTTTCTGAGACATTGAGCCTTCTCTGTCAGACAGCTCTGGTGCCACAATAAACTACAGTTCCTATGATTCCCTAGCACTGAGTCAGGATAGTTAAAGTGGACGCAATTTGCACTATTTCTGGAAGTCTGCAAAGGCCTAATGAAGTAGGTGTGTTCCTGGGGTTTACTCCTCTAACAGAAACTTTGGTATCAGAGATAGAAAGAACATGGAAAGAACAGGGATAGGTTCCTACACCACAAAAAAAGAAGAGCAGCTCAACATATTCTAGCAAACATTTTATCCAGAACTAGCAGTTTGCACATGTTAAATGAAATAATCAGTTCAGGTAGGCCTTACCTGAGTAATTAAAAATGTTTGGACCTTCTAGAGACCACTTCAAAGCATCTCCCAAAATGCATCCTTCTTTCACCAGCTTTGACTTTTCTTAAGATTTTCATTTTGGTGGGAAAACCTATAGATCTAAAAAACCTATAGATTTTCCAACATGCCAGGGTAGCTGATGAGGCAGGCTAATCTGCTTTCCCCTTTATTTCTATTTTCTCATCACACAAGCTTAATAATAATAATAATAATACCTGCCTCTCCCTATGGATTGAGGTGGGGAACAACAGATTAAAATACAGCAACTAATAGACACATAACACAGTTAAAAACACAACACCAATTAAAATACAAACAAAAATCCATCAGTGATACCTTTATTGGCCAACCAAAATGCACAATATACTGGTTGCAAGCTTTCAAAGCTCCGTGGGCTTCTTCATCAGGTGAGAAGTTACAAACCAAACAAGAGAAAAACAATTGGAGATGTTAGTCAGATGCCTACATGTCATTTCAACCTTTAGTTAAGATGGTATATAGTGGGGAGGATATCTTTTGCAGGCAGGCTCCTCCTCCTTCTGGCCCTGTGGCTATTGGGAGATAGGCAAAGTCCAGGAAATTTAAAATCCATTTGCATCTCAACAGGGACCCCTCTTTTGCAATCCAATATGTCTCCATTCCAGTGAGGCCACAAGCCTCTTTGTGGCAGAGAACAATGAATTCCTCCAGAAGTCTCCATGTGTTTGCACCAGCAATATTTTGGTAGATATAGAAGGCACACTATCCTTAGAGGATTATGTTTTTGAAGTGATGGAGAAGTATATTTGGGTGTCAACAGCATATTAATAGCACCTCATTCCATGCCTCTGGATGATCTTGCCCAGCAGTTTCATGTAGGTGTTAAACAGAATTGGGGATAGAATGGCACATTGTGGTATGTCCTATAACAGATCCTTTTTTTGAGGAGCACCTGTCCCCAAGCACCACCATTTGGAACCTACCTGAGAAATAGGACTACAACCACTGAAGCACAGTGCCTCTGATTCTCAAACCCCTCAGGCATTCCAGAAGGATACTATGGCCTATGATACTGAAAGCTGCTGAGAAGTCCAAAACCACCAACAGGGACACACTCCCCATGTCAATACTCAAGTAAAGATCATCCACTAAGGCAACCATAGTGGTCTCAACTCCTATACTGCTCTGAAGCTGGTATGAAATGGGTCTAGAAAACCAGTATCATCCAAGATTGGCTGGAATTGAAAGGCCTTCTCAATCACCTTGCCAAAAAAGAGAGGCAGATTGATACTGGCCTATAGTTGCTAAAGTGCAAAGGTAAGTGTGTGTGTGTGTGGAGGGGGGTGGTTAAAAGTGGTCATACCACCACCTATTTTAAAGAAAATGGAAAACTTCCCTCCCTGAGAGAAGAATTAATAATACATTCCAGCTAAGATCTAAATGCATCTCTCCCTGGATGATCAATCAAGAAAGACAGGGATCATAAAGACAAGTTGTTCTCCTTACCTTACTTATCCTAGGAGATTGTCCACGTCTATGGTACTCACCAACAGAAACTCATAGAATCATAGAGTTGGAAGAGACCACAAGGGTCATCAACTCCAAACCTCTGCCATACAGGAATACACAATCAAAACACTTCTGACAAGCCTCTGTTTAAAAACCTCCAAAGAATAAGGCTCCACCACACTCTGAGGGAGAGTGTTCCAGCGTAATCCAGTGCAATCCTACTTACAGAGTTGCTGGACACTCCACTGTCAGCTTCTACTATAATAACAGAATCTAAGGGCCTTTACAGACTGCCAGAAATAATGCAGCTTGAGGTCACTTTAACTGTCTTGTCTTGGTGGTAGGGAATCATGGGAATTGTAGTTTTTTCTGAGACATTGAGCCTTCTCTGTCAAGGAACTCTGGTACCACAATAAACTACAGTTCCCATGATTCCCTAGCACTGAGCCAGGGCAGTTAAAGCGGTCTGAAACTAGATTATTTCTGCAGTGTGTTTTGGACCTAGGTGATTCTGGAAGCAGCTGTTTACCTTGTTGGTTGTACATAAGCACACAGCTGAAGCAGGATCACCTAGAGTAGAATCCCATTCTTTCCCAGAGTGCATTGTTTACTGCAGACATGCTGCTGCAACCCAACACTGAAAACCAGTCTTTCTCCAATCCTCCATCATCCTCCCAATGGCAATGTTGCACAAAGACTTCCAGCTAGACAGAAGAGAAGAAAAAAGGGGTTGGACAAAACTCCTATAAAAATACTTTGTAAAGAGCTTCTTTGTCAGAGGATTTGTTAATGGAGGTATGCCTGCACAGGCATAGAAATGTTACAGGTTTTTTTGTGTGTGTGTGGGAGTGAGTGGGCAGGGTGATGGGAGACCACTGATGAATACCAGGTGCTGTAGGCAGAGGCTTAATCCAAACAAGCTGGAAGTGCTGCTGGTCAGCAGGAAAACCAGTCTGGGATTTGGATCACAGCTTGTTCTGGATGGGGTTTCCTTTCTCTCTGAAAGATCAGGCTCATAGTTTGGGGGTGGTCTTGGACCCAGCGCTGCTGCTGGAAAGTCAGGTTGGTGCAGTGGCCAAGAGCCTGCAGCAGAATTAATTTTAATAAATACCTAATATAAATACATTTAGAAACATAAAGCAGCTAAAAATTTCATTAAGCCCCCACAGCAAATATCTATGATGCAATTGGCAGGGATGGTGAATCTCTTTTTCATTTGTTTATATGGTTTTCAATCCTGTACATACTTACCCTAGAATATGCTTTATTTAACTCAGTAAGGACCTTATCACACGGGGTCTAAAGCAGCCCTAATCCAAAGGGTATCCGTAGCTAATACATATTATTTCCCTGAGTGTACACACAACGTTGCACCCGAAACTCGACAGAACCTGGAGCTAATCCGTATTGTTTCCCCACATGTACACACGATGCTGCCCTGAAACTCACAGAACCCGGAGCTAATCCGTAAGGAATTGAGAGCTTTTGACATTCGGTTTTTCGAGGAAGTACAAGGGAGCCTTCGTATTCCTTGCGCAATGGTGGGCGGGGAGGGGAAGCAGGAGAGCTCTACATATCCCAAGCAGAAAATCCCAGCGAGGGGAAGGGATTGGCGAAAGGCAAACCGGATTGGCGGGGCTGGGTGAGAAAAGAAAGAGGAGGAGAAGGAGAGGAGGAGGGAAGAGGGAAGAGGGAGGCGATCTCTCTCTCCATCTCTCTCGCATTTTTCCTCCCCGACACACGCCACTTGGACCTCTCACCAACCGGGGCTTGCTGGGCTGCCTTCCCTCCTCCAGTCCTCCTCCTCCTTCTCGGTCTCCTTGGCTGCCTTTCCTCCCTACTCCTTCCTCCCATCCTTGCCATCCACAGAAGCGCCTTCTGCGACGCCGGCTTTTTGGGCGATGGGAGAGAGAGAGAGAGAGAGAAAGGGAGCCTTCGTATTCATTGCGCAATGGCAGCGCAGGTGAAATTCAGTTCGTTTCGGTATAGAACTGAATTTATTCTTACTTCGGTTACTTTTCCCTTACTTTTCGCTTTGTGGCCAGCGTTTGATAAGGTCCTAAGACTTCCTCCTGAGTAGATATGTATAGCATTCACTGAAAATGATTTCAGCTCTGCCTTTCAAGGCACATTGCCCTCACAAGCTGGATTTCATAAAATTTTAAAACAAATATGATAGCAATTACAATTCAGCTGTTCCAGACCCACCCCTCCCATGAAAATGGAAGCTCGTAAATATTAGAGCCCCATTTAAAGTAATGGTGAGTGTGGCCATTAAAAATATAACCCTTGTCCCTCCCTGCGAAGAGCGAGAATGCGGACTCCAAGTCTGTGAATGGGGAGGGACAAATGTATAGCTACTAGAGGAGTAATTTAATTTAAATCTGCCAGCAGCTAACATTCTACAAGCATAGACCTTTAAAGACCTTCAAAGCCCTACATGGTTTGGGTCCAGGTTACCTACAGGATCGCCTTCTCCTGTACAATCTGCCCCGAACACTGAGGTCCTCTGGGGGGTGTCTGCTACAGCCTGCAAGAACTCAACTGTCAGCCGTCACCTTTTCATCGGCTGCCCCAAGACTGTGGAATGACCAGCCGGAAGAGATCTGACAGCTAGACCAGCTGTAGGAATATAAAACACATTTGAAGACCTGTCTTTTCCGGCAGGCCTATCCATACAGTTTTAATCATGAATTTTAAACATGAATTTTATATTTAATTATTGTTTTATGCATTTTAATATAAATATTGTGTAGAGTTGCATTTTTAATATGTGTATTTTATATAACAATTGTGTTTTTAACTATGTTGCAACCCACCTTGAGCTGCGAGGACAGGCAGATAAGAAATAAAAATTATTATTATTATTAAACACTGAGTAGTGAAACAGAGGCTGGATTTTTTCAAAAAGGAATCTTCAACATTTTCTTACAAATGGGCATTGACAAAACCCTATGTATTTCCTATTGAGGAAATTACAAAGGTGTTGGGCCACCATCGGGAAAGCCCTGTCCTGTGTACTTGCCCATCTCCCATATATTCTCATATATAAGTCAACCTCATGTATAAGTCAAGGGCAGTTTTTGTGGCCAAAATTATGGATTTTGATAAGATCCATCAATAAGTTGAGGGTAAAACATAGGGGCTGTAAAGGATAAAGCGAAGGAAAACAATGCCAAAGAACTTACAAAATTCTGGTAGGCATAACTGTTTACTCTGACTCCAAAGGCTGGATGGATGAGGAGAGCAGAATCTGCTGTTCCCATCAGAGATTGAAATCACCTGGTTCCAAACCTTTAAAGGCAGGCACAAGGAAAGAGTGGTGGTCCAGATGTTGGACCACAACTCCTATCTTCTTTCATAATTGGGCATGATAACTAGGGCTGATGGAGTTGCAGTCCAACAACTTCTGGAGATGTTCCTTAGTCCTGGCACAGGGCTTTAGAGGCCCAATCCAGTATCCTGAGTTGGGCACCTTTAATCTTTAGAAATATCTTCTAAATTAAAATTGTTTATTTCTTCTGATTTCAGTTTTCCAGATGGATGAGTTTGAAAAGTTATTATAAAATTGATTGGATGTAGCCCATCTGTTGTCAGGCAAACAACAATAGGTGAAGCCTATCTAGAGACTGAGCTACCAAGTCATAATTTTCTTGCTGAAAATCATATTATACTAGGACTATATTTATTCAGCTGTTAGCACAAAAACAAGCAGCTGGAATCAAACTCCCTTGCTAACAATAACAGAGCTACTGGGGACTCATTTATTTACTATTAAAATGTATGCACTTGTTGGGGCATCTGGTCTCATTTTATTTTGTCAAGAGTGAGTACCTGGGAGGCATGGCTGTTTGAATAATGAGGAGACTGCTTAAGCGGCATAGGAACATATCATTAGCACTGGAGGTCTTTTTTGTGTGGAAAATCTTATCTGGCCCCAATTTCAGTGGAAACAGATCAATGTGGCATCTAGCTGTTTAGGATGCATTCACCCTGAGTGGCTGTGTGCAAAATGCATCAAGCTATTAAAACGAAGAAGTTGCTCAAGAGGAGGATGTTTCTTTCAATTCATTTCCCTATAGGGAATAAATAAGGCTTGCAAATGCACATTCAGATATCATAGCCAAGCCAGGAAGCTAAAATCTTTTAATTGCGTTCTGTTGAGAAATCCTGTTTACATCATGCAAATGAATATATGAGAAGAGCCTAACACTCTTGAAATAAACTCATTCTCTGGTAGGGAATAAGTGGCATAAAATACAACTCATCTGCTTGGCTAAAGGAACTGAGTCAATGTTTTGCTATATGTTACCTTATTTGGTCCCCTGTCAAAGTGCTGGATTCCTTTCAGATGAATTCAGGGGCTGTGTACATCTACAGAAATTTTGACTAAAAGAGCCATTTCAGGTTTGATGGATGGAAAAAGCTGATTAAAAGAAATAGCTATCTTTTCTATCCTTTACTTGAATGGTTATAATTATATAAGGAGTATGGGCCCTTTCACACTACACAATCACAGCACTATGATTCAACTTTAACAGCCATGGCTACATCATATGGAGTTCTGGGATTTGTAGTTTGATGCTGAGGTACTAGAGCAGTTTTCTGCAGCTGACAATTCTAAATACATCTCCCTAAACCATAGTTCCCAGGATTCCATAGGATGTTGCCATGGCAGTTAAAGTGAAATCATACTCCTATAGCTATATAAAGTGAAATGCACCTCGATGAGGTATATTTTGGAAAAATGTTTATTCACTATTATTGCTGTTTTCACTGTTGCTGTTTGTCTTTCTCTTTATTTCAAAATGTTCATAGTGGTTTACAGGACTAAAAATATAATAATAAACAACAATTCATTGATGCTAAATCTGATAAAACCAGGGGACCAAACAGTCAATTGAAACATGAAAACAGTAGACTTGGCTGCAATCCTTTACTCCAGGGGTTCTCAAACTACGGCCCGTGGGCCGGATCCGGCCTGCCGAGGCCTTTTATCCAGCCCATGGCTCATCGCCCACCAAGCCCCGCCCCTAGTCATGGGGCAGGATGGGAAGAGAAAGGCCGCAATGCGAGCGAGCACGCAACTCTGGCTGCCATTTTGTTTGGGAACCACCATCTTAGAAGGAGCGAGGCGAAGCAGTGGCTGAGGGAAGAAGGAAGGAAGGAAAGAAGGAAGGAAGAGAAGGAGGCAGGAAGAAAGGAAAGAAGGCAGGCGCCCGACCCAGCCTCGGCCGAGGTGAGCAGCGGGAGAAGGGGAAGAGGAAGTGGCCCTCTGTGTCCCTCGCTGAGGGGAACCAGGGCCCTGAGGAGGCGGGCAGTTTGTAGGCTGCTCCTGCCGCTGTTGCTGCTGTGCTGCTGCTGCCGCTGAGCCCGCCTGGTGGTTTTTTTTTTGCCATCTAGGGCTGAGAGAGTGTGACTTGCCCAGGGTAATCCAGTGCCTTCGAGTCATTTCTAACTTATGGCAACCCCCATCATGGGGGTTTGCTTGGCGAGTTTCTCCAGAGGAGGGTTTCCATTACCATCTGAGGCTGAGAGAGTGTGACCTGCCCAGGGTAATCCAGTGCCTTGGAGTCATTTCTAACCTATCATAGGGGTTTTCTTGGCAAGTTTCTTCAGAGGAGAGTTGCCATGGTTATCCTCTGAGGCTGAGAGGGTGTGACTTGCTCAAGGTCATGTTTTTTTTTTTTTTAACTCCGGCCCTCCAATGGTCTAAGGCAGGGGTAGGCAACCTTTCCCCTTTAAGGGCCAAGGGACTTCAGCTCCCAGAATCCCAAGAGCTATTGGCCAACATGGGACTATTGGCCAACATGGCTGAGGCTTCTGGGAGCTGAAGTCCCTCGGCCCTTAAAGGGGAAAGGTTGCCTACCCCTGGTCTAAGGGATGGCGAACTGGCCCCTGGCTCAAAAAGTCTGAGGACACCTGCTTTACACACTGAACATAACACAGTTAATTTCTAAATAATCCTAAATTATCTGAGATCCTACAATTCTGAATTAGGCAGGCAAATGGTTACTCCAGCTCAGACATCAGAAGAGCTGCCAGACCCAGAAAACCCAGAGGAGTGAAGATAAACAGCCACCCAAAGGGAAGGTATTTTTACCATATATCAAAAATATAAAATGGTATATCAAAGGAGTCACAGACAGAATAGGGCAGGGGTAGGCAACCTTTCCCCTTTAAGGGCTGAAGGACTTCAGCTCCCAGAAGCCTCAGCCATGTTGGCCAATAGTTCCATGTTGGCCAATAGCTCCTGGGATTCTGGGAGCTGAAGTCCCTTGGCCCTTAAAGGGGAAAGGTTGCCTACCCCTGGAATAGGGAAAGTGGTGAGGAAACACAACCTCCAAATGATTTACAAAACAACCAAGAAAATCCAACAAATGCTGCGCTCAGCGAAGGACAGGAGAGATCCTCTCACAGCCGCAGGAGTTTACAGCATACCATGCAGCTGTGGACAAGTCTACATAGGGACCACCAAACGCAGTGTCCAAACACGAGTCAAGGAACATGAGAGACACTGCAGACTGGGCCATCCAGAAAAATCAGCAGTAGCAGAACACATTATAAACCATCCTGGGCATAAAATGCTGTTTGAAAACACTGAAATTCTGGACCATGCCAACAACTATCAGGTCAGAATGCACAGGGAAGCCATCGAAATCCACAAACACTTGGATAACTTCAACAGGAAAGAAGAAACCCTTAAAGTAAACAAGGTTTGGCTACCAGTCCTACAAAATGAGAAAATCAGCACTCAGCAAATGCAAATGGGAAACCAACCAGGGTCAGGGGCTTTCCCAGCAGACAATAGCAGACAATATCCTTGATTGCATATCCTCCCACCCTGAAGCCATGCCATTAACAACAGAACAATACCTATTCAACACAGAACAATACACAGTTTACATGGAAATCACTCCTCCCTACCCAGGGTCTCACAGTATATATAGACCCACTCTCTTCCATTCCAGTATTCTCTGAAGATGCCAGCCACAGATGCTGGCAAAACATCAGAAAGAAACTATTCTAGAACATGGTCACACAGCCTGAAAAACCCACAAAAAACTATGGATGCCAGCCATGAAAGCCTATGACTTCACAGCCAAATGGCACTCTCAAGGTCTCTGGAAGACCAAGAACAAATGATGACTTTTTCAAACTTGGTGTAAGGGTGGGTTTTACAGTGGGTTCAGTGCTGAACTGGCTAGGAAATATCCAGACAGTTTGCACCAGAACCAGGGAATGGGCCCTGTGTTATCTGGCTACTTGCCTTTAGTGTGGGAGAGGACGTGTTATTTGGTCCATGCAGACACAGCCTAAGAGAAAGGAAAGGGCAAGCACCGAGATTATGGGAGTCATGTTCTCATTTCCTTAGATGTTAATGTATGGATGTGAACATATTTGATGTCTGAATATTTTCTAGCTTTCATTTAATAAATCCAGTTTATAATGTTGCTATGTGCTTCCAAGTCATTTTTTACCTATGGCGACCCTAAGGTGAACCTATCATGGAGCTTTCTTGGCAAGTTTCCTCAGATGGGGTTTGTCATTGCCATCCTCTGAGGCTGACAGAGTGCAACATGCCCAAGATCAAACCAGTGGGGTTTTATGCTTATGCAGCAAATCAAACCCTCAACTCCAGAGTCATAGTACAACATTCAAACCACTACACCATGCTGGTTCTCTTATAGTCACTTCAACAGATACTTTAATTTATTTCTGAATGTAGTACAAGCTAGTGTGGTTGTGGAAGTTAGCGGGGGGTTGCAGACTGCCAGAAATAGTGCAAATTGAGTCCACTTTTAGGGTTAGGGTTAGGGGATCATGGGAACTGTATTTTATTGTGGCACCAGAGCTCTCTGACAGAGAAGGCTCAATGTCTCAGAAAAAAAACAAAAACACAATTCCCATGATTCCCTAGCACTAACCCTAACCCTAAAAGTGGACTCAATTTGCACTATTTCTGGCAGTCTGAAACCCCCTTTAGAATACTTAACTGGACTTGGGGGATCCAGGTCCAGTTTACCTCTAAACTATAAAACTCACTGGGTAGTCTCAGGCTGGCCTGCCTCACAAGGTTGTTGGAAAGAGAAAGTCAGGCAGAGAAGAGGCTGAACTTTTTGGAAGAAAGACTGGATATAAATATAATTAATAAATACCATAACAATTTCTCTTTTATTTCATGTGCAAAGGAAGGAAAGGTAGAATTACACAGGGTATGGAAACAACTCAGGGAAATTAATAAAATAGTTTAGGAAAAGATGTGAAGAACTTGGTGGTGCCTAAGGTCCCATCTGATAATGAGAACAGCAACAACAACAAACATGGGTTATTATTTGATGCTAACTAAACTACTGGATGAGGTGATAATTAAAACTAATATTAAAGACATGTCAATTAGCTAAAAACAACAACAACCCAGTCATTTCCCTAGCTAATTAGGACAACATCAGATATAAAAGATTCACTCGCAATGTCTGAGTGCACCTTTGTACATCTTCATTATAAGAAATGATGCCACTAATTCAGATGTGGCCACTCAGCATTTTCTTTCTCACCTTTTTGGATAGTGGGGCTAGGGCAGGAGTTGATTAACCAGATGCAAGAGGTTGGCAAAACCAGACAGATTTGCTCAAATGATGGAATTAATGGCCATGGCTAATTGAGTAGCACAATAAGTTTCATATAGGACCAGAGTGATCAGCTGGTGACTTTCCAGATGTTGCTTGACTGTGACTCTCAGCCATAGTGAGCTAAGTGATGGAGGATGTTGGGAGTTGCAATCCAGTAACTCTCAAGGGACACATGTTGCCTACCCCTGATTTAACATGAGTGAGATTTTTACTAACATAAGGCTGTAGTATAAACATGGAACCCTGATTATCTGAACATCAAATAGTGTCTCTCACATTGCATAATTATAGCATTTTGATTCCACTTTTAACAGTCATGTTTCCATCTTATGGAATCCTGGGACTGACAGATAAAGGAGGGAGTTCTCAATCAGAGAACTTTAGTGCCTCACCAAACTACAAATCCCAGGATCCCATAAGATAAAGCTATGGCAGTTAAACTGGAATAAAAGTGCTGTAACTGTGTAGTATGAAAGAGAGCAACTCCTTCTACTATAAATAGCTGCATACCTGTTTGCCTGTGCTTGAAATATTTTGGTATTGCAAAAACAGGCAGTAGGGAAGATAAGCAGAAGAGAGTGGGAAGTCTTCACAAAGGTACTGGTGCACCAGTTTTTCCCCATTCCTGTGGAGTTTGGAACCCTTCTAGAATAGAGTGAGATTGGGATGTTGGCCAAAACTGACCAATCCATTTCTGGTCTGAATTTAAGGTGTTGATAATCATATTGAAAGCCCTAAGGACATGCAATGGAAGGAGTGCCTCTTCCTATATATATACCTGGCCATGGACTGAAGTCTGTTGGAGGGGCCCACTTCTGTCACCAACGTGTGCAAGCAACCACTTCCAGAAGAATATGGCTTCTCTGTTGGTGCCTCAGTGGTGAAATGTATGACTTTCCCTTCGACATTCAAATGATACTGGCATTGGTTTCATTACAGCACCAAGTTAAAAGTTTGCCAAAACAAGCTGGATGAGACCCAACACGTCCTATAATTTCAGAAAAACTCTAATTAGTTAATCAGTTGGTTAGTACAATAACTAACCAACTAATTAAATAGTTTGTTTCATGCACAATTTTTTTAAAATTGTGTATAAATTTACCTTCAGGCTATGTGTACAAAACATAAATAAATTTCATGTTTGGACTTGGGTCCCATCTCTAATATATCTCATTACTATAGACAAATATTCCAAAATCTGAAAAACTCCAAATTCAAAAACACTTCTGGCCCCAAATACTTTGGATAATGGAGACTCAACCTGTACCATTATTGGCCAACCAAAATGCAGAAAAAACATCACACAAGCTTCTGAAACTTCCCTGGCTTCTCCATCAAGCAAAAATGTTAACAATCATACAGAAGAAAAGTGACGATGTTAGAGTTCCAAGCATACAATTTCTATTGTCGATTGAGATGGACTAGAAGGATATCAACAAGATAAAATAGATACCTCACTGTAAAATAGGACAATGCACTATAAGCAATTTTAGAATTTTATAGGTAAGAAACAACATCTCGAATTGGGTTGGGAAATGAATAGGAAGCCGGTGAAGTTGTTCATCTAGGATCAGTGTTATAGGATTGATAAAAAGCATATCAGACAGCAGTTCGGTTACCATGTTTTACATTAGCTGTAGTTTATAGATACTTTTCAAGGAAGGGCCTGCATAAAGTGTGTTACAGTAATCTAGCCATGAGGTAATTAAGACATCGACCTCTGGCCAGATCTGCCTACACAGGGGAAGGAGATCCCAGCATGTCAGCTAAACCTGGACAAAGGAACTCCTGGTTAGTCAGGAGACATGAGATCATTTATGTATGCATGCTTAGTAATTCTTTTTTCCCCCCACAAAGGAGAATAAAGAAGATGTTGAGCATTTACAACTATATGTGAGAATAATTATGCCACCATTGTAACTCTTGGTTGTTTTTTAAGTTCATTTATTTCTCTTCTGCAGTTAAGGATTTATATTTTACATATTATTCCAGAGAACTAGGTGTTGTATGTCAAATATGTTCTTGAAAAACATCAAAAATTCAAAAGCTCTCTTTGTCTGAATTCAGAGCTTTGCTAGTTTTCCACCCATCTGGCCAGAAAACAAGGAGGAAAAATGAAGTCGTGACTATGCTGTGAAACAGGTTTCAGTAATCATAAATTCCCTTTCCTCTCTCATCATGCAGGTGGTGTACAATACCAGGTGCAAAATAATGGAAGTACGGTAGTTTCAGTGTTCCCTCAGTCATGTCACCATTCATTACTTTTAAAGCATGTGGGTGTTAAAAAAAAGCTTTGAGAAAATATCTTCTGTGCATTTTCTTTTACTTTGTTAGAGTGTCTTTTCATTTTGCAGATTTACTTCAAAAGAAGCTGAATAAGACTTAGTTCTGAGTAAACTGAATAAAATAAGTAAACTAAAGCCAGGCTGGAAATGTTACTTTCAGACTCAGTCAATAGGTCCCCGAAGAGTGCATCTACTCTGTAGAAATAATGCAGTTTGAGACCACTTTAATTGCCATAGCTCCATCCTATAGAATCCTTTTTTGTTTCAATTGTATTGTTTTACATTGTAATCCACACTGAGTCTCAATTTTTTGGGGGAAAGCAGAATATAAATAATTATCATCATGACCATCATCAAAATGCTGGGGTTTGTAGTTTTGTGAGGCACCAGAACTTGTTGGTAGAGAAGGCTAAAGATTCTGTAAAACTACATAGAATCACAGAATCATAGAATCATAGAATCATAGAGTTGGAAGAGACCACAAGGGCCATCCAGTCCAACCCCCTGCCATGCAGGAACACACAAAGTACCCCTGAAAGATGGCTATCCAGATTCTGGAGATTATTAGATGGCAAAACAGGATGGGAGAGAAATGGGAAGCTGCCATCCCCACTGTGCGATTGCGGGAAGACCACCAAGACCATGTCCCGCGGCGCCACTCCCATCTCGTCCGTCCCCCGCCAGCGAAGTGGAATGGCCCCTCAATGAAAAGTTGATGGCAGTTTCCATCCATAAAAAGTTACAGGGCCATTCCACTTCACCAATGGGAGAAGGACGGGATGAGAGCAACACCACGGGGCACCATCTGACAATTTTCCCACAATCGCGCAACAAGGATGGGAGCGTCCCACCTCTCTCCCATTCTCTTTTGCCATCTGATAATCTCCTCTCTTTAAAAACCTCCAAAGAAGGTGACTCCACCACTCTCCAAGGGAGTGTGTTTTACTGTCAAACAGCTCTTACTGTCAGGACATTCTTCTTAATGTTGTGGTGGAATCTCTTTTCTTATAGTTTGAATCCATTGATCCGGGTCCTATTATCTGGAGCATCAGAAAACAAGCTTGCTCCATCCCCAATATAATACCCCTTCAAATACTTAAACAGGGCTATCATATCACCTTTTAACCTTCTCTTCTCCAGGCTAAACATACCCAACTCCCTGTCTCTCTTCATAGGGCATAGTTTCCAGACCCTTCATCATTTTGGTCACCCTCCTCTGGACATGCTCCAGCTTGTCAACATTCATTTATACTCAGTTCTATAGTATAGTTGGTTTTGACAGCTATTTTTTTTTATCTGTTGCATCAATAAGTGCAGTTTATTTTTTCCAATTCATTCTATGTTTTTTAAAATATTTTTTATTAACACACAATTTTTTTAAGCATAAAACTGCATACGAGGGGAAAAATTACAAAACACACATACACAACAACATATCACTTTCATACCTAAACTAATCTAACTAAACTAATTTAAATAAACTACACAACTAACAAAATCCATACAGCAGACATACGACAACACTAGACAAATATATGGTTTCCAACTCTCTGGCAAGCAGTTATAATTACTAATAATTCTACTTCATCTAAATCAACCTGAAATAATAACATAATTTGGCTACTAAATAAGTAATTATGTGATTTCATTCTAATTATATTTGGAATCATAAGACTATCAGGAAAGCCCTTCTAGATCAGAGCAAAGATTTATTTCATGCACTGTTTCTCCCTACTGTCAATCCCAACCCCTGGCAATTTTATGCCCCTGACAATCAAGCCCCTGGATAATGTAAAAGACATTTGCCTGACAACAGAAAGAGAGCAGAGAGGGAGGCAAACTAGCCTTATTGGAGAGAGAATTATACAGCTTGAGAGCAGCCACCAAGAAAGCTCTCTGATTGTCATGTGGTGGCACTGAGCAAATGTTCTCCCTCAAAGATCATAAGATTTGAGGTGCATCTACATCAGGGGTAGGCAACCTAAGGCCCAGGGGCCGGATGCGGCCCCTCGAGGCCTTTGGACCGGCCCCAGGCTGGTCCTGCTGCTGCCACCCCCTGCCGCCGTCGCCGCCCGCCATGATGATATTGATTATTGTTGTTATTACTTGTTCTTGGGGTTTTCTTGGCAAAATCTCCACAGGGGTTTTGCCATGGCTTTTCTGGGGCTGAGAGAGTGTGCATGCATATTTTTTTTAATTTTTAATTTTTTTTAATTTTAAATTTTATTTATTTATTTATTTATTTATGGTGCTTCGGCCTCCCAATTGTCTGAGGGACGGCAACCCGGCCCCTGACTCAAAAAGGTTGCCTACCTCTGATCTACATTGTAGAAATAAATGCAGTTTGACACCACTTTAAGTATTGTAGCTCCATCCTATGGAATCCTGGGATGTACTAAAGAGGGTTGGTGCTTCACAAAATTACAAATCCCAAAATTCTGTAGGATAGAGCCATGGCAGTTAAAGTGGAGTCTCTGCATTGTTTCTACAGTGTAAATGCACCCCTCAGCAGACTCCTATTGAGAGATGTGGTCTTTTCAGATGGTTTGAACTCAAGCCATATAGGGCTTTGTAAGTCATAACCATCATTTTGATTCTATAGAATGGTGCTACAGCACTTAAAAATGGTGTCAAACTGCACTGTTTCTACACTGTTTCTTTCTCTAAGGTGAAAGAACACAATGACAATGAACATAGGTTGTTACTGAAACTAGCAATTCCCTGTTAGGTTTCTCTTTTCCCCCAAAACACCTTAAAGGCGATATATATTCACCCTCCCTTCCCATCTGAAGCTGCAACGAGAGGTGGGAAAAGACTTCATCCAACCTCTCTTCCCATCTGAAGCAGCAAGGAGGAGTGGGGGAAAAAAAACTTCCTTTAAACCCCTCCTATCATCTGAAGCTGCAAGGAGAGGTGGGAAAAAGACTCCATCCAATCCCCTCTCAGCCCCAGCACAGACCATTTCAGCCCCCCATGCCTTTCAGAGGGAGGACAGGAGAAAACAGAGAGGACGGGCAAGGAAAAATCAAACAAAAGCCAGAAGATAGATGAGAGACTAAAATAAAGAAGGAGATGAGGGGGGAAGGAAAAAGGAGGGAGACTAAAATAAAGAAGGACATGAGCGGGGGGGGGGGGGGGGAGAGAAAGGAGGGAGGAGGGAGGAGAAGGGTAGAGAAAGAATCAATTCAACAATAATGGAGGGAGGACAATGACATAGGGAAACAACTACTGGGCAGTAGCAGTAGTGGTGGGTGTCACTAAAGTGAAGAATAGCAGTGACATCATAGCTAACATTTGTTAGCACTGTGCACAGGGAGGTGTAGGTGGTCCTCCTTGTGTAACCCCTCACCTAGAAAACCCTATGAGGAGACACTGAAAGTGTCACACAGGCAGGACAAGAGCACTAACAGAGAGAAAGATAGAAACTAAAGGAAAAAACGCTTGCAAGAGCAGCTAAGGGCAGTAAAAAATGATGAAGCAAGCAGGAAACATTCTCAGAAAGACAAACCCCATCAGAAGCAGCACCACACATAAAACAGGGACATGGAAAGTGAGAAGCATGAGTCAAGGGAAACTATACATAGTGAAAATGGAAATGCAACGTATGAACATAGCAGTACTGGGGGTGAGTGAGTTAAAATGGACAGGAATGGGCCACTTTGAATCAGACAACCCCACAGTGTTCTGCTCAGGGAATGAAAAGACAAGAAGAAATAGGGTGGCTTTCATACTAAGAAAAAATATTGCAAAAGCAATTAGAGCATACAATGCAAAATCATAGCGAATCATCTCAATAAGGCTCCACAGAAAACCTATGAATATCACCATAATTCAAATATATGCACCAACTACTGAGGCAGAACAAGAAGAAATTGATAGATTTTATGAAGGAGTACAGGAAGAAATTGACAACAAACCAACACAGGATGTCATGCTGATCATTGGAGATTGGAACACAAAGGTTGGAAGTAAAGATAAATCAAAAATAGTAGGCAGATTTAGATTAGGCAAAAGGAATGAAGCAAGTGAGCTTCTGATAGATTTTTGTGAAGCCAACAACCTATTCATTGCAAACACATTTTTCATACAACCAGATAAAAGGTTATACACATGGACATCACCAGATGGTAAACACAAAAACCAAATATATTACATAATTGGAAGTAAAAGATGGTGAAGTTCCATACCAAGACTAGACCAGGTGCTGACTGTGGCACAGATCAGGAACTACTCGTTTCAAAAATAAAAGTAAAACTCAAGAAGAGAACAAAACCAGTTATCATACAAAAATATGATTTAAACAACATTTCCACAGAATTCATTGACAATATATGGAACAGATTTGCAGGACAAAGTATGATGGATCATGAACTGAAAGAGCTTTGGAGATAACAAAAAAAGAATGCATAAGGACACTTCCAACAGACAAAAGAAAAGTGGAAAAAAACATGGATGACAGATAAAATGCTACAAGCAATAAAGGAAGGAAGAGAAACAAAACAAAAACGAGATAGGAATAAACTAAGAACCATGAACGCAACAGTACAGTGGCTAGTGCACAAAGATAAAGAAAATTATTACAATGACAAATGTAGAGAAATAGAAGACAACAACAAAAAGGGAAGAATGAGAGACCTATTCCACAAGATTCGAGAAATCAAGGGAAAGTTCAAACCGAGGATCGAGACACTCTACGACAATAAAAATAACATAATTCAAAACCAGGAAGGAATAAAAATACATTGGATGCAATACACAGAAGAACTATACAAAAGAGATAACAAAATGAAGCACACATGGAACAAAGAGCCATATGAAGATGAACCTCAAATTCTAAAAACTGAGGTGGAAGCTGCAATAAAAGAAATGGCAAAAAACAAGACTCCAGGAACAGATGATATACCAATAGAAGTGTTGCAATCCACAATGGCAGAGTCAACTCTAGTGCTAACCAACATATATCAACAGATATGGAAAACAAAACAATGGCCAATAGATTAGAAGCAATCAATATACAGCCTCATCCACACAAAAAGAGAGAGAGAGAGAGAGAGAGAGAGAGAGACAAAAGACTGCAGCATCTATAGAACCATAGCCCTAATCTCCCAATACTCAATACAATGCTCAAAATACTGCAGCATAGACTCCAACCATACATGGAGAGAGAAATCCCAGTGGTCAAAGCAGAGTTCAGGAAAGGAAGAAGCACCACGGATCACATTGCAAATATATGATGGCTTATGGAGCATAGCAGGGAGTTCCAAAAGAAAATCAGCATATGCTTTATAGACTATAGCAAAGCCTTTGACTGCATAGATCATAAAAGGCTATGGAATGCCCTTAAAGAGATGGGAGTGCCAACACATCTGATAGTCTTAATGAGAAATCTGTACTCAGGACAAGAGGCTACTGTCAGGACAGAAAATGGAGAAACAGAATGGTTCCCAATTGGCAAAGGGGTCAGACAAGGCTGCATCCTATCACCCTACCTATTCAACTTATATGCCAAACATATTGTAAGCAAAGCAGGCTTGGACATGGAAGATGGAGGAGTGAAAATAGGAGGAAAAGATATCAAAAATCTGAGATATACTGACGACACCATAATACTAGCAGAAAACCTCACAGACTTGGAACAATTACTAAGGAAGATGAAAGAGGAAAGTGTAAAGGCAGGTTTACTGTTGAACATAAAGAAAACAAAAATAATGACCACAGAGAACTTACACACATTCAAACTAGACAATGAGGAAATAGAAACAGTAAAAGAGTTCTCATATCTGGGATCAAACATTGATTGGAACAGGGATTGCAGCCAGGAAATCAGGATAAGATTAAGAATGGGGAGGGTGGCTATGAAAGAACTAGAAAAGATCCTAAAATGCAAAGACATACAACTCAGCACAAAAGTCAGAATTTGCAAGCCATCGTATTACCATGTATGGATGTGAGAGCTGGACAGTCAAGAAAGAAGATAGGAGGAAAATCAAGGCATTTGAGATGTAATGCTGGAGAAGAGTGCTGAGGATTCCAGTTAACAACAACAAATAACTGTGTTACACAGCATGGTAGTCTGGTTCTGGTCCTTGAGTGTTGATTGTCAGTCCCCTGCAAGTTCTCAGGAAAGAAATAAACAATTGTAGCCAATGGCCATAAATATAGTGATGGTCCCAGAGAGAAATACTGAGGGCTCATTCTTAACTGGATCATTTTGAATAGATGAAGCAATTCAAAACCAAAGCAATGTTCACACTATGTTTGCCACAATCAAATCTGTTCGTGTTCCCATAAAAATTCACATTTGAATGGCAAAGGGCGCTGGCACCTGGGAGGGAGGACCAATGGGCAGAGGTGGGCAGAGGGCTGGAACAAACCCACCCCAAAGGTCTTGGCAAACCACCTTCTTCCCCCCCCCCTCTCAGATTGTGCCAGTTCTGTGGGGCTTCTGATGTTTTAAAATTTCTCACACTGTCAAAATGGTCCCTTTAAATCAGCCTGCAGCTGTTTTCCACTTCTACCAATGAATTGGTTCCCTTTTTCCCAGTGAGACAGAGGTCAGGGAAGTTAGGGAGAGGGATCCTTGGGGGGGCATAGTGTGGTATGTATTGTTTTTTTAAAAAAACTTTGACAGATCCTGCACTTGCGTGCAGGTTCTCAGGACTGTGGGTTCATGGGTGAGGGGAATCATGGGCGTAGTGAGAATGAAACTGCCCTGGCATCCATAGATCTGTGGGTGTAGTTTTCCACCATGGCATGCATGGATCCCATGGATCTATGCATACTAGGGTGGCTTTCCCCCACTGCAGCCATGGCTCCCCACACCTGAGAACCCACATTCCTGGGATCCTGCGCAGGAGTGCAGGTTCTGTCAAAGTTTTTTAAAAAACATGTTGCACCATGCAACCCCCAAATCCCTCTCCCCAACTTCCTTGACCTCTGCCCACTGGGGAAAAGGGAACCAATTCACTCCAGAAGCAGGAAACAACTACAAGGTGATTTAAAGGGACCACTTTGATAGCGCAGGAAATTTAAAACCAGAAAGTGATCCACGGAAGCACAAGCGCAGAGTGGGGGGCGGGGGGAAAGGGTGGTTTGGCAAGACCTTCGGGATGGGTATGTTCCACCCCTCTGCCAACCCTCAGCCCAAAGCCCTTCCCTTCCCTGTGCCCAAATGTGATTGGCAGTGTGTTCATATTTGGGGCAATCCATGCCTTTTTTTAAAACAAACAAACAAACAAACAAACATTAAAAGAACCTTTTCAAAATCTCCCAGATCAAGAGAGCTTGTGCCAGTTCACCCTGATTCACCCTGGATACTCTCGGGGGTGAAATCGGTTTGAGTATGAACAAACAAGACACTTTTAACCCAGTTTGCAAACCGGGTTAAATCATAATGTGAATGAGCTCTGAGAAGCACTGATGCATAGGGTGACAACTTCCTGAAATTTTGATTAGTACAATGCTGAATTACAAACTGTTACAGTAATACTTTCTAATTGTGTTGGAGGCAATGAGAGCGATCAATTTGTGTTCGTATAGTTTTTTTTTAAAGGAATTATGTGTTTTATTATTTTCTGACAATAAATATTGTGGTAGATGAAAACATACCTTGAATAGATGGCAGTACTGACAGAAGAGAATGTCAGTATATTCTGAATAAGAGAAAAGTACCTGCTGAATATGACTTACAGACTCCTATTGAGAGGAAATAAAAAAGGCATCCATTCCCCCATCCAATTTATAGCCTTCTACAAAGCAGGAAGTGTGAAACAGCTATGTGTGATGGTGGAATGTGAAACCTAAATATAAGTTTCCAGCATGGGGGAAAACAACAATAGTCTAAAGAGAAAAACACAGAGAGGTTGCTGAAGGAAACACAACTTTGTCCCTTATATTGCAGGTACAGTGAAAACTCTGGCATTTTCTATTTATTTGTGTGTCTTCCAGTTCTGAAAGCTTATCAGACACAATGACCAGAAAGAAAATAAATACAGCCTGAATACGGACACAGAGAGAAAACAGATACAGAAAGAAGCAATATAGGGGGGTGAGGAGACTGCTTACAATACTTGTGTGCTGTTTAGAAAGTACTCACAGAGATGTACTGAAGAAATGTGGAAAAGGCACTTTGGAAAGATGACCTTTCTGTGTCAAATGTAGCAGAATGTTACATTAAGGGACTGTCTTCTTTACCCCCAAACTAAGCGTAAATCCACATGAAATCTACTAGGCATCAGACAGATGGAGAAGTGCCAATGGAATCCATGGACAGGCAAATGGAAATGTCAGACAGTTTGTGGAAAATATCAATGCCTGTCATCGAAAGGTTTGCAGAAAATTATATAAATGCATAAATGCTTCTGCACAATGCTACAGTGATGTTGAAAGTTCCTCCAGCTTGGAATGGAGAAGAGGGGTTCCATCCTGAGCCAACCAGGTGAGGTTTTTTTTTTAAAGGGTGTTCCACCCATTTCACTATTATTGTGTTAACTGATCCTTTTCTGTCCTCATGCCTCTTCCTTCCTTGTCAATTTTTCCTGGCCAAGTGTGAAGCAAACACATATAGAAGATTATTGGATTGCCTTTCCTTTCAGCCTCAGCGTGGTCCGAAACTTTTAAAAACTTTTTTAAAATGGGTTTTATTGCACACCTCTGTGCCCAGTCTGGAGGCATCCCATACTCAATCTGTATTTCTCTGGCACTTTTTGCAAGAATGGGATTTTCCTGTCTTTTCAAAAAGTGCCAGAGAAGTATGGATTGAGTACGAGATGCCAAGATTGGTACAGTATGCCTCCAGACTGGGCACAGAGGTGTGCAATAATACCTGTTTTTAACAAGTTTTAAAAAGTTTCAGCCTGTGCCAAGGCTGGGAGGAAAGGCAGTTTGATAATCTCCATACACACAAATAAATGGATCCAGGACAGAACAATGTGTTCTGTGCAGCTTTGTTATGGACTGGAGTAAAATCCAGTCTCTAAGCCAGCACAGTGACAATACCACCGCCCTAAAAGATAGAGGTGGCAGAAAATAGCATATCTCTCAACAGAGTATTGTTCTGTTCGTTGTGTGCCTTCAAGCCATTTCTGACTTATGGTGACTCTCAGGCACTTATCACAGGGTTTTCTTAGCAGAATTTGTTCTGAGGGGGTTTGCCCTTGCCTTCACATGACACTGAGTAAGTGTGACTTGCCCAAGGTCAGCCAGTGGATTTCCATGGCTGAGCAGGGATTTGAATTCTGGTCTTCCAGTGTCCTAGTCCAATGTTCAAATTGCTATACTGTGCCGGTTGACAAGGAATAAGGGAAGACATGCAACATATCATAACTACTCAGCACTCCCAATTAATTTACTGGACCATCACTTTTGTGTGTGTGGAAAAACTGCTGAAAGACCTTATGGCCTTGCAAAAAGCTTTGGCAACCAAGTTATTTCCTTTTGCTTCTGCCCATGAAGCCAGCATCCTAAGAGAGAGCATGGTTACCAAATCGCACAATTGACCACCACCACTACTTTACATTCTGGAATATAATAAAGAAATATAATAAAGGCCAATTCAATATGTTCCCCAGTAAGTAAATTATATCCTTTCATTTCCTGTACCTCTGTACTTTACGCTCAATGGGTTTTAATTCTGACTAGGCCTACACAGACACAGACACAGACACAGACACAGAAAGTCCTACATGAACTGCACATTTCTCCTGTGCAACTCCCAACAGAGGTCATTCACCAAGGCAACCAAAGTCATCTCTGTCCCATAACCAGGCTTGAAACCAGATTGAAATGGATCTAGATAATCTGTCTCATCCAGAAACCTCTGGAGCTGGGATGCTACCACACAGACCAGAACCTTGCCTCAAAATTGATTGGCAAAGGCTGGCTGATAATTATGCATGGAGGACTTTTTAAACAATGCTTTTATAATAGCCTCCTTCAGACAAGCGGAATGCTTCCCAAGGGCATCACTGGGAGGGTGCAGGGAGTACAGACTGCACCAGGTGACATCCTAAGGGGTGGTGGTGATGACACAACTGCTCTCAAAACATCTATCTTTTGGAAGAAATAGGCTGTGACATTTGCCTGCATCCTTTTAAAACACTGGAGCTCAGTCAGCAAAAGAGAGGTAGTGAGTAGGGTGACGTTCAGTGTGAGGAGAAAGGAGAGGTCCCATTTTAAAAAACAAATTAAATTTCAAATTTCAAAATAATAATAATAATAATAATAATAATAATACATTTTATTTATAGCCCGCCTCTCCCTGTGGATCGAGATGGGTTACAACAAGTAAGAATAATAATAAAATACAATATACAATTAAAAACCACATTTCTAAATAAACCCCTACCCTAGCCCCCCTCCTAATCATAATAAGGGAGCAAACTAAAAACAATAACAATATAAAATGAATAGCAATATAAAATACTAATTAAAAGTGGAAAAAATAACAAATTAGCTAAAAGTAGAGGTAGTTGGAGGCGAGGCATCTATCTTTCTTGGGGTAGACGGGGGATATCAATATCAGCGGAGCAGAGGCTAATCTGCAAAGGCCTGCCAGAAGAGATCCGTCTTAACAGCCTTTTTAAAGACTTCTAGAGTGGTAATGTTACAAATCTCTCCGGCAGGCCATTCCATAACCCAGGAGTGGCAGATGAAAAGGCTCTCTGGGTTACCGCAGCCAATCTGGTCTTCTTAGGCTGTAGTAAATTCTTCCCAGAGGACCTAAGTGTGTGGGGTGGATTATATGGAGGAAGGCACTCCTGTGAGTAGTCTGGACCTATGCCATGTAGGGCTTTAAAGGTTATAACCAACACCTTGTACCATGCCCAGAAACTAATTGGCAGCCAATGGAGAGATTTTAGAACAGGTGTTATATGGTCAGTTCTAGATATACCTGTGACCAGCCTAGCTACCATATTTTGCACCAATTGAAGTTTCAGAACTTGGCACAAGGGTAGCCCCATGTAGAGTGTGTTGCAGAAGTCAAGTGAAGAGGTTACCAGAGCATATACCACTGTTTCAAGCTCTCTTGGCTCCAGGAAGGGTTGCAGCTGGTGTCTCAGCCAAAGCTGATAACAGGTTCTCCTGACCGTTGCATCTATCTGTGGTGTCAACTGGAGAGATGAGTCCAGGAGCACTCCCAAGCTGCGATCACAGTCCTTCAGGGGAAGTGTGACCCTGTCCAGAACTGGTTGACATATTCCATTCCTGAGTTAGGGGTCCCTATAGCAAGTACCTCCGTCTTATCCAGATTCAATTTGAGCCTGTTTTCCCTCATCCAGTTCATTACCACCTTAAGACATTCATTTTGAGGAGAGATGCCATCCTTAGTCATTGCAACAGTCTGAGACACAGAGAAACATATCTGGGTGTCATCAGCATACTGATAACATCCTGCCCCATATCTCTGGATGATCTTTCCCAGCAGCTTCATGTAAATGTTAAATAGCATAGGAGACAGGATGGCACCCTGAGGGATGCCAGGTTTTAGTTCTCTTTTAGAAGAGCAGCTGTCTCCCAGCATTACCATCTGGAGTCTGCCTGAGAGATAGGAATGGAACCAGTGCAATGCAGTGTCCCCAATTCCCAATTCTCCCAAGCGTTCCAGAAGGATACCATGGTCGATGGTATCGAAGGCCACTGAGAGGTCCAAGAACACCAACAGGGTCACACTTCCCCTGACGATGCCCTGATGGAGATAATCAATTAAGGCAACCATGGCAGTCTCAACTCCATATCCTGTCCTAAATCTGGGTTGAAATGGATCTAGATAACCAGTTTCCTCCAGTTTTCCAGCTTCAGTTCTCTTTCCAGGATGCAGCTGGGTAGTATCATATGTAAATCGCCATTGAATTAGCTGACCGAATACAACCCAGGTAAACCGTAGCTCGAAGCCACGGATTTGGTGGCGATTTACATATGATAGTACCCGGCTGCATCCTGGAAGATAACTGAAGCCTGAAAAGGCAAGCCGGCTTTTTCCCCCATGCAATAAGCTCCTGGGAAGAAAAATATTTTTTCAAAGACATTATTTGGTACATGAAAAGTTATGGGTATTTTGAAAATACTATTAATTTATATTCAATGAGAATTTAATATATGATAGTTAAGCAACATGTCAATAAAGGTATTGTCCATCACCATCTAATGGTGGCATAGCATTATTTTTGTTGTTATGGTTGCAGTTATTGCTAACAAATGGTTATTTCTGTTATTAAGCTTGAGGGGAAATTTCATTTAGTTAATTTTTTTCTATAAGCTCTTTCCAAGATTCACAAATCTCTTCATAAAATGGAGAGAAAGAACTTTTTTTTTTAAAAAAAGTAGAATGCTGAGAAAGGGAAGGCAACAGATTCTCCCACCCATCAAAACACATCTTTGAATGCTTAGCTCTTAAAATATTGTTTTGAATTCCATTGGATTTACAATGTTTACTATGCTAAATTAGAGTTAGCACAATTTTCTTTTTGACAGACTTCTTTGTTAGAATTCACTAAAGCAGTTATGAATGTATAACCAAAATTACACATTTCTGGCTGGTTCATATTCATGATCTCTATGTATTCACTTCTTTGGGGAATATGTAGAGACCATGAAAGTCCCCCAGTCCCCACTTACTGGGCAGCAGCCACTGTTAGCAGCAAGGGTCCATTTCCCTGTTGATAAGGAAACAGCTGACTGATGTTTCCTTTCTGCCACAAGTGATCTCCAGTGTGTGTGTGTGTGTGTGTGGGAGCTACAACAGGGACCTGTCTTCTGTATATCACAATGAAGATTCCTCATGGGATGGTGTGGAAACATCACTCAGATGCTTACCAGTTGACAGGGAAACAAACCATTGTAACTAGCAGTGGCTGCTGCCTGATAAGTGGGGATTGGGAAGTCAGGTCAGGACACACTACTTAGCTGTGTAACTATGGTGGTTATATAGCTAACTAGCTGACAGAGAATTCTGGACCACATCTTTAACGGCTACATGGCAGGCCAAGCCAGAGTAGTGATTCCTTACTTTACCACAACTTATACCTCAGAAATCAGTAAGTGTGTTTGTGCTTTTATCACTTTTCTTCCACAGTCCCCTACAATTACCTCAGCAAATTACCTCAGGGACTGACAATAATTCTTTTTTCTCCAGTGTGGTCAGTTTCTGAGTAATCTCTTACAAATACCCTTTCACAGTTACCTCAGAGACTACTCCCCTGACACTAATGCCTTTACTTTAAACACAAACCTCTGAACTTTCCTCTCTCAAGTTCAGAACAAATCTTGCGGTTCTGGTTCCTCAAACTCAGACCCCTTCAAACACACTTTTGCTTACTGGATTTGTCAAATCCCAATGCTAAAACACTATTAACCACTGGATCTTTTCGTATCCTGGCACTGTGGTGAACAGAGGTCCAGCTGGTCAATCAGGAGGCAGCTGAGAGCCAGCCAATGGGAGTTCAGCTGGGAGTAGTATAAAAGCCCAGGTTGACAGTTAGAGAGAAGAAGATGATTTGGGCCAGAGGGTGTGTTGGGAAAATTAAGCCAGTGAGAGGGCTGTGTTTAAAGTGTTCCTGAGGGAACTGAATTTTAGGAAGATAGAGTTTAGAAAGGGTAAACTCTGAACACACACAGAGCTCTGGAAGAGAGAGTTACTATGGTGTTCTCTCCAGTTAGATATTATCAGCCAGTGGGACTGAGGTACTGTGATTGAATTTGTAACATATGTTATAAGTCTGTAACTAAGAACGATTATAATAGCAAGTCCTGAAACAAGTTACCTTTATTGCAGGTTGATGTAAAATAAACTTTTTTTTTTTTATTCCAACATCACTTGGCCTCTGTTTTAGACATAAAACATGCTACTAATATTTTGTTGTACTGGAGGAGGGACTACATACAAAAGGCAGTGTAAGTCCCTGACACTTTACTAGTTGGTAGAAGTGGAGATTGTGACACACACAACTGCCACCTTCCTACTTTTACACTCTAATTGTAGTTGGCTGTACTTTGGGAACTTGATATCCCCACTACTACCAACTAATAAAGTGTCAGGGACTCACACTGCCTTTTTAGTGTAGTCCCACCTCCAGAATAACAAAATAATAACAAAGTCCTTTCAGTCCAGGTAGGGACGCAGTTAGCGTATCAACCGAAGTTGGTACCAAGCACTCCTGGCCATCACATCCACTTGAGATGACAACTGTAAGTTTTAAGTCAGATGGAAATTTTCCCTCCCTAAAAGATTCATTAATTATTAGATGTAACAGTGTTTTTACTGCATCACCTCTCTGGGCAGTCAACCATGATGGGCAAGGATCAAGAGGGCATGTTGTCTTCCTTACACTTCCAAGAAGCTTGTCCACTTCATTGGTATTAATAGACTCAAAGTGATCCAGTTTAACATGGTCCACAGAGTCCCTGGACATCTCTCTTACTGTTTCTGCTATAAAGCCCGCATCTAAATCAACCCTTATCTAAGAGATTTTATCTACAAAAAAGTCATTAAAAGCATCACAGCAGGCTTTAGTTGGTTCCAATAACGGGTTCAGGGTGGAAGGCAATTGAGTTAGTTGTTTAACCACCCTGACCAGCTGGATGAGACTTTGCAGATGTAATACGTGCAGCATAGAAAGAATTATTTGCTGCATCTATTGCCACTCAATAGAAATCCAACATGTTCCTATGACGTGTCTTGTCAGATAAACGTCGATGTTTCGGCCAGCGGTTTTGATGTCCAACAAAGGTAACACCAAAGGTAATACATTTTTCTTCTTAAATTTGGACTGGATTGGCATGTTTTACCTCAACACCACCTAAAGTTTTCCTGATGCAAAAGTGTGAAGACTTCTTGAGAAATCCAGTGTCCTCTGCCTAACAAAGAGGCCTGTGTCCTCACAAGGATGGAGACATATTGAATTGCAAAGGAAGTATCTTTGGTGTGATGCAAATAGATGATAATTTCCTTGACTTTGAGAATCTCCCAGTTGCCACATGGTCAGAAGGATGAGGTGCTAGCCTGCAAGATATACCCATCCATAACATGCAGATCTATGACTAACATCTTCAATTTTTTCTCCTGTTTGGTTTGTAACACCTTGCCTGATGAAGAAGCCAGTGAAGCTTTGAAAGCTTGTAACATGTATTGTGCATTTTGGTTGGCCAATAAAGGTAGCTACTGTTTGGTGGATTTTTTTATTGGATTTGCTATTGTATTTGAGTGATTCAGCATGGTGTAGTGGTTTGAGTGTTGGATTAAGAATCTGGGAGTCCATGGAAAACCCTTGGCTGATCTTGGGCACATCACACTCTCTCAGTCTCAGAGAAAGGCAGTGGCAAACCCTCTATGAAGTCTTGCTGATAAAGCTCTGTGTTAGGTTCATTTTAGGGTCATCATATGCTGGAAACACCTTGAAGACACACAAGAACAAAATTGGATTTGAGTAGTGTAAGCCATTGATCATTCTCTTTTTTTGGTTCATTTTTTATTAATTACCTAAAAATCCATTAATTGATTTGTACTGGAAACAAATTGGAGTAAAAGAGAGAAAGAGCGGGAAAAGGAAATTGACAAAATCAACTATTGCTAGCTGTTAGAGATATTCACTATCTTTCTGGTAACCCAATTATAATCATATCTGAAAATTCTGTAGGATGAGATTCATATCCCCCCCTTCCAGAGTTTCTGAAAATTCCAAGAGACATCTGATGGAAATCTGCAACACTTTCACAACTGAATTTATAACATGTTCCTCATGTCCTAATGAAGTTCCAGTGAATTCCATCATCAATGGAAAACTCAGAGCAATTAAACTTGCCAACTGCCAAGATCTGTCCAAATTGAATATAGCAGCCTTTATCATCCATATTGTACAACTTAGAATGCATTCTTATCCATATTGTATGCTTTAGAATGTTTTATAGAGACACTTGAAGACTTATTACACCAAGCAACAAGCACTGGAGAATCAAATATGACCCTCAATGGTGGTAGAGAGTTCAGACTCCAAGTCTGGTACTGTGTCCATTTGCACTTAAGTGGACAAGTTCATGAAATGGTGCCAAAAACTAATGTGGTGCTTAATCACAGAGACTTTCATGTTAAAGCTGGAAGTGAGTTCATAGATCAGGAGATAATGGGATGCAGTGACAGTGATTAGGATTAAAAAAAAAATCAATAAGGAGAGACATGCACTCACACTTGGCTTCAGCAAATCAACCACCATCAACATAGTTGATCAGTGACAGAGTTTCTTTTATGTTGATCTGGCATGGTCATTTGTTTCAGATATTCCAATATTAGTTCTGGAGTGTGGAATCACAAATACTGTACTTATGGGGAACCAGAAGGGAAACTCACCCGAGATGGTTTTAGAGCAGCATGGAGAGCTGCAGAGGTGTGGTGGGCAGAAGAGGAGTGGTCAAGTGTCAGTACAACACTGGTCTTAGGTCAAGGTATGGATGTTGATTAGAGTTGGTAAGGCAGTCTTTAAGGAAATATAGTCCATAGTTGGTTAGAGATTTATATATGAATCCCACTTTGGGAGAAAGGCTGGATATAAATCCTGGAAATAAATAAATAAATAAATAATATTGATAACAAGTCTTGTTTCTCTAATCAAGAATTGGCCATATTATTGGCCTGCAAGGGCACTGAACTTATTTGTAGAGATCTTTCTTATGGCACCATGGCCAGTTCAATATTATTTGGTCTTGATCAAGAAGTACATTTTTTCTAGGGTGGTTCTAGGGAACATTCTCTTTGTAGATGGAGGGCATCATCTGTTAAGTATTTTAGACCCCTCCTGATGATGCACTTGCTTGCTAAGGCTTTCTTGATTTTATACTTTTTAGATGCAATATGCTCTTTTATCATTTGAAATCTATTTTTATCTTACTATTCTTCCATTGATATTATGATAAACAATTTAAACATTAATTAAATAAATGTTAAAATAAGAATATATTTAAAAAGATGACTATTACTGGGAAATGTAAGTTATATATTCAAGCCATATACACATATTCAGCATTGTGTGGTTCCACCTTTTTTCTTTTTAAAAATTGTATTGAGGACCCTAGCACTGCTCATTGTTCTTAGTGATTAAAAAGCACACACACATACACTCAAGAAGAGCCATATCTGGGTTGTTATATCTACACATATAACAACCCAGTTCTGATGTATAAGAAGTGAATTGAGTCACAGGGTCACAGACTTTCTGTAGAATTACTTACCCCATAGTTAGACTCTTGGGGTTTTTGTGTGCAGATGATTTAAGCTTCTATGGTGTCTGCTTTTGCTTCATCAAGTAATTCTGAGTGGCTCTAAGCAGGCATTACAGTTAACATGAGTGACAGGGGGATGCACAAGAGACAAGATTCACTTTGCTTCCTGTTTCAGCACTTTGGCTAATGAGTCACTTTGCCTTGGATGACTCTGACCGTGACCTACTTCATCTCACATCCTTAATGCAGTCCTGCTTTGGAAAACAGGAGCTTCATATACTCCCCTTTGACTATCACAGGGAAGTGAAGAAACAGCTAAAAAACAATCAAACAAATAAACAAACAAAAAAACATGGTGTGATTCATGGGCATGCCCAGAAGTACAGCTGGGGCTGGACAGTGAAGAAGAGCCTTGTGCCACTTGTGAAAACTGAGATTGGTTGTTTTGAATTAGTAGAACAGTAGACTTAATATCCTTCTCAATTTCATTGCATTTCTCTGAATGCTGACTGCATTTTCTTTCTATCTTTGTATTGAACTGGGTTGCAAGATTCCACCCACCCACCCCCATCCCCAGGACAGACTCTCATGAGTATTTTGGCACACACTTTTATATATATATTACTTAGAGCATTATTTTGTACAAACATTTCTATTGGCAAAGGTATGTGTACATGCATTTCTCAAATAAATGTGTTATATACATTTATTTGTGTGTAATGGATGAAGGAGAATCTGTCGTTTGCAGTTTCTTTCCTAGAAATCTATAAGATGTGTATACACGCTTGCTCATAGACTATGAATTAACCCTTTTTTTAAACCACTCCCAATTAATACTATTTTCCCCATCTCCACCTATGAGTGAGCATTACATTTTTCATAAATTTCAAATAATAATTGTGATAAAACAGCTCCATCCATTGAGATGAAGGTACCTGTACTCTCTCAACTTCCAAACCCCAATGTTCAGCCACAGTTGTCAATACAGCTCCCAACATAGCTATTGCCTCACTAGAAGAAAGAGGGGCAGGGCATGAAAGATAATTCTACATCAAAAACAGAACTGAGTGCTCCACAATATCCCTTCCGTTGCTCTCTACCAGCAAATATTTGCATTGTAGGGAGTGGTATTTGGGGTATTTACACCAGTGTGGTTTAGTAGTTTGAGCATTGGACCATGACTCTAGAGATCAGGTTTTGATTCCCCACTTGGCCATGGAAACCCACTAGGTGACCTTGGGTGAGTCACACACTCTCAGCCCCAGAAACCCCCATGTTATGTTGGAAAGGACTTGAAGGTACACAACAACAATAGCAATTTGGGGAGGCATAATTCTCAACCAGACAGCTCTTTTAACTCACCAAACTACAGTCCCCACAATTTCAGGGAACACAGCCATGGCAGTTAAAGAGGAAATGTCATATAATTCTGTAGTGTAAAAGAGCCTTTGGTCAATACAACTGGTATTGACCAATCGTTGATTGCCCCCAAACTATGGAATGGCCTGCCGGATGAGATCCGTCTTATTACAACACTCACGGCTTTTAAGAAAGCAGTTAAGACGGATCTCTTCCGGCAGGCATTCCCAGATTGATCCTCTTGAGGAATGAATATTGAATCCTCTCCCCAGACTCTCTGTTGTGTTGTCACTATTATTTTATCACTCTGTTTTTATTGACCTTGTTCTAATTTTTTTCTAGTTTAATTTGGTCTTAAGGGGTGGGAGGGATGGGTGGAGGGATCGGGATACTTAAATGTATTTTAATTATTGTATTTTAATTGTTGTGAGCCACCCCGATTGCTATGCAGAGGGGCGGGATAAAAATAAAATTTATTATTATTATTATTATTATTATTATTAAACCTCTACCATGGTCAGCAATAGATCAACAAGTATTCTGATTCAGTATAACACCATAAGTTAACAAGCAACTTGAAGGCACACATACACACATGCAAGGCAGATTCCTATGCTGCAAACTCAAACCGGGAATGGGGATTATTACTATGAAGTATTTCACCACACCCAGATTTTTCATACAGAATTAAACTGCTTTATATTTTCCTGACAAATCAAATATGTGGAATAGGTTTCTTTTAATTATATGCAAGCCCTCACCATGGGGGGGGGCATAGGAATGGTGAATGTTATTTTGCATGTAACTGAATCTATAAAACAGACCATCTTTTGACAAGTCTTAGGAGCTACCATATAAATACGCTGTCACATTGATTTTATGTAGCAGTGTTGCTGTTACTAAGTGCCTGACAGGTCTGACAACTTGATCGATAAGTGATTCTTTTCATGCAGACCTGCAGGTGCCTTTTGTGCTTCCCCCCCTTGGAAGATGACAATCAGACTCATTAAAGACAACACAAAACATTACCAATGACATGTTTTTTGTCACATAGATACAGATGGGCCCTATTATGATTTTATCGGGGGAGGAACTGATTTAATCAGCTTTGCCAAGACTTAGCCTATTGTTACTAATGCAATTTAAACTCCTTTCTTCCCCTATTTCACATCAGCCTATCTCAAATTTAAATGGATACATGTGATGCAGATAAGCTCTTAGCACCAATCATATTAGCCACAAAAGGAAGATGGCTGAATCGTCCAATCTGTTTGACATTCATTGTGAGGGATTAGCCCATTCAGTCCTAGAATCCGTTCCACCTATAGCTAAAGACAAGCAGGGAATGGTTTTCCAGTGGCATTGTGAGAGAGTCAGCCACCTCAATTTAGTTCTTTAATTTCAGGACACACCAAATTCAAGGACACTGTTACTTTCAGGATGGGCTGAAACTGAACACAAATGTTACTGCTTTGCATGGTGTTTGTGGATTTTCTTTTTCTCCTGTCTCAGCAGTTCTGTTTTGAATGATGTAGCAATGAAATGTCTTTGAGAAGACTGGTTGTGTATAATGATCTAGCTGGCTATTATTGTCAAATGCCATTTTCACTGAAAGGGGGAGAGACTTATAACCTTCTCCTCCTCAACAGTACAATACAAAATATTCAAAACATTAACATTCAGAACATTTTACTGCTAATCACAATGTGCTACAAAGAAAGGAAAGTGAATCAACTATGTATAAATAAATCTGGGTAGAGGAAGTTATCCTAGGTAAGTCACATCTCATTAACAAACTCACCAGCTGGGCATTCTTCACAAAAAAGTGAAGCTAATAGCAATGTGCATGCAAGAGCAAAATCCTCATTCTGGCATTGCATTTGATAAAAAAAAAAATGTTTGTGTTATCTTGATCCAATGTTCAGATCATGAAAGACAATATATCCAGACCACTGGGTCTTAACTTTTGCCCTCCAGACTTCAATTCCAAGAATCCCCAGTCAGCATGACCACTGGGAAAGAATTCTGGACAATGAATTCTGGGAACTGAAGTCACATTAGGAGCATCAAAGACTGATATCCATTGATTTAGACCGCTATACATAAATACCAGCTGCAATATTTCAGGAATGGAATAAGGACTTGAAAGGGTTTGTGTGGAAGGGAAAAAGAGCAAGGGTGAGATGGAAAGCTATGACTATGGGCAAAAAAGATGGTGGTATGAATTTACCAGATTTGCAAAACTATCATAAAGCTAACGCACTAGACTGGTTGATAGATTGGGTACAACTAGAAAGGACAGATATACTAAATGTGGAAGGATTCAATAATAGGTTTGGATGGCATGGATACTTGGGATATGGGAAAGCAACAGTACACAAAGAATTTAAACACCATGTCATAAGAAGATCTTTATTGAATATATGGGAGGGAATTAAAAAGACCATGTACAGAAAGCTACCGCTATGGTTATCTCCACATGAAGCCTTTTTTGGGAGATGGACAGCGGTAAAAACATGGATGAGATACAAGGACATACTAAAAAAATCAGAGGAGCAAAGATTTATTCTTAAATCAATAGAGGAAATGGAACAACTGGACCCTAGAATGCACTGGCTTTTATACACCCAACTGAAAGAGAGATTTAAGATGGACTTAAAACTGCAAGATTTTGAGGAGGAAATTACAGATTTGGATAAATTGTTAATGCAACCTCGGATAAAAAGAGTAAGTAAAATCTACAAATTTTTAATGGAAAGGGAGAATGAAACAGAAAAAATATCTGAGAACATGATAAAGTGGGCAACAGACTGTGGAAGAATAATAGAACTCGAATGTTGGGAGAACGCAAGGACAAAAACTGGGAAATTTACTTGCTCGCAAGACTTGAAAGAAAATTACTGGAAAATGGAGCAAAGGTGGCATTTAACTCCTTTAAAGATAGCAAAAATATACAAAGTAAAATCAAGTAATTGTTGGAAATGTAACCAGAACGTAGGCTCATGGATGCACGTTTGGTGGAAATGCTCGAAAATGAAAACATTTTGGAAGAAGGTTCACATCTTAATACAAGAAATTTTGAAAATCAGATTCGAACTCTGTCCAGAGCTTTATTTGTTAAATATGACGAATAAGTTAGGACAGACACTTGAGAAGAGATATTGGAGAACAATACTTTATATGATAACGGCTGCTAGATTATTGGTTGCCCAAAAATGGAAGAAAGAGCAAACTCCTACAATAGAGGAATGGTTAACAAAACTAATGGAAATGAAGGAAATGGACAGGTTGATGGCTTTAATTAATCAAAAAGATATTATTAAGGTGGAAAAAGAGTGGGCTCCAATTGATGAATATATTAAAGTAATTTGGGGATGAAATAGCAAAGTTAACATATAGAGTTGAAATTGATTTCATTTAAAGGTATAAAATGACTAAAATGATAGTAGAATAATGAGAGCTAATAGATAGAAGGTATATGAAGTAGAAGAGGTGATAAGCTGAAATAAATCTGTACATACTGTCAAAGAACTAAGGAAGTTTTTGTTAAGTGGTGTTAAGTGGTGTTATGTTAGGTTGTTAGATTAGTTATGTTATTTTGTTTATTGTTAAGTTATGTTTTTTTGTTCTTTTTTTTGTCTGTGTTATGTACGTTATATATGTTATTTTAATAAATACCAGCTGCTTGCACAAAACCTGCCTATTCCCTCACTACATATGCACCTTCCTCAACAGCTTAGCATGTGGACCTGTCAAGCATATGGACTAATCCACGAATTACAGAAAGCAATACACAGAAAGCAATAATACAACTACTAGCCATGCAACAAATTTCCTTCTCCATTCCAGCTAGGTTAATTCATTGGTAAGACCACACTCACAGTTTGAGGAGCATCTCCAAAACAGATTTTTTTTGAAGTTCACCCCAACTCTCCCCCATGTCAGGACATCCCAGAAGACAACAAGAGATAGTGCCTCTGCCCCATGGAGAGCATCCAAAAATGAACATGCTACTGTGAAATCTGAGGCAGAAAATATAGCTAGTTCCTATCCCTATGAAGTATATGTACAATGCAATAAATTAAATGAGAACTTGCTGCTCTTTTGTGACACTTCAATTTAACCATCTGATGCACTTGCTTCATTCTCTCCAATAGCAGGGCCCACATGCAAGAGATGGAAGGCAAGATCTGGCAGCAGCTGTTTCACACTGAAGCAGGCTACAAGCAAGGCTTTAGGATTGAAATGTACATAGGAGATTTTTTTCTCTTCCCCTTGGAGGAATTAGTGGCATTTCTCTGTCCACAATTTGGACAGAGAATTTTGCATCATACTGTGTGGGGGACTGCTACCTCACACAACTTGGAAGCAGTGTTGGAGAAGGATTGAGAAGGATTCAGTGAGAGGAAAGTACTAAAAGTGTTGGAGGGCATATAAAGTTCCCTTCATGAACCTTTGGTTCCCAGCTCATATTCTGAAAGAGACCTCAAGGAGGGAATTGAACAATTGTTACTATGCTTCTTTATTCCACTTACAAGAAAGCATACTACCAATATAGCCAAGAGACAACCAGGTGTTTTGTACTTGCATCATATATGAGATGCTTCCTTTCTAAAGAGGCAACAATTTCTGAGAGGAAAACAGAATAATAAAAATAAAAAAAAATACATCCAGCATTTATGACTCTGTGTTTCTTCAAAATGTAGAGATATTTTGGCTTTAACAAAGAGTTAACTGATTTAAAAATATAGCACATTATGCACAGCACAAAGAATGGCTTCTTCTTATTAAATGTGTCATTTATTTTAACAGTACGATGATGCTGAAAGGTGATGAAACTGAAATTTTCCTTTCCCCTGCAGACATTGATTTGAAATACTTTTCTCTCCATAACAATATTGTTAATGCATTAGGACATTTTTTGATTACCATGTTATTTTCCATGCCACAGTGAAACTCGTAATAATGGTCTTCATTTCCTTTAGAAACACTATCAACTTTCTACAAAGTTGATGCCTTAAGATCATTAATAATGTTGGAATACTCATGCTTATTAAATCCAAACAACTCCCTAGGTTTGATAGTCTCTTAATCATCCAAAATAAGAGTGACTGCAGACAGTTTCTCCAGCTGAACTGTGCAATTATGACTCCATCGATCCAGGTTTCCTCTTCTGCCAGCATGTTCTGTGCGTTTTCAGCCTGCAAATTGCTACAGCCATCACTTTTAGGCTGACAGTGAAATAACCCATCTCCTTCAAAGTTTAAGAACTCTTCCTTCTCCTCTGGCTCAGTTTTGGAATTCATTTGACAGGTTTCCTAGATGCTACCAAAGAACTTGTATTAAAGGTAAGTATGATTTGTAGGAGATGAACTAGTATTTGCAGTGACAGGAAGACTTCTATAAGTGAAACCACAGTTGTGAAACATCAGAATTGCTGTAGGTTGTCTTCTGGGGTAAAAAAAATAGGCCATGACATAGCTATGATGATGATGATGATGATGATGATGATGATAATAACTTTATTCTTATATCCCGCCTTTCTGCCAAGACAATCAAAGCTGCTCACATAGAATACAATTAAATTTAAATCAAACATACCCTACATTAAAACAATAATAACAATAATAGTAACAATTGACCCCCCCCCCCCTTTAAAAGAATTAAATACAATATTAAAATAAGAACATAATATTAACATAGCGAGTCTTCTGGAACAACAGTGTATGTATAAAGAGGAGAGAGCACAGATTAGATTGGAGTGATCTATTCAGGGAAGGCCTGCTGGAAAAGATCTGTCTTGACAGCTTTTTAAAAAGCTGTCTAAGCTGCTTATTTGATGGATCTCCTCCGGCAAGGTGTTCCATAATCTGGGAGTGGCAGCAGAAAATGTCCTCTGGGAGGTTACTGTTAACCTGGTTTTTATTGGTTGCAGTAAATTCCTCCCAGAGGACTTGAGGGAGTGGGGAGGATTGTATAGGAGGAGGCAATCCCTTAGATAGGTTGGGCCCAGGCCATGCAGAGCTTTAAAGGCAATCACCAATACTTTATAATACTGTGTTCAGAAACTAATAGGCAGCCAGTGAAGGGATTTCAAAATAGGTGTAATATGATCACTCCTAGATTTACCGGTGATCAACCTGGCTGCCATATTCTGTACTAGTTGTAGTTTCCGGACTAGGTATAAAGGTAGCCCCTTGTAGAGTGCATTGCAGAAATCGAGTTGTGCATGTACTACAGTTTCTAGGTCCCTTATTTCCAGGAAAGGGCACAGCTGGTGTATCATCCGAAGCTGTCACATTCACCTGATCTATCATGTGAAGTGATGGGTTTAGGAGCACCCCCAGATTGTGAACACAGTCCTTAGAGGAGAGCGTGACCCCATCCAGGACTGGAGATTGCAATCCAATACTTGGTTTGGGGGCCCCTACTGTGAGTACCTCCGTTTTGTCTGGATTCAGTTTGAGTCGGTTTTTCCTCATCCAGTCCATTACCTCCTCAAGACATTGACTGAGGGGAGAATTGCCATCTGCTGCCATGGCTGCTGACTGAGACATGGAGAAGTATATTTGGGTGTCATCCGCATATTGATAACACCCTGCCCTATGTCTATGGATGATCTCTCCCAGCGGCTTCATATAGATGTTAAATAGCATCGGGGATAGGATGGCATGCCACATTTGAGCTCTGTTTTTGAAGTGCAACTGTCCCTGAGTATCACCCTCTGGAATCTGCCTGAGAGGAGGGAACAGAACCATTGAATTACAGTGCCTCCAATTCCTAACTCTCCCAGGCGTTCATGATTTATCATATCAAAAGGTGCTGAGAGGTCCAAAAGCACCAATTGGGTCACTCTTCCCCTGGTCTCCACCCCACATCCTGATCTGAAGCCGGTTTGAAATGGATCTGGAAAATCGGTTTCATCCAAGATCACTTGGAGCTGAAAGGCAATGGCCCGCTCGATCACCTTGCTCAAAAATGGCAGATGTGATACCGGCCTATAATTTTTCATATCCAGGGGGTCCAGGGAAGGCTTCTTCAGGAGTGGTCTAACAACTGCCTCCTTTAGACATGATGGAACAGATCCTTCCCTAAGGGATGCATTGATTATCTCTTTGAGAAAAGCCATTAAGGCATAACCCCCTGGACGACCAGCCATGATGGACAGGGATCGAGGGGGGACATCGTCTTCTTCAGTTATGATGACAAAGTTCCATTATGATAGCTAATAATATGATGAAAAAGTTCCATTATGATAGCTAATTCTGCTGATGTTATCCCCTCAAATTTTATCTCTGCAGATTATGGAAATGATGACCGCTGCACTCTGCCAGTTGTAGATCATTTTAAGATAGGCATCTGGAGAGACCCCTTGAGGACCTGCAGACCACATTTTCCCTACCCTTGTTCTACACCTACAAATCTCAGAGCAAGCCTTACATGTATATGTGTGTATGTATAGGATTTCATCTTCAGAGTCCACACAGCAGTCAATAATGCAACAGATTTATTAGATGAGATTCTATATAGCTCTCTCGGAGGGTTTCTAATGTAGGGCTGCAATAGGGTTTTTTCAGGTTCTAGAGAAGAGAAGGCAGGTGGTACACAGCTGCCCACTCACTTCATGCTGGCTTGAACTGATACTATGGGGCTTTGCAGATGGTGCAAAGCACCGTCTTCGAGCCAAGGAAGGGAGGGGCAGCCAGACGCCGGGCGCCCAAACCCCTTCCTGAGGACATCATTGGAGTGCCCACCGTTGCACATGGCAAGTGCTCCGATGATGTCCTTCCATCACAGCGTCCAGACACGCTGTGACTGAAGAGACGCAGAAGAGGCATGCGCCACCTCTTCCAGCACCCTTTCTGCGGCTTGAGGAAGGAACGCTAAAATAGTGCTAAAATAGCCAGGGCTATTCCAGGGCCACCCAAAGAGTGAATTGGGGCTGAGGAGTGGGACAGCCTTGGCCCCAATCCTCGGCTTCTTGGGGAGGCCAACGGCCGCCCATCTGTAGACGCCCTATATCTTGATGTAAAAGGAGAACACAACCTTGCATTTTTTAAAGCTGAATTCTATAGTTTTCACACAGAGACCCTTTTCATACCATACTCAGGATGCTGTTATCAAGAAATCTCTCATTCTAATAGCCGCCCACCTAATCTCATTTGTAGAGATATCTACCTGTACTACTAGATGGAGTGAGATGATTCCCTGAGCCAGCATATTTGGGATATCATAAATTGTTAGTCAATTAATGATTGGTGTATTTTAATGCCAGGGATAGGTAGAAATGCTTCTGGGATCATCTGCCTCATATATTGACCTACTTTGGGTTCCCTTGGGTGAAAGGGGCAGCATTGTTTGTTACTCCACCTCAGATAACAAAATATCTTGGCAGAGACACATAAAGCAGATCCACTGAAGGGGATATTATAGAAGCAGTCAAATTTTATGAAGCTTTAGCTTATTATAGAAATTATTTATTTAGAGGTCCAATAATGATTTTTTTCAGAAAATTTCTAATAATCAGTTTTTTAACATGAGAAGAGATGTTTGGAGCAGCAGAAGCAAGCTCACATCTTTCAGCTGCAACTGTAAATCAAGCTGGCACTTTATTGAGTACCATTTAGAACCAAAGTTTCAAAATATTTTCAGATGTGCACAGTTTGTCATGCCCTGAACTTGCACTTAAAGTGGGTAAAATAAAAATAGTCACCCATTGCTGTTATAGGCTGCCAGCAAATATATTTTCTGCCCAATACTGACCAGCCCAGGATTGATGACCCTTTGCAGCTTTCAAAAGAAATAATGATGGTTAAAGAATGACCTTTGCTGTCACATTTCAGGCTATTTTGTCTGCACTGCGCTGGCAAAATAATCAGTGATGCAGAGAAAAAAAGGATAAAAACATGGACTTTTCAAGGTCTTAAAGAGCTTAAAAGCTGTGAAATTGATTGGCTCCATTCACAGTATGTTATCTGGAATTATTAAGAGCTGGAGTGTTTCAGTTTTAGGATGAGTAATAAGACATGTGCAAAAATGTGTTTATCAATATTATTAATTATTATTAGCTGTCTGTTTCAAAGAACAGGCAACACAACATGATATAGATTAGTATTTTGTGGCTGTGCATCTTAACTTGTATTTTCTGGTGGTTGTGCACTACTTTGGACTTTAAAACATGGCACACATTCTAATAGAAATAAAAGGATCCCAACACAATGACAATCTTTTCTTAAAGAAACTGTTCAAAATTAAAACAACAACAACAACAGAATTCTTTGGGAAAATATGAAGGATTCTGAAAATACCTATCAAATAGTCTGACAGTTAGAAACTAAGAATAATTTTGGATGATTACTGTCATCCAAAATACTGTCATTGGCATTTCCCCTTCTTGTCTTGTCTAGATTTATGCAGAGATTGCCACACTTAGGGCATCTGCAGATGGGCGGCCATGGGCTGCCCCGAAAAGCCACGGATTGGGGGCGAGGCTGCTGCACACCTCGGCCCCGATCCACTCTTTTTTCGCCCCTGGAAGGAGCACTAAAATAGTGCTCCTTCCACAAGGTGCGGAAAGGGCGCCGGAGGAGGCGGTGCGTACCTCTTTGACATCTCATCTGGCTCAGCGTGTCTGGACGCTGAGCCAGAAGGATGTCATCGTAGCGCCCATCGTGTGCAACGATGGGTGCTCTGATGACGTCCTCAGGAAGGGGTTGGGGTGCCTGGTGTCCGGCTGCCCCTCCCCTTCCTGGGATTGAAGACAGCACTTTGCGCCATCTGCAAAGGGGGGTAGAGTTTACTTCCTCCTTCCCTTTTCTAAGAGTCCATCCACATTGCAGAAATAATCCGGTTTGCCACCATGGCAAACCAGATTATTTCTGCAGTATGGATGCAGCCCAAGATAACTTTCTATTTCTTCTCCTGACTAGAGAGAATAAGCCAACTTTAGGGGCTTCCATAGACAGGTTTAGGGAATATGCACCATTGTTGATGGATTTCCTGAAATAATAAAAGAATGTACTTACTATTGCTATTTCTCACCTGTGAAGTTGAAGACTTTCACAGTTGGCATCCATAGTTTTTTGTGGGTTTTTCAGGCTATGTGGCTGTATTCTGGAAGAATTTATCCCTGACATTTCACCTGCATCTGTGGCTGGCATCTTCTGAGGCTGGTGGCATGAAAGTGACTCACGTCCATGCCACCAGCTGTTGAAGATGCCAGCCACTGGTGCAGGTGAAACGTCAGGGATAAATTCTTCCAGAACATGGCCACATACCCCCCCCCCAAAAAAAAAAACCTATTTTTCCCCTTTTTGTGATTCTGTATGATATTATTTGCAAAGTATATGGACAATGCAAATAAATAAATTTGGTGTGACATTTCTTTCTTGGAACTCACTACTCAAGGAAGTTAGGCAGGCTCCATCTCTTTAAAGCTTGTGGAGGGCAGTCAAAACAATGCAGGGCTGTTAATGTTTGAAATTGCTTTGTTTTAATGGCTTAAACATGTGTTTTAGGATTGTTTTCATTAGATTGATTTTTTTAAAGATTTTAAGCAGAGCAATGGAGGATGGGGGGCTTGGAGATGTCTCATCCCCAGGGTTGCCATGAATTGGGGTCAACTTGAAGGCAGTTAACAACAACAAAGAAGAAAGTAAATGTGTTGAATTGGATATTCTTGATAGGAGGTGGTAAAGAATCTCATGAGATACTGTCATATTCTACCTCCCATCAGGCCAAGTCACTATGGCCACTGGTCAGAGATGAGGGAAATTATTATTCAACATCATTGGGAGGGCCCACAGTTTTCCCCTAGTGATTCGGTAACACAGAGATATTCAGGTTTTCATTTATTGCAAAAGAGGCCTTGAACCATTTCTTTCTAACCATCCTGAGAGAAGAAGTGGGATAAATATGTGATAAAGAACACCTTCCATGGATATGAAATCATTTTCCAGCTTATCTTTTTCTTTGGGGGAAAAAAGCCATGTTTGCTTTTTTTTAAAGTCCTATTTCATCATATCGAAAATGAAGAAAACATCTGAGCAAGAAAAAAAGTCAGTACAAGATATGAATATTCACAACAAAATACATAAAAATTAATAAAAACGTTCTATATAAAATCCCTCAAGCCAAAGGGAGCAAAATTAGAACAGAAAGAACCATTTCTCAGAGATCCAGCTCTGCAAAACATCATCCAGAATTTTTACTGGAATTTGTTATACTGAAGTCATCACCACTCAACAAATGTAATATACATATTCTAATTTACGTTTCAGTGGAGCCAAGCATTAACAAGGGGCGCTTTGAGAATTCTCCATGATATTCCTTTAATTTGAAATGCATTCATGTCATGTGAGCTCTTTGTCTAGACTAAGAGGCGATTAAAAAATAAGAGGGGAAAAACAAAGCACCCCAGCAACATCAAAATTATACTGTGCCTATAATCAAACTCGATTATGTAATATCACTGCAGAACATAATCTTGCCACAGCTGGAAAGAATGTCTAAAATATTGAGAGAGGAAAAGATGTATTATATAAGTTGAGAACATTCCACATAGATTTTGACAGTTCTAGTTTAATGGGAAGATTCTTTCCATGGTGGAAGGGAAAATATCTATTGGGCAAAGAAGAAGAAAAAAATCACAGTACAGCTGTCAGTGGTTAGAAAAGACTACAATTGCTTATTCAGACAGAAAACCTAAATAAAACGACAAGTTTTGTTTGCCTAAGGAACTGTTTAAGTAGAGTTAAGCCTACTTATGGGCTCACTAATTCCAGTGTTTAGACCAGAGGTCGGCAACCTTTGTTGCCGGGGGGGCTGGGAGGGGGGGGGAATGGTGTGGGGGCTGGTTATGCGGGAGCTGGGGGTGCGTGCACATGCGCACTTGCGCGCACGCGCACACCCCTGACAGCCGCCATGGGGCCTTTCCAAGGCCCCCCCGCCCTGATCCTTGGGCGAATTTGCTGCAGGATCGAGTGGGGAGGCCTTGGAAACAGTCCTCCAAGCCCCCCCCTGCCCTGATCCTTGGGCGAATTCGCCCCAGGATTGAGCGGAGGCACCTTGGAGGACCGTTTCCAAGGTGCCTCTGCTTGATCCTGGGGAGAATTCGCCCAAGGATCAAGCGGAGGGACCTTGGAAAGTGTGTCTGAGGGAATTACTGCCGCGACCCCCCAACGTGCGCTGCAGCCGCTGCCACCGCTGCGCGCGCTGCTGCAGCCACCGCCACAATGCGTTTGTGCATGCGCAAACGTGTCGCGGCTGCCATTTTGGAAAACAAAATGGCGGACGCGGTGCGCGTGGCCGCACGGCAACCAAAACGCACAGCGGTGGTGGCAGGCAGTGGTGGCGGTGGTGGTGGCAGCAGGGGTCTGCCTGGGCCGGTAAGCGTGGGGCCCTGGGCCGGAACCAGCCCGCGGGCCGTAGGTTGCCGGCCCCTGGTTTAGACACTCCTAATGCTACCTAACATTTTCCTTATTATACAGAGAACGTATGTTGTGGGAGGGAGGCAATGGCAGTCCAGTTTCATTGTCTATCATTTGTTGATTTAATGTTGTGTGAAGGTGCAGCCACACTGCAGCATTAAAGTAGTTTGAGAGCACTTTAACTGCCATGACACTATCCTTTGGAATCCTGGGATTTGTAGTTGGGTGAGGCACTATAACAATCTGACAGACTAAATACCACCCTAAACTACAATTCCAGAATTCCATAGGATAGAGTCATGGCATCTAAAGTGGTGTCAAAATGCTTTAATTCTGGGCTGTGGCTTCACCCTTAGACCCTTATTTTATAATGAAAGACATCACATACTCCTGTTCACTAGTACAAAACTTTATACAGGAGGACATTGGCAAACCCCTTCTGAATATCCCTTGCCTAACACAACTGTATGAAATTCATGGGGTTGCCATTAAGTCAGCAGGTCACTTGAAGACACACATACATAATGTAATGCATTTCCCACTTGCAACATTCAAAATTGTCACTGAAAGTGGGGTAATTCAAATATAAAAGTCAGGATATCCTGAAAAAGCATTGCTGAGTAAAACTTTTCAGACCACGGTATCCCCTGTGTGACCCCTAGAGGACACACACACTCTTTTTTAATTCCAAAATTTGAGGGCCCAAAGCATCTCAAAGTCTCAGGGGTGTGTGTTGTGCATAGGGTTGCCAGAGTGAAGACTAGAGTTGGCTCCTGTATGGTTGTATAGAAGATGAAGTCTGAGTGGGTATTGCTTGTTACTTGGTTGCATGACAATCAATACTTACTGAAATTCTCTCTTCCACATAACCATTAAAGGTACAGGAGCTCTTTCCAGTTTTCCTCTGGCAACCCTTGTTGGAGTGGAATGGGGCTTGATTGCTTTATAGAGCCTTGATGGATCTTTTTTCTAATCTAATGTAACTTCCAGGCTTAAAAAAATAATGAGCCCTTTTTTGCTTTGGTCATTGGAAGCTATCATGTGAAAATAACCAGAGGTTGTATTGCTACATTTTTAGCCCCTTACAGGGGTTCTGTGGTGTTCAGAGTTGTACAATAGATATTCAGCAGTTTTTAGTGGTGCTAAACTGGCATGGTGGGGAATGCTATTATATGTTGTGTTGCTACAGAGCCTTGTCTGGGAAGCACATTATAACAATAACTCTCTGGAAGCTATCTAGATTTTTGAAATTTTCTGTTAGTTAATATTAATCAGAGCATCATCCTTTTTCAGGCAGAGGCCCTGTGCCATTTGACAGCTGATGACAGGCAGAAATCTCACATACATTAGAAAAAGTTGCAAGGAGAAAAAAAACCCTTCAGCAATAGATGCACTTGTTAAACTCCTGCCTTAGCAGACCCAGACAAAGAGGCAATGCCAGAGGGGAAAATAGGGGGAAATTCTGTCAAGCTTGTATAGGTGTCAAAAAGACAACAATGTGAATTGGTGAAAAAAGGACTTTAATGTTTCTGTAGGTGAACTGCATGCTGGGCTCAGTAATACAATCAGGTTTATAAAAAATAGAGGCCCAGATCTTGGAAATCATCAGTAAAGCTTAGAAATCTTACTTTTCCAAGCTCCCCAATGACAAAGACTGCCCCTTGAATTATGATTAAAGTATAACTAAACTATACTATGGCATAATTGTAATAATAAGGGATAACTTCACTCCTTTTGTGATGCATCTGTAGCTGTTTAAAGTGACCTTTATAGTTTCAAGACATGTTTATCTTCATAACTTTGGCACATTCTGTGTACCATAGTCTCATAGTGTTGTAGCATTCTGATGTTTGTGTTTAATGTTAGTGATTTTTAAATAACGAGGAAGTAAAGAGATATTTTAAGAATAGTAACTATCAAGATATATGGGGGGGGGGGAGATATATGGAACTGTAACTTGTTCTGTTTTGAAAGTGACTTTCCCCAGAATTTTTAGGTCACGCACCATCCCTTTTCAGGGTCATCCAGTCCATCTGGCATACATTTGTGGTTATTTTAGTCATTCTTCTTTTAAGAATTATTCAGGCAATGCAAGAATTTTCCCTTGGGGGATATCTGTAAAGACCATGTGAAGTTTTGCTTTCCTTTTGAACTTGTCGTAGGCCAGGCTTGTACATTAGCATGATGTGGAGCTATCCCCCTATGTTTAATTTCCTGCCAACGTAGGGGGTACATATTAGTTTATCTCACCTTTTAGTTGCCTTATGTTCCCTGTTGTACCACAAATTTACAAGGAAAGCTGAGAAGGGACTATAGGGATAAGGAAAGGATTTTCCTCACAAAAATGACACTCCTTTGTGCTAGAAATAATTTCAGCTGAAGCATTGAGGGGTATGGGCCTTGAAGCTCTGGGGAATTTCTTTATGTACTCTGCAGGCTACAAATACATTTGCCACCTAGGGACATGTGGGAAATTCACTCTGTCACAATTTTCTAAAAAAGATTTATTCAGCCCCACAACTCCCAGGTAGAACTCAGAACTGGATACACATGGAGGTCAGAAACCCATCAATTTTTAGGCTTGCAGTATGTTTGGTGAAAGAATGATGCATTTGACAACATACACACTTTTGAAAAGCACACAGAAAATATGATTTCAAAACATGCACAAGGACATTTTAGTCAATGGGGACAAGCATCCATGAATGTGTCCATTTGAGAAATGTATATAAAAACACACATGGAGTTTTTCCATTAAAAATATCTGGAAAGAAGTGGCACAGATCAAGCGGTGTGGAAAAAGAAGGAAATCCATAGAAATGGACTTGGCATACTTGTCTGTCCATATTGCCAACTGACCATGGAAAAATAGCCTTCCACACCAGCCTCATCTGTACATATGAAGCTACTTTCTCAGCATGGAGGTATAAATTAGCAGCTGCTTATGTCTGCAGAGAAGCTGCTGCGAACAGTTCAGAAAATGGGGCTGATAAAAATACCATTTTTACTGTTCTGTATACAGTCTGTTGTTATTGTTGTTGTGTGTGCCTTCAAGTCATTTCCAACTTATGGCAAATCTATCAAGGGGTTTTCTTGGCAAGATTTGTTCAGAGGAGGTTTGCCATTGCTTTCCAAGAGGCTGAGAGCATGTGATTTCCCCAAGGTCACCCAGTGGGTTTCATGGTTGAACTGAAAATCAAACCCTGATCTCCAGTATTGTAGTCCAACTGGCCCTGAGCAAGATATATAGCATGGAAAGCCTTCCTTGCTTAATTTCTGCATCTCTGGAAAGGCACAAGGATCTTGTAGTTAAAGGGGAATACTGTTATTTATTGAAATGAGTAGCACTGACATTCTCTGCCACATTAGTAGCAGCAGCAGCTGGTGATTTCATAACATTGACATGGTGAATCTGCTCTGGATTGTTGTCTAAACTTTAATGGGGCTATTTGAGGTACTAAACCCTACCTGCAAAATAGGCTCAACACCTTGGATACCTCCTTCAATGGGTATAGAGTTAAAGCAATTTGACACCACTTTAACTGTCATAAATTTATCCTACAGGATCCTGTGATTTGTAGTTTGGTGAGCTATTCAGCTTGGTCTGTCAGAGAGCTCTGGTGCCTCACCAAACTAACAGGATTCTGTAGGACAGTGTCATGGCAGTTAAAGAGGTGTCAAACTACTCTAATTCTGCAGTGTGGTACACCCAAGGTTTGGAGAGTAGCTTCCCAGGAAACCACCAGCTACCCATGTAGTCAGCTCATGAATCTTAGTAGAATTTTAGGAAGGCTATAACAATAGTAAGGTAAGTGATGTGAGGAGATGAAAGGAAGGGGATGAAGAAATAATGGAAAGAGGAATTCTGTATGGGATTGAGGCACATGGGTCAATTAGAAACATGAATGTAATTGAATACATACTTCTCATTTAAAAAGTCATTTGGAAAAATGTTGTTTGGAGTTTATCACACGGGGAAGATTGGAAGTTTAAACTGGTAAGAACCCGCTCTTATGCAGCATATTAGCAGCAATTGCGTGAATGTGTGCAAACCACTTAGAATCCGACAAGAAAGTGACATGAACAGCAAGTCATTTTTGGGAAAATACTGTGATTTCACTTCCATTTCATTCACGAATTCACTTTTTTTTTTTGGCACAATTACTGTAGTGTGAAAACCATTTCTGGGATTCTCCCTGTTTCTGTTCTTGTTGCCAGATTTAATAGCCAGGGCTCTTAAAGGAACAGTGCTCAGGCAGAGGCACACAGACACACAAGAGAAAAAGCTTCTGAATGTCTTGCCTCCAGCCAGGGCTATTAAAGGAGCAGCTGCTGAGGGAAGTCAGGAGAGAGAGAGGGAGGAGTGAGTGAATGAATGATTGCCTCCCGGTCATCCTTTCCTTCTAGCTGGAATGCTGCGATCCCCAAACTGTCCCCTTTAAGGGATTTTGGACTTCAGCTCTGAGAAACCCAGACTATTGGCCAACATGGCTGAGGCTTCTGGGAGCTGAAGTCCAAAGTCCCTCAAAGAGGACAGCCTACCATCCTAGCCACAGCTCTGAAAGAAACAGCTACTGAGAGACGCCTCTCCCCCCACCCCCATAATGCATTCCCCCCATAGCCAGGGCTCATTGTGTGAAAATCATTTCTGCATTTGCTGACTTTTGCAGAATGAATGCACTTTAATCATTATTGGGATGGAGGCACATTTGGTCCTATCATGTGAAAACCATTCCTGCATTTACGTGCAAGTGCAGGTTAATCTTGGATTCTTCACAGGATAACAGCACTTTGCGTGTGAAAATCGTTTGTGCAATTGTGAGTTAATCATGGGTTCTTCCCATTTTAAACTTCCAATTTCCCCCCATGTGATAAACTCCTTTGGAAGATGAAGCCCTTGGGTTGAGATTGACATGTATTGTTTCTTACTGGAGTTTTGCCCAAGTCATAAAATTCCAAGCTCCTTTAAAGGATGTGATCTTATAGCTGCACTTTCAAGGATAGACCCCTCTCTCTCTCCACTGAAATGATTTGTAACATTTGTTTAGGACCACAGCCAGTTTGAGTGGGGGTTAGTGGGATGTTTGTTTCTTAGCTCTGGATCACCTGTTCTCCTTTGGATACATTTCTAACACTGAGTAGGTTGTGAGGAAAGATTTTGCTGGGATTTCTTATGTGGGAGTTAAGAAAAACGAACTGAGGAGGATCAGGAATTTCCTTTTCACAAACACAGGGTTGAACTTTCTTCCTCACTGCCAGAGCTCCTTTACCTTTTAAAGCTGCACAACGCAAAGAAATCGGTCTGATTAAATATTTTTCTATTGTTGCTTAGCCATGAACTCCCTAGGCATCTTGTGTCTCTTGACCTGTTTCTTCTGGCAGGTGTTTATGAGAGCAGCAGGAGAAGCAACCAGGTTGCACTATTGCTTCATATAATTCATGGTAAAGTGAAGTTTTGATTTCTGCTACAGCCACTTGGAATATGTGAATTTTCATATTTGCATGTATCTATGTACAAAACAGAATACAGAAAAAAAAAACCAACAACACCAGAATACAGTAATTAACAGTGATAATAGCAACGAAAGTATGTGACTACCATTATCATTACTCCCATCAGAGCCAGTGTGGGGTAGTGGTGTGCTGGACTAGGACTCTGGGAGACCAGGGGTCACATCCTTGCTCAGCCATGGAAACCCACTGGGTGACATTGGTCAAGGCACATACTCTAAGGCCTTGGTCAAGCCACATTTTCTTAGAGGAAGGCATTGGCAAGCCTCCTCTGAAAAACCTATTTCCCACAAAACCTAGGATAGGGTCATCATAAATTGGAGGGATCATTCAGACATTGGACTTTATCACACAGGAGGCAAGTGCCCTCCTCCCATGAATGAAGCAGCATTTAATGCCATCAATATCCCACAAAACCGGGATGATTCTCAGATGATGTCCCCCGATGTTGCCATTATCGGGATATTATCCCATGAATAAAGTGGCAAAATCACACCGCTTTTAATTCATGGGAAAATTCATGGGATATTGATGGGATTAAATGTTGCTTTATTCACAGGAGGAGGATGCTTGTCTCCTGGGTGATAAAGTCCATTTTTAGTGCAATTATCTAAATAATCTCACTCACCTATTCCAGTTTTGTTGTTCACACTATTTTTTCAAATCAGAACCACCTCTCTGCACATCTCTGCAAGATCTTTTGCTCACACGAGTCAGTACAGTGAATGAAGATGGAGTTGATGATGCAGATGTATTTGAAACACATTCAAAGCATGCAGAGTTTTATCCTGGTTTATCCCGGGGCTATTTGTATCACTTATTCCCACAGCCAACAATCTTTTAGGAAAACTCAGACCGAAATGCATGTGAACAACAAAGATTCGACTCACATTCTACCTGATTATTTCACCACCTGAATAACTCTGAAATCAACTTGAAGGCAAATAACAATAAGACCTTTGCCCCCTATTTTGTGGGGGAATACTGAAATGTTGTTGCTGTTGCTGTTGTGTGCCTTCAAGTCATTTCTGACATATGGGGACCCCAAAGCAGATCTATCATGGGGGTTTCTTGGCAAGAGTTGCTCAGAGGGGTTAACCATTGCTTTCCTCTGAGGTTGAGAGCATGTGGCTTGCCCAAGGATACCCAGTAGGTTTCATGGGCAAGATGGGAATCAAATCCTGGTCTCCAGAGTTGTTGATTGATTGATTTATTATGGCTCATAGCCATCATAAGAGTTGTAGTTCAATATCAAACCACTACGCCATGCTGACTCTCGAGACATTGTTACCACCTTCTAAAACAAACTGAAATGAAATGATGTATCCCAACAGCTGATATCCAAGTCTCTCAAAGGACAGAGGTTTCACCATGCCTTATAAGTCTGAATCCAGACTTGGCAGATTATCACAAGAAACTTCCCTCCCACTGCTGTTGCTGCTTTTTAAACACCTGAAACAGCAACAATCCTTTTCACATTACCACACAATTGCAAATTGATAACAGGTTGCCAATGCATCTTATCACACTACCATTCCATTTACTTGTCAGCTATCTGAGATGAAGGGGGGTTGCAGATTGCCAGAAATAGTGCAAATTGAGTCCACTTTTAGGGTTAGGGTTAGGGAATCATGGGAACTGTATTTTATTGTGGCACCAGAGCTCTCTGACAGAGAAGGCTCAATGTCTCAGGAAAAAAAAAACCACACAAACAATTCCCATGATTCCCTAGCACTAACCCTAACCCTAAAAGTGGACTCAATTTGCACTATTTCTGGCAGTCTGCAACCCCCCGAAGTAAGTAAAAAGTCTTGCCTTCATTGGCAGTGGGGTGTCTGCAGTGAAACCCTTTTATATCTCATTTTTCCTACCCCAGAGGAAATGGTTGCCTCCCCACAGTAAGAAGTCTTGCTTTCATTGGAAACAGAGGGGTCTGCAGTGAAACCCCTTTAAATCTGATGCCATCTGGGAGAGAGACACTAGGCCCAGCACCATCAGGCCTGGAATAAGAAGAGGAGCCCTCCCTCCATTACCATCTGATGCCATCTGGGAGAGAGACACTAGGCCCAGCACCATCGGGCCTGGAATAAGAAGAAGAGCCCTCCCTCCATTCCATCTGATGCCATCTGGGAAAGAGACACTAGGCCCAGCACCATTGGGCCTGGAATAAGAACCCTTAAAGGACGGGTGGGAATTGGGATTTTTATGTTCTATTTAAATTGTATTAATATATATGTATGGTAATTTTATTGTTGTAAGCCACCCCGATTGCTCTGCAGAGGGGCGGGATATAAATAATAATAATAATAATAATAATAATAATAATAATTAATCCCATTTCTTCTGCCCAAGACAGATTGCCTTCTCAGCAATAAGAAGTCTTGCCTTCATTAGGAATGGGGGGGGGGGGGTTTCCGTGAAACCAGTTTAAATCCCCTTTTCTCTGAATTACTCCTGAATGACCTATGGCACATACTTCAATAACGGGCTAACTGTGGGATTGACAGCTATTCACAGGATTTTCCCATTCATTAAAAGCAGTGGAAGAAGCACGATTGACTACAGGACACCTACTGGCTACATGTGGTGTGATAAGATCCCATGATTACAATTTCAATCCCTCTTCTATCCCACTATTTAAGAACCATGCAGTATTGTGGTCCCACGTTTACATTTGTTATGGACTATTTTATTTATTATTTAGAACAGTGCTGCTCAAAGTAATAGTCCAGGGACTAATGCTGGTGCCTGAGACACTGGTTGCCAGTCTCTGACAGGTTTCCACAAAAGAAAGAAACTGTAGCCCAGGGGTAGGCAACCTTTCCCCTTTAAGGGCCGAAGGACTTCAGCTCCCAGAAGCCTCAGCCATGTTGGCCAATAGTCCCATGTTGGCCAATAGCTCCTGGGATTCTGGGAGCTGAAGTCCCTCGGCCCTTAAAGGGGAAAGGTTGCCTACCCCTGCTGTAGCCAATACATATAAATATGGTACTAGTCCCTGGTACATGTGGGGAGGACATTGCTGGTCTCCCATATCAGACAGCCTGAGATGCATTGATTTGGGCTTGTTATTATTTAGAGAAGACCCATTAACATGAAAGGGATTTATACTAATCAAAACTGTTAAATCCCATTTATTTCCATCAGTTTACTTTAGGTATGATTAGGTATGAAACTATTCTTACTAAAGTCTTCATCCTTGCCCAAATTTGGGCAGGGCTTTGCTATTCCTTCCATTATTATTATTATTTTTATGGCTAGTCTTTGCCCCAGAATTTTTGATACTATACCATGTTACATTTTATTGCCATGCTATATTTTCATATTTTATGGTTTCAGGTTTTTTCAACTTGTAAGCTATCCAGATAACTTTTTTATTGGGTGATGTAAATATTGAAAAGAAATAAACTGGATCATTCCATTTCCCCCCCTTTTCATATAATTAATGTCTTATCAAATGATTTCTTGCTTTGCTTCAGAGTAATTTATGTTTGGTTTGCCAAAGTCTGTGCTTTTTAAATAAACTTCCACTCCCCCCCCCCATCCTCTTGTTGATGCCACAATTTAATCGTGGCGATATTCTTTGAGATTTCATGGTACATGCTGTTTCAGCCTATAAATGCTGCTTATTGTGGTTTTAAATAACCTCCAGGCTTTCTGAAGGTGTTCAGCTTCCTTAACTACATTGTTCTGTTTTCTTTTAACTCACTCTCTAATTTCACCTTTGCAAATCAAACATTTCTACACACACACACATGGTTTGATAGCCCTTTTAATTCTCAATGTTTGTGTTTTTTTGTCTTTTGTCCTAACATCTGTTTATTTTCTTTCTTTTTTCTAGAACAGGGCTGAAAGGAACGGTATTCTTGGCAAAAGGACTGAGAGTCTCCCTAAGCAGTTGGATAGACTAGTATGTCATGTTTACTCTGAAAAGACTAGTTGTGTAAGTGTGGACTGGTGGAAACCTGTCAGTAATAGAGTTCTCATATCAGGAGCATCCCAGGCCTTGAGATTTCATAGCCAAAGCCTGAAATTTGGGAAGCCCTGCTTAGAGGTCACACAGAGGAGGCCCTTGTGATGTTATTAAGTATCACTGTATAAATTAAACATCAACCACAGTTGCTAATGAGAAAATATCTCATTTGTTGGAAATTAAGTTTTCCAAGCTCTGCTTTGAACAGAAAGTACACTTTCTCCAGCTATGTTAAGAACACATGGGAGTTGCAGCCCAACTGAAAAAGTTCCATACTTTGCTTTGAACAGAAAACTATCCAATGTAGCTACTCCAAAGCACCTTGTAGCAACAGCAGGGGGAATACATGTCAGTATCGGTCTGTCTGTCTGTCATCTATCATCGATCTATCTCAGATTAATGACCTTGCCTCAGGGTTCCTCCCCTTTCCTAAGCACCAGAAAAGAGAGTTCATGTTCTGAGACTTGGGTCTGGGCCCTGAGATCTGGGAACCGTAGCAGTCTAGTAAATGTGTATGTATCGTTCTCATTTAATTTGGAGAATTTCTTCTTCTTCTTTTTAAAAATATACAATTTGATTGGTGCACCTGCATTTGTGTCTTCTTCACCCCTCATTTCTTTTTGTGTAACTGATGCAGATGAACACATATGCACATTAATGAAAACACAATGGGGTAGTTTGAATTCTAGAATCTATGGATAAATTTGGATGGAGAAAATTTCATGTGTAAATTGACATTCTAGTAAGTTCAGGTTTTATCACAGAATCTCTCCCAGCCCAACAAGACAGCATTAACTACATTTGATGATGAATTTGAAGATAGATCTTAAACATGGACATTCCTTAGGTCAGCCTTCTCCAACCTGGTGCTGTTCAGATACTGAGATGGTGGCTTGTAATCCAGCATGTGTGGAGGGCATCCATTTATGAAAAACTGCCACAGAACTTGATTAAGAGATGTTTATCCTCTTGTTGCCACCATAACTAACACAGCTTCTGAGATATGAACAGTACTGTTCAATCAGGCAGTCCTCCAGATATTGCTGGACTGCAGCTCCCAAGAGAACTAGTCAACACAGCCAATGTGAAGCAATGTTTGAAGTTAGAGTCCAGATATATCAGGGGATGGGGGGGAGGATGCATAAACTCTGGGGATTGAGGATGTGGCAGGGGGAACTCCGATATTCTGGGGGAGCACCAGCCATTCCAAGTGAATCTCAAGGTGAATGGAAGGTCTTTTTTTTAATTTATTTTTTTAAACTGAATTTTCTGCTAAAACAAGGGAGGGAGATTTGTGTTTTCTGGATGTGGGATTCTATCAGTTTCTTATCCCTCCCAAGGTTTTGCTGCAAAAAATTTTTATTCTATTTTTTGCACAGGGGGTCTCTTGGGGATGCAGTCTATAAAAATGGCCCTGGGAGCTGCATACAGCTCATGAGCCACACAATACTCCCCCCTACTTTCTGCTATGCACAAAGTTTATTGCTGTTGTATGTCTTCAAGTTCCAACTCATAGTAACCTTAAGGTGAATCTATCATGGGGTTTTCTTGGCAAGTTTCTTTTTAAAAAAAAATTAAAAAGAAATTTTATTCAGTCATCATACAGACATACAAACATGTAACATATAACATACATAAATACATACATATACTTTCTCAACTTTATATCCTCATCTTCCCAATTTTCTTCTCTTCTTCATTCTCTCTTCTTTCTTCTTCTTCCTACTCCTACTCCTTCCTGGTCTTAATGACCATCCTCTTCCTCCCACTTTCCCCAAAGATCTTTTCTTTTCTCTTCCATTCTCTCTCTACCTTCTTAATCTCACCTTTCTTCAAATCTGTTTACCTACTCTAACCTTCAGTCTACACACTCTTACCCTCAAAAGCATATTTTACCTTCTTCTCTCAAACTCTCACATCCTTTTCTAACATCTTTCATTCATAACTTCCTCACTTCCAATTCAGTTTTATTAACTTTGAACTATTCTATGTCCTTCCTATTGATTTCTATCTGTCTTCTTTACTATTATTTTAATCTACTAATAACTTCATTTATCTCATCAGTTCTATTTTACCTTTGAGTCCTACTATAATATTTAGTTATTTTCTATGTCATTCTGCTGTATCCTTATCTTTCTTTTTCCTTTTTTATATATTCTACTTTATTCTAACAAACCTGTGGTTGCGAGTTCTCCGTATTGTTCCTTCAAAAACTTAATTACCATTTCCCAATCTACTTTAAATTTCTCCAACACCTTATTTTTCAACAACTGTGTCAGCTTATCTGCTTCCATTACATCATATCATTTCCATATCCAATCCTCTTTTGTGGGCACTTCCTTCTTTTTCCAACTCTGAGCAAAGGTAATTCTGGCTATAGTAATTAAATAAAATGGGATTTTCCCATATTTCTTTTCCATTTTCTCCTCCACCATTCCCAACAGATAGATTTCAAGTTTCATTTCCATTTTTATTCCTAACTTTTCATTAATCGTTTTACCAATCATTTTCAAATATTTTGTCGCTGCTCTACACTTCCACCAACAATGGAAGAAGGTTCCAACTTTATCATTACATTTCCAGCAGTGATTGTTTATCTTTTTATACATTTCTGATAATTTCTGTGGTGATAGGTACCATCTAAAGTACATTTTATACCAGTTTTCTCTTAATCTCCGTGATACCGTATATTTCAGCCCAATATTCCACATTCTTTCCCACTGTTCCAATTGTATGGGATGTTCGACATCATTTGCCCATTTTAACATTGTGTTCTTCACTATCTCTTCTTCCATTTGGATTTGCAATAGTTTTTTATAAATCATTCCTATCATGTTTTTATTTTCCCCAAATAAGATTTCCTCCAAATCTGTTTTTCTCTCTGCTATTCCCTGAATTCTACTATCTAATCTGGCCCTTTCGTAAATCTACCTAGATTGAAACCAGCCAAGATTGAATTCTTTACTCTCCAAAATTTCCTGTTTTACTATTTTAATCATCCCATCTTGCATTTCTATTATGTCCTTATATGTACACCATTTGTCATCTCTATCTATTTCCTTCCTATAAAAGGCCTCCAGTGGAGATAACCACATAGGAATTTTATTCAATAACCTATTTTTGTATTTTTTCATATTTTCAACAAAGTTTTTCTTACACAATGATTATTAAATGCCTGATTTGTCCTTTCTTTATCATATGCAAGGTAGTCATGTAATCCAAATTTTATCCCCTCTCCTTCTAATTCTAACAGTCTTTTATCTTCTAACCTTATCCAATCCTTAATCCATTCTAGCCCGCAAAATTCAAAATACAATCTTAAATCTGGAAGCACCAATCCTCCTCTTTCCCGAACATCTTGCAATGTTTTGAATCTTACTCTGGGTTTTTTCCCTTGGCAAATAAATCTTGAAATATCTCTATGCCAATTTGTAAAGGGTTCCTTATTATTTATAATTGGTAACATTTGGAATAAGAATAACATTTTGAGTAGAACTGTCATTTTTATTGCCGATATTCTTCCTAGAAAGGAAAGCTTCAGCCTATTCCATTTTATTAAATCTTTTTTTATTTCCTTCCGCAACCACATATAATTATTTTCAAATAACTCATTTGTTCTTTTTGTAATTTGAATTCCTAAGTACCTCACCTTTTTTCTTATCTCCATTCCTGTTTTTTCCTGTAATCTTTTTTCTTCTTTCAAATCTATATTTTTGGTCATAATCACCAATTTTGTTTTATTTATCTTACATCCTGTCACCTCTCCAAATTCTTTCATCATTTCCAATAATATCTCAATATTTTCAATTGGGTTATCCAGGTTAACTACCAGATCATCAGCATATGCTCTCACTTTATATTTAAATGTCTTGATTTTAATCCCTTGTAAATTTTCCTCCTTTTTAATTTTTCTTATTAATGGGTCTATTATCATCAAAATAATTAATGGTGACAAGAGGCAACCCTATCTTGTTCCCCTACATATTTGTACAGGTTTGATTTTATCTCCATTAATTATTATATATACTCTCTGTTTTTTTATATATCTCCAGAATCCATGTTTGAAAATTTTCTCCTATGTTCATTTTCTTTGCAATTTCCAATAATGTAATCCAATTAACCAAATCAAATGCTTTTTCCAAATAAAAAAAAATCAAACCCAATTTTTTATCACAGTGATTGTCATAATATTCAATAATGTTCAAAATATATCTTAAATAATAATAATAATAATAATAATAATAATAATAATAATAATGATGATAAATCCCGCACCTCTGCAAAGCAATCGGGGTGACTTACAATGCAGTGCCTCCAATTCCTAACTTTCTCAGGCGATCCAAGAGGATGTTGTGATCTATTGTGTCAAAAGCTGCTGAGAGGTCTAAGAGCACCAGCAGGGTCACACTACCTCTGTCAATGCTCAGACGAAAGTCATCAGCCAAGGCAACCATGGCAGTCTCAACTCCAAATCCTGTCCTAAAGCCAGTTTGAAATGGATCTAGATAATCGTTTTCCTCCAAGACAGCTTGGAGTTGAAGAGCAACCGCCTTCTCAATCACTTTAAAAGGTAGTAAAGAGACTGGCCTATAGCTGTCCATATCCAGGGGGTCCAGGGAAGGTTTTTTTTCCAGAAGCAGCCTAACCGCCGCTTCCTTCAAACAAGATGGAACATGACCTTCCCTGAGGGATGCATTGACGATGTCCCTAAGGAACATCCTCAATGCATCCCCCACCCTGGATGGCCAGCCATGACGGGCAAGGATCAAGAGGGCAGGTTGTCTTCCTCATTCTACCAAGGAGCTGGTCCACATCATCAGTACTCACAGATTGAAACTGATCCAGTATAATTTCATCAATGGAGTTGCTGGACACCTCGTCAATTGATTCTGTTACAACACTGGCATCTAAGTCAGCTCTTATCTCAGAGATTTTATCTGCAAAAAAGTTGTTAAACGCATCACAGCAGGCCATTGTTGGGTTAAGTAATGGGTTCTGCACAGGTGGAACCTGCGTCAGCTCCCCTACTACCCTAAACAGTTCCGCTGGATGGGACTCTGCACACGCAATACGTGAAGAGAAGAAAGATCTCGATAGGAACAAAGAAAGTTCCTATGATTAGTCTTGTCAGATAAGAGTCGAGTTCTCTGCCAGATGTGTCATTGTCCAACCCTCTTCATCTTCCTAAGCTCTTCCGTATACCAGGGGTTCTGGTTTGAAATGGGTTGGAAAGGATACTTGGGAGCGTTTGTGTCGATAGCTTTGGTGAGATCAGTATTCCAGCATACTTCCAGGATATGGATGGGTTTTACAGTCAAAGGTGAAATGTAGAGATGTGTGTGTGTGGAATTTTCCTCATGAGAACAACATCTAGAGAAACAAAGTGAATCAACACCAGATGGCTACACAGACATAATAAACATGTACTTTCCCAAAGGTAGAAGTCATGGACACAGACTTTGTTATGGGTAACAAGTGATATCAAAAAGATAAACAATCGTTAGGCTGGGAAAATAGTCACGTGGTGGATGATGGACAACAAGAGGCTGGGTTAACATACATCATACAGGCATTATCCAATTAACATAAAGTTAATACCTAGAAGGTGGAGTATGGGAAGGGCCTAGAGAAGCCTTTGTCTAGAATGTTATTGTTCAAGATGTGAGTGCGTGAGTGTTGAGATCCTAAGCTTTTGGGATTGTTAAAGATGTAATTTTTCATGGCTGAACTGGACAAATTCATCACAATGGATTTTACTTAACTATCTTATTTTACTTTTATATGCATTAATAAAACTATGCTTTTGGACTTTACAATGTGTCTTCTTGACTGAGGAAGATAGGATCCTGAAGAAGGGAAGCTGAGCCAGTTGATGGTAAGAGTTGCAAAGTGACTGTGGATCACAGCAGCCAGCTTGTCCTGCAGATTCTGCTGGGTGCCAAAGAGCATCACTGTAACACCCATCATCCACACACTAACAGTATTCACCAAAGCTTCGACAGAATCACTGGCGTTACGAACCATTAAACCCTCCAAGGCTTTCTGGAATCCAATAGGTTCCATTAGCCTTCGAGGACGGACCATTCTAATGGGTCCACCACCCCCGGTGGGGCGGACATCGGTTTTTAGTTTAACCTTGATCAGGAAATGATCCATCCATGGCAATGCAGAGGTTTTTATTATCTCCGCCCATGGATATTCCTGTTCCGTACTAAAGACCGCATTGAGGGTATGACCTGCACAATGAGTGGGCCCAATGACCAATTGGGATAGGCCCATGTTTGTCATGGATTCCATGAACTCCTGAGCTGCACCTGTTAGACTTGACAAACTGGTCTCAAGTGAAATGTTGAAGTCGCCCAAAACTAGGAGTCTGGGCGACTCTAACAGCACCTCTGAGACCAGCTGTGTCAGGTCAGTTAGGGAGTCTGTTAGGCAATGAGGGGGTCAGTATACTAGCAGAATCCCCAAACCATTCTTGGTCCTCAGACTCAGGTACATACACTCGAAGTGGACTGTGTTCCGGACAGGTATCCTGGCTAAGGTTAGGTTGTTTTCGTGAGCCAGAGCCACTCCACCCCCCCACTTCCCTTTACCTGCTCACTGACAGACTACCCAGTTGGGAGGGCCTGTGTCCACGTTGTAGTGCTATCCTCTCCCAGCCAGGACTCTTTAAAGCAAGTTAGGTCAGCATCCTCATCTTTCATATGCCTACCGGGTAGAAACTCTCTTTAATCATCATCTATTTTCATATTTAAACAACTTTTTAATCTCCTTGCTAGCACTGCTGCAAAAATCTTGTAATCCACATTGAGTAAGGCTATTGGGTGATAGTTTGCCGGATCCTCTATACCAGGGGTAGGCAACCTTTTTGAGCCGGGGACTGGGTTGCTGTCCCTCAGACAATTGGGGGGCCAAAGCACCATAAATAAATAAATAAATAAATAAAAATAATTAAAAAAAAATAAAAATAAAAATATGCATGCACACTCTCTCAGCCCCAGAAAAGCCATGGCAAAACCCCTGTGGAGATTTTGCCAAGAAAACCCCAAGAGCAAGTAATAACAACAATAATCAATATCACCATGGTGGGCGGCGGCGGCGGAAGTGGCAGGACTGGCCTGGGGCCGGTCCAAAGGCCTCAGGGGGCCGCATCCGGCCCCCGGGCCTTAGGTTGCCTACCCCTGCTCTATACTCTTATTCTCTTTTGGAATCAATGCTATATTCGCTTCCCTTCACATATCTGGTATTCCTTCCTCTTTAATTTTCTTTGATAAAAATTGCATGGGGGTACTTAGTTTTATTTTATTTTATAAAAGATTGCTGGAAGACCATCTGGGCTGGGAGTTTTGCCTTTTTTACTTTGTAATATGGCTTCTATTATTCCCTCTTTCGTAATTTCAGTATTCAAATATTCCTTTTGTGTAGCATTCAGAATTGGCATCTCCTTGCGATCCAGATAGTCTTCTAATTTTGACTTCTCTATTATATCTTCCTTATATAGCCTGGTATAATACTTGTAAAAAAGCTCTTTGATTTTCTCATGTTGTGTATATGTGTCATCTCCCTCTGTGATTTTAAATATTTACTTTTTCTCTTTTTCTTTTCTTAATTTCCAAGACAGCCACTTGTCTACCTTATTTGAATGTTCAAAGTTATATTGTTTGACTTTCTTTAATTTCCCTTCTATTTCTGTAATTGTTTCCAAGGAAATCTGTTTTTGTAATATCTTTATATCCTTCAGTACACTCCTATCATTTGAGCTCTTCCTTAATGCTTTCTCCTTAGCTTTTATCAACTCGTTTAACATCTTCATCTTCATTTTCTTTTTCTTTTGTAATCTAGCATTCTGTTGTATAAAAATCCTCTTAATACTGCCTTAAAGGCATCCCAAATTATTACCATTTTGGTACCTCTATTCATATTTTCCTCAAAGAAATTTGAAATTATTTTTCTTCTTTTGTCAACTATATCTGGGTAATTTAACAGTTCCTCATTTAATCTCCAATTCTTTTCCTTCTTTTGTTCTCTGAGCACTAAAATTTGCAGGTTATAACCCGAAATTGTTCTTGGTAGTATGTCCATTTCCTTTATTTCAGTCAACATTGATTTATTAACTAAAATGATATCTATTCTCGCTGAAGATTTATAACTTTCTGAGTAAAATGTATATCCTTCTGTTTGATTATATAAATACCTCCAAGTATCTACCAATGTTAAGTCCGCCATCATTCTAAATAACATTTTTGGTAATTTATCCTGCCTCTCTCATCTTTTTTTCCCAATTTTCTATCCAATTTGGGGTCAAATACTCCACTAAAGTCGCCCAATACAACAATATTATCATATTCATATTCATTCGATTTCCTATGTAAGTCATTGTAAAATTTCCCCTTATTTTCTTGTGGGCAGTATTCCCCTACCACTAACATTTTCCTCCATTCCAAATAGTTTCCACCCCTATCAAATGACCTTTTTTATCCTTGAAAATTTCTCTTGAATTTATTCGGTTGGTTATATACATGATTACTCCCTTTTTTCTTTTGTCCCCTGATGCTACATATTCTTTGTCTAGTTTTGGGATTTTAATTAATCTTACATCCTTTTTAATATGTGATTCTTGTATGCAAATTACATCACACTTTTGTTTTTCTAAAAATGAGAAGACCCTCTTGCATTTTTGAGGTGGATTCAGTCCTTTAATATTCAATGTTAATATTTTCATTTTAAATTCTTCTTTTCTTTTTCTTCTTTCCCCCTTCCTCCCTCTCTCCCCCGTCTCCTCCTTCCTTTCTTATATTCCTCTCTTTCCCTCCCTAAAAGAACTTGGTTTATGTTGAAGGAACAATGGGGAGAAACTCAACCTTTTCTTGGCAAGTTTCTTCAAAGGGGGGTTGCCATTGCCATCCTCTGAGACTGAGAGAGAGTGATTTGCCCAAGGTCACCCTGTGGGTTTCCGTAGCTGAACCAGGATTTGAACCCTGGTCTCCAGAGTCCTAGTCCAATGCTCAAACCACTACATCATGCTGGTCTCCTATGCATAAAGTAATGATACATTATTGTCTCTTGGAATGTGGTCTCTTTGTCCTGACCTGAATTTACTTTTACTTATTTAATTGGAACGTCACTGAAAGAGATCATTGCTTATTTTAAATTTTTCCTCCATACAGATGTAACTTTTCACTGACATTTTCCCTTCTCCTCTGCCCACTTGATACTGTTGAATTGGCATTCCTCATCTACCATTATTCCTGAAAAGTGTTGACTCCAGCATGATCATTCAGCACAGCAGGGAGCTTCTAGAATAACTTTTGCTCAGTGCTGTTTCCACAAGTAGCTCTATGTGAAAGAAACCCTCTTGAGGTGAGAGGGGAGAAGATACACAAAGAAGAGGAGAAATTTGCAGAAAGAAACCATTATCATAACATATAAAAATAATGAAAGTATAAAGGCTGGAGGGCAAAACCCACTCTGAAGGCTGCATGACAATTCCACTCCCCAGCATATCTGCCCTTGTAAAATAACCAGGAACCAAAGGTGCTCCTTACAGGAAATTCAACTGTAAATAATATTTGAATAAACCTTCCTAAGTAATGACCAGCAGAATCATCATTTTGTTCAGTGAAAAGGTTGAGTGTGGAAGTGGGAAATTCTTGCTCTGTTCAGAAGCTCACTGGCTGTCTTAGGGAAAGCAAATGAGTTAAATCCACTGTTTTTCCACTAGCACAAATGGATTTTTATTTTCTCTTTTGCCTCTGCTAATTGACATCTGCTCAGGAGGGTTTTCTAGCCCTCTGAAGTGGATTTTTATGGTGCATGAAAGGCTGTGGGAGGAGGAAAAACTACCTCCCCTTGCTAGTATGTTGATAGAACTATTTTCCTCAGCAGAATTACACCATTGGACCCACACCAGTTTATCAAAGCTTGCACTTCCATATCAACTTCCCACAAGAATAACCCCCATTCAACTCAATGGAACCTCCTTTTGAGTAAACATTGTGGTTGTCTTCCTAGAGTGGTAGTGAGTCCTGTCACAACTGCTTGTTGCACTGTGGATCATTGGTGGGACTGAATGCATCCTCCTTCAGCACCCTGCCTGCCAGCATCATAGAACTCCTTCAATTGATGTGGCTGCCTGGCTTTTAAGATAAATGTTGGGATCATTTACAGTTGCTGCCATGGTGCCATGACAATAAATGTGAATAGCAAAATTTATGAGGTCATAAGTCTAGTTTATGACATCGTAAATACTTAAGCAGATGCGAGCCCCTGGTTCTTGCTAAAGAACATATCTTGCTGTAAAATGATAGACGAATCAGAAATCTCCAGTATCACCATCTGCTGAAATAACCCATGTTCACTTGGTTCCAAGTCCACCATCACACCCCAGTACTACTTTTCTCTTCTAGCATTTGATCAGCCATTAGCAGCTTTGCCAAGGGCAGGAATTGCCTAACATCCCAACCCTGCATACTTTTTCCTTTCCATTCCATTTTCTATCTTGTCCCTCACTCAAAGTCTCTTTTCCTCCTTGCCTATCTTTCTGTCCACTCCACCCCTAGCTTCACTGCATCTTCCTCTCTCCTAATTCCCCACCCCACTCTTACCAGGCACCAGAAGAATTTTTCACTCTTATTATTGTCAGTTGCATGCAATTGTTATGATGCGTCATGGAAAGGTTCATCAGCACAAGTGCACACATGCAACCATATACACACCAACTTCTCATTCAGAAGATTTATAGAGAGGAAACAGAATTGCGGTTTTCTTAGCAACTTTCCATACAATGCAAATGGGCACAATCTGTAGTCCAAAGTAGTTTGTGCTCCTATGACCTGTTTGCTTGATTAACTTTTATCCGCACAGGGCTCTTGTGCTTTTAAAAGAGACAGGAGATTGAGACATTTGACATATATAGCTGTCCCAGGAATGGATATTCTGCAAAGTTTAAAATCTTACTCAAGTTTTCTAAAGGTTCTAGCCATGCCTATGCTCAGCCTCATGCCCACATCCAATCTTCAAAACAAGAACAATCCTACCATCTAACTCAGGTTCCTTGTAAGGATTATTCAGCGAGTGTAGAAAAGTTAGTTCGTATGTTCAAAAAGCAGAGTTCAGGAACATTACTGTTTTGGATTACAATTTCTGAATCCTTCAGCCAATATGGCAGCTGGCCATACTTCCTGGGGGTTGGGAGTGGAATCTGAGGACTGTAGTATAAAACAGTAATGTTTTAAATCCCACAGGAGGAGCTTTTAAAATTATTCTTTATGATACTATATAATGATACTAGCACACTATTGATACTAGCATCATAATTAAATAATGCCTCTCTAGGGGACCGTTCCGCTAAGAAAGCATTTTTTTTAAAAAAAATGGAGCAGAGGGCCAAGTTGCCTTTGAACTTGCACAGAAAGCCTCTCACCTTCATCATAAAGAAGCTATATATTTTTTTTAAAAAAGCCAATTAATAATGTAATCGTGAATACTGGAAATATCTACCATTAAGTCCTATAGGACTTAGACTTGGCAAGTAGATTTATGTATTTATAGGATGGATTGCATCCTGAAAGAGAAAGCGATGACCCTATTCCTTTCTGTATATAACAGAAAGCCACTTTTCTGTAGCATATGCTTGGGGCAGGTGAGGCATGTCCCTAGATATACTGAATGTCAATTAGCATGTCTGTACATAGTGTGTACTGCAGAGATCAAAGGCTCACTCTCCAGTTTTAATTCTCTAAGGCCCCAAAATGTGATGTGAATCACAACTGTGGCTTCAATCACAGGCTTAATGCACAGAGCCAATTGGGCAGAATGGTTGGGCAAAAGAGTGAGTGTTGATCTTGCTTTATATCTTGACTTTTACAAAGATTAGCGACATAAGGTATATTTGCATTACACAGTTTTCTGTTTCATACCACTTTCATTGCCATGGCTCCTTCCTAGTGAGTCTTGGGATTTATATTGTGTTGGAGTACTTAGAATTTCCTGTTAGAGAGCACTTGTCTCTTCCCCTGAACTATACTTTCCCAGAAAACCTAAATGATGTCTTCCAAATAGAAGTGAAGTGATGTAATCCTCAATTCCTGTATTCTCAGGTTACCTTGGTAACTTATAGGTACCTCACCAAATAAATACTATACATTTCAAGATTACTTTGGATGAGCCTTGACAATCACAGTGGTATTAAACTGATATAATTGGGTGACACAGATACACCTTTATGTTTTTAATAAAAAAACATGAAATCTGGGAATCTAGGAGAGCAAATAGGCACCAGGTGGCATGGATAGAAAATGTAAAATGCAGCCAACAAGACTATAGGACAAGAATATCTTTCATTCTTCTTTCTCGCTGTTTTGTTTCCTTTTCCCACTCCTATTCTATATTCATTTAGGGGGGTTGCAGACTGCCAGAAATAGTGCAAATTGAGTCCACTTTTAGGGTTAGGGTTAGGGTTAGGGAATCATGGGGACTGTATTTTATTGTGGCACCAGAGCTCTCTGACAGAGAAGGCTCAATGTCTCAGGAAAAAAACAACAATTCCCATGATTCCCTAGCACTAACCCTAACCCTAAAAATGGACTCAATTTGCACTATTTCTGACAGTCTGCAACCCCCCTTAGTCTTTCCTTTTCTTCCTCCCACATGCCAGCCAGAATGAATTCTCATTCTCTTCTACACATGCACATACACACATACTTGGACTCATGGTTCACCAGGGAGGTGAAATACACAGGCTTGTGTTGCTCCAGCTATGAAAAAAAATTAATAACAAGAAGGCAAGAAGTCTAAATAGCTTGGCCTTCTGGTGCCCCTTCCCAAACCAGCTTCAAGCATTTGGAGCAGAGCTAAAAGATTTCTTGTTTTACTCCTGGAGAGACTTTTGTTTGCCATCTAGTAATTTGGGTGCATCTACACTGCACAAATAATGTAGTTTCACACCACTCTATGGTTTGTAGCTCCATGCTATGGAATCTTGGGATTTGTAGTTTTACAAGTTCTTTATCCTTCTCTGCAAATAGTGCTGATGCCTCACCAAACTACACTTCCCAGAATTTTGTAGGATGGAACCATAACAGTTAAAGTGATGTCAAACTGCATTATTTTTACAGAGCAGACATACCTCAGTGTCACCTATCAACTCAGCATGGTTTGGCAACATTAAAATGGAATAAAACTATTGACAGTACTAAATACTGTTTTAAATATATGCATGTGCCTTTGAGTCACCTGTTGACATAAGTTCGCAAATTTTTCAAGTTCGCAAACTTTTCAAAGGCAAGGAATACTCACGGGTAGTTTTGCCAGTTCCTTCCTCTGAAATATAGCCTACAACACCCGGTATTTATTGGTGGCCTCCCATGCAAGCATTAACCAGGGTTGTACCTGCTTAGCTTCCAAGATCAGATAGGATCTGGGTATTTAGGCCCTCTAGGTATATATCTACATACATACAAATGCCTTTCTGAGTGCTAACCAGAGCTGACTCTCCTTGCCTTTCAAGATGAGGCCTGAGCTGGTGCCTTTAGGGCAGGGGTAGGCAACCTTTCCCCTTTAAGGGCCGAAGGACTTCAGCTCCCAGAATCCCAGGAGCTATTGGCCAACATGGGACTATTGGCCAACATGGCTGAGGCTTCTGGGATCTGAAGTCCCAAGGCCCTTAAAGGGGAAAGGTTGCCTACCCCTGCTTTAGGGTATTGTTTAAAACATTTAAATGGTAAAAACAGTTTTTTAAAAACAGCAACAGTACAATTAAAACAGTACAGCATGGCTTTAAAGGCCCTTTCTTTTAAAATCTTCAGTTATCAAAGGCCTGTTGGAATAAAAACATCTTTGGGAGATGAAGGAGAGCAAGGAGAGGTCCTTCCCAGTCTCCCAAGGAAGGGAGTTCCAGGGCCTGGTGCAGCCACTGGGAAGTCTCCACCACACATCCCCACTATTTGTGCCTATGGAGGTGGTAGGATTGAAAGAATGATTTCTCTTGAGGATCTCAAGGCCCAGGAGAGCTCATATGACAATTATATCATAAGGTTATATCATACATAACCCCAAAAGGAACCCAAAACTTGTTTCCATTGGATAGCCCAACAGTGGAGCATGTCCAGAAGATTCTCTGGTTAAATATATCTATGTTTGTTGTCACTACCCATGATTTGCTCAATTTTATACTCTACAGCTATTTAAAACTTTCAAGACCTTCTGTCAGTTTGCCGCCACCCCTTTCCTTATCCACCTGTCAACCTGACCCGAAATGTGCAAAGAAAGGCAATCTTTCCAAGAATTCTAGAATGAACTGTGATTTGCAAAATGTTATGTGTGTGATGGAAACTCAGGTTTAATAGTGCTCCCATTTGAGATAACTTATCATGTGTTTCAAAGGCTGGCTGGCTTCTCAGTATTTGTTTTTACATGTGATAAATGGGCTTATCTCTTCCCATAACCTCAAATCCTTATCAGCCAAATAGCAGTGGATCAATAGTGTTGCGTCCATTCAAAACTCAGGTTGTTTAGTCTGAGGCAGAGTTCACAGTAGCCAAAGATACAAAGGTGTTGACTGCGTCACACAACTTGCTTCAACTGGCCTCTTGTTCTGCCTCTGATTTTGCAAGCCATTCCTGTGTGCATACAATAAATACATTGCATTAATAAATAACAGGATCTTGATGTGTTCCCACCCAGAGCCAATACTACAAAATTCAGCTCTCTTAGGGCCTTTGCAGATTGCCAGGAATAGTGCAAATTGAGTTCACTTTAACTGCCCTGACTCAGTGCTAGGGAATCATGGGAATTGTAGTTTATTGTGGCACCAGAGTTCTCTGACAGAGAAGGCTCAATGTCTCAGAAAAAAATACAATTCCCATGATTCCCTAGCACTGAGCCAGGGCAGTTAAAGTGGACTCAGTTTGCACTATTTCTAGCAGTCTGCAAAAAAGATACTAAAATAGATGCAGAAGAAGGTTCATCTAGAGATCTATTCACTTTCTGAATAATTATATGAAGGTATGTTGAAGAAATGAAATTTACATCCAGTTGAACTTAACAAGAAATGGGAACAGAAATGAGGAAAAATACAAATACAAAAAATAGAAACACAAATAGTGTGACCAATGTCTCAGTACAGCTAAGCACCTTTCCATCTCATTGATTTCAATGGGAAGGTTTTATGTCAGTATTCACTTCTCCTGATGCAACTGGCAGGACAAAAAACTGCTCAGCTTTAGCCATACAGTTTGTTGTATATTCTACCTTAACAAGGAAGTAACCAAGAAAGACCTTTTATTGTCTGAATTGAAGTCACCCACCCTAACCCTATCCTACCCAACCCACCTCACTGCTGCACCAAATACAGGTTCCTGCCTTTATCTATTTCAAGAAGAATCCTGTGCAGTGTTTCGGAAAATGGCCTTTTTTGGAGAACAGCTCACAGAATCCTCCAGCCAGCATGGCCAGTACCCATACTGACTGGAACGTTCTGGGATGTAGAGTCCCCAAAAGTAACTCTTCTGAAGTCTTTTCCTACATTAAATGGCAGCAAAGTACAGACTGCAGCCTTTCTGCCCAGGGTGCCAATCTCTGTACTCCCATTGAGAAAACCTGGTTATTGTCAGTCAAGAAGAGCCTAGCATGAGCATGAGATCAAAAATGTACACAACTCTTTGTAACTTCCCATATGCTCAGGGCAGCAAATCATCCTCCCTCAAGTTTCACTGGAGAGTCGGAGGACGTCCCAAAAGATCACATCAATCCCATCAAGTACTAACCATGTACAATATTCATCAAAACAGCTGTCTGTGTGTCTCAAGAAAAATGAGCTCTCTAGTTAAAGGAACAATATTAATCAAATATTTGTTGCAGTAAGACAATCAGCTCTATGCCACATGACTAAGATACATTCTTTAGCTGATAGAAATTACTAATTAAAAACAAAGAGCTAGGGGAGAATTAAACATGAAGTGCCTGCATGGTACACTTTGCCAGAGGTAGTGTAACATTTGATCATGCATAAAAATGTGCCTGCTTGGTCCCCTTAATAAACCAGGAATAAAAAGTAAGATCACCACGTTGAATGTGTGCTCTGCCTTCTACAATTTTCAGGAGGTCAATACCCTTTTGTGAGAGTACAAATTTACCCACCCACATCAACTGTTAATGTAATAGCTTCATGTAGAGATTATCAAACTACAGGCACTTAGCAGACATATGAAAGGGGAGAATAATTACAGGGCTGGTATGAGTAAATCGCTCATCCCTCACAAGATGTTCTACTGAAAATAATGGCTAGGGGTTGCAGTGACCCAGACTGAGATGGATTAATTGACTGATGGGACCACATCACAGCTTAATTAAGTTACAGCACATCAAAAGGCATGGCCATAAGAAGCAAACCTCCAAAATGTCCCTTGTTTCTGCTATAACTGTGTCCTCTCCCATATTTGGAATAAGTTGGAAAGATATATCATAATCACATAGTTAATATTGCACATAGAATGAGAGGAAAATTATTACTTTTCAGCTAGAATATTATTCATCATGGTGAACAGATAGAGAATACAGGTACCGGTATATTGCTCTTATTTGTTCCTACTATTGAATGTGTCTTACTGTTTCAGTATTTATTGCTGATGAACTAGCTGTTAGACCACGTACATGGTTCTGTCATGATGGTATAACAATACAGCGCTGTGATAATCTGATGAAATATTGGGGAGATTGATATGGGGAATGTTGAAATATATTGAGTAGTAATCAATTAGGGGCCATGGGCATGGGAATGAACAGAGAGGAAAATGGCGATAGGATAAAAGTTTATGGTTTTATGACCCTACTTTTCCTGTATGAGGATCTGGCTGGCATCAGAAAAGTGCCTTCCTCCCTTCTTGAAGGGGGACTGAATGATAATCACGGAGGGAGAAAAGAGTACATGAAAGGTTGCTTTGACTGGGATCAAAAGGATCCAAAGAAGGGGGGGGGGTTTGGACAACTTGCATTCTTATGCTAGGATCCTAGAGAAGAACCCCAGTTCCAACACATACCCCAGATGGGTGACTGCTGTCTCAATTGAATAAATATCTTTTTGTTTTTCTATCACAATGAGATGTTTTCATGGTTATTGGGAGCTGAGTTGGCTGATCCTGACAGTATGTTGGAACTCACAATGCCTCACATGATGCAGCCACATTCAGACTGAGATGCACCTATCCTGGAGGAGCCTTCCGAGGAAGAGCTGGAAGGCAACCAGGGAGATCAAGCCCTGGAAGACAGTGCAGGTCCTGGGCAGGGAGAAAGACCCAGATGGCTCTGAGGCACTGAGGGAGGTGAGGAGAGTGAAGAGCAGCTTCAGGAGAAGGCCTAACAGGCTGCACAGGATTGCATGGAGGAATGTCCCTGGAGGGGGAGAATGACACGGGGATGGAAGAATGGCTTTGGAGAGACGCCCAGAAAGACCCACTGGTATGCGTGGAGGAGGATGAATGGTTCTGAACCCCAATTCCCACCAGGAGCCAGAGTGGCCTGTGGGGGAGGAGAATGTCAGGCTGGGACATCGTGGTGGCTGGACCCTGGATACGGATCCATAGGGTGGGGAGGACCCAAACATCAAGTGGCAGTGGCCGTCGATGGAGGAATTTTACCGCTTTAATTTCCAATTGATTTTTTTTTCCAGGAAAGCAAAATGTTTTAGTGCAGGGGTAGGCAACCTAAGGCCCAGGGGCCAGATGCGGGCCCCCAAGGCCTTTGGACCGGCCCCAGGCCGGTCCTGCGACCGCCACCACCGCCACCCACCATGATGATATTGATTATTGTTGTTATTACTTGTTCTTGGGGTTTTCTTGGCAAAATCTCCACAGGGGGTTTTCTGGGGCTGAGAGAGTGTGCATGCATATTTTTTTTTTAAAAAAATTTATTTATTTATTTATTTATTTATTTTTCGTGCTTCGGCCCCCCAATTATCTGAGGGACAGCAACCCAGCCCCCGGCTCAAAAAGGTTGCCTACCCCTGTTTTAGCGGATGCCTTATCGAGATTGCCCCAGCACAAAAGCAAGAGACAAGCCCCATTGCAGACTGTGTTCACCCTGGAGCAAATGGGACTGGCGGTAAACACCTGAAGTCAAGCCTGGAAAGAGGAGAAAGATAAAGACTCATCCCCAAGCCCATTCTTTCAAAGTTGCCATCAAGCAGTGGGAGGGGGAGGAACCAGTGGCTCCAGGAGCACTCAGGGACCCTCGAGTTAAAAAATGGATTGTGGTACAAAGGGTCAAGGGTATATGTCCCAGAGGAACTGAGATTCAAGGTTTTGCAGCTGTGCCATGACACAAAGGCAGCTAGACATTAGAGATTCCTGGGGACCTGGCACCTGATCCAGAAACAGTACTGGTGGGATGGAATCCAGTGGGATGTAGAAGCTTATGTCAAAGGCTGCCCTTTACTGTGTAGCACAGTAAATGCCATGCTTATTAATGTTGTTGCTGTATGCCTTCAAGCTGTTTCCCACTTGTGGTGACCTTAAGACAATCCTGTCATGGCCTTTTCTTGGCAGGTTTCTTCAGAGGGGGGTTGCCATTGTCATCTGTCTGACTTGCTCAAGGTCACTGAGTGGGTTTACATGGCTGAATTGGGATTCAAATCCTGGTCTCCAGAGTAATAGTCCAACCCTCAAACCACTACACCATGCTGGCTTACTAAGAGACCATACAGGATTCTGGTCAGAGAGACTTGTTGTGTGTACCTATTTGCACATGATCTGAAAAAGAAAGAGGAGAAGGGAAAAGAATCTTATGCTTCATTTTAGACTCACACATCAACAAGCAAGGATCAACCTTTTTATTTGGTCATATTTTTGGACTAGCTATTTTGTTACCTACCCATTTCAATCAACAGAACTTGGGAAAGTACCTACAAGCAAAATTAACTACAACTTGCTTTTCAATGTCGAGTCTCTCCTCTTCTCCCCTCACTTAAAAACCATTCCAGGATTCCTGTATCACATCACTAGCATTATACCATTATCTTTAACTTACTACCCACAACAGAACATTTAAATAAAAAGTAGATTACCATTTATAATGGTTTATCAGTAGTCTAGACCCAATGACATTGTTGATTCTTTGTTATCTTAGTTGAAAGACATTTATGAATCTCACAGACAGAATGGAATGTGAGCAGTAATATCAGCAAATATGACCTAGGAAATGCTGTGAAACAGAACCACTGTGATAAAGGACAGAGATTTTATAAACACCTGGAGTGTCTATTTCAGAACTATTATCCACAGATACTATTAAATTGTCAGTGTCAGAAGTGATGTGCACTTTGGTTCTCCAAAGGGCTGTGGCCTTTCTTAACCTGTAAAGGTATTCTGTATCCTGCATCAACATGCAATATAAAATTTTGTCACATTGCTGTTTTCTGCATTTTTGTTTCTCATTTCTGGTCAGTGAGCATTCCTAATGTTCTCTTTTTCTTTTCAGTGACAGTACCCCATTATAGACTTTGTCACCAGAGAGGTAGGGCTAGCCTGGAAAGTTTTATTTTTTCCACCCACTTTTATGTCACTTTGCCTTTGTTATTAATGCCTAGAAGTTTATACTGAAGATCTCCTTTCATTTCTGAATTTTATTTCTGCTTTCAGCTTTGGGTTGCTGTCGTTGTTATAACAACTTAACCTATGCTGTTCTGGGTTGCTTATTGATCACACCTACATCTTTTTATGATGAAATTTTACAGTGTATATTTCTGGCTCTCTTTATACTTCGAGAACCAATGTTGTTATTGGATTTATCCCTGTTTCATAATATATTTTCAAATATATCTAAAGATATTGGATATATTTCATATATTTCAATTTTAAAATATTATTATTGTGTACCTTCAAGTCATTTCTGACTTTTGGTGACCCTAAGGTATTTTCTTGGCAAGATTTATTCAAAGAAAGTTTGCCATTGCCTTCCTCAGAGGCTGAGAGAGTGTGACTTACCAAAGGTCACCCAGTGGTGATTGAGGCTGAGTTGGGATTTGAATCCTGGTATCCAGCATCATAGTCCAATGCCCACACCACATTGACGCTATACTTGATATACTGTATTTTCTGGCATATAAGATGACTGGGCATATAAGATGGCCCCTAACTTTTCCAGTTAGAATATAGAGTTTGGGATATACTCACCGTATAAGACTACCCCTCTTCCAACGCATACCAAATAAAAATTAAAAAAACCATCAGATTTGATTTCAATATGGTAATTTTAATTCAAATGCTTATGACATGCAGGTATTTAGCAAGAAAACTGTCACTTATAAACACAACAAACTACAGCTTCCATGTTCCCTAGCATTTATTTCTGCAGTGTGTTTTGGACCTTATTTTTTTAAAAATAGTCCAGATTTAAATTCTGCTTTAAAAATTATTTCCATTTCCCAGCTATGAGATGGTTGTGGGGAAATGAGAAAGTGTTGGGAGGGAAGGACTGCCAATATACTAGGTGGTGCATTCTGGGGCATGTACAGTTTGCGGCCAAGTAAGTGACTCTGGGCATGTCACACACTCTCAGCCTCAGAGAATGGTAATGGCAACCCCCATTTGAAGAAACATGCCAAGAAAACCCCATGATAAGGTTGCCTTGGGGTCGCCATAAGTTGGAAAGGACTTGAAGACACACAAGGACAACAGAAAAGTCTGCAATTGTTTCATAGGTATTGTTTCATGGGAATAGGAGGCAGCATGGTGTAGTGGTTTGAGTGTTGGACTACCACTCTGGAGACCTGGGTTTGATTCCCCACTCTGCCATGAAACCCACTGGGTGAACCTGGACAAGTCACACACTCTCAGCCTCAGGGGAAGACAATGGCAAACCTCCTCTGAGCGAATCTTGCCAAGAAAAACCCATGATCCCCATAAGTCAGGAACAATTTGTAGGCACACAACATACACATATAACCTCCAAGTTAAGGAACTTGGTTCTTCTTTAGATAAATCTTCAAAGGTACACACTTTCTCTCTCTCACTGTGCAGAATTATTTGTTAAAGAAGCCATGCCCAAGCAACACATCAACTTTGGCTGCATATGCATTGCAGAAATTTATTAAAGCAGTTTGACACCGCTTTAACTGCCCTGACTCAAGACTATGGAATTCTGGGATTTATAGTTTTGTGAGATATTTAGCCTTTTCTGTCAGAGAGCTATGGTACCACAAAGCAAACTGCAGATCCTAGGAGTCCATAGGATGGAGCCATGGCAGTTATAGCGGTGTCAAACTGTATTATTTCTGCAGTGCAGATTCAGGCTGCATCCATACTGTAGAACTGATGCAGTTTGACACCACTTTGACTTCCATGGCTCCATATTATGAGAGCTCTTGGATTTGTAGTTCAGTGAGCTAGCCTTCTCTTTTCCAGGACATGCCCTCCATGTCAACCCTCTCTCCAGGAGGAATTCCAAAACGTCCTCCATTTTGAGCATGGCTAAGAAGCATGGATTTACATTTATATTAGTGTTTTTAGCTTTCTCTACATTTTTTCTTGTATGTCCTACATTTTTTGTAGTGACTTGTCCTCCTTTGCATTGAAGACATTTGGTCACCCTGTCTGAGTATAGGAATATGACTCTGGAAACCAGGGTTCTAATCCTGGCTCAGCCATGGAATCCCCCTGGGTGACCTTGGGCAAGTCATACTCTCTCAGCCGCAGGAGAAGGCAATGGCAAACTCCCCTCTGAAGAAACCTTGCCAAGCAAACACCATTATAGGGCCACCATAAGTCGGAAATGACTCAAAGGCATACAACAACAACAATCTTAGAAGTGGCTTCCTTCTTCTTCTCCCCCTGTTCTCATCCTCCTCCTCCTCTGGCTTGGTTTCTTTCTTCTCCCCCCCACCCCTGTTCTCATCCTCCTCTTCCTCCTCTTGCCTGGATTCCTTCTCTTTCTCTCTCTCTCTCCCCCCCCCCCCATTCTCATCCTTCTCCTTCTCTACCCGGCGTATAAGATGACCCCCGACTTTTGATACCCTTTTCCAGGGTTAAAAAGTCATCTTACATGCCAGAAAATACGGTATCTCTTATCTATCTATCTATCTATCTTTGAAATGGTTTAGAAATATTGGTAGATTTGCATGTGTATGCATACTTCTTTCCCAACCCTTTATGCAATGAAGAGCACAGTGCTGTACTAAAAATCACTGCAAGGACCATCTAGTGACCCAGTGTCACTAAGGCATCAGGTGAGATGAGTTGATACTGAAATGCCCATCTCATGGCCCTATATTTGCCCCATCTGCTCCATGATTGTGTTTCGGTATGAGTTTAGGGGTGAGTCTAAGAACCAGAGTATTATAGTGGTTTGAGCATTGGAGTATGACTCTGGAGATCAGGGTTTGATTCCCTAGTGGGCAATGGATACCAACTGGGTGGCTTTGGGCAAGTGACACATTCTCAGCCCCTGAAAATCCTGTGATAGGGTCACATTAGGGTTGCCCTAACTTGGAAACAATTGGAAGGCACAGCCACAACAACTGAGAATATCTACCAGGGGATTCAGCATCCTTTCTTCCTACCCTATAGGTCTTTCCCCTTGCTGCCTGGCTGCTGTGATTTTGTATCTCTAGCTTGAGCAATCCAGTTTGACACAACTTTAGCTATCATCACTCAATGCCATGAAATTTTGGGAATTATAGTTTTGTGAGCTATTTAGCCTTAGAGAGCTCTGGTGCCACAACAAACTGTAAATCCCGCAATTCTGTAGCATTGAGCCATGACAGTTAAAGTGGTATCAAACTGGATTATTTCTGCAATGTGTATGCAGCCTCAAGTCTCACCCCAGAGTTGTCCTAGGCAAAGCAATCAAGCATCAGAGACAATGCTAAGAGTTGCAGGATTTGCAGTCCAACTTAGGGGGGTTGCAGACTGTCAGAAATAGTGCAAATTGAGTCCACTTTTAGGGTTAGGGTTAGTGCTAGGGAATCATGGGAACTGTATTTTATTGTGGCACCAGAGCTCTCTGACAGAGAAGGCTCAATGTGTCAGAAAAAAACCCAATTCCCATGATTCCCTAGCACTAACCCTAACCCTAAAAGATGACTCAATTTGCACTATTTCTGGCAGTCTGCAACCCCCCAAAATCAGCAGAGCCATATGGTTCTTATATCCCTATCTTAGAAAACTGAAGCTTCAAGAATCTTCCCTCTTTTCCAGAAGTTGTCAGTCTGCCCTTTTATGCCTGTCAGTGAAGAATTCCTTCTATGGAGTTTCCTATCAGAATAATAAAAAGTGTTGTCTGAAGTATTTGAAGCAAAGGGAATCTATGTAAGAAGACTAAAAACAGGTTTGCCACATATCCTTTGCTATTACCAGATTTGAAACCCAACAATGGATTATACCTCTTCAGATAAGACAGTGAAGAAGTTGTTGTGGGTTTTAATTTTAGAACTTTTTCTAGGATCAGGGCTATACTTGTCACCTAATTCCCCCAAAGATAGCTAACTCCTGTTATAAAAGGGAGAGGAGATCCTGATAGAGTTTGTTCCAACTAAATGGTTCTACATCTTGATAAGAATGTAGTGGTTGCTCAATTGGCTGGGGTAGGTCATTGGGTCAGCAAGGAAAAATGTGTTCAGAAAGTGCTTTTCATTCCTTTGTCTGAGAACCACTTTTCCCCCATGGATTCAGGTAGCCAAGAAATTCACTAGCCTGGGACTAAAACTTCTCTGAGATCATTCCTGAAAGTTAGTTTGTCGGATTTAGCTTTATTTAGCCTTATTCTTGTTTGTGTGTTTGTTTTTCACCGTGTGTCACCTTTTTAAAGTTAGGGTCTTTCTCTTCTAAAGTTCTTTTCTTGTCTAGTTTGAGACCAAGGCTGAAGTCAATGATTCACAGGGAAATCAAGTATAGTGGAAATAATTAATTGGTACATTGTGCCAAAACAGGGCAGAGATGATGCAAAATGGTAATGGATATGTTGGAGGAAAACTTTTTAATTAAAAAAAAATATTATTATTATTATTATGAGGGTATTTGTTCACAGAGCACTTTTACAGGCCACCTAGTACATAGTATACAGCCAAGCCTATCCCATTTGGCATGCTGTCAGAGGCTGTGAAATAACCAGCTGTTACCAGATCAGATTATATGACTACCTAATCCAATTTTGTTTACTTAGACAGGCAAGGGTTCCCCTGCTTCTTGAGGGCTCAATTCCTCTATGATTTGAAGCGATTTGCTGATCGCTTTATATGTGCCTTGTTCACACTGGAAATGGTTTCAGATGCGACTGCAATCATTTGGAGTTGCTTTGAAGCGAGGCAAATCCAAAAAAGCAAAAAAAAAAAAGCACTCCTTTTAAAGAGTAGTTTTTGGTGGTTCTTTTGAAAAGAATCAATTAGAAAGCATGTTCAGCAAGTGGGAACAATGGACCTGAATCGCATCGCACTGGAGGGGAGGAACTAGGGTGGGCAGAGGGGTGGAACCCATCCCGCCCCTGGTTTTGGCCAAGACACCATTTTTCTCAGCACTGCTGGGGTGCTGTCTTTTCACTTCTGAGGGGCTGGAGAATTCCCCAATGTCCTCTCTTTGGAGTATGATGAGGAAGCATGGATGGACATTTCTATGTGAGAGTGTGTTGCAGCTTTGATTTGAAGACATCCTCCTTTTCCCTGGAGTGTCTACCATTTGGGGGTTGTCTTGTCCTCCTTTGCAGTGAGGAGATCTGGTCACCGTGGATAGAGGAGGCCGGTCAGACAGAGGAGTCAGGAGGGATGCTCTGAAGCATCAGGGGTCCGGAGTCTCCTCACCCACTCCTCACTCTCTTTGGTCTTGGGATAGGACCTGAGATCTCCTCAATGCAGGAAGTTATGTGTGTGTGTGTGTATGTGTGTTGTGGGTCACCTCAGGGTGACCAGATGTCCTTACTGCAAAGGAGGACAAGGCACTGCAAAGTGGAAGACATGCAAGGAAAAAAGGGAGGGAATGCTTCTTTGTCGTGCTGAAAGTAGAAGATGTTTTGAGATTCCTCCTGGACAGAAGGTTGGAATGGAGGACATTTCCTAGAAATAGAGGATGCCTGCCCCCATTGGGTCCAGCCCACAGCCTGGCAGAAGACCCCCCCCCCGCCATACACACACAACTCCCTTCCCCCTCCAGCCCCCTATTATTTCCGTCACATCCTACTTACTCCCCAGAATGTTCTCCATTCAGAGCATCACTTAGAGAATGGAGGACATTCATGGGAGCTTTGGGCTTTGGTTTGGAAATGCCCTCCCCCCCCACACACACACTTTAAGCAGGACTAAGAGGCAATCATTGACATTCCTAGCAGTGTTTTGGGCTTTGATTTGGGGATGTCCTCCATACATATTTTTTCCTGGATAGTCCTCCATGTTGGGACGGGGTGGCTGGTCCTCCCAGCTCCCCCTTCCCCCGTCTCTCTCCTTCCTTGGGTCAATTCTCTCTCTCTCTCTTTCTCTCTCTCTCGATCCTGCGGCACTTTTTGAGGGAGGGAGGGAGATGGGGGATCCTTTCCCTTCCAAATACCCATTGGGGGGCTTCCAGGGATGGCCCTCCCCCTGGCAAAAGACCCCCCCTCCATACATACACAACTCCCTTCCACCTCCAGCCCCTTTCCTTCCTCTCTGCCAGTCCAGCACCAGTGATCCCTCCAAAAACACCACCTACACCCCACAGAGCCCCTGGAGGCTCCCCATGCAAGGAAGGACCGGGGGCAGGCACAGAGACCCCCAGCTCTAGGAAGGGTGACCTGATGGCCTCTTCTCCAGGACCTGTCCTCCATTTCAACCTCTTCCTGTCCAGGAAGAATTGCAAAAAGCCCCCCCTCCACCTTCAGCAGCACTAAGAAGCATGCATTTCTATGTGAGTGCTTTCAGTTATTCTTTTGGTCACGTGCTACTTACTCCCCTGAATGTCCACTATTGTGAGCATCACTTAGGATGTTATCACACGGGGCAAATCTGTTGGTTAATCCACACAAATCCCAAACAAAAACTGGATTTGTGCCTCACGATTTCACACGACGTCACACAGAAACTGGACAGAAAGTGGACAGAAACTGGTGTTATCTGAGATCTTTTGAAATTCGGTAGTTTTGAGGAAATGCATTTGCGAAATTACAGTAATTTCGCATTTACTCTAATGTGAAAAAGCAAATACGCACGGACAATTCTCTTTTAAAACTTGGAGGAGGGCCAAGAGGAGGATGGGGGGCCTCCAGGGAGGGATAGTCGTGGGCTCCTTCTCAGTGCCAGGGAATGGAAGGAAAGAAGGGAAGGGGAGGGAAGGCAGTCCAGGAGAGGGAAGTTTGGGACGGAGGAGAAGTTTGGCATTTGGGATAGAGAGAAAAGGAGGGGAAAGAAGCTTCCCTCGCAGCAGCTGTGGGTGGATGTGGGTGCAAGTGTGGGGTATGCTTGTGGAGCAACTTGGAGCTCCATCTCACCATGACGTTCTGCCTTGCAGGTCCTACAAAGGGGAAAGGCTTATGGGGGGGGGGCATGGGAGCTACCTCCAGTTTCCCCCTCTCAATCCCTCCCTTGCTTTGCCTTGCCTTGCCTTGCCTTGCCTTGCCTTTCCAGCCTCCTCCTCCTCCTCCTCCTCCTCTTCCTCCTCTGCTCTCTTGAAAGGTCGTAACCACAACGGAAGGGGGTTAGGACCTGTGCAGGAGGACATGACTCCAAATGTAGGACAGTCTGGCATTTCCTCCTGGGAAATGCAGGACTTGCCCTGGAAAAGGAGGAGTCTTGTCACAAAACACACCCAGTTCCAGTTCATGTATGGGTTCTTTTCACCTGTGTATGAAAGTTAAAAACGTCTTTTTTCGCTTTTAACATAATTCCATTATTACTGTAATTACGTGTGAAAAGCTTTTGCTTAATTAAGCTCTATTTTCACTTTCTTTTCGGGATGCTTCATTTCCACTTTATTATCTCTTTAACAACGAAACTGGCCCACGTGTGATAACGTCCTTAGAGGATGGAGGACATTCAGGGGAACTTTGGGATTTGGTTTGGTAATGTCCTCCATTTTGAGCAGGACTAAGAGGCATCCTTTGACATTCCTAGCAGTGGATGTTATCACACGGGGAGTCACGGGGAGAAAGTGGAAATAAACCGGACAAGCGGAAGACTTTAATTTACAGGATTTGTCCTGTTCCGCCTTGTTTGATAACTAAATTTGAATTTAAAAGGGGGTTAATTCGAATGAAAACCTGATCTTTTCATTTTCGGGATTTTTGAGGAAATGAAAAGATCAGGTTTTTGTTCGAATTAACCCCCTTTTAAATTCGAATTTAGTTATCAGATGAGGCGGAACAGAACAAATCCCGTAAATTAAAGTCTTCTGCTCGTCCGGTTTATTTCCACTTTCTCCCCACGACTCCCCGTGTGATAACGTCCAGTGTTTTGGGCTTTGATTTGGGGAATCAAGTTCCCTCTTCTCCCTCCTTCCTTGCATCATTTATGATGCACAGATGTGCATCATGTAATTGACATTTTTTTTAAAAAAAAGCCCAGGATGGAGTGCTTAGTGGGAATGGCAATCATATCAAAAAAGACACAAATGCATGGAATAATGAAATAATTCACTTCCATAGTGGGGACTATGCATTGGTCTGAATCGATTGAGTGACTCGCAAACTGATTTAAATGGAAGTGAGAATGAGCCCTGAGATTATTTTAACTATGGAGGGTAGACTATACCTTCCTTTAAAATGTACCACAAGTGTCAACATTGCACTCAATGTGATAAGTCTTGTTATTCTGCTGTTTCACATCCACAAACTGCAAGTTCTGAAGCATTTTCTCCTGACTGCCTTATTTTAAAAATTTGCACACAAATACTTCTCAGGCCTGGCTCTGTTGTTGTTGTTGTTGTTACTTGCCTTCATGTCATTTCTGACTTATGGCAATCCTATCAAGGGGTGTTCTTGGCAAGATTTTTTCAGAGGAAGTTTGTCTTTGCCTTCCTCTGAGAGTATGACTTGCCCAGGGTCATCCAGTGGGTTTCCAAGGCTGAGCAGGGATTCAAACCCTGGTCTCCAAAGTCCTAGGTAGTGTCTGCATGGGCCAGAATACTCTTGGAGCAGCTTGGAATCTCCTGACTTCCCTCTGTTACTTGGCCTTCTTAGTTGTAATGCCAGGCAGCTGTTCGCATGTATATCCCACTGTGGCACATGGCATGACCAGAACCACTGTGAGTCATTTGCTCTGAGGTCCAAATGAGGTGAGCAATGCTGAGCACCACATTCTTACCTCAGAGTGAGTGCCTTCTGGTGGCAGCAGCTGGACAGCACAGTGGGATGCACATGCAAACAACTGTCCAGTATTGCAACGAAGGGCTCCAGATCTTCTAGGAAGATCCAGAGCAAACAATGAGTTGTTCAAATGCATTCTAAGAGCAATATATTCCAAGTCTGGTGCTGAACTGGCTGGACATTATCTGGACTGTTCACATCAGAACCATGGATTGGGCCCAGTGTCATCCAGACTCCCTGACAAGAGGATGAGGAGAGGATATTTTATTTGACCTGTGTAGGGAAGGCTCTAGTACAACACTCAAACTACTACACCATGCTGGCTTTCTCTCTTCCATTAGGAAAAGTGAAGCAACTGCTTCAGGCTGCAGATACAGCAGTCAGCAGTGGAGGCCCCTTGGCTGTTAACCATTGTTGGGGGACAAAGCTGTGTGTACCACATTCTACCCTGGTGCTCTACGCTAGCCTGGTGCTCTACGCTAGCCTCTCAGGTGTGGAAAGGCATTGTCCCATTGCTAGGACTGAAGAAAGGTTCAACTGGGAGACAGATCAGCTTCTGTATGTGGAATGGTGGAAAGAAAACTTTGTCTTTCACTTCAGACAGCAAAATTTCTTGGGATAGCCATACTAGAAGTAAGATGGGGTAGGGAATATGTGTTATACAGCATAAGAACCTTAATTGAAAGCAGTTGGATAAAACATCAGTCCAAGCATCTTCCAACTTTGGAACATTTCACCTCTATGGTCTGCCAATAGGTAAGCATGATTTCTTTCCTCTCTGTTTCATGTCTTGCTAAACTCTTGTCCAAGGGCAAATTCTTCTCCCCCTCCCCAATCTTTTTTTAATGTGAACCAGACTGGCAAGGTTGCAATGTACACACAAGAATAAAGATATACACTGGTTACTCAATAGGTGTTTTGCAAAAGTCAACTGTTTCAAGTGAAGTTGCAACATGCCACCCAGTTTTGCAACACTGGGTGGAAACTGCACACCTACACTGATAGATGTTTCTACCTGAGGTAGCCACTTTGAACCTAGTCCATTGAATCGCAAGAGCCCTTTTTGTGCATTCATACGAACACACGTGGTCTTCAAGTGAGGAAAAAGCAAGGGGGCAGATGTAAACTACACCTCCACACTTCCAACTCCCCCTACATGTTGGCCCCATTTCCAATTTTTGTGTGTAGGGAGTCTGAAGGGAGACTCTAAGCATGTTCAGCTGAGCTAGAGCTTGGAAAAGGGTTGTTTTTTGTTTTTGTTTTTTTGATTACAGCTCCAAGAATCCCCATGTTCCCTGCGGAAGCTGTAATCTGAAAGTTCTGAGTGGAATTTTCCCTGTGAATTGGACTCCTGTATTATATTGGGGTTCCTTACTTCAAGGATAATTCTAAGTCTGTTCAGATCAATGTGGTTTTGAACCCTCCCTCTCCACCAACATTCATGTTAAACGTGTGAAGGGGGGACAAGGGTGTGCAGCTGGCATGTACTCTTCTCCCTGTAAGGCCACATATTAAAGGTCATATTTGTTCAACTAAAGATGGGCACAGTCAAAGAGGAACAGAACATTATATTATTATATATTATTATATACTGTTATACATTATACCAGGGGTTGGCAAGTTCCCCATACCTGGGGCCAGTCTGAGGATCCTTGGGTCTTCTGCCGATGGTGGTGGTGGTGAAATGGCGGTGCACGTGCTCACGCATGCGCGCGCAGCCCCCGATGCCCCCCAATGCCAACGCTGCCCCCTGCCGACACCGAGTCGTGGCCACCATTTTGGAAAACAAAATGGCATCCGCAACGCATGTGGTGGCAGCACGGCAGCAGCGCACACGTGTGGCGGGAAGCAGCAGGGGTCGTCGTCATTGGTGTCGGGGGTCGTCAGGGGCCAGTTGGCAGGCCTGGGCAGGCCGGGTGTGGCCTGCGGGCCATAGGTTGCTGACCCCTGCATTATACTGTTACTTTTTTAGAGATCTGCTTTGAGTACTAGAGTTTTAGATCAATGAAAAGGTCTGGGAATCCATTCTAAATGGTCGCCTAGAATAATTAATCCAGCAGTCCCGAGACTATGCTTAGATATGAACTAGATTTTGTGCTCATGACCATTTCTTCCTTGAATTCTTCCTTGAAATTGTAGCTAAGGAAATCTTAACATGGTATCATCATTCCATCAACCATTTTCTCCTCTTATCCCCCCTCTGTTGCCTGTCAGTGTGGATAGGGATGACAAAAAAGCACAATGAAACTATGTTGCATATTTCCTCAATGGCATGGTTCAAGAAAAGAAGGCAAAACTTGACTTCTGGACTGGGCATTTTCAACAAGCCATGTGTAGTGGTGGCATTCCTTCAGGGGTTGACCAATAGTAGCTTTCTAGATGTTGTTGGACAGCAGCTCCCAGTAATCTTGGCAAGCACTAGCTGACAGTAGGGCACGAGGTGAGTTGTGCAACAACATCTGTACAGCTACATGTTTCCTACCCTGCAGTATGTGGAAATTAGTACAACAAAATCAATTGGCCTTAATTCTGAGATGGCATGGCTATAACTTTCTGATCAGCTCTTGAGAACAGCTTTTTTTTTTTTTTAAATGGGATACATGAATATTTTTAGCCAGGTATTTTGTGAAATTGCAGCATATATTTCACTCAAAAATTATACTGTATTCAGTTTAGTTTAAGTTTATTGGACACATAATTTCTATATAGCTATATGTATTAGTTTATGCAATTTCAGAGAAATTGACAAGTTAAAAATTGGAATTGGACAGTTTCTTCAGTTTTTGAAGGACTGTTCACTGCTTTTAAAAAAATGGTTCAAATGTTGGGATTAAACAGACATTATTGTACAATTTTCTGGATGATCCAGTTAATTTAAGAGCCAGAATGGTATACTGGCTTGAGCATTGGGTTAGGACTCTAGCAAACAGGGTTTGAATCCTTGCTCAGCCTTGGGAACCCACTAGGTGACCTTGGACAAGTCACACTCTCAGCCTCAGAGGAAGGAAAAGGCTCTCTGAACAAATATTTCCAAGGGGCACTCCAGCGGCCATTTTTTTCAAGCCAGAAAACTCCCAGCTTCGAAAAGAGGCATGAGGAGCACCCCTTGGAGCAGTGATGGAGCCAAGGGGTGCAGCTGAGTGGTGATTTAGGTGGCTAAATGCATCTGATACTACCAGGATGCCACCTGCTTCTAATTTAAAGCCAGCTCAGGTAACCTGGTTTATAACATAATGTGATAATCTTCCAAGAAAACCCTGTGATAGGTTTGCCTAGGGTGTAGTCATAAGACAGAAATGACCTGAAGGCACACAACAATAACCAGTTAATATCTTAAATATTACTGCATAAAAGAATGTCATCGTTTCAATATCAAATTTATTAACTTTGGTTAATTTGCAGTTACTAAGTATTTGCTGAATATAAGGCTACATTCATTTGGGCTATAGGAATATTTCTTCAAGTGCTGAGCATGTGCTGGAAGACTTAAGCTTACCAAAGGTATAAGATTTTTTTAAGGAAAAAGAATGGGTATGTTGACAAAAATTGGTGCAGAGGGACAAACTCATGCTAAAAATTTTATTTAAACCAAAACAAGGATAGTTATAGGTCAATAAATTCTAACTCCATTGTAAAGGCCTTTTCTCTTTATAATGGCCTCTTCAGCTTCACCTCTACATTTGCAATCTTTAGCAAGTTTTTTTTTTTTTTAAAAAAAACAACAACAAACTGTAGCACTTAGCTGGTAAGGGAACAATGCTTTCTGAATAATGGACTTTTAGAACGATAAGTGGAGTATACTCAATTCCAAAACATGGAATTCCCATTCTGCACACCACTTCCCATCCCATATAGCATTTGTATTTCATATTTCAGATACCAGTGTTCAGTTTATATTACTATGATTCCATCGTTAAATTGATCAGAATATCATAATTACTGTAGTTAAAGAGTTTCAGGATTATATGGAAAATTATCATTTCTTTAATGATTATGAGTATGACCTGCAAGAAAATATTGAAGTGTCAGGTGTTCCTGTTCAGGATCAGAACTCCATCTGATTCTCTCCAGGGGCCCTTTCATATTATGCAATTTTAGTTCCACATTCCACTTTAATTGCCATGGCAACATCATATGGGATTCTGGGATCTGCAGTTTAGAGAGGAGCAGTCTTAGCATTCTCAGCCAGGTCACACTAGCGCCTCCCCAAACTACAAGGCCCAGGATTCTGTAGGATGTTGCCATGGCATTTAAAGTTAAATGCTGTCATTACATGCTTTTAAGTTGTTTCTGACTCATGGAGATCCTAAGGCTAACCTATCATGGGGTTTTCTTGGCAAGATTTGTTCAGAGGAGGTTTGCTATTGCCTTTCCCTGAGGCTGAGAGACTGTGACTTGCTTAAGGTCACTCAGCGGATTTCATGGCCAAGCTGGGAATCAAACCCTGGTCTCCAGCACCTTAGTCCAACACTCAAACCACTACACCACAATATAGTGCTATAATTGTTTAGTTGAATGGGCCACAGTTTTTCTGTGCCACCTATAACTGCCAGTCTATATTTAGTGGCCACTGAATGTACTAAATTGAGTTGTTTACAGTGCTCCTTCTTTGGAGATTAATGCATTACAAATAACGTGACTTACCCCTGACAGGATACAGTCCCTTTTTTGATGAATAGCTGGTATTATCACATTCAAATTGCCACCGATGCTGTTGTGCGACTGCAACCTGCGTACAGCCCGGGTCCCAGCTGCACTCATCTGGCTACTTTTAAAACATGGGAGCTTGCTGTTTTTGAAAAGCATCCGGATAAACATGGCTGGGACCTGGGCTGTGTGTGAGTTGCAGTTATGCAGTGGCAGTGGTGACAATTTGAATGTGATAATACCAGCTATTAATCTACAATGGGGCTGTATCCTGTTGGGGATGTCACGTTATTTGTAATATGATAATCTCCTTCTTCTCCCAGTTTTCCTTTCTCTCCAAATTTGTTTTGCATGTCTGTATGTTATGGGAGTCTTCTGAGTCTCTTGTCTATTTTGATGTCACACTCAGAGAATATATTAAATATTAATCAATAAAATGTGTGTGACCTAATTCAAATGGGCCCATGCAGACACACTTGTGCTTCCCTTGATTTCAGAATCAACCCTTGATAAAATGTAGCTCAGTATATGAGCTGACTGAAAAGCATTACATCCAAGGGGGTGGGCCAAGTGAAGAGACTGGGAAAGTTATGCTTTTGGTTTACACCTCCCAGATCACCATGATCATTCAGGCTAGGGCTCTCCTAATTCCAAGTGCTCAGAAACCTCAGTTGGTCCAAAGAGCTCCAGCCAAGTTGTTAACTGGAGCTGGCTCCTGGAAGCACACAACCCTCTTGTTGCAACATCTCCATTGACTGCTTGTCTGTTTTTGGGAACAATTCAAAGTGGTGATGATGACCTATAATGCCCATATGGCTTAGGTCTAGGTTATTTGAACAACTGTATCTCCCTTTATGAACCCATGACAGCTATAAAATAAGTTCAAGAGGCCATTCTTTCTGTCCCACTACCCTCTCAGTTTTGTTTGATGGAAACAGGGGAGGTGGCTTTGGACCTCCCAGGCGGTGGACCTCCCTCTCTAGAGGAGCCCCAGGATGGCCCCATCCTTGTTCTCCTTCCAACACCAGGTCAAAGCACTAACTACCAGCTAACTAGGGTTAGAATTTTAGTGCTGTGAGTTCTGTTTTTAAGGTTGGTATTGTTGTTCTTAACTGCCATTGAGTTGACCCTGACTCATAGCAACTCTGTAAATGAGACATCTCCAAGTCCCCCTGTCTTCTACTGCTCTGTTCAGGTCCTGCAAATTCATATTTGTGACCTCCCTAATCAAGTCCAACCATTTAGTGTGCAGTTTTCCTCTTTCTACTTCCTTCCACCTTTCCCCACATTACTCTGGCTAGCCAGAGTAAGAAGAAAGGCCCTCCTTCCTGTTCATCTGCCATGGTCCAGGCCTCTGAGAGAGAGAGATAAACACTGGGCTTGATCCCCTTCCCCACCACCATTCCCTTCTCCTTTTGTGTCATGTCTTTTTAGATTGTAAGCCTGAGGGCAGGGAACTGTCTAAATATAACCATTTGTAAGCCACTGAGAGCCTTTGTGCTGAAGAGTGAGGTATAAATACTTTAAATAAATAAATACATACATAAGCTGTCATTGCTCTTCTCCAACATCCCATCTCAAGTGATTTTATTTTCTGCTTTCTTCACTGTCTAGCTCACACATCTGTACATGATGATGGGGAATACAATGGATTGGACGATTCTAACTTTAGTACTTAGTTGTTTATCTTTACTCTTGGATTTTGTCTAGTTCTTTCATAGCTGCCCTTCCCATTTGTAGTCTTCTTCTAATATTTTGTCTGCAATCTTCTTTCTGATCGATGTTTGATCCAAGGTATGGGAACCCTCTTACTATTTTGATTTCCTCATTGTCTAGATTGAATGTATCTAGGTCCTCCATAGTTGTTGTTGTTCAGTAACAAGCCTGTCTTTGTCTTTTCTTCTTTGACTTCCCTTATTAATTGTTCCAAGTCTGTGGTATTTTCTGCTAGTAGTATGGTGTCATCCACATACCTTAGATATGGTATACAGATGGTATAAAGTCTTTTAATGTATTTTAATATTTGTAATGTTTGATGTTCTAGCTTAATCAATTATTTAATTGCTTTTTTAAATTTGTATTTATATTTTAATGATATTGTATCTTTTAAAATTGGTATTGGTTTAAATATATTGTTAGTCACTTTGAGTCCCAATATTGGGAGAAAGACGGGATGCAAATGAATAAAAAAACAACGACAGCAACAACTTTGTCAAGCTCTGTTCAGGTGATATGAAAGTTCTGCTTGTAATTCATTCACCTCATTCAGAGGTGCTGAATTTCCAAAGGGATTAAAATGCAGTGTAAAGCAGTACACAGAATTGTACAGAGATGGGATCTTGTATATGCAGCATAGGCTGCAACTGCATACAAATGTAATGCTGTTTGACACTGCTTTAACTGCTATGGCTCAATGCTATTGAATTCTGGGAACTGTAGTTTGTAAGACATTTAGCCTTTTTTGTCAGAGAGCTCTGGTGCTACAACAGACTACAATTCCCAAAATTTCATAGCATACAGCCATGGCAGTTAAAGTGGTATGAAACTGAATTCTTTCTGCAGTGTGGATACAGCCATAAATTACAGTGAAAAGCCCCATTTGGCCTTCAAAGTACATAGGGAGGAAAGGAAAGAGGGAAAGTGAATTACATTCTAATTCCATTTTTTCACTGATAGTTCCATAATAACCCCTTTTAGAATGTTCTTAGTTTATTGTGGTACAAAAGATAAAACAGTTACATATTTATCTAGTTTATGGCTACAGACCAAAATTGATTTTACCTTTTCTTGTCAGGTCCCTATTCATTCTGGAAGGGAGACTGACTGTCAGCATTTTAGAACACCTTTATAAAAACTGTGGATTTTTTCAAAGGTTGTCATAAGCTTAGATAGCCAGAGGAAAGAGGGATTTGGTGACTAATTCTCTACACCATAATCATGTCTCTTACTGGAATCTACCATACAACTCTGAAATGAACTCTGGAAAAACCTCAGAAAAACATTAACCATGCCTTCACATAGTAATAACAATAGAAACCAACAGTAGCCTGGACCAATTATACCATCTCAGCAGAACACCAGTTGTCAGGGGCAGCTTCATGTGAAATGGCTGCTTATTATACAAAGGAGTCTAATTGTGATAACCATGCCCTGTTTGTGGTGGGCTGCAAGTTGTTGTTGGGCTTTTGTTGTTCTTTTGGGCCAGAGAGCAATTAATACCCTGCAGCCTGTCATCAGACAAGTGACAAAATATGAGAGACATCTTCTATTACACAAAATATGGGAGACATCTACATCTACCAGCCAGCCAGCCAGCCGGAGGACACCAGAGGACTCTAGAGAAGCCTTCTTTCTCCCATTACACGGGGGCAAAAGGCAGCTGGGACAGCTGAGCAGGGAGTTGGGGTGTGGCCAGGAGTGGCTGGCCTTAAAAGTCACTCCACCACTCCCACTCCAGGAACACCTACCAGCTAGCCAGCCAGCCAGCCGGAGGACATGGAGACAGCTCAAGAACTCTGGGCCAATGTTAATAGCTGGCTCCCAAGGCCCTCCTAGGCTGTTGGAGGCTTTCCTGCGCACCAGCAACTTGAGGGGACTTGGAGGGCTGTGTGTATAAGGGTCAGGTATCTGTGGCTGGTTGTGATCTGGGGGCGAAAATCCAGGTTGTGCGGAGGAAAGGAAGATATGTCAGGAATAGGGTCAAAGTCTGTTATAAAGGAAGGCGGGATCGATGTCTGAAAGCTATCCTGCCTTCAATTCACTCTGTTTCCCAGACAGTGCACCAACCGTTCCACAGAACCTTACCTTGCTCCTTTGCAATGCCAGGTTGGTCAGAAACAAAACTCAGATCATTTATGATCTTCTTCTAGTTGAAGATGCTGACCTGGCTTGCCTTACAGAGATCTGGCTGGGAGAAGTCAGCACTATAACCTGGGCACAGGCCCTCCCAGCTGGGTACTTTGTCAGTAAGCAGGTAAGGGGAAGTGGGCGAGGGGGCGAGGTGGCTCTGATTCATAAGAATAACCTTACCTTGACCAGGATACCTGTCCAGAACACAGTCCACTTCGAGTGTATGTACCTGAGCCTGAGGACCAGGGATAGTTCGGGGATTCTGCTAGTATACTGCCCACCTGGTTGTCTAGCAGACTCCCTAGCTGAGCTGGCACAATTGGTCTCAGAGTTGTTGTTGGAGTTGCCTAGACTTTTAGTCTTGGGTGACTTCAACATCCCACTCGAGACCAGTTTGTCAAATCTAAAAGATGCAGCTAGGGAGTTCATGGAGTCCATTACAAACATGGGGCTATCCCAATTGGTCGTTGGGTCCACTCATTGTGTGGGTCATACCGTTGATGCGGTCTTCAGTATGGAACAGGAATATCCATGGGTGGAGGTAATAAAAACCTCCTCATTGTCATGGACGGATCATTTCTTGATCAAAGCTGAACTTAGAACCACTACCTGCCCCATCGGGGTAGAGAACCCATTAGAATGGTCCACTCTCAAAGGCTAATGGAACCAATTGTATTCCAGAAAGCCTTAGAGGGTTTAATGGTTGATAACACTGGTGATTCTGTCAAAGCTTTGATTAATACCTGGAACACCGATCTTGCCAAGGCTATTGACACGATTGCTCCTAAGCATCCTTTCCAATCCGCTTCTAAACGTCAACCATGGTATATGGAAGAACTCAGGAAGATGAAGTGGGTTGGACAATGACTAGAGTGCATCTGGCAGAAAACTTCGACTGACAGAACTTGTCATAGGAAATTTCTTTGCTCCTATATAGAGGCAATACAGGCAGTGAAGAAATCATTCTTCTCTGCATGTATAGCGTCTGCAGAGTCCCATCCAGCAGAGCTGTTTAGGGTGGTAAGGGAACTGACACAGGTTCTGCCTGTGCAGAACCCATTACTTAACCCGACAACGGCCTGCTGTAATGCATTTAACAACTTTGCAGATAAAATCTCTCAGATAAGAGCTGACTTGGACACCGCTATTATAGTAGAATTGATAGATGAAGTATCCAGCAACTCCGCTTATGAGATTATACTGGATCAGTTCCAACCAGTGAGTACCGATGACATGGACAAGCTCCTTGGTAGAGTGAGGAAGACAACTTGCCCTCTTGATCCTTGTCCTTCATGGCTGGCCATCCAGGGGGGAGATGTCTTGAGAATGTTCCTGAGGGACATCATCAATGCATTCCTTGGGGAAGGTTGTGTTCCATCTTCTTTGAAGAAAGCGGTGGTTAGGCTGCTTCTGAAAAAACCTTCCCTTGACCCTCTGGATATGAACATCTATAGGCCAGTATCTTTGTTACTTTTTTTGAGCAAGGTGATCAAGAGGGCTGTTGCTCTTCAGCTCCAAGCTGTCTTGGAGGAAACCGATTATCTGGATCTATTTCAAACTGGCTTTAGGACAGGATTTGGAGTTGAGACTGCCATGGTTGCCTTAGCTGATGACCTTCATCTGGGCATCGACAGGGGTAGTGTGACCCTGTTGATGCCACTGGGCTTCTCAGTGGCCTTTGGGCATTGCATCATGACATCCTCTTGGAATGCCTGAGAGGATTAGGAATCGAAGGCATTGCATTGCAATGGTTCCATTCCTTTCTCTCGGGCAGACTCCAGAGGGTGATGCTCAGGGACAGTTGCTCAGCAAAAAATGAGGTTAATTGTGGTGTCCCTCAGGGCTCCATCCTGTTCCCGATGCTATTCAACATATATATGAAGCCACTGGGAGAGATCATCCAGAGACATGGGGTGGGGTGTTATCAGTATGCTGACAACGCCCAGATATATTTCTCCATATCTAGGTCTTCAGATGGTGTCTCCCCTCTCAATAAATGTCTTAAAGCAGTAATGGACTGGATGAGGAAAAACAGATTGAAACTGAATCCAGACAAAACAGAGATACTAACGGTAACAGCCCTGAACCCAGGTATTGGGACACAATTTCTAGCGTGGAGTCACACTCTCCTCAAAGGATTGTGTCCGCAGTCTGGGGGTGCTCCTAGATTTGTTGCTTTAGATGACAAATCAGGTTAATGCGGTGGTCAGGAGTGCCTGCTATCAGCTTCGACTGATATGCCAACCATGTTCTTTCCTGGAGGTTAGGGACCTCAAAACTGTGGTACATGCTCTGGTAACTTTTTGTCTCGATTTCTGCAATGCACTCTACATGGGGCTACCTTTGTGCCTAGTTCAGAAACTTCAATTGGTACAGAATATGGCAGCCAGGCTGGTCTCACTTAAAACCAGGAGAGACCATATAACACCTATCCTAAGATCACTTCACTGGCTGCCTATCAGTTTCTGGGCACAGTACAAGGTGTTGGTTATCAGCTTTAAAACCCTAAATGGCTTGGGTCCAACCTATCTTTGGGACTGCCTCCTTCTGTATAATCCACCCCGTGCATTAAGGTCGCCTGGGAAGAATTTATTGCAACCTATAAAAACTAGATTATTTACAACTGCCCAAAGGACCTTTTCAGCTATTGCTCCCAGACTTTGGAACGGCCTGCCGGATGAGATCCATCATTTGACCACCATAAACAGCTTTAAAAAAGCTGTTAAGATGGGTCACTTTCGGCAGGCCTTTCCTGAGTAGGTAACCGGCCACTGAAAACAGTTAAGCCTGTCCCTGATTTTTGTTTAGCCATTTTAAATTATTTATTATTTGTAATTTTTAATTATGTTTTTATATTTTGTTTATTTAATTGCATTTTAAGGGGGGGTGGCCTATTGGGGGAAGGGATTGTTTGTTTCATCTTGTAAGCCACCTTGATTGTTTTTACAGAGAGGCGGGATATAAATAAATTTATTATTATTATTATCATTATCATTATTATTAATTACCATAGCACCAAAAATAAAATAAAATAAAATAAAAATTGAGAGTTTGTTGTCGTAAACGTGGTCATGAAATCATGTGGTGAGTAAATAAACAAGTTAAGCAAAGATTGACTGTGATATCTTATAGGTTCCCCAGCAACAAGCAAAGCCTGGAAGTCCATCAGAAAAGGCAATCCAGAATGCAAAACTGAAGGGCTTTTTTGGATATGTCCATAGCAAAATGAAAAACAAGGAAATAATATGCATAGAGAAGATGGTAAAGTGCTAACACGGAACAGAGAAAGGGCAGAACTACTCAACACCTTATTTGCCTCATTCTCCTCCCAAAAGGAAAACAGTGCTTAACCTGAGGAAAATGAAGCAGATGATGCAGTAGGGGAAATGCAGCACATAATAGGTAAAGAGTTAGTACAGGAATACCTGGCAACTCTAAACAAATTCAGGTCTTCAGGACCAGATGAATTACATCCAAAGGCATTAAAAGAACTGGTAGAAATAATCTCAGAACCACTGCCAATAATCTTTGAGAATTTCTGGAGAACAGGAGGGGTCCCAGAGGACTGAAGGAGGGCAAATGTTGTTCCTATCTTCCAAAAAGGAGGGGGGGGGGGAAAGAAAAGAAAAGAGACCTCAGGTAATTACTGGCCAGTCAGTAATCAATACCAGGAAAGATTCTAGAGCAGACTCTTAAACAGACAGGCTGTAGGCACATAGATGTGAATGCCATAATCACAAAAAGTGAACATGGGTTTCTAAGAAACAGGTCATGCCAGACTAATCTGATCTCTCTCTTTCTTAAATAAAATTACCAGTTTGGTACACAAAGGGGATACTGTGGATGTAGCATATCTTGATTTCAGTAAGGCTTTGGACAAAGTCCCCTATGATATTGTTGCAAATATGCTAGTAAAATGTGGGCTTGGCAATGCCACTACTAGGTGGATTTGTAATTAGTTGACTGACCGAACTGAAAAGGTATTCAACAATGGCTTGTCCTCACCAGAGAAGTAACTAGTAGGATGCCACAGGGTTCTGTCCTGGGCCCAGTGCCATTCAACATCTTTATCAATGACTTGGATGAAGGGATAGAGGACATGCTTATTAAATTTGCAGATGACACAAAATTAAGAGGGATAGCTAATACCCTAGAGATCAAGGTCAAAATTCAAAATGACCTTAACAGATTAGATATCTGGGCCAAAACTAACAAAATGCATTTCAATAGGGAGAAATATAGGATACTACACTTGGGGAGTAAAAATGAAATGCACAGATATTGTGTGGGCGGCGCCTGGGTTGAAGGCAGTAAATGTGATAAGGATCTAGGAGTCTTAGGGCCTTTGCAGACTGCCAGATAGAGTGCAAATTGAGCCCACTTTAACTGCCCTGACTCAGTGCTAGGGAATCATGGGAACTGTAGTTTATTGTGGCACCAGAGCTCTCTGACAGAGAAGGCTCAATGTATCAGAAAAAAAATACAATTCCCATGATTCCCTAGCACTGAGCTAGGGCAGTTAAAGTGGACTCAATTTACACTATTTCTAGCAGTCTGCAAAGGCCCTAAGACTGAATTACATCAGTAGCATAGATGTAGCAGTAGTCCAAAAGATGGATCAATATAAGTTATCAATTAAGAGATTTAAAAGGAGTGGGGAAAATAATAGAATCATAGAGTTGGAAGAGACCAAAAGTGCCATCCAGTTCAACCCCCTACCATGCACAAATTGAAACTCCCGACAGACGACCATCCAGCCTCTGTTTAAAAACCTCTGAAGAAGGAGACTCTACCACTTTCTAAGGCAGCATGTTCCACTGTCAAACAGCTCTTACTATCACAAAGTTCTTCCTCATATTTAGGTGGAAACTCTTTTTCTGTAACTTGAATCCATTGCTCCATGTCCTAGTCTCTGGAGCAGCAGAAAACAAGCTTGCTCCATCCTCAGTATGATATCCCTTCAAATATTTAAACAGGGCTATCATATCAACTCTTAACCTTCTCTTCTCCAGGATAAACATACCCAGCTCCTTTAAGTTGCTCCTCTTGGACATGGTTTCCAGGCCTTTCATCATTTTGATCACCCACCTCTGGACACATTCCAATTTGTCAGCATCCGTCTTGAATTGTGATTTCCAGAATGGGATACAATATTCCAGATGATGTCTGACCACAGCAGAACAGAGTGGCACTGTTACTTCTCTTGATCTAGACACTATACTCCTATTCATGAAGCCTAGAACTGCATTGGATTTCTTAGTTGTCACATTACATTGCTGACCTATGTTCAGCCTGTGGTCCTCTAATTAGGCCATCAGACTGCCAGAAATAATGTAGCTTGAGTCCACTTTAACTGCCCTGGCTCAGTGCTAGGGAATCATGGGAATTGTAGTTTATTGTGGCACCAGATCTCTCTGACAGAGAAGGCTCAATGTCTCAGAAAAAAGCTACAGTTCCCAAGATTCCCTAGTACTGAGGCAGGGCAGTTAAAGTGGACTCAAGCTGCATTACTTCTGTAAAGGCCCTAACTGACAAAACTATCTCTGAATATATCTTGCCTAAGAAAACCCTATGAATTTGATGAGGTTACCATATGTTGACAGGAGACTTGTAGATACACACACACACACACACACAGATTGCGATTATAGATGAAAGGTGAAGTGAAGTACTGATACAAGGAAGTAACTGGGAGAATAGTTCCTACAGATGTGGCCAACATATTGCTGTATTGGCCTCCTCTGCTTTTTGTTCCGCCTTTTCCTCCTGCTTTTGGGACTCCCTACTTCACATGTAAGAATTTACAGAGGATATTTTCAGAGAATCACACTCTATTGCTCTCCTTCCTCATAGACAACAATGGGTCTAAATGTGTGCTGAGCTCAATACCTGATGCCTTAGCACTGAAGCTGTACATCAGGAGTGGACAACTTTGGTAGGTCTGGAGGCCAAACCTTCACCCTCAAAATTTATCACAAGCCTCATTAGGCCTAGAAAGGCATAGAAATATAGGAAATGTTGAAAACCAAACATCCAGAACTGGAAGAAACCCAAGGTCCACTTCTGGTTTGATTTCTTGGTTCAGAGGTGGATTGAGGTTGTGAGACATAGAAGATTATTGTACACCAAATCCCCCTCAGGATACAAGCAGGTTGCAACCATCACTGACTGATCTTATTGCACTGCCCAGTGTCCAGGCAGCAGGCAGCCCATATCCAACTTGGGCTTCTCCAGCAGCTTTTCAAAAACAGGAAAATCCCATTCTTGAAAAGCTGCAGGAGAAGCCCAGATTTGATATGGGCTGCCTACTGCCTGGGCACAAGGCAGTATGATAAAATCAGTCAGTGATGGTTACAACCCACCTGTATCCCAACAGGGATTTGGTATGTGATAATCTCCATATATTAAAGAAAAGCTTCCACTTCTGGAAGTCGTCCTAGAGTCACCCAGAAGTGACCAAACCTCTGAAAATTGATTTTGCCTTCTGTGTGGAGTCATTGGGTGGTCCTTGGGCTTTTAGAAAAGCCATGGGGTGTTCCATGTGGCTCACATGCCCTTTGATTATCCCTGCCATAGATAAATACACACTGAGCAAAAAATGCTGTTGCTATCTTTTACTCAAAAGAAATCCTAGCATCCACTGCAAAAGTCAGTTTGTATGCAAAAATGGGCTGAAATTTAACAAAACAAAGGGGGGTGGGTGAATGGTATATGAGCTATTATATGTCTGGCTGGTCAACAGTTCTGATGGTGAAAAAATAAGAACAATGAGCAAAGAATTTCTGTCTAAACATATACGTATGTCTATAACAGACATACTATACAGAGCTGGACCAGTGAACTGAATCAAGATAGAGTAGCCTTCATATTGGTACTCTGGATACAATGGGGTTTAATTACCTGAATTTGACATTTAAAGGAATTAAATTCAATGGTTAAGCTATGCAGCTATACTGAACTGCCTCATTTTCGAAAACAAAGATTAAAAGGAAATCTCCATTCCTAGCAACTAGGAATATACATTTTTAGAACAACAGGACTGTGATGCTTGGGGCAGAAGAAAGGAATCAACATGTGAATGGAACTCTGTGGAAAAGTTCTATATTGGAATTGGAAAAACCTGTCCCAAAAACAGACTGTTTGAACTATCATTTATAAACAGGAAACGTATATGATGTTAAAATAATGAGTCAGTTACGGTGTCTGTCAGAGTCAGGAAAGAAGTTGGCCTCTCTAAACTAAACAAATCCTTTTTACGAAACCAGTCCATGTGTTAGTGTTGTATTGGGTGATTCATTTTGCTCAGGTCACTTAAAGGAAAATACAGTACTTTGTACCATATCAATACAAGGTGATATGGTTAGATTTCATTGTATTTAAGCAAATGCCATGAGGCCTAGTGATTTACAATACATTTTATTATACATTTGGAGAGTCATCAACCCCATCTATCATTCTGAAGTGGGAGTGTCCCTACTATTAGGTAGAATGAAGTTATCTCCTCAGATGGCAAATGGTGGGGATACAGCAGTGAAAGGGAGATCTGTGTGCAAAGTGGACTGCCCTGCCCTACTCTGTAGCCCCCAAGCAAATCTGCCTACAGATATTTAGAGGATATATTCCCTTACCACTGTTAAAAACAGATACCGCATCCAGCCCAGGAAGCTGTTGTACACAAGATGGAAGGAGGTACCATCTTGTTCTTCATTTCAGGAAGCAAAGTATCTTGGGCCAATCCTGTTGCACTGTATGTTGAAGGGGGGGGGGGGGGAGGAAGGAGAGAAAGGAGGCTTGTGTCTTGCATGAATACACTTAGAGGGCAATCCAGCCAAAGTTATTCTTTTAAATCCTATTAATTTTGGTGGGGGGAATTATGTGCACTCATAATAAGGGATTTGCTTACTTTGGACTGAAACATGGGCAGAGTCAGGCACCCTTAATTCCCTAGAAATAGCCGCAGTGGAACTCAGCCCATGTCTGAATTTCTTTATGCTGGGGATACAAAGGCAGCAAGCAATTATTTAGGACAGAGATTTATGGTTTTAATATAATTTACAGCACAGCCCTAATACATCTGTTAATTCAAAGGTAATTTTGAGCTTAGTGTGGCTTACAACCAGGTAAATTTATCTAGCATAATTTAAGTATGACTTTGGGCTAACTCGTTTTTAGTCTCACCGTGAATGGCCATTGAATCAATGAGAACTTGGTAAGTCAACACTTATATAAGTATTCTTGATTCAGTGGATACATTCTAATAATATCTGATCCTAGCCTGCATTTGAACTGAAAAAACAATCTAGTTTGACACCAGTTTAATTGCTGTGGCTCAATGCTATGGAATTCTGAGAATTGTAGTTTGTTGTAGCACCAGAGCTCTCTGACAGAGGAGGTAAAATGTGTCATGGAACTACAGTATCCCAGAATTCCATTCCATTGAGCCTCGGCAGTTAAAATGGTGTCAAACTGAATTATTTCTGCAGTGTGGATGCAGCCCTAGGCCTTCATGTCAGAGTTATCTGGAGGTGTATAAATGTATCCAAGTTGGAGGTAGCATATTATGTTACTAGGGCCTACTCTACACTATTAAAATACAGTTGCCCTCCATTTTCATGGGGGATTTATTCTGGACTCCCCTGTGAAAATGGAAAACCGCAGATATTCAAGCCCCATAGGACTGAATGGGGGCATGCATCCTATTTTATCCCTCTCTGTTTGTCGCCCTCAAAGGGGCGAGGGACACAGACTTGAAGTCCATGAAAGTGGAGGGGCAACTGTAGTCCTCATTCCAGTTGGATAGAATGCAATCTGGCCACACGCAATTCACAGGATGTCAGGCTTTTTGTACTCCCCCCCCCCCATGAAAAAACTAAATTCAGCAGAAAAAGGCTGCATGGTTTTTAGTGTAGTATCTACAGAAATCTGTAGAAACATGCCTTATTGCACATGTGGCTGTCTGTCTGATTTGCATCAATTCTGATGGCTGCGTATGTTCGACAGTAAGACACAAATAGATAATTTGTGTAGGAAAGTGAAGACAACTGTTGATGCAAATGTGTGAAAATCTGCAGCAATTCGCATAATACACTTATGCACAGTCTAGACTATTGTTATCGTTAATATTGTTAAACACTCATTTCATTTGCCCTGTTTTCATCTCTGGTCAAAGATGGTTTCCTGGTTTCCCGAGTTTGTTGTTGTTATGTGCCTTCAAGTTGTTTCCTATTTATGGCAACCCTAGGATGACCCTATTGTGTTTTTACTTGGCAAGATTTGTTCAGAGGAGATATGCCATTGCCTTTCTCTGCGGCTGAGAGAGTGTGACTTGCCTAAAGTGGGTTTTATGGCAGAGCTGGGAATCAAACCCTGGTCTCCAGAGTCACAGTCCAACACTCAGTTTCCCAGTATTGTCCTACCTGCCTACTGATATCTATGGATAAAACTCTCTTTGTAGTGCCATAGCCATGATTGATTCACCTGGCATCCACTCAGAGAGCCTTCACAACAATAGCACTTTGAAACAACTTTCTGTCAGATGGAAGGCATGCATGGTTGGTACCATCGTTTTGCCATATGTTGAAAACATCTGTGTTTCAACAATGTGCATTGTGCATTTTGTTTAAATTATTTTAAATATTAATCTTTTTAAAATAGTATTTTCATTGAATGTACTATTTAATGTTTTAAATTTAAAATCGTGTGTGCCTCATACTGTTTTAACTGCTTTGTTTTAATTTATTCAAGCCACTTTGAATCCCATTCAGGAGAAAAGCGGGATATAAATAAAATTGAAAATAAACAAACAAAATAATAAACAAACATGTATTTCCTGCCTATTGATATGGTCAGCATACACTACCACAACATCAGATGGTGGTTTGAATACTATTGTTAGTAACAGCTAAAATGTGCAATTGAAATAATGTGTTTTCCCTTGGTGTGGATTCACTCTTCAGCAATTGATTCAATGGATGTATTCCAATAGGATTGATGCTGGTGGATTTATTACTTGTTGCCACTGTTGTGTGCATCCCTATCCTTTTCTTGGCATGATTTATTTAGAGGAGGTTTGCCATTGCCTTTCTCTGAGACTTGCCTAAGGACTTGATCACACAGGGGAAATCTTGTGCAGAAACAGGGTTTTAAATTGGAAACCTCCCACAAAAGTGGGTTGATTTTCACGCTACATTGTTGTTAAACTGTTGCTAACCCAAATGGAAAGTAGTCAAAAGCCGCTCCTTTTTACTTTCGGAAAATCCCCCAAATAAAAAGAAGTAGCTTTCATCTACTTTTCATTCATGTTAACAAGTTTAACAATGAGGTGTGTGAAAATCAACCCGCTTTTGTGGGTTTCCCCCAGCTTTTAAATCCCGTTTCTGCACGGGATTTCCCCTATGTGATAAAGTCCTAAATTCTCTCAGTGGTTTTCCAAGACTGAAGAGGGATTTGAATCCTGGTCTCTCAGAGTCCTACTCCAACATTCAAACCACTACAGCACATCATGTTGTATTGTTTCCTTTTGTTTTATTATTGTTTTCTAGTTTCTTGTTATATATATAAAAAATAAACTTTGAAGAAATAAATGAAGGAAGGTTCCCCTACCCTGAATAATTGTCTAATGAGAACTCAGTATATTTAGTAGCCACAGGATGCTGAAAATCTATTGGAGGAAGGGATTGGAAAATTGGGTGCATGGCAGATTCTGGGAATTATAGTCCAATATTTTTTCCAAGTTTTGCCTTGGTAAGAATCAAAGTAGGCTGTTGACAAGAAAGAGTCTCCTTCTTTCTGAAATATTGATACTATAGTCTTCTTTAGCCTAACTGGCCTAGAAGACCTGCATATTATTTGACCAGCAAAAATGAAGTAGTTGATAACAAATATCCAACAATTTAAATAAGAATACTCCTTGTGTATGAATAATATAAATATTTAATACACACATACACACACACACTAGAGATTTTGTCATACAGTGAATTAAACTATTATGTGGCTATTTGTTGTCATTTATTCGCAATACATCCTATTTTACACCTCTTTTCAACCAATTATGTTGTTTATAATCGCTCTGTTGTTATTACTCTATAATTTATTATCATTATCCTTTCAATCTATTGATTCCTTTCTACAATTTAGTTTAATTGTTTTTCTTTTTCCCAGTATTAGATTTCTGAGCTGAATTATGCTCTATTATTTTGTGTTGTTAGTCTATTTAGTTTTGTAAGATATTTGATTTGTGTATTTGCTGTGGAACTTTATTTTTGATTTTTGTATTTGATGTATGTTTTAAAGAAGCAACAATTAAAAAAAAAGAATCACCAAAAACCTGTTGGCTAAAAGACATATGATAATGTTTTCTGCTTGAGCAAACACAACTATACTAAAATAATAATGTTTGTATTTTTTTTTTTGTATTTTGTATGTTTCTATTTGTGTTACTATTACACAGGCTGCATCTGCACTGCAAAACTAATGCCATTTGATATCAGTTTAACTGTCATGGGTCAATGCCATGGAATCCTGGGATTTGTAGTGGCACCAGAGATCTATGACAGAGAAGGCTAAATATCTCAGAAAATTTCAATTCCAGAATTTTATAGCATTGAGTCATGGCAGTTAAAGTGGTGTCAAATGGCATTATTTCCAAAGTGCAGATGCAGCATAGTCATACCTGGAGTTCTGAAATGAATACTCAAATTTGAGTATTACATATGAGATTATTGCACTACCGTTAAGCTGAATTAAAAAGAGACTTACCTCGCCCAAATTGAAGTAAAATTTGGGCTGCATCCAGACGCTATCACAGGGATTTTGCCCCTCAATCCACCATCCGATTGCAGCCCGAATTCAGCCAGTTCTGACTTGGAAAAATGGCTGCTGGAGAGAGTTAAGTCAGCCTGGCTGAATTCGGGCTGCATCCAGATGGAGGTTTTAGGGGCAAAATCCATGCAATAGCATCTGGATGCAGCCCGAATTTTACTTCAATTTGGGCAAGGTCAGTCTCTTTTTAATTCGGCTTGACTGTAGTGTGATAATCTCCTACAGTCAAATTATTACATAGTCATATCTGAAGTTCTGGAACGATTAATTGTGAAAACCTTAAATGAGGTATTAGAGGATAACATAGGCTCCAGATACATGGGCAGCCTGTCTATCTTCATCTGCCCATTCACCCACCCACCCATCCATCTAGGGATGAAATGAAGTTTTGCTTCTCATGGTGTGTGTAGGCATTCCTTTCATCATCTCTGCTCATACAGGTTCTACGGATTTGTGAAAACACATTTTAGAAATTTGCAAAACCTGTTTGATCAAATGGTATGACAGGCCATATTCTATGTGCAGCAACCCCTCTTTCCTATTGCCTTCACCTTTAAAAAAAATGAAACCTATATTCTTTATCCATCTTTTCCTGACCTACAGCACCAATCTACACATTATTATTCAGAGTTATACTTTATTGAATTCAATGGGATTTATTTCAAGATATGTACCATACAAGAAAACATTGTTACAGTATGATACTAAGCTTATCTACTCAGGAGTAAGTTTGATAGTGTTTGGTGAGAGTAACTTTCAGGTAAATGTGCATGTAACTGTGCTTGTCTGTCTACCTCTCAATCACTATAGGCATATATCAGGAGTGAGATTACTGCTCCTTTTTATTTTTCCTTCTTCATCTAATCAGAATAGCAAAAGAGAACATTCTGCTTCCAGTGTAGAAGGTGCTCCCAGTGTGGAACTGATAAACAACAGAAATCCCAATCCATGAACCATTCATAATACATGGCACTGTGAATCACTGATTACAGTCATCCTTCAAACAAATCCTTGAAATAAAGGGCACACATTTATTATGGCCTTAATCATGCTTTCCCTTACCATGGTCTTTAGACTTTCCATTTTAATATATTTTATTCATATATTATAAATACAATGAAAGCACTTTTGTTCTTGGCTTTCTAGACGGATTGAACTGTTGCTTGAAAATGTGAAGCTTGGTTGATGATAATTATTCATTGATGCTGTGCAAAAACCATCTCCTTCTGCCTCCCACATGCATCCTATTGATAATCTGTGTGCATATATATATAAGTTAGACATATGTGTTTAAGTTATATACATGCAATGGTCTGATTTTTTCTTTTTTTAAAAAAAAAAAAAAAGAAGAAGCACACACTCGTTCAACCTTTGCATAGAAGTCACTCAAGAGAGTTTTAGAAATGTCTTCACTTTGGCAGAAAATTGCATAAATCCATTGGCGTGCCTTGCCATCTGCTCAGTCATCTTTTCTGAACTGCAAAAGTGCATACTGTGGGGTCTGCAAAATCCATATGCAAAAATGTATATTTAATTCAGTGGAGATTTGCTGTCACAGCAACCCTCCGAGCAATGATGCAAGCCGTATAAAACTCAAGGACGGTTTCTCTGTTGTCTGGGCAGACAGGATTACAAATGATTACATTTGACTGAATACAAATTGATGTAATTGCAAAACTAAAACAGGCTTAATCAGTAATATGAAAGCTCCCTGGAAATACACTTATTCTAAGGCAATTGTTTTTCAAATTGTGCCCCAAGGAAACAGGGCATTTCTTGGAAACTTGATAGGAAATAATAATAATAATAATAATAATAATAATAATAATAATATCCTGCTCCTCTGCAGAGCAATCGGGACAGCTTACAGCATTAAAATTACCATAAAATACAATCTTAATCATACCCCAAAGAACCCCCAAACCCACCCACCCTTAAAAAGATATTAAACAACATCACAATTTAAAATGTTCTTAAAATAAAAGTTCACAAAAAAGACAATAACCCTGACTGCAGCATAAAGTAGGGGAAGAGAAGGATAGACTGACTCTTAAGGCTGGGAAATCTAATCAGGAAAGGCCTGCTGGGAAGAGATCCGTCTTAACAGCCTTCTTAAAGCTGCTCAAGATGGTAATATGACAGATCTCATCTGGCAGGTCGTTTCATAATCTGGGAGCGGTTGCTGAAAAGGCCCTCTGGGAAGTTATAGACAGCCTCGTTTTGATAGGCTGTAACAAATTCCTCCCAGAGGACTGGAGTGTGTGGGGTGGATTATATGGGAGGAGGCGGTCCCGAAGATAAGATGGACCCAAGCCATTTAGGGCTTTAAAGGTGATAACCAACACCTTGTACTGAGCTCAGAAACTGATAGGCAGCCAGTGGAGTGACATTAGAACAGGTGTTATATGTTCTCTCCTCGATGTTCCCAAGACCAACCAGGCTGCCATGTTCTGTATTAATTGAAGTTTCCGGACCAAGCACAAGGGTAGCCCCATGTAGAGCACATTACAGAAATTAAGATGGGAGGTTACCAGTGTATGCACCACAGTTTCAAGGTCCCTTACTTCCAGGAAAGGGTGCAGCTGGCGTATCAGCCGAAGCTGATAACAGGCGTTCTTGACCATCGCATTTACCTGATTAGTCATCTGAAGCAACGGATCCAGGAGCACCCCCAGACTGCGAACACAGTCCTTAGCAGAGAGTGTGAGCCCATCCAGGACTGGAAGTTGTATCCCAATGCCTAGTTTCGGGGCTACTACTGCAAGTACCTCCATTTTATCTGGATTCAGTCTCAACCTGTTTTTCCACATCCGGTCAATTACTGCCTTAAGACAGTCATTGAGGGGAGAGACACCATCTGAAGTTGAAGCTGATGACTGAGACATGGAGAAATAGATCTGGGTGTCATCAGCGTACTGATAACACCTCGCCCCATGACTCTGAATAATCTCTCCCAGTGGCTTCATATATATGTTGAACAGCATTGTGGACAGGATGGCGCCTTGAGGGATGCCACAATTAAGCCCTTTCCTGGTGAAACAACTGTCCCCGAGCAACACCCTCTGGAATCTGCCTGAGAGGAAGGAACGGAACCACTGGAATACAGTGCCTCTAATTCCTAACCTTCACAGGCGATCCAAGAGGACGTTATGATCGATTGTGTCAAAAATTGCTGAGAGGTCTAAGAGCACCAGCAGGGTCACACTACCCCTGTTGATGCTCAGATGAAGGTCATCAGCCAAGGTAACCATGGCAGTCTCGACTCCAAATCCTGTCTTAAAGCCAGTTTGAAATGGATCTAGATAATCAGTTTCCTCCAAGATAGCTTGGAGTTGAACAGCAACCGCCCTCTCGATCACTGTGCTTAAGAAAGGTAGTAAGGAGACTAGCCTGTAGCTGTTCATATCCAGGGATCTACCAAGGAGCTTGTCCACATCATTGGTACTCACAGATTGAAATTGAACCAGTATAATTTCATCAACAGAGTTGCTGGACACCTCATCAATTGATTCTGCTGCAACACTGGCATCTAAGTCAGCTCTTATCTGAGAGATTTTATCTGAAAAGAAGTTGTTAAACGTGTCACAGCAGGCCATTGTTGGGTTAAGTAGTGGGTTCTGCACCCATGTCAGCTCCCCTACCACCCTAAACAGCTCTGCTGGATGGAACTCTGTAGACACAATACATGCAGAGAAGAAGGATCTCTGCACTGCACGTATTGCCTCTCAGTAGGAAGAAAGAAAGTTCCTATGATGAGTCTTGTCAGATAAGAGTCAAGTTCTCTGCCAGATGCACTCCAGTCGTTGTCCAACCCACTTCATCTTCCTAAGCTCTTCTGTATACCAAGGCTTCCAGTTAGAAGCGGGTTGGAAAGGATGCTTGGGAGCAATTGTGTCGATGGCCAAAGCATCGATGGAATCACCGATGTTACCAACCATTAAAACCTCTAAGGCTTTCTGGAATCCAATAGGTTTCATTAGCCTTCAAGGGTGGACCATTCTAATGGGTCCACCACCCCCAGTGGGACGGGCTGTGGTTCTTAGTTCCGCCTTGATCAGGAAATGATCCATCCATGACAATGCAGAGGTTTTTCTTATATCTGCCCACGGATATTCCTGTTCCGTACTAAAGACCGCATCAAGGGTATGACCCGCACAACGAGTAGGCCTGACAAAACCAATTGGGATAGGCCCATGTTTGTCATGGATTCCATGAACTCCCATGCCACACCTGTTAAATTTGACAAACTGGTCTCAAGTGGTTTGTTGAAGTCGCCCAAAACTAAAAGTCTGGGTGACTCCAACAGCAACTCTAAAACCAGCTGCATCAGCTCAGTTAGGGAGTCTGCTAGGCAATGGGGTGGTCAGTATACTAGCAGAATCCCCAAACTATCCTTGGTCCTCAGGCTTAGGTACATACACTCAAAGTGGACTGTGTTCTGGACAGGTATCCTGGCCAAGGTTAGGTTGTTCTTGTGAACCAGAGCCACTCCGCCCCCCCCACTTCCCCTTAATAATAATAATAATAATAATAATAAAATTTATTTATATCCCGCCCCTCTGAAACCAATCGGGGCGGCTCAGAATATTAAAATACAATATACCCAAACCCTATTCCCTCCCTCGCCTTAAAACAGTATTAAATCATGTGAAAATTAAAACAAACAGATTAAAACATATGATATATGCAGGTACGGCCACGTGTATCTGCAACAATAAACTAAAAGTAAGAGGAGATTCTTTAAGCTGGGAGGAATCTGGAGGACTCTAGTAAGAGGTTCCTGTAAGAGATTCCTGAGGCCGGTATGGTTTATTCTGGAAAGGCCTGCCAGAAGAGAGCCATCTTGACAGCCTTTTTGAAGCTATCTAATGATGTCAATTGACGGAGCTCGTCCAGCAGGCTGTTCCACAGTCTTGGGGTGACAACCAAAAAAGCCCTCTGGGAGGTAACCGCAAGCCTAGCTTTTTGTGGCTGCAATAGATTCCTCCCAGAGGACCGGAGTGCATGGGGAGGATTATAGGGGAGAAGGCAGTCCCTGAGATAGCTTGGACCCAGGCCATTTAGGGCTTTAAAGGTAATAACCAACACCTTGTACTGGGCCCGGAAATTTATGGGCAGCCAGTGGAGGGACCTTAGAACCAGAGTAATATGGTCCCTCCTAGATGTTCCAGACACTAATCTGGCTGCCATATTCTGTACTAGTTGTAGTTTCCGAACCAAGCACGAGGGTAGCCCCATGTAGATGATGTTGCAGAAATCGAGGCATGAGGTTACCAGTGCATGCACAACAGTCTCGAGATCTCTTACTTCCAGAAAAGGGCGCAGCTGGCGTATCAGCCAAAGCTGATAGCAGGCGCTCCTGACTGATTTGTCATCAGGAGCGATGAGTCAAGGAGCACCCCCAGACTGCGAACACAGTCACTGGAGGAGAGTGTGATCCCATCCAGGACTGGAGGCTGCAACCCAATTCTTAGTTTCGGGGCCACTACTGTGAGCAGCCAGATGGGTTGTTAGAATATAGATGGGTTATACAGTCAAAGGTGAAATGTAGAGGTGTGTGTGGAATTTTCCTCATGAGAACAACATCCAGAGAAACGAAGTGAATCTAACACCAGATGGCCAAGAAATCATAAACATGAACTTTCCCAAAAGTACAACTCATAGACACAGATTTTGTTATGGGAAACAAGAGATATCAAAAAGGTAAACAATAATACATCAACATCGTTAGGCTTGGGAAAGAAACCATGTGGTGGATGATAGACAACAAGAGGCTGAGTTAATATACATCATACAGGCATTATCCAACCAACATAAGATTAACACCCAGAAGGTGGAGTATGGGAAGGGCCTAGAAAAGCCTTTGTTTAAGAATGTTTATAATTCAAGATGTGAGTGCGCGTGAGTGTGCCTGGCAGCAGTGGATTTTTAACCATGGAGTTAGGAGATGGCTTTTAGTATGTTTATACTGCTTTTATAATGTAACTCCTAGATCTGGAAACATGGATCTGTAACCTTCTTAACTTTCAACTGCAACAAGTTGGGATCCTATGCTTTTGGGATTGCTAAAGATGTAATCTTTCATGGCTGAACTGGCCAAGTTCATCACAATGGATTTTACTTAGTTATCTTATTTTTCTTTTATATGCATTAATAAAACTATGCTTTTGGACTTTACAATATTTCTTCTTGATTGAGGAAGACAGGATCCTGAAGAAGGGAAGCTGAGCCAGTTGATGGTAAGAGATACAAAGTGACTGTGGATCACAGCAGCCAGCTTGTCCTGGAGATTCTGCTGGGTGTCAAAGAGCATCACTGCAACACCCATCATCCACACACTGACAATCTTGTCCGGATTCAGTTTCAATCTGTTTTTCCTCATCCAGCCCATTCCTGCCCAAAGACATTCATTGAGAGAGGAGATGCCATCAGAATTCGAGGCCGACGAACGAGATAGGGAGAAATAGATCTGAGTGTCATCAGCATACTGGTAACACCCAGCTCCATAACTCTGTATAATCTCACCCAGCAGCTTCATATAGATATTAAATAACATTGGGGACAGAATAGCACCCTGTGGAACCCCACAGGTGAGCTCCCTTTTACTGGAGCTACTATCCTTACCTGCTCACTAACAGAGTACCCAGCTGGGAGGGCCTGCATCGAAGTTGTGGCGCTATCCTCTCCCAGCCAGATATCTGTACAGCAAGCCAGGTTGGCATCCTCATCTATCCTCACGAATAATATAGATCTTATTCTTAACTGACCTGGCATTGCAAAGGATCAGGGTAAGGTTCTGTGGAATGATTGGTGCACTCATCAATCCATTCCGAGAAACAGAGTGAACGGAAGGTGGGATTGCTTTCAAACATCGATCCCACCTTCTTTTGTAACAGCCCTTCACTCTGTTGCTGTCATACTTTCCTTTCCCCCGCACAACCTCAATTTCTGCTTCCAGATCATTCCCGACCACTATAAGAGATGAAGATGTTGAAGCAGCCAAATAGCCTCCTTCCCCATGTTCTCTGGCAGCTCCCAAAGAGGAGAACTCTCTGTGGCAGAACTCAAGTGGGGGAGGTCAGTTTGCTGCTAAAGGCAGTAGGGTTGGGGTGGGCTAAGTAGCCTCCGTCCAGTCCTGGTTCCCAGGTTCCCTGCACTGCCGGGTGATGGTGGTAATGGGCGGGCTATAAAGGCTCCGCCTGAGCCTCTCCCAGCCCCGCTGCTGCCGCTGCTGCTATACTGCCGGATGGTAATGGTAATGGGTGGGCTATAAAGGCTCCGCCCGGGCCTCTACTGACCCCACTGCTGCTGCTGCTTGAATAAGGAAGTAAAAAAATGGGAAACATGTTATCCGCAAACAGCTTACCTATTGCGTTTTATTCGCCATGTGTAAGCCAGACTTATGAAGCATTGTTGGATACATTTTAGAATTGGCAGGGATAGTGGTGTGGCCCATAAGCCTAGCTAGTTTTATGTATGAAGTGAGTATGCCCCAGAATGCACAGAACCATATTGGGATTCCCCAGCAAATTAGTCTGGAGGATGTATCCACACTGCAGAAATAAAGCAGCTTGATATCATTTTAACTGCCATGACTCTATCCTACAGAATCCTGGGATTTGTAATTTGGTGAGACACCTCGCCAAACTAAAATCCCAGGATCCACAGGATGGAGCCATGGCAATTAAACTGGTATCAAACTGTTTTATTTCTGCAATGTGGATACATCTTAAATTAATGAAAATGCAGAGCTTGGAAATTACAGGTTACAAGTTGCAGTGCCACCTACAATATGTTCTTCTGGGTGGGTAACAAGTATATTATTTTTCAAAATAGTGTAATTTTGATAACAGGCTACATTTTCATTATTTGGGGGGGAGAGATTTTTGAGACTCATTTTGGGAGGATCTTTTTAAAATAGGTGATTTGCCTTCTTTAATCCCCTCCCCTGGGATAAAATTAAAATCAGTATAACAACATTGCTATTGTTGAGTGTCTTCAAATCATTTCTGACTTATGACGTCCCTAAGGTGCCCATATCATGGGGTTTTCTAGAGTTGAGAGTATGTGACTCATCCAAGGTCATCCAATGGGCTTTCATGGCAAAGTGGGGAATCAAACCCTCATCTCTAGAATCACAGTCTGTTGCTCAAACAACTACAGTAATCTGGCTCTCAATGTAAGAAAACACACATTAAAAAAGGAGTAAAAAAAAAAGAATAAGCAATGTAGCAAGCACTGTAACAAGTTGTTCTTTTGTGGATGTGAGTTATGTAAAAGGCATACTTTTAAATAGTAGCTTTCCAAACTCTGAAAAACTGTATTTTGTACATTTCATAATTCTCAGAAGTTGTTACTTAGCAGGAGGATGGAGATGATGAAAGATGATTTCTTTCCAAAACACTGTTTGCAACCTAGGAGCCACATTCCTTCTACTCCTCCTTCCCTTTCAGACATCGACTTCCCATTTCCTGCTCAGCCTTAGACATGGTCAGTGTCAGGGGTGGGCAAAGTATGGCCCCCAAAGGCCATTTTGTGGTCCCCAGGTCCCCCAGAGATCAACTTATTTAGAGGCATAGGAACATTTCTGCCATGTTTTCAGGCCCCAGTGGCCATTTTAGGGCCAGGAAAGGCCTTTACAGGAAGGGGAAAAAGGATTCTCCTCAGCCTAAAATGCCAAGTGGGGCCTGAAAACATGACAAAAATCCCCCCTCATTATGCAGTGGGGGCTTGTGGGCATTTTGCTACATTTGTTTTACAGTGGTGGGGCATGTGATCCTCCAAAGTCTCTTGGAGGGCTAATGTGCCTCCCCTCGCCTCCCACAGTCACCCATTCCTTGCATACAATCACATCATTCAGCATGGATTCTAGAAAATGGGGGATAGGGAGGCTCATCCAGATTAGACATGGGGAGACTTAACCCTCCTGAAACATTTTTTTAAGGAAGGCATTCTCAGAAGGTCTATAGCAGACCTCCTCAATTATGTCCTTTTGTTTCTGTCCTCTGTAATCTTTACCCAAGGCTCTCAATCTGTTTCCATGTTCTAAGTCAGTGTTTTCTAAACTTTGGTCCTCCAGAGGTTTTAGACTTCAGCTCCCAGAATTCTGGATTGTTGGCCCAATTGGTTAGGGTTTCTGGGAGTGGAAGTTGAAAACATCTGGAGGATCAAATTTGGGAAATGCTGCTCTTAAGTCATGGATTTCATCCCAAGAGTACACATTCTTGACATATTGTGCTACTCCAGGGGTCCTCAAACTTTTTGAACAGGGGGCTGGTTCACTGTCCCTCAGACCATTGGATGGCCAGAGTAAAACAAACAAACAAACAAACAAATAAACAAAAAAAAACTATGAACAAATTCCTATGTACACTGCACATATATTGTGAAGTAAAAAAAAACACAACAGGAACAAATACAATATTTAAAATGAAAAACAAGTAAAGTTAAATCAACAAATTTACTGGTATTTCAATGAGAACTATGGGCCTGCTTCTTGCTAATGAGATGGTCAATGTCCAGTTCCATATTTGTCACTGCTAGTCGTAACAAGTGATGCATGTGTACATCAGTTAGTCTAGATCTGGTTGGAGATTTCAGATATTTCATTCTGGAAAAAGTCTGTTCACAGACATAAGTGCTGCCAAAGATGGTTGCCATGTTGAGTACATGGTTCCTGAGAATAGGATATGTCTCAGAGGGGAGAGATGCATAGAAATTAAGAAGGCTGCTTGACTTGAATGCATCTTTCAGAGAGTCACAATTCTGCAGGTCAGCCAGTTCCATTTGGTAAATTGAATCCACATTTTCAATGTCAATAGAAAATGGGTTACAGAAAAGCTGTATGTTTTGTTCATGGAGATGAAGCTCTTTAAATCTAAGTTGGAACTCCTTTTGTAACTTTTCCAGTGAATCCACACATGTTTTCTTTGGGAATGCAACCAATGGTTTTTCCTCTAACAGATTTTGAGTTGTGGGGAGATGGGAGAAATTTTCCTCCTTCACTTGTTTGATGAGGAGGCCTAATTTTACTTCAAATGCTTTCACATGTGATTGCATATCACAGATGAGCTTCCCCTTTCCTTGAAGTTGCACATTGAAACTGTTAAGGAACTCTGTTACATGTGTCAGAAAGGCAAGGTGCCATTTCCATTCTGCATCACTGAGCTCTGGTACTTCTTTGTGTTTTGAAAGCAGAAAAGCTGTAATATGTGGAAGTAAGTCATAGAAACGGCTCACAGCTCTCCCTCGACTCAGCCAATGGACATCTGTATGGTAGAGAACATCTTCACAGACAGCATGTACCTCAGACAGAAATTCCTGAAATTGTCTGTGGTTTAATGCATTAGCTATAATGAAGTTAACACTAGATACCACAGTTTTCATAACAGAGTCCCACTTCAGTGATTTACTACACAGCGCCTGTTGGTGGATGAGGCAGTGTATGGCTATTGAATGAGAATGGTTATGTTTGTCCATCTCTTGGTTAATGCAAGCAATTACTCCTTTCTTAGGCCCCACCATGCTAGGAACACCATTAGTTGTCACACTGGCTAGTTTAGCCTAGTCCAGCTCCAAGCCATTCACAGTTTGGCAAACCATTTCATAGATATCCTCTCCTGTAGAATCATAGAATCATAGAGTTGGAAGAGACCACAAGGGCCATCCAGTCCAACCCCCTGCCATTCAGGAACTCCCAATCAAAGCATCCCCGACAGATGGCCATCCAGCTTCTGCTTAAAGACCTCCAAGGAAGGAGACTCCACTACTCTCCGAGGGAGTGTGTTCCACTGTCGAACCGCCCTTACTGTCAGGAAGTTCCTCCTAATATTGAGGTGGAATCTCTTTTCTTGCTGCTTTCATCCATTGTTTCCAGTCCTAGTCTCTGGAGCAGCAGAAAACAAGCTTGTTCCCTCCTCAATATGACATCCCTTCAAATATTTAAACAGGGCTATCATATCACCTCTTAACCTTCTCTTCTCCAGGCTAAACATTCCCAGCTCCCTAAGTCATTCCTCATAGGGCTTAGTTTCCAGAACCTTCACCATTTTAGTTGCCCTCCTTTGGACACGCTCCAGTTTCTCCACATCCTTTTTGAATTGTGGTGCCCAGAACTGGACACAGTATTTCAGGTGGGGCCTGACCAAAGCAGAATACAGTGGCACTATTACTTCTCTTGATCTAGACACTATACTTCTACTGATGCAGCCTAAAATTGCATTAGCCTTTTTAGCTGCTGCATCGCACTGTTGACTCATGTTCAACTTATGGTCCACCTGGATTCCTAGATCCCTTTCACACGTAGTCTCATTCAGCCAGGTGTCCCCCATCGTATATCTGTACTTTTCGTTTTTCCGCCCTAAGTGCAGTACCTTACATTTCTCCGTGTTGAATTTCATTCTGTTAGCTTTGGCCCAGCTTTCTAGTCTGTTCAAGTCATTTTGAATTTTGATCCTGTCTTCTGGGGTATTAGCTACTCCTCCTAATTTGGTGTCATCTGCAAATTTGATAACTATGCCCTCAATACCGTCATCCAAGTCATTAATAAAGATATTGAATAGCACTGGGCCCAGGACAGAGCCCTGTGGCACCCCACTGGTCACTTCTTTCCAGGTTGAAAAGGAGCCATTGTTGAGCACCCTTTGGGTTCGCCTAGTCAACCAATTACAAATCCATGTAACAGTTACTTTGTCTAGCCCACATTTTACCAGCTTGTTTGCAAGAATGTCATGGGGAACCTTGTCAAAGGCCTTACTGAAATCGAGATATACTATATCCACAGCATTCCCTTCATCTACCAAACTGGTAATTTTATCAAAAAAAGAGATCAGATTTGTCTGGCATGACCTGTTTCTCTGAAACCCATGTTGACTTTTTGTGATTAAATTATCTTCCAGATGTTCTCTAACTCTCTTTTTAATGATCTGCTCCAGAATCTTTCTGGGTATTGATATCAGACTAACTGGACAATAATTGTTGGGATCCTCTTTTTTCCCCTTTTTGAAGATGGGGACGACATTTGCCCTCCTCCAGTCTGCTGGGACTTCTCCTGTTTTCCAGGAGTTCTCAAAGATTATTGCCAATGGTTCCGATATTACATTTGCCAGTTCTTTTAATACCCTTGGATGTAATTCATCTGGTCCTGGAGACTTTTATTCATTTAGATTAACCAGATATTTCTGTACTATCTCTTTACTTATTCTGTGCTGAAATTCTCCTATTCTGTCTTCTGTTCTATTATCCTCAGGTTGAGCACCCTTTGCTTTTTCTGAGAAGACTGAAGCAAAGAAGATGTTGAGTAATTCTGCCTTTTCTCTGTCCCCTGTTAACTTTTTGCCATCTTCTCCACACAGTGGCCCTACCATTTCCTTCTTCCTTTTGCTGCTGACATACCCCAAAAAAGCCCTTTTTATTGTTCTTAACTTCTCTAGCAAGCCTTAGTTCATGCTGCGCTTTAGCTTTTCTGACTTTAACCCTACACGTGCTAGCTATTTGCTTGAATTCCTCTTTGGTGATTTCCCCATTTTTCCATTTCTTATACATGTTACATTTAAAACATAGTTCAGTTGCAAGTTCCTTAGTCATCCATCCTGGTTTCTTGAGACACCTCCCATTTTTCCTCCTCATTGGCACGGTTTGAAATTGTGCCTTCAGTATCTCCCTTTTGAGAAACTCCCATACATCTTGAACTCCCTTCTCTTTTAGTATTCCTGTCCATGGGATCACCCCCCAGTATTTCTCTAAGTTTAGTAAAATCAGCTTTCCTAAAGTCTAGAATGCGTGTCTGACTATGCCTGGCTTCTCCTTTCCACTGTATAATAAACTCCAGGAGGACATGATCACTTCCGCCTAAGGATCCAACCACTTGCACCCCATTAACTAGGTCTTCCCTGTTAGTTAGGATCAAATCCAAAATAGCTGACTCCCTCGTTGCCTCTTCCACCTTTTAGACAATGAAGTTGTCTTCGAGGCAAGTGAGGAATTTGCTAGATCTTGAGGATTTTGCTGAGTTTGACTTCCAGCAAATATCAGGATAGTTGAAGTCACCCATCACTATTATATTTCTCCTTTCTGAGTGTGTGGTCATCTGTTCTAGAAAGGCATCATCCAATTCTTCTGCCTGAGTTGGGGGTCTATAGTAGACTTGTGTTGTTTCCCTCCCCTTTAATTTTTATCCAGATGCTCTCCACCTGGCTTCCAGGATTGATGTCCTGGATTTCTTCACTGGTGCAAATATCCCTGACATATAATGCTATTCCTCCTCCTTTCCTGTTTGGCCTGTTTCTCTTGAAAAGGTTATACCCCTGTATTTCTACATTCCAGTCATGAGACTCATCCCACCAGGTTTCAGTGATGCCTATTATATCATATTTGCTTTGTTGTGCTAGGAGTTCAAGTTCATCTTGCTTATTTCCCATGCTCTGTGCATTAGTATAGAGACATCTAAGACCATATGTCCCCCTTACTTGCTGCCTGTGCACATTTTTTTGCCTCCCACTGTTGGGTCCTTGCACTGTTTGCCTTGTTCCCTCTATGACAGTTTGATTATTTTTTCCAGTCCTTTTGTCTTCTAGGACGCTGTCTCCCTTCCCCACATAATTCAGTTTAAAGCCCTCCTGATCAAATTCTTGAGACTGTTGGCAAAAACTTTTCTTCCAACTGGTGTGAGATGCAGCCCATCCCTTGCCAGGAGTCCGCCCTCATGGAACCACAGCCCATGATCTAAGAATCCAAATCGTTCTCGATAACACCATTTGCGGAGCCAATTGTTGACATCTGCTATTTTCCTCTCTCTTCCTGGACCATGCCCTTCAACTGGCAGTAGAGACGAGATGACAATCTGTGCCTCCATTTCTTTCAGCTTCTTTCCTAGATCCTCATAATCCCTTTTGATGTTCTGAAGGCTGTGTCTTGCTGTGTCATTTGTTCCCACATGGACCAAAAGGAAGGGGTATTGGTCAGTAGGCTTGACCAGTCTTGTCAGCCTCTCTGTCACATCTCGGATCTTTGCCCCAGGGAGACAACACACCTCCCGAGATATCTTGTCAGGACCACAAATCACTGCTTCTGTCCCCCTCAGCAAGGAGTCCCCCACCATGACCACACACCTCCTCCAAGGCTTAGCAGCGACTGTTCCCTGTGGTGGAACTCCCAGGGTCCCCTGCTCTGTCCCTGAAGCCTGTCCGTGCTGCTCCTCCTTGTCCTCCTTGATAAGGGAAAGAGATTGAAATCGATTCTGTAGCTGCAAGCTCCCAGAATGATCCCTGGTCTCCCTACTTCTGCATGTGACATTCCTCCAGCTGTCTACCTCCTGTGTATGTGGTATGACCTTCTCTTCCCCAGCAACTTCCTCTGTGTGGTCCCCATCCAAGACCATTTGTTCCGTTCTGTCTAGGAAAGCCTCTTGCTCCCTAATATGCTGCAGTGTAGCTACCCATGCCTCCAGCTGCTGTACTTTCTCCTCCAAGAGGGCTACCAACTTGCACTTGGAGCATGTGTAGTTCCCCACATCTGTAGGTAAGAAGACAAACATCCCACAGGTATTGCATGTGACGGCAGCAGTTCCTTCAGTGTCTATACTAAGTCTTAATTAGTACCTGAAAGAGGCTTACAGCTTTCCTCCTCAAAGAAAATCCCTCACTAACAACAGTGTTAAGGTCTGATGATGACCAGAATTTTTCTACAATTAGTAGTGGTTATAAAATTCTGGGAGCAGTTGTATAGAGCTAACTGCCAGACCACCCCCTATTGATTTGCAAATGTGACTCAACAAAGCCCCACCCTCTGAGTAACAGTCACACTCTCCCCAAGTGTTTTAAAAAAGAATTTAAGAACTTACACACTCAAAATGGCTGCCTGGAAACTGCTTTCTTCCTCTTTCCTAGCAGGAACTGGCCTGGAAAGCCTCCTTCTCTTTCTCCTTTCCTGGCAGAAACTGCCTGGAAAGCCTCCTTTTCTTTCTTTCAGAAACTGGCCTGGAGAGCCTCCTCCTCCTCCCCTGTCCTGGCTGAAACTGACCTGAAACTGGCCTCTGGGAGCAGTTGTATAGAGCTAACTGCCTAGCCCACCCCCTATTGATTTGCAAATGTGACTCAACAAAGCCCCACCCTCTGTAGTTGTTCCTTTGATGCTTTGCAGTGCAGCAAGCTCTTCTGTAACTTCAAAATTGTCATTTATCCCACGAATAAAAATTAGAAATTCTGCAGAATCACAATATCATTACTTTTGTCAAGTGCCAAGGAAAAATAGGAAAGCTTTTTTGTGGAGTTTTACAAATGCTGATGCAAATTGTCTCCCATTTCTTCAATCCTTTGTGTAATTGTAGGTCCTGAAAGACTCACTGTACTAAATAAATCGGCCTTCTCTGGACACATCTCTTTGACAACAGAAAGAAGGCATTCTTTAACAAATTCTCCCTTCACGAATGGTCTGCCAGTGCACGCTATTAGCTTGGCAACTTGAAAACTTGCTCGCAGTGATGAAATATTTTTCTGCTTCTGCTTCACAAAAGTATTTTGCTGAGTTGTCAATGTATTTTTCAGTTTTAATATTTTAGCTTTTCTCACTTTTCCGACCAAACAATCATATTTATCTTTATGTTGAGTTTGATAGTGTCGACGTACATTGTATTCCTTGAACACAGACACTATATTCTGGCATATCAAACATACAGCTCTTTCCTTGTACTGCATGAAAAAGTAATCCCAATATATGTATATACAGCGCTACAAAAACAATATACCAGCAATCAAATTGCTCACACAGAGACATACAGACTGCACTGCCCATCAATGCAGTCTGACCAGTGTTCATCAATGCAGCCTTGCCAATCCTCACAGACTGAGCCGGTTCCTCCACCACCTTTCCAGTCACACTACCTTAAAAAAGCATGTGGCTGAACTTGCACAGCTCAGAGATCACAACAGTATGAACCGGGGCTTACACAGCAGACAACATACATACAACATCATATGCTAACTTGAATCCCTGCTCAACCAGGGAAACCCACTGCCTGACCTTGAGCAAGTCACACCCTCTCAGCCTGAGAAGATGGCAAAGGCAAATACCTTCTGAACACATCTTGGGTAAACATTCAGGAAGGCTGGGCGTCCGGCACCTCCAGAAGCCACAGCCATGAAAGACTCACCCTCAGAGGAAGAGGAGGAAGAGGAGACACTGAAGATGTCACCCCATGAGCTGCTGGTGGTGGTGGTGGTGGTCGTGGTATTGCCGCCTCCTCCTCCACCACCCCCAGAGAGGCAAGTGGTGGGAGCAGCTCCGTGCAGGCTCATAGCTGATGATTCCCCTCTGGACAGAGGCTGCAGGTGGGCAGCACCGGTGGAGGCTCGAGTCCAAGACATCGGCATCGTCCCCGCATGTGCTCCTTTCCATTGGGCCTCCCCAATGACTCCTGCTACAAAACAAACGAGCCAACCAATGGGCACGCCCCGCCCACAATGCCCAGTGTGCACGCTCGGGGAGGGAGCCACCTCTTCCTGTGATTGGCCAGTTGGTTGGGTGGCACGCAAGGGAGAAGGGGAGAGGCAGGGAGAAGGGGAGAAGGGGAGAAGAGGGAAAATGGCTCCAGGACAGGAAAATGGCGGCAAAAACCCCAACAACCACCAGGCGGACCACGGCAGCAAAAAAAAAAAAAAAAAAATACCAGGTGGGCTGCGGGCTGGATAAATGGCCTTAGCAGGCCTGATGTGGCCTGCGGGCCGTAGTTTGAGGACCCCTGTGTTACTTCTCCTCCTTTCCTGTTTGGTCCATTTCTTTGGAATAAGTTATCCCCTTCTGTTACTAAGTTGCCATCATGAAACTCATCCCACCAGGTTTCAGTGATGGAGATTATCACATTGACTAATAATCTGACTGCTCCCCAATGGGATACAGTCAGGTTGTGGGTTGCTGTTGGGTATTATTCCACATAATTCACCATTGCTGCCACTGGGCAATTGCAACCCAACTGCATCCCGGGTTCCAGGTGCACTTCAGAGGCTGCTTTTTCAAGCTGGGAGCTTGCCCATGCATCTGGGTTGCAATTGCCCAGTGGCAGCAGTGGCAGATTACGTGCGATAATACCCACCAGCAACCCGCAACCCAAGTGTATCCTCTTCGGGAGCTGTCAGATTATTTGTCATTATGTTAATCTCCAATGACTATTAAATCATATTTGCCTTCCTATATTAGGACTTAAACTTCATCTTGTTTATTTTCTTTGCTCTGTGCATTAGTATAGAAACAATGTAAGACTATTGACTTGAAAAATGGATGTTGTTAAAAACAATGTGCAGGAGAACCTGCAACCTATTGAAATGGCAAATTCAAACATTTTGCCATCAAAAGGGAAGTTAGAGGGACATCTGGGGCTGAATGGGGGACACACACAAAAACAGGGGGGTCACATGTGGCCCTACAGCCACATTTTGCTTACTCCTATCTTAGACATTAATAAGAATGGATAAACAAGCCTACTTCCTCCATCCTCACTGGAATGAAGACACAAGGCAATTCGTTGGGTTGAGAGTACTAATTTAACAAAGATTTGCAATAAATAGCAAACTAGGACTAAAAGTTTCCTCTAGGCCCAAGATTGTTCTGCTAACATTTGGATAATCCCACCCTGTCTTCAAACCCCAAATCAGACAATCTAGCCTTAGCATTGCCTACCCACCATGTCAGCAGGCTGAGAACTTCCTTGGTCATCCTCCCTCATTCTTGCTGATCTAAATTCAATAGAGTAGAGGCCTAACAGGCTCCGGGCGTGCTCCTCCATTCTCTTAAGCCATCTGGCAAAAGAAAGAAAGAAAGAGAAAAGTAAAGTAAAGAAAAGAGACAAGGTTAGGACATTCTAGCATCCCTTTGTCTCCCAGTAGGGCCAGCCCAAGCCAATTATGTGCTAGAAGTGGAACAAGAAATGGCAGCCTCCCCCTGATTCAAGTTGAGGAGCATAGTTGTCTGATACAGCCAAGTTTCTTTGGCACTTCAGGCAGAAAATCAGACAAGCATATCTCTCCATTCCTGGCAGCACAAATATGACAAGAACACATTAAAGGACCTACTGTTTGCTTCTTTTTCATGACATCCAAAATCTGCTGCCTAAGGCAGCTTTCTCACTCTGCTGGCTGGCCCTGTATATTGTTGTTTTTTTCCACTCTACACCTGTCAATGTATTCCAAGGGTGGTGATTAAACCAATTTTATCAGTTTGAAAAATGGATTGTTGCAATTTAATGTGCATTTGAGACCTCTGCTCCTTGGCTGTGAACTTGATTCTTCATCTTTCCACACAAGTATAATGGCTGTCAGATGCCTTCTTGTTTGTGTATCCTTCTGCATGTGCTTAAAGTTTCCCTATAACTCCACACTGATCCCCCCAGGTTGGGCGTGTTGGAGCAATGTATATGGGATGTGTGAACTGGCCTGAGAACTGGGGCCAAATCCTTCTTTTTATTAGCCCAATACTGTGCTACAGCTGAGAAACTGAGAATCTGTTTATCACTCATTTGTGTGGTTCTGTGCTTCAGTCTAACAGCTCTTTAATACAGTGGTAATGTATATTTCTGTCAAGGTCACTTGTTTTCTTTTCCTAGAGTTCATTTATCATTATCTTTCCTACTTGCAATGCAGCATAAGTCATCTAATTGTGCATGTTGCTGGCAGCAATGCTCGATGCCACACATTATAATTCAATCCGTGATACTATACCAGAAGAAGAGACTGCTTAATAAATTTTTTGCAGCTGCAGAAACACACCAGGGGGATCATTCACACTGGAAAATGACTCTGGTGGGTGATCTCATCATCCCTCCTTTTGCAATGTGAGACAGGAGAGTTGGGAAACTGGCTCTTTCAGTTCAGGTCCACATTTTTGCAAGTTCAGAATATTTCCCGACCAGCAAAGAACTCATCCCTGCAATGTGACAACTATAAAAAGACTTTTGTCAAGAATGGAGTTGCCAAATGTAAATGGTCAGATTCATCAAGATTGTGTTGCACCTTAATTATAGCCTTCTCTGATAGTTTCTACACTAGCATGTGCATGGAAACTCTTAATTGAGAAGGGTGGACCACCTTCTTCTTAATCAGTTTCAGTGCTTCTTCATATCTGAGGCATACAAGCCATATTTTTATCATGTTCAGACCTGTAAAGGTAGAAGGAACAGTGGCAGAGGAGACTGAGAACCCTACAAATAACTCCTCACCCCCTCCTCCAAAGTTTCAGAACAGTTGTTGGAATTGCAACATGATTGGAATTGCAACACAAATTCTGACACAAAACTGATAGGTTTAGTAATGATATCCACCTGCAGTAACAGCTTGCTGGATAATTGACATTGCAATGCTTGTATTGCAACATACAGGGTGATTGTATTGATAAACCAGGAGACCACCACATACGTGCTAAACTCTAGTACACAGATTAGCTCTGTGTCTGTAACTTTATGAAGCAACTGATCTGTGTGTGAGCCACAGAGAATGTTCAGTTTTTTTTAGAAATAAGGGCATGGGGGCATGTGCACAGTCTTTATTTGAATCATGGGCAGGAAGCTGCTTTGATCCTTGAGGTCACAGAACTACCACTTTTAAAATAGGTTAATGGGTAGAGGATTTAGTAGGATAAGGTCTTTTCTAAATTTACTTTTTAAAAAATCTGGTAGTCCATCTGGGGAAAAAAGCACCTGCTGCAACTGTCCATCCCCACTGTAAAGTTATTTTTAAAATCAATTACAGTTAAAAGTCTGGAGTACAGTAATGAGTTAATTTTTCTAAAGTATTTATTTCCTGTTTTTCAAAAGTAGCTAAAAGTTTCTTTAAGCTATGAACCACTAGTGTGGTTCACAGACTAAGCAAATATTAAAAATAAATACAGAACTGATTTCTTTTTAAAAAAACCCATAAGATTAATAATAGAATGGCACAACAGTACGCCCAGAGCTAGCCCCACTCCCAACAATGATACTAAGAAAAATGCACAGATTTTTTTTTCAAATGTGAAAAATATATATACTTAAAAACTGTTTTGTAAAATACATTCAGATTCTGAGCCAGATGAGACAATTGTTCAAAGAATAGGCATTTTCTTTCCATAAGTGGGATCACAAGGTTTTAAAACTTTTGTTTCTTTTTCAAGTAAATCTTCTGGGGACTAAACTCTGGATGAACAATAATTACAAAGATGGTCATTTATTTTATTTACAAGACATTTGCTTTCTATTTTCGTTTCAAAAAACAGTCCATTTGAAGTGGCTATAAAAATGTGAAAATAATAACTATTCAGTGAAACACATTAACAACAATACACACACACACACACATAGGGCAGGTCTCTGTGAGCAGGCTGGAGTATTCTGGCCCCAAACCTGCCCCAAATTCTCCTCATTACCTGTGCATTCTGGAGCAACAGTGGGTGGCTATTTGCATAGCTTCCCACCATGCTGCCTGCCAGCAGCAATGCACATCACTCCCTCTGTCGATGGTTGTGACCTTAGTGGGAATGATCAGTATTGGAGGGTGGTACAGCAGGACACTGTGTATACAGCTGCCCAGCATCACTCCAGAGTGCACCAGATTTTCTGAGAACATCTAGAACAAAAGGTAAGGTTTTTTTTAAAGTCTGATTTAATGCAGGCGTAACCTGGATTTTCTACAGAACTGCCCTGACATCTCGAAGATAGTTTGCAACCCAGTTGGGCCTTTGGCTCTGTGTCATAGAGGTGATGTGAAGGTGGTGGGAAACTGTGTAGATATGCCCCCCGTTTCAATGAACTCAAGATCCTGCATGGACCCGGAGTTAAGATGATATATCTGTTACGATGGTTGCACGTACACTGCTGAAATAATCCACTTTAACCACCATGGCTCAATGCTAACAAATTCTGTGAATTGTAGTTTTGTGAGATATTTAGCCTTCTCTGTTGGAGAGTTTAGGTGCCCCAACAAACTACCATTCCCAGGATTCGATAGCATTGATCCATGGCCATTAAAATGGTGTTAAACTGGATTATTTCTGTAGCACAGATGCATACTATATAATCTTAGAAGCCAGGCAGCCACAAGAATTGTTGGAATTCTGCAGCACTGGTGAGCATGGAAGGATGATGCATCCAGTCCCATCCCATCAGTGGGCTGCAGTGTTATGAGCACTAGCAAGGGCCCCTATAGGGTCTTGTCATACCTACTTGCCACACCACACACCACTGATGGGAAGGGGCTGGACATGCCATCCTGCTTGTCACACCAAAGCCTCACACTTGTCAACATAACATAACTCCCTTGGTTGGTGTGGCTGTCTGTTTTTCATGGTGGGTTTTAGGGGGTATTTGTGATTATAGCAATGGTGGCACAATAACAGATGTGAATACCAAAATTTATGCGGTCATATGTTTAGCTTATGACATCATAAATATTGAACAGGATGCCAGCCTTTTTTTTATTTCAAAAACTCACATGAAGGGTAGTTCTACATGGGGTGGCACAGGAGAAGGGAGAAGTGCCACTAAGAAAACCCACTGATATGTGGCCACCAACTATGTCTCTGAGTGTAATGGTAGAAATGGGAACTGCACAGCATTTGTCTTATAGAGTAGGCTGATTCACATAGCAGGAGACATTTCTTCAACTAACTGCATCCCAAATCAATAAAAATTGTATAGGAAGTGACATTGTTGTGTTGAAATAAAAAGACATTGGCCTTACTGTCAGTTAATATTTGTGCACCTTTTTCATTTACAGAGTGTTTTTACATGTTTATCCACTCTCTGCAATCTGTGTGCAGTAACTAATGTTACTATTATGCTTATTTTTCCAAGTGGAAAAATGAGACTAAGAAATAGTAGTTTACTGTGATGTAAGAACATACATTCATAAATAGGGGTGTAAATGGACTTGGGGTTTCCTAGCTAGTTTTATATGCTGGTCCAGTAGTGGCAGAGGAGAGATTCTGGGCAGCTCTACATGTTCACATCTCCTCGGCCATTATGGTGTGACTCATATCCATTTTCTGTGTAACAGTAAAGTGATGGCATGAATTCAGCCCTGTAGGGAAGGACACTTTCACAGGGGGAGCTGTGTTTAGTGTTCACAGCATAACAAAAGGCTAAATCCAGTTATTAATCCAGTCTAAAACAGGCCCAATGAATGAGTGAGACTTGTTAAGTTAGAGTTAAATCAAATTGATTTAATGGATCTACTCTAGTTGTGACTAATACCTGGAATTATCTTCAAGAGGTTTGTGGCAATTTTAAAACTGACAGGTTTGTTTTAGCATTTGAGGAGGTGCATATCATCCATGAACACTCAGGCTAAAACAAATGTGTTAGTTTTAAAGATGCCACAAACATTTTGTTATAGGGTGAGATAATTCTCATCACATGCAAACATTTTCAGAGATGATCCCTGGGAGCTGGTTGGTTCCATAAGCAAGCAGTAGCTGAGCTGAAGTACAACCACCAAATCACAATAACAGGACTTTGAGACTCAAACTGCATGGAGTGCTGTAATTCTTTTCTCTATGGGGTGGAACAGATGGGCAGGAAAAAGTGGCTTGAACCTGCTTTTTCCAAAAGCGGTTCAAAATCCTACTGTCTGCACCAGCCAAATGAGTGTGGCCTGACCGCACAGCACAGCATCAAGTCATGCCACTGGCTAATTTTTTGTTGCCTCTCCATCACACAAACACACCACAAGTGACTGCTTGCTGCCTAGATGCCATCCCATTCGATGGCAGCCCCTTTGATTGACCACATAGTTGCACCTGTAATCTTCCAGCAGTACAGGGCATCAGAGTATCAATATGCCCAGTATAATACTAGCAAAGCCCAATCATGGAGACCCCCCCCACATGCCCCTTTCACTTGCCCCCCCCCACCCCATGCCCCCCTTGGATTGTCTGCTTTGTGTATGTTGTCATTACATCCATTGGAGTTGTTGCACTTTCACTTTTTTGCATTGCCACCCCAACCGCTTGGGTATGGTGGATCCATCTTTTTTAAATGCACACCTGCACTGGTGCATTTATATGCAGCTTTAGTGTCAGGGTTAGGATAGATAACTCCTTTAGCATTGCTCTGGCATCAGGGTGTTTGTATGCAAGGTCGAAGGTGAGCATTTTCCAGGCTAAATTGGAATATTACAGGTTCTTTTTGCTTTGTTTTTTAGCTTCAGAGCACAGCTTCAATCTGGTTTCTGCCTGCTTTGGATGTGTGCATAATCTAAATGCTATGCCTTCAAAGCAGGTTGAAACTGCTTTATTTGACCTGTATATTTCACCCCTGTGTCTCCTTAATCCAAGGCATCTTAAAGGAGGGAGTTTAGTTTAGTTGCAGAACAAATGCATTGTATCCAGAAAGACTTGGATTCAGGTAGAGGTGGGGAAGACTCCCATCAGAATCTCTAGAGTAAATGTTATCCTTCCCCTATTGGCATGTGATTTACTACAAGTGCTGTCTTAAATGGCCCTAAACCAGGGTTTATTACCTTCATACAAACACACTCACTCACTCACTCACTCACTCACACAGGAGCTTATTGCAAAGTTAAATAATATGGCTTACCTGATCCAGCTTAAAATTTAAATTGGGTAGCATCCTGATATTATCACAAGGATTTTGCAGCCAGAATCACTGCCTGGGCCCATCCCAGGTCCATCCCCACTCCCTGGGTGCTCAGCATGGCTCTTTTCGAAGATGGCCATTGGAGTGGCCCTGAGAGCAGGGATGGAACCAGGATGGACTTGGGTGGCGGTTTTGGCAGCTAAATTCTTGTGATAATATCAGGATGCCACCCAATTTAAATTTTAATCTGGATAAGGTAGACCGTATTATTTAACTTTGCAATGAACTATACACGCGCACACACAAACATACACACACAAGGTAATGTTGTCAAGCTCTGGTAGTATATACCAGAAACTAAATCTTTACCTGATCGGTATATTCTGATATTAGAAGGAGATGAAATCAATGTTATTTCTCTTGCACAAAACTGGGGAACCTTAAGATCTCTGGATGTTGATGAATACTTCTCCCATCATATTCACCCATTCACCATCCTGCTGATGGGAATTTGAGTTCAACACAGGTCCCATAAGGGATATCCAGGGATGGGGATGGGGATTTCCTCCAGGTCTTGCAGAATTACAGCTCCTCTCATTCTTTGCTACTTTGTTGGCTAGAGCAGTGGGGACTTGTAGTTCACCAACATCTAGAGGGCTGCAGAGTTCTCTGTTTATCATAGTTAGCCACACAAATCCTTCACCATCCTCAGCACTGAGACAAAAGCATTTTCCAAACCAGAGCTGATTTTGTATGCAAAATCACACCTTAAAGCTATGGTTCTTCTCCCCAGGCCACTTATTATGGACTGGAGTAGGACAATTTATTTCAGTGACATCTGAATAACTACTAAACTCCAACCTAATCAGCCTTTCACAATGGCATTTCCATTTGCTCCAATGGGTTTTGCTCACAACAGAAGAGCATAGCTTGTCAATTGCCTACAGAGGAATTCATCTGAATCTTAGCAGATGGCATGGGACCTTCCCCTTATCACTAAGGAACAGGCTCCATCTGCTAAAATGAACTTCCTACCCAAAGAACATGCATCTTTCATGTCCTGCCAATTCTTATACACCTTTTATCTTTAAAGAAGAAGACTCTCAAACCTTCAATTGTATATACAAAAATTTCCACTGTAAGTTCAAATGAGCATGTTGTGTCAAAAATGTTGCTAGCAAATGCATTTTTCTTCATTTTCCTTGCCCTTCTGCAAATCATGGAGGAGAAGGGAGTCCTGATTTTTTGTGCATGGGATAAAGAGATAAAATATTTCCCTTCACATCGGGTATTTTACCTGTGGTAGGCTCCTCTCCTACACATAGCTATAGAGTTTAGAAATGGGCTGTTGCCACTGGAATATGTATAACCTCAATAAAAATGATTAGATAAAGGAATTATGTTTCAAACTTGAAGGAAACTATCCTGCATATTATGTATTCTGCAGAGCTTGGAAAATGTCTTTTAAAGATTACAACTCCCAGATCACTCAACCACCATGGTAAGTGGACATGCTATCTGAGGGATTCATGGAGTTGTAGATTTTTTCCTCCCACACGTTGGTATCCTGCATATAATATGTATGGTGGGCCCTTGGTATCCATTGGGGTTTGGTTCCAGGAACCCTGTCCCATGGATTCCAAAATCCTTGGATGCTCAAGTCCCATTATATGCAGTGGGATTGTAAAATGGTGACCCTTAGATATAAAGGCAAAATCAAGGTTTGGTTGTTTTGGTGGAAAAAATTGAATATTTTCAAGCAGTAAATGGTAGAATCTGTGAATGCAGAATCTGTGGCCATACAGAACTATTATTCCTAGTGCTCTTTATCAGTATTGTGGGAATGTTGTCCACATTCCACAGTTTAGGTGCGGCAGCAGAGAATGTCCTCTGGGAGGTTACCGCTAATCTAGGACGTTATCACATGGGGAGTCGCGGGGAGAAAGTGGAAATAAATGGGCACAAGCGGAAATCTTTAATTTACGGGATTTGTCCCGTTCCGCCTCGTCTGATAACTAAATTCAAATTTAAAAGGGGGTTAATTCGAACGGAAACCTGATCTTTTCATTTTTGCGATTTTTGAGGATTTGAAAAGATCAGGTTTTTGTTCAAATTAACCCCCTTTTAAATTCGAATTTAGTTATCAGACGAGGTGGAACGGGACAAATCCCGTAAATTAAAGTCTTCCGCTCGTCCCGTTTATTTCCACTTTCTCCCCGCAACTCCCTGCGTGATAACGTCCCTAGTTGTTATCAGTTGCAGTAGATTTCTCCCAGAGGACCTGAGGGTGTGGGGCAGATTGTATGGAAGAAGGTGATCCCTTAGATAGGTAGGACCCAGGTCGCGTAGGGCTTTAAAAGTAATCACCAGAGTCAACTGTAGTGCTAACCAACATATGTCAACAGATATGGAAAACAAATTGATGCCCAACAGATTGGAAGTGATCAATATATATATCCCCATCCACAAAAAGGGAGACACAAGAAACTGCAGCAACTATGGAACTATAACACTGATCTCCCATGCAAGCAAAATCATGCTCAAAATTCTACAAAACAGACTTCAACCATACATGGAGAGAGAAATCCGAGAGGTCCAAGCGGGGTTCAGGAAAGGAAGAGGCACTAGGGAAAGGATGAAACCACTTTGCAAACATACAATGGCTAATGGAGCGCACCAGGGAATTCCCAAAGAAAGCCTTTGATTGCATAGACCATGAAAGGCTATGGAATGCCCTTAAGGACATGGGAGTGCCAACACATCTGATAGTCCTAATGAGGAATCTGAACTCAGGACAAGAGGTTACTGTCAGAACAGAACACGAAGAAATGGTTTTCAATTGGCAAAGGAGTCAGATAAGGCTGCATCCTTTCACCCTATCTGTTCAATTTGTATGCAGAACATATTATAAGAAAAACAGGCTTGGACACAGCAGAAGGAGGAGTGAAAATAGGAAGAAGGAATATCAACAATCTAAGATATGCAATTGACACCATAATACTAGCATGAAACCTTACAGACCTGGAACACCTACTAAGGAAGATCAAAGAAGAAAGTGCTAAGGCAGGCTTAATGTTGAACAAAAACAAAACAAAAATAATGACCACCGAGGACCTTCACAAGTTCAACCTTGACAATGAAGAAATAGAAAAGTAAAAGAATTCCGATACCTGGGATAAAACATTGATAGAAATGGGGACTGCAGTCAGGAAATCAGAAGAAGACTAAGAATGGTGAGGATGGCTATGAAAGAACTAGAAAAGATTCTAAAATGCAAAGATATACAATTCAGCACAAAAGTTAGAATCATACAAGCCATTGTATTTCCTATTGCCATATATGGATGTGTGAGCTAGACAGTTAAGAAAGATGATAGGAAGAAAATCAATTCATTTGAGATTTGGTGCTGCAAAAGAGGATCCCATGGACAGCCAAAAGGACAAACAAGTGGGTCCTAGAGCAGATAAAACTAGAAACGTCCCTGGAAGCCAAGATGACCAACTGGGACCATCATACTTTGGACACATCATGAAAAGAGAGAACTCTTTGGAAAAAACAATAATATGGGAAAGGTGGAGGGAAGTAGGAAGAGAGGAAGGCCACATGCTAGATGCATAGACTCTATTAAGGAGGTCATTAAGGGGTTGCAGGAATTAAGGGAGCAGTGGAAGACAGAGGTTCTTGGAGATATCTCATCCATGGAGCCACCATGAGTCAAGATCGACTGGAGGGCAGTTAACAACAGCAACAAATCACTACATCTTGCAGGAGTCAGTTCCACAGTTTAACACATGTGAAAGAAAAACTATCTATTTTCTCCTACGCCACATATAATGTCACCTGCATCTGTTATATCTTCCCCTTAGTTTCCTTCCAGGATCCTCACTGCCCTTCAGCTAATAATTATCAAGTTGGGTAACTTTCTTCATAGAAGAGCTGCATCAGCTCCATTTAAATTGTCTTTTTTCTGTATTTTTCTTCACTTTCGCAAAATTCTTTATGAAGTGCAGTAACCAAAATGGTACACAATATACCAAGTGCAATTGTGCTGTAAAATCTTCCCTTTTAATGGCACAATAATCTCTTTTTTGTATTTTACATAATTAAGGTTCCAGTCCAGTGGTCGTGCTTATTTGCTTTGAATACAGTGGGAGAAATTGCAAATAGAACCCACAAAAACTATTACTACACTACTACTGGCAGGAGGGATGTTTTGGTGTCACACAGGTTGTGTTGTCTTGCTTCATTTCCTGTATAGCTATGGTAATCAGTGTTTAATTACTTAAATATGATAGAGAGAGCTTTATAGCACAATTTATTTTTCTAATCTTCTTAAGGATTTTCACATGCAGAAAGGATTAAGTCTGGTCCCTCCTAGTTTATACAAGCAATATGTAGGTAACAAAGGGCCAGCCTGGGGATGGAGTCGGGGTATGGTGACCACACGCCAGCTGCCTTGACTCCACCCCTATGCTGCCATCACACCATGCACCCCTCCACACAGCGGGTGGTGTCAGGGCACTCCCTTGGCTCAGCATTCAGACACGCTGCACCAAAGGAGCACAGAAAAGCTGCCACCACAGCAGCAAGGGTGGCTTTTTGCCACTCCAAAAAGGAGTGGGTTTGCCAGCTCTTTTTAGAGTGGCAAAGTGCTGGATCGAGGTTGCGGCATGCAATTGCCACAGCCCCAATCTGGCAAGGAAAGAGGTAGCAGGACACTACCCCTTAGGGCAGTTTATGTGCACCCTTAAGTGGAAGCAAGGCAAAGCATGTAAAATTTTGAAAGTAATGAGTTACTATTATAATCTCAAGACCCTACAGCAGGGGTAGGCAACCTTTCCCCTTTAAGGGCCGAGGGACTTCAGCTCCCAGAAGCCTCAGCCATGTTGGCCAATAATCCCATGTTGGCCAATAGCTCCTGGGATTCTGGGAGATGAAGTCCCTCGGCCCTTAAAGGGGAAAGGTTGCCTACCCCTGCCCTACAGTTTTGACCATCAGACTTACATTTGAAATTAACTCTTTTCTTTTCCTTTGCATGGAAGAAACTACAGGTCACTGCTAGTTACTGTTTTTAAAAATCTGAATGTTTTTCACCAAGGCCCAGAGTGAGGCAGCACTTGAACCAAGGACTTTATCACACATGGTCTTTAAACTACCATAAAAGTTTGATAATAGTGCCATTGGCAATACCCATTGCATGATACTGTCTCCTTCCCATCACTGCCTTGTCCTCCAAGTATGGTTAGCCTGCATCTTGCAACTGACAGAAAAACCTGTCAATAAGCTCCCAATCATGTTGGTATAGTGCTAGTCCTCATGTGTGATAAGTTACTCCTGTGGCAATTCCAGGATCGTGCAGTCATGCTGTGCCCGTCCTCCCTTCTCTCTCCCCTCCTAAATGAATTATGGCAAAGAGCACACCCCATTCAAAATGTTATAGTGGAACTGTCCCAAAATAAAATAAAAAAAATGGATACAGATTTGTGACATTGACACCAGCTTGTATCAGAAGCACCATGAGAGAAAAAAAACCCCAAAACCACACCCTGTAATGGGGATAAAAAGTTGTAGCTCATACCAGAAATCTATGGATGAAATACTGGAACTGGAAAAACATATGGACGTCAGAAGAAAATACAGATAGATGCATCTATAACTCTCCAAATCATGAGACATTAGTTAAGTCTGTATTTGACCTGTTTTATTCAACTGAGATTTTACTTGTTTTATTTTGGTTTTTGATAGAATATATATTTTTACTAGATTTTTGAGCATATACTTGAAGAAATGGTCAAATCATATTTAAATCATTAACAAACTAGGCTAAATTCTAACAGTTCAACCAAGAGAGTAAACAGATGGCAATTTAAAAAGGATTAAATATTATTTTTGTCAAGATCAAGGCTCACATATTATTATTTTTTTAAAAAGGCAAACAGAAAAGAGTTCCCAGGCTTCATATGCCCCAGTCAAAGGAAGTAAACAATTAACTGGAAGTGAACTTTCTAGTACAGCTGTCTTAGCAAATGGTCACATAAAATCAAAACCAAGCTGTTAGATATTGTAGAAAGGAGAGTAAAAGTCTTCAGAAGAATTCACAATGTACTAAGGATCTGCATTTTCTGTTCTCATTTGGTAATAATTTTCATTACAAGTAACCCCATCCTATGATTAATTGACCTACATTGTCAGTGTCCATTTCACACTCTACCATTATAGCATGATAATTCAACTTTCACAGCTGTATTCTCTGCAATCCCATACTCTCCAACATTTCACAGTTAAAAACTGGGGTGTATGTGGCCAAATAAGAACAATTGAATATAATTAAAGAAAAAGTGGAATCTTTAAGGGAAAATTTTGCAAGACTGGTAGAAAGTAAAATAAAATCTCCATGCACTAAAACACAGAATTGCTGTTTCACTCATCCCAACCATAATGTAGCAGAAATTAATAGAAATGCCAAGGTCAAACCTATTTCTAATCAAATAATAAAGAACATAGTAAATAGTGACCAGAGTCTTTCAACTTGTTACTCTAGGGAGAATAAGAAATAGATATCTAATGCTGATACAACTTAAAGAGAAAGCCAAACAAACGTTAATTATATTCTTCAACCCTGACAAATAACTTTACAAATATTAAGTAATAGAATCAATAAAGGAAGATGGGAATTAAAAACAGCTATTATAACATCCTTATGTCAACTGCTATGCTGCGAAAGACAATCAATTGATCTACAGAAGGTTGAATGACTTCCCACTAAAAGAGCTTATGTAAGAGTTTTATTAACTTTCAACAAATATACATTTCCAGATATGATGTTGAAAATGAAGCCTTTTTTGAACTCTTTTGAAATTTCATCGATATGAGTATTTTGCACAGAGAAATTAAGCCCACTTTTTATTTATTCTGAACCAAAGACCTTGACTCCACAAGAGAATAAAAATGACAATGTGTTGCCAGAAAACTTCAAGGATTGCTTAACAGCATTATCATCAAATAATACTAACCTGGAAACACAACTGATCTCTCCCCTATCATCTCAAAAGGAAGAGGACTTATTGGAAAAGAATTTGATCAATTTTTTCAACACTCTGTCAGAAATGGAACAGATGGAAATCATTAAAAAAACTGGACGATCTACGAGACACCTTAAGAGTAACCCCTAAAATAGCTAAACCTCTAATTGACTTAGGGCCTAAGCAGACTGCCAGAAATAGTGCACATTAAATTGAGGCACTGCCCTGGCTCAGTGCTAGGGAATCATGGGAACTGTAATTTATTGTGGCACCAGAGCTCTCTGACAGAGAAGGCTCAATGTCCCAGAAAAAAATACAATTCCCATGACTCCCTAGCACTGAGCCAGGGCAGTGCCTCAATTTAATGTGCACTATTTCTGGCAGTCTGCTTAGGCCTTTAGTTATGCCAAATCGCCATCCTAATAATGCTTTCTCTGAGAAAGAAACAGCTAACTTTTTGTCCTTCCTTCTACGCCCCAGAACTTAGATTCACAAAATCCTAATATAAGTTCTTCCATACTGGATTTAGACCTTCCAAAATTGCTCTTTGACAATACCACACAATTATTACTACCTTTTAAAAAATCAAGAAACAGATATAATACTTAAACAGGATAACCCTCTTTCTAATTTGAATTCATTACTTGCTGACGATCCTCATTTCGAGACTCATGCTGCATTGGTCCACTCAAGTCTTTCGATTAAATCTAAGCAAGACTTGGAAAAGAAAACCCCAAAAGAACCTATTATATTAAAATCATTGCAAACTCAATGTTATGACTCATCCTCTACTAATGACCTTTTATCTCCCACAAAATTACATTCTTACCCAGTAAACGGACGTATAAAGGTTTGACAATCTCAGTTTTCCTCTCCTACTATTCATTTAACTTCATTTAATGTTAGAGGTCTATCAACTAGTACTAAGAAACATAAAATATTGAAACAACTTAAACCTCTACAATCTCATATAATATTACTTCAGGAGATGCATAAAAAGGGTTTAAAACCATTATTTTCCTTACAAACCTTTGGTTCACAATACATAGTGGGAGGATCTGGAAAAGCACGTGGAGTGGCTATTTTATGGGACAGAGCATGTCCATTTGTTGTTGAGGAAGTAATTCGTGACTCTAATGGGAGGTATTTAATTCTTAAGGGTATTATATTAAATAATTATTATAAAATAGCTACCTTTTATGCACCAAATACTAATCAAAATATGTTTATGGAAACATTTTTACAAATGGTAAGTACTGTGGCAAAGGCGGAAATAATTCTAGGGGGGATTCTAATGCATCTTTAAATAATAACTTAGGCAGATCTAATACTTCTAAATTAATATTAAATAAAGATGCACAATTAATGAATTTGATAACTGATGTGGATTTAATAGATCCTTGGAGAACTCTTCATCCAACTACCAAAGACTATACGTATTTTTCTTCTGTTCACAATTCCTATTCTCGTATTGATCATTTTTTATATCTAGATCATTAATGGGAAAAGTAATTTCAACCAGAACTATACTCAGCCCACTCTCCCATAACTTTAGATGTCAACTTATATGATACTTTGAAACCTTCTTTGATATGGAGACTTAATTCCTCTCTTCTCCTAGATAAAAGGTTTGAAAATACCATTGAAGATGCTATTTATAATTTTTTTTCAGGAAAATCAGATTAATATTATGCCGCAATCATTGTTATGGGATGTTAAGGAAAAAGCAACATGGGATATACAGTAATAGAAATAAAAATATGTATGTGAATGTCAAAGTGACTAAGCAGGAGCAATCAGGAAGATACACAGGTGAAAAAGATAATATAATTAAGCCTTGAGAGCCAAGGACAAAGTTATAGAAGGTATATTGAGAACACCTGTGATAGATTGCAAACACCTGAGACTCATTAAGTGGTCAAGGTAAAGTGATGAAACACTTGGGTTGGTGTTAGGTATGGGATGATCTATGTGGACCAATCAAGATGTATGTACACACCCACTGGGTGGAAACTGACTGGTGGGTGGTGTCTAACAATGGCTATAAATTGCAATGTTTGCTAATGTACATTGTGGAGTAGTTTGGTGTATTGTGGAGTAGTGTTGGAGATATTGTGAAGTGTAGGGCATATAGTATTTATATATAGTAGAATAAAGTAGATCTTTTATATAAGACTACTGAGTTGTCTGGTGTCTTGAGGGAAGATACAAGAGCCAGAAGAATCCTGGAGAAATTGAAGACATCTCAGGAAGAAGAGAGTGAGAAGGCTTGGAGAGTTTGTCAGGGTCTTCAGCCTATTCTCTGAAACTCTGCTGCTTGGGAAAGAAGCATCAACCACTGATCAAAGCTGGTCAGCTCTGCTGCATAACAAGGTGGTGAGTTAGAGCCAGAGGTGAAGAGCTACAACTCCCA